>OX382313.1:15419680-16035589 GCA_947507805.1 Aporophyla nigra | reverse complement strand
TACAAACACAACAAAAAAAAAAGTGAAATCGGTCCAGCCGTTCACGCGTGATGGCGTGATCAAGGGAAATAGGGATTCATTTTTATATACATATATAGATAATCAACCTAAATTGTTCTCACTACTGGTACACAGGCTTCCTTCCAGAGAGAGGGAGTAGGCCGTAATCTAGCACGCGGGCCCAGTGCGGGTTGGTAGATGTCACATGTCTTAGAGTTTTTGGTTCTAAGACATGCCAGTTTCTTCACGCTGTTTTCCTTCGCCGTTACGAGAGCAGTGGTGATGATATTATTACCACAAGGTAAAGTACCCTGGGTTCTAACCCATGAATCTACAACTCGTAAGTCGCGGCCGATACTGGGCCACCATTGTTATAATTTTCAGCGTTGGTTCTTATTATTTATTACTCCACTTATTTTTAGGATAGGCAAGGTTCAACGTCTTTGGAGAACCAAGGGTTATTACGGCTTCTTAACCCTAGATTACTAAAATATCCTACAAGTGACGTTGTTATTAAACATTCGTAAAAAATACGACAGGAAATTAAAACAATAAATCTACGAATCATAAATTTTAATTATTTTAGAAATTACAATTACTTATTCTTTGGGTTTAAGAGATCACATAATAATGAAAATGGTTAATTTTTTTTTTTTTTGCTCTACACAGTTTGAACACATATTCATGTTGTGCGCCCTACATCTGGCTCTTTTACATTTCATGCAAAAGTTAGTTGTCATTTTTCTAGCCTTAGACGGACACAAGGCACATGTTTTTCTAGAATTTGATTCTTGCATAATTGCTGCTTCAGAAATAGCTTCAATACCTAAGATAGGCAAACTGACAGACGCAATTAGTAAGGTACAGTGAGGCGGCGGATGCGGGAACGACGCGAACCTTGTTTTTTCCAGGAATCATGATTTTGCCGTCGTACATTTTACGATAGTTTAGTAATCTAGGATTAATTACAGTTCACGCTAATCCACTGCTTCATATTTTCAAAAAAAAAAAAAAAAAAACTGCTCAACAACGTTGATAACGCAATGAATGTTGTTGAACTGTCAAAGTAAAAGCCATTCCTATTTTTAGTGTTTCGCAATTGCCCCTCTGTATTTGGAGTCTTCCCAACTAAAACCTTACACGGTGTACATACTTCATACACCTCCAAATACCATGATTTAGAAAGGAAGTAAGGAAGGAAGAAAAGATTTAATTTAAGGTCCCCTTTATAAAATAAACAACTTACGACCATTTAAGCCGCAGAACCGATTAACGTCGGGGTAGACGTGATCTTGAGTGAAGACCGCGAATCGGCAAACGTATGGTAGGACACCCTTTTTTTTCCTTTTTTTTGGATGGAAAATCATCAAATGACTGCTCCCGCTCTGGGCGGAGCAGGAGGGCGTGTCAGACTTTTACTGACTAAAACCCACCCGTGTTCCTTCAGTTGCCCATGTGCCAGGGTCACGGGATCACTTTCGAACAATCTCGCGACCGTGGCAGAAGGTAGGACACCCTCAGGTTAGGTGGAGTGACGATCTTTACAGGGCGGCTGGTAGAGAGTAACTAAGAATCAAGCTAAATGGCATGTTATTCGAAAGGTGTAATGCAGCTGTGGACTGTTGTAGGATGATAATAATAAATAGTGGTATGTAAATGTAAGTTTAACTCCCTACCCCATTGAGGAATTTTAAGTATTATTTAACCTGGAACGTTTCTATTCCAGGCATGGGCTCAATATTCTGGATGGTGGTAGCTGAGCTATTCGACGGACCAGCCCGAGCGATCGGCGCGTCCACAGGCATAGGTGTCGCCACTTTCTTCGTATTCCTAACTACCAAATACTTCGCTTACGTCACGTTTACGATAGGGGCCGCCAACACTTATTGGATTTTTAGCTGTAACTGCGTCATAACTGCGCTTTTTATGATATTCTTCATCCCTGAGACAAAAGGGAAGACGTTTGCTGAAATTCAAGAGGAGATGGGAAGGAAAATTTTTAAGGATAAAGAGAATGAGAAATAATGTTTCCTGAGTAATAAATGTTTAAAGTGTTGTAAGTTTTTTTTTTGTACGGTTCTTTTGAAAATATGTTGAAGAAGATTCAGCAAACATATAGCAACATAAAACAAATATATAATCATCGTTTTTCGCTCATATTCAGAGTTTAACTGTCAAAAATATTATAGATTTGACATGTCCGTCCGTCCGTTCGTTGGTCCGTAGTTTGACTCAGAGACTCTTAGAAAGCTGTGATTTGGCACGGATATACCTACATATTAATAATGGCGCGAACAAAACAAAAAAAACCGGCCAAGTACGAGTCGGATTCGCGCACCGAGGGTTCCGTACAAACCTGCAGGTCATCATCATCATCATTCGTCATCATCGTTTATGAAATTAAATGTTTTTTTTTTTTAATTTTTATATTTGAGTTGACTGAATGAAAGGTAAATTGTGGTTTACGATTTATGACGTATTAAAAAAAAAACTACTTACTAGATCTCATTCAAACTAATTTTCGTTGGTAGTTTACATGGTAATGTACATCATGTATTTTTTTTAGTTTTATTATTCCCTTATTTTAGAAGTTACGGGGGGGGGGGACACATTTTATCACTTTGGAAGTGTCTCTCGCGCAAACTATTCAGTTTAGAAAAAAATGATATTAGAAACCTCGTTATCATTTTTGAAGACCTATCCATAGATACCCCACACGTATGGGTTTGATGAAAAATTTTTTTTTTAGTTTCAGTTCTATGTATGGGGAACCCCAAATATTATTGTTTTTTTTTTCTATTTTTGTGTGAAAATCTTAATGCGGTTCACAGAATACATCTACTTACCAAGTTTCAACAGCATAGCTCTTATAGTTTCGGAAAAAAATGGCTGTGACATACTCGGACAGACAGACAGACAGACAGACATGACGAATCTATAAGGGTTCCGTTTTTTGCCATTTGGCAACGGAACCCTAAAAAGAACTGTTTTTTTTTAAGGGCGTAAAGTAGTGATGTTTTATTTTTCTCATCTACCCTATGAAATGAAATGTTTATTTCTGTAAGTAGATCTTATAAGACACTTTTACACGTCAACATTTTGTAAACTAGATGACGCCGGCAGGTCCTATCTGACAGTTCCCTGAGAAGAAACGCCGAAACATACTCAGAGATCATAGTCTCTTATAAAGTCCAAACATTATATTATTAGAATTTTATGTGAGTATAACAATACAGGGCCATGTCTGGAAGAGCCTTTTGAAGAAAGAGCCATTGCAGCTTTGAGCTGACCAGTCCCAACAGGCGGCATGTATGTATCAGTCATCGTGAAGCTCAATCCTATTAGGGAGCTCAACGACCCGTTACAAGACGCTACCAGGGTGCTTACTCTCGAATATAATTCCAATAGATCGACATTGGAATTGTCAGTCAAACGTCAGCGATTGGCTGGACTCACTGAGTCTAGCCAATCCCTGACGTTTAACTCAACCAACTGACGTTTGACTAATGTCTATCTATTGGAATTATATTCGAGAGTAAGCACCCTGATCTGCAGGACATTTTATGGTGTGGGGTATCGTTGGATAGGTCTTTCAAAAATATTGCGGGGAACAATTTTTCTATTATGGATCCGTTTGCGAAATATGAAGCTACAAAATGCAAAATTTGTTAAATGTACAACAAAATTTCAAAAATTTTTCATTTAAGGCTTCATAGATTTATGTAAATAAAATCATGGTAGTAGGTAATATACCGGATGACATTTTTTACCGTCTCGACCTTCATATGGTGTGTTGTGTAACTGGAATAGAAGGCAGTAAGGCTTTCAGATTCATCGCAGGTGGCTCAAGGAGCGCGGGACGCGGGCGGTTGGGGAAGCGTGTGCGGCTCGTACGCCTGCGAAAGATCAATGAAGCAGCCTATCAGCCGGCTTCAAAGGTTAGGACCGCGCTACTAAATCATTGATACATGCCGCGCATTGAGTAGGTAGGCGATAGGTTTTTAATCGTTTTTTTGTTTGTTTTTTTCCAAATTTCTGTTTTTGTTGTTCTAGTATGAAAATGTTACTTTAAATGTGTAGTATTTTTTGCTGGATCAATTTCATTACATGTTATCCAAAAATAAAAATATCAAAAATTTCTATGCCAAAGGCTTCTACTCCGTTCACCTATTACCCCCATTTTTTTTCAAGACGTTAAAAAATGTCACCCAGCATTTATCGAAATTAAAAGGAAAACTATTACAGCTCAATAGGCTTTACAAATTAACGAGTAATAGTCGATCAACTTACTTTGCAGTTGAAATGTATGGTAGAACATGTTTTTCAACCACAATGTTAAGAACGTTCTAGGGATAATTCATCCCAACTACGGAACCCTTTATTTTGCATTGTCCGACACACACACTTAGCTGTTTTTCATTATTAGCGTAGTAATACAAACTGCAAGCTAAATATTATTAATTAACTACTGCAAACGTTTACTTCTACTGGCGCCATCTATTATCACAACTATTCTGTACAATAGGCAAAAAAAACTATAGTCAATAAAAATAATATATTTACATAATGATATTTATCACAGCTCACAGTCACGCTTTAAATTAATTACTAAACATAATTTGTTTCACTTTATTTGTGTACAGACGCCAGCATACAAAGCTACTACAATCTGTCAAATTTCTTTAATAGGTTTTCAACTTTATCGCTATGATAATAGGTTCAAGATTGATTAGGAAAATTTTACAGTTTCGGGTAGCTTGTTGTGCTGGCTTCTGTACGTTTCAGAAACTCTAGTTATTTTATTTTATTCACTTTAATAAATTCTACAGTAAGTATTTGTGACATTCAATAATTACTAGGCTTTAAGAGTGAGAGAGATAAGAGAGAATAGGGTCTCTCTGGCGAAGGCGAGGTATTATCTCTTCTTTTTAACCGACGAAAAAAACGGAGGAGGTTCTCAATTCTACGCGTACATTTTTTTCAAATGTTTTACCAGGCATAACTTTTTACATAGTAGTCCTATTGTAATGATTCTTTTTTTTATTGGAAAGGGTATACTCCGGAGGTGAATTTGAAAAACAAAATCGAACCCTAAGGGTCGGAAAACAGGGGATAATTGATTGTTCTCTCACTGATTGTAAGCCACAAAACACATAAAATAAAAACTTTTTAACAAAAATTAAACCGTAAAATTTTGAGTCGGCGCTGAAAAATCAATGAACAAAGATCACTCATAGTTTTAAGGTTTATTAGTTTATACTTTTCAGTTATTTCGGCGGTTTAATATTTTGTTAAAAAAATTTTATTTACCACTGACTCATTTAACATTTTGCGGGAAACTACATGCCCAGAGATTTAATAACAATAATACTTTTATTGTGTTTTCTTTCAGTGTCTAGCAACATTAACTCTACTATTCATTCAAATCATTTCCTTATCTTACATTTAAACAAATACAACTAAAAAACTAAACCTATTTACAACACACAAATTCTAACATGTATGTATATCTTCTCTCTTCCCTCTCAAAATGTTTTGTATCTCTGCGAAACTCTTTCCCTTCGTTTCAGGTACACAAAACATGATAAAGAGACATAATAAGATACAATTTCCACTGAATATCCAGTAGGTAGTGGCTGGACCAATGGCTGAGGATACCAAGGCAAAATATTTTGTAGTTAGGAAGACGAATAGGGTCGTCATTATCAGGGATATGCACATCCCCACTCCTCTTGATGGGTCGTCGAAGAGTTCTGCGTTGATCACCCAGATGAGGGAGCCGATACCTGGAAAATTGAAAAGTCTGGTTAAACTACAAGTTTAATTCATATTACCTGCTGATCTATTGTGTACAAATCTTATCCTGAAAGTTCTTAGCTGAAGTGATCCGTCAATAGTGTCAATTCCTTGCATTTGATGCAGATGACAGTTCACTTCATCATCATCACATCATCATTTCAGCCGAAAGACGTCCACTGTTGGACATAGGCCTCCCCCAAGCACCGCAACTTCGACCTGTTCTGTGCTTCTCGCATCCAACGTATTCCTGCGGCCTTCACCAGGTCATCGGTCCATCTTGTGGGAGGCCTTCCAACGCTCCGTCTTCCCGTACGCCGTCGCCACTCCAGAACCTTCCGGCCCCATCGGCCATTTGTTCTGCGAGCAATGTGGCCTGCCCACTGCCACTTAAGTTTGGCAATTCTTCGGGCTATGTCGGTCACCTTGCTTTTCTTACGGATCTCTTCATTTCTGATTCGATCGCGTAGGGAAACTCCAAGCATAGCCCTCTCCCATTACTCTTTGGGTGCCTTTGAGCCTTCTTATGAGGCACATTGTGAGCGACCACGTCTCAGTGCCATATGTCATCACTGGCAACACAAACTGGTCAAAGACTTTTGTCTTGAGACACTGCGGTAAGTGGGACGAGAAGATATTGCGTAGCTTGGAAATAATGGTTCACTTCAGCTAAGTATTAATTGTGAGCTTTTACAGAATAAACCAGCTGATATTGGATCAATTGGGTTCATTATCAGCCGGTTTATCGTGACAAAATCACCATGTCAAGAGCGAAACGAAGAAGACGAAGAAGAATGAAAGACGGTTGATAATTTTTGGGCTTTTTAGTAGTCGATTCACGTGAATGTACTCGCCAGAAAAGTGCGAATTGACATTTAAATAATAAAATATTTTCAAAAATTATTTATTTGTGGGTGAATAAAGGAAAAAAATATATTGTTCGATTTTCTCCTATTATTTCCAAAGAAAAATACATTTATTATTTCTCTTAACTATTGCATAAAATTCAGTTGCCTTATACGTATTTCTGGAATAGTCGATTCGCTCACTAATTAATGGTTTTCGTGCGAATAATCTATGGAAAATATTAAATTATTTAAAAGTGAAGTTCATTTAAGAGTAAATTCGTACAAATCGACTAAAAAGACGATTACTTACTATAGTTTGTCATAGTTGTGTCGAAGAAGATCTCAGTTCAACTAATTTTGACAGCCCTTTCTTTCCATCTCTTTCTAGTTTCATTCAATGGAAAAAGACAGCAATAGCCTAAATGAAGTTTAGTTGGTGCACACCAGAATCATTTCCAATATTATGTTTACCTGCACTATAACAGTAGACCACCAATATAAGCGATATTATTGGGACGTAGTTTAGGAAACCATCCACAGATTCCTCTTCTTTTAGCTTGAAAAACAATCCCAGACCGAGCTGAAACAAAAATAATAAAATATAATAAACTGGCAAGTCTTAGAACAAAAAACTCGAAGACATGTGACAGTTCCCAACCCGCACTGGGCCCGCGTGGTGGATTATGGCCGACTCCGTCTCATAAAGAGGAGGCCTGTGTCCCAGCAGTGGGAACATTATAGGCTGCTGATGATGATGATGATTTTCTATCTTTTCGTTTACTAAGTTTGCCGGAGATAAACACTTAAGGAAATTAATCGTGGGAAGAAAAATTCTAATTCTACTAGATAGCGAGGCGACTAAGGGATGTACTAAGGAATTGACTGGCCTGTTAGTCTAGTGGTTAGTGACCCTGACTACTAAGACTGGGTCGTGGGTTCGATCCCCACCCGAACAAATCTTTGTGTGATGAACACAATCAGTTGTTCTGTGTCTGGGTGTAATTCATCTATAACATGTATGTATTTAGAACTACATAAGTATATTTATCAGTTGTCTGGTTGCCATAGTACTGGCTCTGCCTAGTTTGGGATCAGATAACAGTGTGTTGGTTGTCCTAAGATATTTATTAATGGGCAGCAGTGTTCTCTAAACATTATACCACCATACTGCGATCACCAACCCGCCTGCCAAGCGTGGCGAATACCAAACCCCCCCAAATTGGGGGAGGCCTATATCCAGCAATGGACGTCTTTCGTCTGAAATGATGTTGATGCTGCAACAAAAAATGACAGCAAAAAGGTACTCACCATTCCCAACCCCATTCCAACACATGTTACTGTCAAAATTGGCTTCCGTCCAAACCTATCAGTCACCAACGTAGTGCAGAAACTGGCGAATAGCTGTATCAAGCCAATAGTCACTGAGGCCACTTCAGGTCTGACTGACGTCTGTGTGGACTCCAAAACGGTTTGAAGGTAAAACGTTACCGCATTGAATCCTACGAACTGAGCTCCAAAACCCAAAACTAACACCAGAAACAGAGATTTTAGGAACAGCCTGTTCGTCAATATATCCTTTTTGGAAATCTTCACGTTGTTCGTTTCCGAAGCAATTTCGTATTCTTTGAGCTCTTCGTTTGCTAGTGCCTCTGAGCCGCGAAGGAATGTTAGGACTTTCAGTGATTCGGCTTTGTGACCTGAAATTGAGAAGATAGTTTTGATTAGCTGGTGTTGAACACTTTTGGACACCGATAAGGTACGATCAGCAAAAGAGATAAGTAAGTAGGGTCGTCGGATATAGTATAGAAATAATAAATAAAAGAAAACAAACAGTTCATTTGTTCATTTTCATGAAAAAACTGTTATTCACTGGCTAGAAAATTACGACTATGAAGAAACAGAATATCTAATCGGTAGTGTTACATGATTCACACTCACATTCCTCACACGCACACATATACTCCACGCACACACATACACACCCCCTAACATCTCACATTCATACATACACACATTCCACACACACTTAGCCTCACCCTCCTTAGTACGCAGTGATTACTGTCTTTTTTATTGTTATTATTCGGTTCTTTTATTATTATTACTTTTTCCTCTTTTATATTTGTCCTATACTACTATCCTACCTTTAATGCATGTCATAACGTTAACCTTAGTGTCTAATTTTGTCTATCTCGCTTCCAAATCTTATTCCCTGTAAATAGAGAGGTCTGGCTCTTGTGATACAGGAATTCTTAGTACAAGAGCCAGGGCTACAATGATGTCTGTAACCTGAAGTGAACAATAAATAACTTAACTTAAAATTTATCGAATTCATTCATTTGTAAACCTCACTTATTCCAAATGAACCAATTACTAACACTTCTGAACTGTCAACGGGTCGATTAGTCAGAAAGATAAAATTAGTTGCCCATATCAAAGTGTAGTAGGTGACCATGGAGAAGAACGACGAAGAAACTCCACGAACAAACATTTAAATCAAAATATTGTTAAAAAAAAACCATAACTTTACACGATTTCAGAATCACGATTCGATTATAGAATCATATGCTGAATTAATGATTACAGTTTAGTATACCCCCCACACCCAGTAGCATCCCCGCCACCCAGTATGTTGGTCCTCCATGCATCAGTGTGTGACATTAACGCATAGGGGTGTATCCGTGGGTGTATCGAAATCCTTGCTTATATTATGTAACCTAACCTTTTTTGTATCTCGAGGTGGACATCCTCATGGATATCTGAGGGTCTATCAGCCTCTTACTGACTATAACCACCTCGGTGTTCTGTCTCACACCTTAATCGGGGACGACGGGATCTAATGCGTCTTCCGCGATCCCCGACTGGTGCCGGCCCGCCTCGCCGCGAGCTGTTAAACACTACGCGCCGCCATCTCGGGTCTTAAAGAATAGGGAGCGACGGATGTCCCCGGATTCGTCGCCCCTGGACCCATTTAGGAGGGCTGGAAAAAGGGCGTTGTCCAAGGTACTAACCTAACCTAGCAGCATGAAATTCGATACAAAAAGATGATCTTTATAGTGTACATTATGATGTATGTTTGTAGGCAAGAGCAGGTGTGGCCCAGAGAATGGTCCAATTATCTTTTCTTAGGTCGTAGGCTCAAACCCAGGCAAGCCAATTACTTTGCGTCATTTATTTCATAACTAATTGGCGACGGGAAACCAAATCCACAAACCCGTACTGGGCCATTGAGACACTGCAGTGGTAACATTATAGTCTTTTTTTGTGAGGGGAAATCATCAAATGACTTCTCTCGCTCTGGGTGGAGCGGGAGGGCGTGTCAGACATTTATTGACTAAACCCGTGGCCCGTGTTCTTTAAGTTGCCTATGCCAGGGGCCACGGTATCTCGTTTGAACAATCTCGCGACTCTGGCAGGCATCGGTTCTAGCGGCCCCCTTCAAAATTCCGCGATCCTGACAGAACATTATAGGGTGATGTAGTTGAATATGGTATTAAAATCTTCTTTTTCTGTCGTATAAGCACAATCTAATCTTTTCAAAACGTCATGAACTAGTCTTAAGTGGAAATAGGTCGTAGCGACAGAAATGCTCATAAATTATTATTAAGTTTCTTTGCAATAGTCACGTTTTTAAATAACATTTGTTTGACGCAACGTGTTGAACATAATAGTGTGTTTACGTAAGTATAATATTTATTAAAACCTTATTACAAACAGAGGGGTCATTGCGCAATACACTGTCAGTAGGAATCCCTTTCATTTTGACAGTTCCTCAACATTCATGGTGTTTTTCACGTTGCTAAGCAGACAATATTTTCGAATATTTGAAAGAATGGATTAGCAATAAGGTTCAAAATTATTCAGATTATATTAATTGTGTGTTACGCAATTAGGGTAGGTAGGTACTAGTCTTTCGAAGTCATGGATAGAAAAAAGTAAAATAAAATTGTCTTGTTTCTTTTGGTAACATTTGAATACTCACGATATACTTATTTTTCACCGATTTTTTTTGTTGGTGGGAAATCATCAAATGCCTCCTCCCGCTCTGGGTGGAGCGGAAGAGAGTGTCAGACTTTTACTAACTAAAACCCACCCGTGTTACTTCAGATGCCTATATGCCTGGGCTACGGTATCTCTTTCGAACAATTCTGCGACCCTGGCAGGTGTATTTCTCACCGTGAAATCTTAAGTTATGAGTTTGAACGAAGTTGTCTATCCCTACCGTTAGTTGGGATGACAGTTCACTTCACCTAAGTTTTAATTGCGAAATTTTATTTTCATAACTTTATTGCATACAATTTAAAATATGCCAATTGTCTGATACGTATTTTTCTAGCTGTCGATACACCTACGAATAAATTAACTTCGTGTGAATTGCACACAGATTTATTTTTAATTACCTACATATAAATACATAGTGTCGATGCGTCCGTTTCTGGCGAGTAACTTTAAACGAATCGAAAATTAAGCCCAAAAAGTTGTGGAATTATTTAAATATTTGTTGCTTTGTGCTATCACTCATAAATGTCAGAACAGATTTGGATGAAACTTAGCAAAATGATAGACCTTAATCCAGGATTGAAACATAAAATACTTAAAATCTGTATAAACGCAGTAATTTCTATAAGAAACGAGTGAAAACCGTAACTTCAGGATAAAGTATAAATTTTAAATGATCTTCGTTGTGTTTTACAACTTAACCATTATTTTAAACTTGATGAGATCAGCGTTTCCTATCTGTCTACTCTGAGAAGATAGGCTAGAACAAACTCAGAGGTCACAGCCTATTTTATTCATACTAAATCATGGTTCGATATTGTGAAGACCACGAAGATTCTGAAATGGTCTTTTAAGGAATGAACCACACAGATTGAGTAGACCTCTCCAGTTACTGCACGCATTGGTACCGTTGCACAAAACCCAAAACGAATATTGTGCTCAACAAAGCTAAGTACATACCTCTAGAATACAAAGAATACGGTCCATCAGGTAGAATCAGTAGCGGTATGGTGCTGAATACGATGATACCAGTATAGATCATGTTCAGCATCGTGTAGGAAATGAAGGGACCCATGGACAGCATGGTGACAACGCCAAAGGAACACATTATTTGAAGTATGGTTCCTAAGCTGCCACGGATTTCCTTCTGGAAATAGAAAAAGAAATGGATAAACTACCCCGTTGGTCTAGTGGTCGTAAGCGCTACTACTGAGCATGTGGTCCTGGGTTCAATTGCCAGGGTGCTTACTCTCGAATACAATTCCAATAGATCGACATTGGAATTGTCAGTCAAACGTCAGGGATTGGCTGGACTCACTGATTCTAGCCAATCCCTGACGTGTAACTCAACCAACTGACGTTTGACCAATGTCGATCTATCGGAATTATATTCCAGAGTAAGCACCCTGGTCGGACCAAATGTTATTGGGTTTTTCTATCTGGTATTCCTCAGTAGCAGTCTTTTTTTTGTGGGTGGGAAAACATCAAATGACGTCTCCCGCTCTGTGCGCAGCGAAAGGGCGTGTCAGACTTTTACTGACTAAAACCCACCCGTGTTCCTTCAGTTGCCTGTGCCAAGGCCACGGTAACTCTTACAAACAAAACTCGCGACCCTGGCCGGCATCGATCCTAGCGGACTCCTTCAATTATGCTGACATCTCTTTGAGGTGCGCGTGGAACACAACGTGCCGTCAACATGGGCCTGATCGTTACCGCGCCTACTGTGGCTGGGAGTCCGCAATTGACTCAAGATGCCCGGGTCAATAGCAGTCTGAATTCTGTATTTGTTCCCGGTTGATAGCAATAGGCTCACTCCTTATTATATGGAACTCTGACTTTATTGACAAATATCAGTGTCCTTATAGATATAGCGTGCCAATACAAAGCGTAGTAGGTATCTGTGAAGAAGAACGGGCGAGAAACTTCACGGATACTCTTTTAAAACAAAATGTTGTTATCAAAAATTGGTAACATCATTCATGTTGAAATTATACATGTAAGGTGCAAAAAGCGTGCATATTAGAAGCTTCTGTTATGAAAACAAAAAAAAATAAGAAATTCTAAAACTATTTGAATCACTTGTTTTCAAAACAGCACATGTCCAAAATTCCAAAAAAAAATTTTTAACGGCAACCCTCTTTTTTCGGTACTGTTCAACTTTCTTTGAAACAATACTACACTAGTCCCATACATTTTATCAGATTTCTAAGGGCCACGTAAAATGCGTTTACTTTCCAAACATCTTTAGTCCGGGACTTATGCTCTATGGGAAACAAACATCAGTCATGACATTGACAGTTGACACTTGTCAACTTCATCGTTTTTTGCCGCTCTTGTCCTGTCGTAGTGTCGTCTTCATTACAAATTCAGAATTTAGACATTCAATCAAAAGGCCAGGTCTTGTTCAAGCACATGAGTTTATAAACAACCCTATAAAAAGTATATTTAAGTTACGTTATGCCCAAAGAGTACGTCTGCCACACAAAAAGGCATATGAGGGTGTTAACCCCAAGGGTGTTAACAAAGAAAATTCAAGATATTAATAAGCTGATGAGTTACATTCCTGATATTCATCAAGATTTTTATACCGAAATATTGGCATGGCCAACAACACAAGCCGATGTTGTAGACAATGAAGATGATTAAAAACTTGCTTTTATATGTGAAACATAATGTAAAATGAAAATAAAAATAAAGGTTCATAAATTACCTACAAATTGTATTATTTTAAAATAAAATATTAATATGAGTAGTATTACATTTACTGACTAAACAACACATGTCCACATTTGTTTTCCAAACGGCACATGTCCAAAATTTTGAATATAAAAAAAGGGTAAAAATATAATTTTTTTAAATTATTTTATTTGCTTAATCATTAAAAATATATATTTTATTTGTTCTCAATTGACAATAATCATGGGTCATCTTGAAAAATATTTTGCTATCTTGTTTTTTGGTCCTCCTGTAAAAACACAGTTTTGGACTAGTGCTGTTTTGAAAACAAGCGATTCATTTATGTCGTATATATATAATAATGAATCCCTATTTCCCTTGGTCACGCCATCACGCGTGAACGGCTGGAGTCTGGACCTGGTTTTTTTTTTGTTGTTGTGTTTGTAATTGTCAGAAGAAGGTTCTTATGAAAGAAAAAAATTAAAAAAATTCGCGGAAAATCAGAAAATTTAAGAACACTTATTTAAGAATACTTAACAACCATATAATAGGACAATGTAAACTTTTTTAATGTAACATTATGACATTTGACATAGAATTGACAGAATGCGTGCTCAAATATCATCAAAGAGACAGGACAACGTCTGTCGGGTCAGCTAGTTAATAAATAAATCTAATGCAACTTACACTAGCTATCTCCGAAGCATACATAGGTAGCAAAACGAAGATTCCAGCATCCGCTATGCCAACCAGAGCTCGCCCGAGTAGTATCATCCACACTTCACTAGCGTATATTAGTACGAAGCCAGCCACAAACTTTGGTATGCTGACCAGGAGTAGGCATGGCTTCCTCCCTAGCCTATCTATGAGTACTGCTCCGATGAAGAGGTTTGCTGAAATTGAAAAGAATAATAGTGTTATTATACAATAGAAAATATTCAATATGGTCCTCACAATAAGTAAACTAAACGTCACGTCAAAATATTGATCGGTTATAGTTTTAAAATAATTTATCCCGAATCTCTCTCCCGATACCAAGCATAATTCGACTGTGCAAGCATCGTAAACACAGCTCACCCCTTTAGAAATTCAGCTGAATTTGGTTAGACCGAAAGCCGACCCCAACATGGTTGAGAAAAGGGTGAACATGATGAGAAGCCGATCTCGTTTGAAATCCCCGTTTAAAGGCCTACACTGTCCTCCCATACCTATTAACACTGTAATTTGAAACCACTGTATGAGCCAATTATTTTTTTAAAGAGTAACCATGGAGTTCCTTGCCGACTCTTCTCCATAGGAATCAACAATTTGGAATCGTGCACCTAGCTTCTGACGTTTCATAAGTGTCCATGTAGGTTTATGTGAAATAAAAATATTTTGATTTGATTTGAATCACGTCACCATACGGTTTTGGAGCTTATGACACACCTCCAATTAAGCATAATGTAGTATTTGAAAAATTACGCTTTGGGAGGAGCAGTTGGCACAATGGCCGAGAAATTAGCTGCCATAGTCCACGGGTCGTGAGTACGGATCTCACGTGGACAAACATATGACTACAGATTATCAGATAGTTATTTCGATCTTAGTGTATTTGAGATTTGCGCCTTTAGAACCCAGTTTACGGAAGAAATATGGGACGAGGACTGTTTGCATAAATAAGCAATTAAGTACCTAAGTAGGTAGGTAATAAAGTTTTAATTCAAGTAAACATGTTCTAATGTTTATTTTTAGGCACGGATTTGACAACTCTTTATGTCAAGAAGACAGTGAATGTTTGAACAAACAAATCCTACAAATCTTGGATAAGGTTATCAGCTGAGATAGGAATTTTGCTAAACACTGGCAAAAGAAAAAAATGTGTCTAACAGGTTTTCGAATGACTGCGTCGTTGGGATAGTGGTCGCAAACGCTACTGCTAAACAGGGTCCGGGGTCGATTCCCCGGCAAAGTGTTATTGGGTATCTTGATTTTCAGTACCACCCTGGAACCTTTTTTTGTTTTTTTTTTTGGGAAATCGTCATAGACGTCTCCCGCTCTGGGTGGAGCGAGAGGGCGTTTCAGACTTTACTGACTAAAACCCACCCGTGTTCCTTCAGTTGCCCATATGCCAGGGCCACGGTATCTCTTTCGAAAAAATCTCGCGACCCTGGCAGATTCCCAGGTCGGGGAAAGGGTTATTGGGTTTAAATAACTTGATATTCAGTAGCAGCCCGGACGGCAATAGGCTCGCCCTCCATTACATGGGACTTATACATATCTGGCAGAATTCGGGCATGCTTCCGTACACCTCTGCCTAACCCATCAGGGTACACAAGCATGATATTATGTTTTTATAAATGAGCAACACAGCAAGCATAATGAAAGCAAACCGAAACTATTCACTCGAAACGAGGTTGCCAAGGATGACAGGTTTTTGTCGCAATAGTAAAGGTTAGAGATGATTTGGTTCATCCGGCATATATCTGTAATCTGTACCTAAAGTTGAAATGATTCACAGAAATATCCACTACAAAACTTTTTACCAAAAATTAAACCGCCGAAAAAACTGAAAACTCACACACGTGACAAACTACGCTGACATACGTTACAAACTACGCTGACATACGTCACAAACTACGCTGAAATACGTCACAAACTACGCTGAAATACGTCACAAACTACGCTGACATACGTCTCAAAATTGGAAACATCCTAAAAAATTGAAAATAAATATAGAAAAAAAGCGTGGGGTGCTTTTTAAGGTATTTTTTATTGATATCAGGCACCCCACGCTTTTTTTACATTATTTTGTACTTTTTAGTTTGGTTTTCAATGGAAGCGTGTTTTTTAGTTTTTTTTAATTATTATTTTTTGCTTTTAGGTTTTTTCGGTGGTTTAATTTTTGGTAAAAAGTTTTTATTTTATAATTTTTTGTGGCTATAATCTACTAATTACTACATGTTTGCAAAATCGGATTATTATGTAAGAAGTTATGCATTACAAATTTACAATCAATGAGTGAACAATCAACATCCCCTTTTTTCCTACCCTTAGGGTTGGAATTTTCTTTCCAAATTTACATGGGACCACCTTCGGAATATCCCCTTTTCAATAAAAATAGAATTATCAAAATCGGTCCACTCTGTAAAAAGTTATGCGTGATGACAATTAAAAAAAAAAAAAAATACGCGTCGAATTGAGAACCACCTCCGTTTTTTCGTCGGTAAAAAAATGGATTACCTACTATCAGATCCATTTTCCACCCACACAACTATTTCTTTCGACTTTCATCATTGTCATAATTTAAACCGCAAGACGTCTACTGCTAAACAAAGGGCTCCCCCAAGTACCGCCATTTCGACCAATTCTGTGCTTTTCGTATCCAGCGGATTCCTGCGGCCTTCACCAGGTCATCGGTTGATCTTGTGGGAGGCCTTCCAACGCTACGTCTTCCAGTATGATTGATCTCTTCTTTCGACTTTACAAGAAGATATTACAGCGTGTATCAGAAATCACCTACTTAGTCATTTCCCAACTACTTTGGGTGGGGTTGGTTTCCACCCTAACCCAATGCAGCTGATTATGTATATTTTACATGGAACGAATGCCCTGACCTCTATAACCCAGTTATCAGTACACATAGGGATGCTCCTTGGTAAGACTGGTTGTATGACTTTCGGGCTTCGACGACCCCTAATGACACAATTGACAGCCGGGCTTTACGTTCATTTACGAGGCACGTAGGTCATACATGAAAACGAATGGAACAAAAAACTAATTTTACTTAAACATTCGATGGGTGAAGGTCAATGGCCGTAATCAGTGAGCTGTGCTTGTGATTTTTCGTGGGACGTAGATATTATTTTCCAAAAACCAAAACATAAATTATTTAAAAAGTTCCTTAAGTATAAGACTTTTGAATGTATAGGGAGTACATGCAAAAATGAACATACAGAAATTTTTGCATGTACTCCCTATATATTCAAAAGTCTTATACTTAAGGAACTTTTTTAATCTATATATTATATAAAAATGAATCCCTATTTCCCTTGGTCACGACATCACGCGTGAACGGGTGGACCGATTTCACTTTTTTTTTTTGTTGTGTTTGTAATTGTCAAGAGAAGGTCCTTATGAAAAAAAAATATTAAAAATATTGCACCGAAAATTAGAAAATTTAAGAACACTTATTTAAGAATACCTTGACAACCATATAAAAGGACAATGTAAACTTTTTTAATATAACATTATGACATTTGACATAGAACTGACAAAATGCGTGGTCAAATATCATCAAAGAGACAGGACAACGTCTGTCGGGTCAGCTAGTAATTAATAATTATATTTATGAAAATAATTTTACATGGTAGTTAATATAAAGTTATAGTCTTTTCGCCATAAGAAGAGTTCCCTGAAAGTTCTTGTCTGACAATTGTAGTGACGTGGCCTAACGAAATATAATCGATTTTTTTATAATATCGATTCAATTGGCAAAGAAAATGGAATCGGATTATCGATTTTAGATTTTCAAAATATTTTTTTAATAAACTGGTTATCCTACTTTCTACTAATATTATAAATGTGAAAGTTAGTATGTGTGTGTGTGTGTGGATGTTTCTTACTCTTTCACGCATAAAGTACTGTACGGATTTTGATGAAACTTTACAGTAATATAGCTTATACATCAGAATAAGACATAGGCTACATAACGTCACGGGAGCAGAGCAAAAACCTGACATAACGCACTCGTACTGACGCGACGCGATCGCGATTACAAAATGGCCGCTCCGATTCATCTATTTTTTTGTCGATTAGTGTATTGAGTAGTGGCAATCTCTATTGGCCGACGTTCCGTTCAACGCATTAGACATTTTTAAGATTTATACTTTTTTATTTAATTTACTTAATTTATTAACAGTTAATTATAACTACAATAATTTACTTAGTAATTTACGAAAGGGAATATTTTTTTTATCATTTCTTTTTTAATTTTTTTGCCGGTTTATTTTTTATTCCTCTAAAGTAGTATGCGCGCCACGGAAAAAAATGAACTGTCAGGGAACTCATCTTATGGCGAAAAGACTATAGTTTATATTAGTTAAAAAAAGAAAGAACGTTTAAAGTACTAAAAAAAAAATGTTTTTTTTACCCTAGCGATTATTATTTTCACTGTTATGTATTTTAATTAATCTGTGAACAGCGTTGTGGGCTGCAATATTGTCTAGTTTTGTGTTTATCTTATATCTATGTTTTATATCGTAGCTGTTTGTTCCTTTTTAATAAAATAAAATAAAAATATCATCAGTCGTGTGGTTGCCGCAATGAACATAACAGTGTCGTTTAAAGTTTAAAACTAAGATGGAAACATATTGAAGTACTTTTTATTTCATTCGTTTTTAGATATCAATACCCAACACGTGGGTAAAGTATTACCAGCTAATTTAAATTGACCCCGTGTAAAAGATGAATAAATAAAGAAACCTTACCAGCAATTCCAGTCAGGAACCCGATGGACACGATCCAGGAGCCCTCCTCAGCCGTGATAACCCTCGGTAGTATAGTCTGAGACTCATCGCTGAGCTTCACTAATACTGGTGATGGCCAGGCCAGGCCCACTCCAGTGCACAGGACGCTCAGGTTTACTGGAATTAGAACAACGGTTTTTTTTTAATTATTATATAAATAGCCTAGTTATATAGGTTATAATATAAGAGACAGCTCTCCGCAGACTCATGGGTTGAAATCAGAATATTTTAATCTCATAAGGCTCAACCTAAATTTAGGTCGATATAACTTACGACCCACAATGTACTACAAAAAGGTGTAAGTTGTTGCGGCCCAGAACTTCCATCTAGTAAAAATGTATTTAAATGAAAAGCTCTTGACATAATTATTTTAGGGAGTATTTTCACGGGGGTACTTAATATTTATAAGGTGTTTTCAAGGATTTCAATTGTTGGGTTTATTTAAACTAAAAATAGGTTTCAATATTATTATGTCATAATTTTAGGTTGCTGGGCCGTAATAAAATTATTTTAAAAACTGTCTTGGGCCGGAATGCCTAAATATTTTTGTCATTAAATTAGGTCGTTGGGTCTTACGAGGATATTAGGATGACCGGTACATGAAATTATTTCAGGAAACTTATGGGAATCGAATAAACCAGATTTGTTTTATTACGGTAACGATACTTTACGTATGAGACGTAATGTATCGTAACCATGGCAAAAGGAACGTAGCGATCATCTAACAGTAATCATTTATATTTATACTATCATCATTTCATATTCTGCGGTGAATTCGATGAACTCTGTAGCTTGGCAGGAAATAAACAACTGCTTCGCTCGTCGTTCGTTATAATATTTCAACTCCATTGCGGGTTTTTTTTTTAATTTAAGCTGGTTTATTTACATGAATGGAGTGCTGCGTATACGAATAAAAGTAAAAAAATGACATGTTTGCAATTCACACGTGGTAGAAGTGAAACCTTCAACATTTTTGGCTTCAAGATAATGATGCGAATGTAAAATTACGGGAAGAGGATAATTGTAAGTTTTAGTAATGATTAAAGTGATACAAAGTTTGATAATTATTTTACATATTATTATTCGTATATATTACATCAATTTATCGCGACAATAAATATTTTGCATTCGTTTTCGGCATATTTGAAGAATTTTATTATGAAAATGATTAAAAAAACTACAAAATTATATTACGTACACGTATACAAAACACCACGGTTGTTGTGATGCTTTAATTTACTCAAGCTTTGTACTACGAATTCGCAAAAATAACTCGATCTGTCAGTCGCGATTGGTCGTGATGGTTCATCGATTAGCGGCGAACTTTAATTTTTACAGAATTTAGCATTAATAATCTGCTTATGATGGTTATGCATGGACGAGTGAGTACACAATAGACGGACAATGCAATATAATCGCTTATCTCAGCCCTGGAACGCGCCAACGAAGGTTGACAGTTTGACATAAACATTTGGATGAGCGTGGTGATCCGTACGATTCTAATTAAGTTTTAAGTGCAAAGTTGTGTGTGTGAAGTGTTTTTGTTGAAACGTAAGATGGACAGGTAAGTAAAATACAATTTTTATTGCCAGGATTGTGTTTTTGACAAAGATTTGCACATAAATAGTTAGTTCAACAAACATCGTCATCCATTTTGCCGCCATTTTTTCGCGGCCGGCGTCGGATTTCGCAGTATTACGAGTAATAATTCTACTATTGATAGCAAACTATTGACGTTACTTAGGTTACTATGTATTGTATTATTGTTATTATGCATTTATAACATTTTTGCGTAAAAAAGATGAAGGAACTCGATTGTTGAACCGCGAATTTTAGGTCACGTGACACTAAAATCGCCATTTTGTTTTGGACGGATGATGAAATGTGTGGATATGACTTCCGTACATTTTAATGGTAAAATTTTTGGGTGATTTGTTTTTAACCGACTTAAAAAAAGAGGTTATTGGACACGTATGTAGGTATGTAATGTTACTGTTAATGCAACTGAAATGTTGTATTTTTCCAGCTCGCATGCCAGAGGACGCAGGGTGGTGGAAGGGCACCACCACCACCACTTGACATGATTTTGCAGCCACCGGCAATGTTAGTAACTTACGGACTTTTCTAATTTTCATTTATCTCTAAATATTCAGGTACTACAACACTGCTTTTGTTCCAGGTTTATGGACAATGACTGGCCATTGCCTGGGCCGGCATTACCGGTGCCTCTTTCACCAGCATTACTGTTCGTCGTGCTATCGCAATTATAATTTTCTTTTCTTTTTTAGTTTTCATTTTTTTTCCGTCTTTACATAAATAATACATAGGTACGATAATAGACTTGAAATAATAATAATATGTACAAGTACATAAAACATTTTTGATTAAATTCTAATATGTACAGGTACACAAAACGTTTTTAATGTGTTTCAATTTTTGAAGTTCAGATGTGACAATATTTGCCGTATCCATATTTCTTTCGTCCATGGTCATGACGTCATGTATTTCCTATCTCATTTTCTCCCACGTTAAATCTTATGAAGTTACGTCTGTCTCTTTTTACTGTCACTTTTTCGTTTCATTGAGTTTCAAATCACAACCAACGGCGCTAAAGAAGTTTTCACTTCAAAATAGTCATTAAGAAAACGGTAAAAAAGTGGACAACTTTTTTCACTGTCCAGCGGATTATGATACAAAACAGGCAGCTCAATGCACCCTAACAGTTGGCTGAGGGCTATTTCTCTCCTTTTCTTTCTTGCATGCAGCACTGCCTCAATGTCCATAAAGAAAGTAAAAAAAAGTTTATTCTGCACAAACAAAACGCACATTACGAAAAACAAGATACATCTATACTAATATTATAAAGCTCAAAAGCTAAAGAGTTTTTTTGTTTGTTTCGTTGAACGCAGTAATCTCAGGAACTACCGGTCTGAATTGAAGAATTCTTATCGTATTGGATAGCTTATTTATTGAGGAAGGCTATGAGCTATATAATATTACGCTACAATCAAAAAGAGTGGAGCAGCAATGAAAAATGAACGAAAACTGGCAGGCAATTCGATGCGACAGGAAGGTTCAGAGGGGAAAAATTTGACGCGGTCGAAGTCACGGGCAGAAGCTAGTGTTATTATAATTCACACATACAAGGTAACGAAAAAACCCGTATTTAAGTAAAAAGGATAAAAAAGCTGAAGGCGCAAAACCAGTAGGTTTTTGGAAGCAACTCGCAGGTAAAAACAGCTTTAAAAGGTTGCTGGGGACACATCACAACACAATTTCAACATGCATGAAAGATTTCAAAATGTTATCCTTAGATCAACACTAATTTAATTCTAATTTCTAATTTATCATGTTAAACAAGAAACTTAATGATATATGCATATTTTAAGGGGACCGTCTACATTAGAGGGTCAAAAAAAGGTTTGTTTAAAAAAAAATACGAAAAATTGCTTGATTTTGACCGTCTAATGTAGACGATCCCCTTAAACTTAAATTTATGCCACAGTGCCCAAGTATATTTATGCGAATGTTTACTAATATTTTAAAGCTGAAGAATAACTGGCAGGCAATTCGATGCGACGGGAAGTGTCAGGGTAGCAACAATTTGACGCGGACGAAGTCGCGGGCAGAAGCTAGAGCGAAATAAAATATTTTGATTTGAATAGATACGGTATGGTGAGAATAGCACCATCCCATTTCTTTCCGTGGATGTCGTATGAGGCGACTAAGGGACTTACTAGAGTTTTTTTTTTTATGTGTTAGGACAACCAACACACCGTTATCTGATCCCAAACCAGGCAAAGCCTTGTACTATGGTAACCAGACAACAAATAAATCTTTATATACAGGTATATAATTCTACTGTACGTGTGTATGTCACTGAACTCCTCCTAAACGGCTGGACCGATTTGAATGAATTTTTTTGTATGCGTTTGGGTGGCACCCTGGATGGTTTAGATTCACTAATGGACCCGGTAGGTGGCGCTGCTATCGAGTTCTAGGGAATAGGACAACGTCTGTACGGTCAGCTAGTATACTTATATATTTCTAAATACATAGAATTGGCAGCAACGTTCTCTATACATTTTACCATCACACTGCGTTCGCCAATCCGCCTGCCAAACGTGGAGGTTATGTCAATGCCCCCTAAATTGAGGGAGGCCTATGTCCAGCAGTGGACGTCTTAAGGCTGAAATGATGATTGGATGTGATTTAATGATCATAATCAGCCTATATTGTTCCCACTGCTGGGATACAGACTTCCTCTCAGTGAGTAGGCCGTAATCTACCACGCGGGCCCAGTACGGGTTGGTTTGATGTGTTCGAATTTTTAGGTCTAGGACATGCCGGTTTCCCGTCGATGTTTTCCTTCACCGTTTTGAGAGCAGTGGTGGTGAAAGTAAATAAATAAAGTAAAAGCGCTGGCCTGGGTTCGAACCTACGGCTTACAACTCGCAAGTCGGGGCCAATACCACTGGGCCATAAGTGCTCAACGATGGAGAAGGAGTACAATAAGCTAAAATTGTTGATTTAGATAAATTGTGTGTTATTTGAAAAAAATCTTTCTTTTTAACCTGCTATACGTACAGCGAAGAACATGAATTGACATGAAGCGTATATATTTTACTTTTATCTATTTCTGTGTATTATATACAAGAAAAAAGAAAAGAAAAACGTAAAAGCAGAGGAAATGGAAGTCATATAAGCAGTCGGTCCTTGTTAAATACTGGTAAACAGTGCATCCGGATAGCCTGGAAGCCGACCCCAACATAGCTGCGTAAAGGCAGGCAGATGACGATGATCTAATAGCCGGGCAGTATCAACATTGTTTAGTCAAAGTACGTGTGCACGTGAGCGCTATATAATTGATCATTTTGTTGAATAAATATGTTTATCATGGTCGTCATTTTTAGAAAAGTGGTTTTATTTTTAGAATTGGTCAACATAGCTGAGTCATCTGGGTTCACGAAATCTGTTCGAAAGAGTTACCGTGGCCCTGACATATAGGCAACTGAAGGAACACGGGTGGATTTTTGTCAGTAAAAGTCTGACATGCCCTCTCGCTCCGTCCAGAGCGGGAGATGTCATTTGATGACTTCAAACCCACAAAAAAAAAAAATTGCTGCGTCATTTATCTAAACTGATTGATCTAAAGTGCGCTTTTAAATTTCCAAAAGATAGTATTTGCGATCCCAGTGTGGGTTAGCAGATGTCACATGTCTTCAAATGTTTGGTCTTAGGACATGCCGGAATCTTCAAGATGTTTTCCTTCACCGTCTTGAGAGCAGTGGTCATGAAATAATTTATACAAACTAGGTGCAGTGCAGCATATGTGTATGAAAAGATTTGGACGCTTTTACGTTTCCAATCACGCCAACGTTACTCATATAATACAAGATGCAGTTTTGAACCTGCAAAGCATTTCAGGAGGTTGTTATGAGACTCTTAAATAATAATCATATTAGGTTGGGGAAAAAGTCTTTTCGCATTATAGTATGTATGAACTTGTAATAAAATCTCTTTGGCTATACTATTTGTATCTGGCTGGTTTTGGTATCATTGAAAGTTTAAATTTTAAAGAACAAAATTCCAAATTCAAATTAGGAAAATGTGTGATTTTCATTTGTTTTTCGTACCGTCAAGATGAGTGAATCTAATGAAGAAATTCGATACATTTTAAAATTTTACTAAAAAAAAGGTAAAAATGCAACGCAAGCCGCGAAAAAAATTTGCGATGTTTATGGACCTAGTGTAGTGTCTGTGAGAATAGCACAAATTTGGTTTAAGCGTTTTCAATCCGGAAATTTTGGTGTCAAAGATGCACGTCGCTCTGGTCGCCCTATTACGGATAAAATGGATGCCATTTTTGAAAAAGTGGAGCAAGATGGGCATACCAGTAGTTACGACGTAGCTGAAGAACTGGAAATTGACCACAAAACAGTTTTGGCGCATTTGAAAAAAAACTGGGTACACAAAAAAGCTCGACATTTGGGTACCTCACGAGCTCACTGAAAGAAACCTAATGAACCGTGTACTCATTTGTGATTCTTTATTACGACGTAATGAAACCGAACCATTTTTGAAGAAGCTGATAACTGGTGATGAAAAGTGGATCACATATGACAAGAACGTGCGAAAAAGGTCGTGGTCAAAGGCCGGTCAGGCTTCACAGACTGTGGCGAAACCCGGGTTAACTCGCAACAAGGTGATGCTGTGTGTGTGGTGGGATTGGAAGGGCAATATTCATTATGAGCTGTTACCACCAGGCAGGACCATCGATTCTGAACTCTACTGCGAATAACTGATGAGATTAAAGCAAGAAGTTGAGAGAAAGCGGCCGGAATTAATCAACAGAAGGGGTGTGGTTTTTCATCATGATAACGCTAGACCTCACACATCTTTAGCCACCCAACAAAAATTAAGAGAGTTTGGCTGGGAGGTGTTAATGCATCCGCCGTATAGTCCTGACCTTGCACCTTCAGATTTCCACCTGTTTCGGTCTCTTCAGAATTCTTTAGGCAGTGTCAGGTTAACATCACGAGAGGACTGCCAAAACCACTTGTCGCGCTATTTTGACCAGAAGTCCCAAAATTTCTATAGCAATGGGATCATGTCCCTACCTACAAGATGGCAAAAAGTTATCGAACAAAATGGTACCTACATACTTTAGTTAAATGTAAATAAACTTTATTAAAAAATGTTTTGAATTTTCTTAAAAAATGCGAAGAAACTTTTTCCCTAACCTATTATAACAATACGATACCAAGTCAATAATCAATAATAACTTTTATTTTAGATTTTCCAATTTTATTGTTTTTCAGAATAACTCTGGATGGGGAGCGCGGCTTTGGATCTATGAAATAAATGTCGGTTGCGTTTGTTTGTGTGTGTGAAAGCGCAGTTTAAGGACATGTACAGACTGGCCGCGTTTTAAAAAAGGAAGTTCACACTTACCGATTTCCGTAAATAAGAAAAAAAAAAAAAACTTGCCCATTTCATTGTTGATTCGGGTCGAAAATCAGATCCAAAACTGCACCTTGTATATTTTCATACATTTTGTGGACATAGACGACGATGTCTACAAAATACCGTCATGTTAGAGATTGCATAAGCGCACTAAAGATACCACCAAGTAAGACCACGCTAGTACGTACGGACGTACAAATATCGCGGTGGGATTTGTGACGCACAGGATTTCCTACTCTCGGTGTTGAACCGAGCAATCAAAATCCAACAGGGCACACTCAGCACGTCAAAAAAACACACTATTCGAGTTTCTACCCTCGGCGCCAACCAGAGCGATGAAGATCCAGTGTACGAAAAAATCCGAGCGAATGTAGAATTATTTAATACACATACACTGAAGGGCTTGTGGCTTGGGCACACCACAATTGCGGCGGTAAGTCCCCTCTATGAGGAGTGGATAGAGAGGCGCCACGGTGTCCTCACCTTCTGCCTGACGCAGGTTCTCACCGGGCATGGGTGCTTTGGGGGGTTCCTGTTCAGGATAAAGCGGGAGGAAACGCCCGGGTATTTCCATTGCAAGGATCGTCTGGAGGACACGGTGGAGCATACGGTGGAGGTGTGCCCTGCCTGGGCGGAGCACCGCCGTGTCCTCGTGGAGGCGACCGGCGTCTCGCGTTGGCGAGCTCGTGGTGCGAGCTATGGTACGGAGCGAGAGGGCATGGGAAGCCATCACCTCCTTCTGCGAAGCAGTAATGCTCGCGAAGGAGGAGACGGGGCGCGTGAGGGAGTGGCAATCTCTGCGCCCTCACGTCCCTAGCCGCCGCAGGAGGAGACGCCCAGGGCGTCGGGAGTCGATAGCAGACTCCTGGCCACCGTAGGCGCGAGCTTACGGGCGGCGAGCAATGGGTAGCTCACCGCCCTGTAAGGACCAGGCTCGGGTCGACGGCACGTAGTGTTCCACGCGCGCCTCAAAGAGATGTCAGCAATACTGAAGGGGTCTGCTAGGACCGATGCCTGCCGGGGTCGCGAGATTCGTTCGAAAGAGTTACCGTGGCCCTGGCATATAGGCAACTGAAGGAACACGGGTGGGTTTTAGTCAATAAAAGTCTGACACGCCCTTTTCCGCTCCGCCCAGAGCGTCATTTGATGATTTCCCATCCAAAAAAAAGGGCTTATGGCTAAGTTACAATATCCGCACGGGTCGATCGTGCAGATACGCTTGCCGCGGTTGGTCCGTGGATGGGTGACCATCTAGGCTTACCAAGAGCCTTCCATGCCTCGAAAAGCACGTAAAGCCGTTGGTCCCGGCTGTCTTTCGTAGATAGATACTCGTCAGAAGCCCGAAAGTCGGACAACCAGTATTACCAAGGTGTAACCTTTTACCCAGTAACTGGGTTGTGAAGGTCGGATAGGCAGTCACTCCATGTAAAATACTGGTACTCAGCTACATCCATTTAGACTGGAAGCCGACCCCAACATAGTTGGGATAAGGCGAGGCAGATGATGACACTGATGATAGCATACATACAGAGCTATTGCAGTACAATGGCCTCCTAACAGCTATGACGTAAGGCCTTGACATGACATAACGTACCGACGGTTGACACCATTGAAACCGGTCGCCCTGTGTTTACAAACACACGAACCGCCATTAAAGTTACTATGAAGAAATACTAACTTGTTGCGATTAGACACTTTATCAACATTAACAATGATGTTGCTAACCTCATTTACATTCTCAATTCAAAGTATTTAATTAAATAAAATAATTTAGATACAGGAATTTTTGCTAGTTGCCGATTCCTTAACGTAGTATTTTCCTATGGAGAAGTCACTCCAAAGACATTCTCCAAAAATATTGGCAGAGGTAACTTGCATAAGTAGTACTAATATTTGGGGAGTTTTGAAATAGTCCCATATGCAGTTGCCCATAATGATAAGGTGAGACAAGGTAAAACATTCAAGACTCTATAAAAAACTAAACAAAGTACGCTAATGTTGCTGAGCGACTGATGGAAATCATTATTACAAAAACCAGCGTTCTACAGCAAAAAACTATCCATACAGGGTTAATAAAAATAAGAATAAATTTATTTGCTAATTTTACATTCAAGTGGACTGAATTCCTAGACTTTTTTTTTTTGTTGGTGGAAAATCATCAAATGACGTCTCCCGCTCTCGGGCGGAGCGGGAGGGCGTGTAAGACTTTTTCTGACTAAAACCCACCCGTGTTCCTTCAGTTACCCATGTGCCAGGGTCTAGGTGTCTCTTTCGAACAATCTCGCGACCCTGGCAGAGTGGAGTCCGGGCCTAAGGCACAAATCTACATTTCCTAGTCCTCATACTAGAATTCCCTGTGTTGTGAGATCCAGGTACCTTCGTTTACAACTTCATATAACAATGATAAGGTACATTTCAGAGATTAGCCGGATCAAACAGACAGACAGACAAAAATTGTAAAAAAATGTTGTTTTGGTATATGAACCGTGTATACATCCATATACACTAAGTAAAAAGCGGTTATTTTAATATTAAAAACAGTCACTCCAATTTTATTTATTTGTCTAGACTAGATAATATTATCTACATAGTAGCGTAATTTGTTGTTTTATGTGTCAGTACAGTATCAACTTAACATGACCAAAACCTAACAATGCAGTACATCGGGTTTTTTAAAACACATACCTATTCTGCTTTTTAGGGTTCCGTTGCCAAATGGCAAAAAATGGAACTCTTATAGATTCGCCATGCATGTCTGTCTGTCTGCCTGTCTGTCCGTCCGTATGTCACAGCCACTTTTTTCCGAAACTATAAGAGCTATGCTGTTGAAACTTGGTAAGTCGATGTATTCTGTAAACCGCATTAAGATTTTCACACAAAAATAGAAAAAAAAAAACAATACATTTTGGGGTTCCCCATACTTAGAACTGAAACTCAAAAATTTTTTTTTTCATCGAACCCATACGTGTGGGGTATCTATAGATAGGTCTTCAAAAATGATATTGAGGTTTCTAATATCACTTTTTTCGAAACTGAATGGTTTGCGCGAAGGACACTTCCAAAGTGGTAAAATGTCCCCCCCCCCCCTTCCTGTAACTTCTAAAATAAGAAAATGATCAAACTAAAAAAATATATGATGTACATTACTATGTAAACTTCCATCGAAAATTGGTTTGAACGACATCTAGTAAGTAGTTTTTTTTAGTACGTCATAAATCGAAAACCGCAATTTACCTTTCATTCAATCAACTCAAATATAAAAATTAAAAAAAAAAACTTTTAATTTCTAAACATAAAGCTTATGCATAAACCGTGAATACCTACAGGTTTGTACGGAACCCTCGGTGCGTGAGTCCGACTCGCACTTGGCTGGTTTTTAATGTTCTCAATGCTGGGACACAGAACTCCTCTCGGTGAGTGAAACGCTCTCTGCGTTTCATAATCCACCACGCGGCCCCGGGCGTATTGTTAGATGACACACCATGTCTTCCAATTTTTGGGACCTACACCGTTTTGAGAGCAGTCATGATGAAATAATGTACACAAAGTGAAGCTCCTGTCTGTGTTGAAAGCCAGGTCATATCCTGGTTAAAAGAACATCTTACTGTCATTGTGCGATCTCCAATACACTGGGACAATAAATACACGGAAACACATAGTAAGCAAACATGACTGATACAAATTGTCAACTTCCCTTCACGTTAGGTAAATTCCCGAAATAAAGTGTTTTTGTTAACCAGCTATTGCTAATTTTGGACTGTCGGTTTTTTAGTAGCACCTCATCATCATCATTAGGTCAGCCAAAAAAAAAACGTTCACTGCTGGAAATAGGCATCCCCCAAGCTCCATCACTTCGACTGGTTCTGTGCTGGAAAGCGAGACCTCTGACCTTCCTGTGACCTTCACAAGGTCATCGGTCCACCTTGTCACCACACGCTCACCTTGCCACGATACGTCTTATGGTCGACCATCTGCCTCCTGTTCTATGAGCGCATTGCGACTGGAGTTTGGCAATTCTTCAGGTTATGTCGGGAAGTAGCTACCTGTAGAGTTCGTTTTAGCTCGATGAAAACCTTTGGATCATCAAATGCTTCGTGAGAATACTTCATGCTACTTCCAACACTATTGTTGACATTAGGGGTCATCCCCGGTTTGGATGAAGAGCTAGATAGTTTTTTCCATTTGAAAATTTTCAGTAGTAACCCAGTTGCGGATTTGTTCCAAAGAATTACCGTGCACATAGGCACCTGAAGGAACACGGGTGGGTTTTAGTCAGTAAAAGTCTGACACGCCCTCCCGCTTCGCCCAGAGTGGATGACGTCATTTGATGATTTCCCACCGACAAAAAGAAAAAGGTCTAGGATTTCAGTCCACTTGAATGTAAAATGAGCAAATAAATTTATTCTTAATTAACCTGTATGTACAGTTTTTTGCTGTAGAAAGCTGGTTTTTGTAATAATGATTTCCATCAGTCGCTCAGCAACATTACCTTGCTTTGTATAGTTTTTTATAGAGTCTTGAATGTCTTACCTTGTCTCACCTTATCATTATGGGCCATGGCATATGGGACTATTTCAAAACTGCCCAAATATTGCTACTATTTATGCAAGTTACCTCTGCCAATATTTTTGGAGAATGTCTTTGGGAGACGTCATTTGATGATTTCCCACCCAGAAAAAAAAAGCCCTGACTTTGATTTCTGGCAATAAATAAGTGCTACTCAACTATAACAAATCTGATAGGAGCTTGTGGGTAAGTAACAACAAAACCACGGGACGATCGATCAGGTAAAGCCATCTTAACATACCAAGATCTCGCCGTGCCTCGGAAAGCACAACAAGCCATTAGTCCCGGGTGTCATTTGTGGATCTCTGACAGTCATTACGAGTTATCAGAAGCCTGAAAGTCTGACTATTAGTTTTACTAAGGGGTCTTGTATTACCCAGTAACTGGATTGAGGTGGTCAGGCAGTCCTTTTATGTAAAATACTGGTATTCTATTAGGTAACTGTTTCCGGTGAGAACTGATACTGGAAGCCGGTTACAATATAGCAAAAGGAGCCTTACCCCAAAAAAAAAAAAAACTGATGAATTGTGGGTGTGGAAGATGATGATGGTGCCATAACTATTCTATTTACAACAATCATCTCCTTGTCATTGCGCTTTCTCACACAAAACACACAATTCAAAGCAACCATGATTGCTATAAATTGTCAACTTCCTTTCATTTTTATCGTACGTAGGTTTAACTACATGTAAACGTCTGAACAGAGTTCACATCCAAATCATCCAATTGAGTTGGAACTCTTTTAATTACACACTTAGGTTTGTTTTTCAAGTGACCAAAAATCACTCTTTCTACCACGGTAAATACGTGAGATAGGAAAAAAGTGGAATTGCTAGTTTATTTTATCGACGAATAATTAAACGATCCATAATAAGCTAAAACATTTCTAAAACATCTACGTAGCATGAATACGCATTTTTTTTTTGTGGAAAATAATACTGCTGGGTTTTCACACACTTATGCCATAGGTCATTCACAAGCATATAGTCAGTTCCAGAATTATGTGATAATATGCCAAATTTCGAATTAATCCGACGTTTTGAAAGGGGTCAAAATCATGTTCAAAGTAACCGTTACATAGGCACATACTAACATACGTATGAAGGTAACAAAAGCGTGTAAAAATGTGAACAAATACTGTTTAGGTTAAATTCATAGGTTAAATAGATGGGTGTCGGTAAAATCTTACTAATACTACAATTGACTACACACATAGGTATATTATTTAAAACTGAATGTTATCTATACATCCTCTCAACATGACCAAACCATCTAAGCTTACTCCTTTAATTTTTGACACATCTTTTAAACCGCACCGTTGTCTTAACAAATCATTTCTCAACCTATCGTTCACGGTCACACCACACATGCTTCGCAACGAACGCATTTCCACAGCATTTATTCTACTTTCATGCTTCTTTTGCCATACCCAACATTCACTTCCATAATACATAAGCATAGGCACCAGTACACCATTGTGAACAGACAGTCGAGCCTTATCGGACATCAACTGGTTGGTCACAATCGCATGTAGAGCACCATTTGCTTTATTTCCCGCATTCACTCTTCTTTCCAAATCTTTATTGATGTTTCCATCCCTTGTAAACGAACTCCCCAAATATACGATCTCACTTACTTGCTCCACTCTCTTGTTATTTATTTTCACATCACACACCAATACATTCTCTTCTCATTCAAACACCATGACCTTCATCTTATTCACATTTATATTCATCCCCTTCATCTTAAATGCTTCATCCATTACTGTCACCATGTCTTGTAACTGTATTGCTGACGATGCAACTAGAACTTATTTCTTGGAGTAAGTAAGGATCATAGCAGGTGGCTTTCTGTAGTTTCTGCATACCCCCATGGGAAAAAGCGTGGTTTTTTGTCTATATGTATGTATGTAAGCATTTTTGAATGAGCAACTTAAATACAAAATTTTTACCTCATTCACTACCTAGTCCCATGAAGAATGTTGTTCACTTTGATGGTCTGTATCACACCCTAATATGACCACATTTTTCTAATATAACATATCTATACTTCTATACTAATATTATAAAGCTGAAGAGTTTGTTTGGTTGAACGCACTAATCTCAGGAACTACTGGTCCGAAATGAAAAATTATTTTTGTGTTAAAGGCTATAGGCTATATAACATCACGCTAAAATCAAAAGGAGCGGAGCAGAAACGAAAATTGGACGAAAACTGGCAGGCAACTCGATGCGACGGCATGGGTCACGGGAGCGAAAATTTGATGCAAAGTCGCAGGCAGAAGCTAGTACATATATTAATAGGATAACATCGCTAAAGTATTTTATGTAAAAATAAACTTGCTAATGAGTCAAGAATAAATTCAAAAATATATAATACCTACCTGGTTTGTTTGCTAAAGTTAGTTTTCTAGAATATCGTAAAACAGCACTAATTGCAATATTATAATTAATTTAAATTAAATTAGTGTTTTCTGAGTTGGTCTAACCATTTATGTTTAGTTAAGTACTTACTTACACATAATTATAACATATTAATTAGTAGAACCAGGTATGAATAGAATGATGCATAATAAAGTTTAATGATCCTATTTAACATTTAGTTTACCTAATGTTCATTTAGTACTCACTTAAGGGCACAATACATACATAAATTCACGCTTTTTTTCCATGGGGGTAGGCAGAAACTACAGAAAGCCACCTACTAACATCTTTATATAGGTACTTCGTTTATGGTCATACACGCATCGGTCCAGTACTACACACCTGACCCTTATCCGCCAAAGTCCTACAAGTGCCTTTTGTCCCTTTTTCGTATTGAGCGTTTTAACAAATCATCAATGTAACAACGGGAATCGTTACGCGTGTTCTTATCTGGCGCTGGTTGACCTACCCCACTGGGTTCGATTCATAAGCATTGTAGAGAAATATACAATATAAAATACGAAAAATACGAAAATATGACAAAGGTCACTTGGTACATTCAACCGGTTATGAAGCATAGAAAAGAAGAAGAAAAGAAAGAAAAATAGTTTATTCTGCACAAACAAAACGCACAACATGAAATAAAAAATTGTTAAAAAAAAGAAAAATGCACGCGTACAAGGTAGCCAAAAGCCACGTATTCAAGATAAAAAACGTTGTAGAATGTTACCTATGGCTCATTGATGTCACGGCTACGGACCAAAGACATTTTTTATTTTTTGGTTCTTATCGTTCCTCTTTGGGACAGGCAAAGGGAGCTGAGCCCATACAGCCAAGTCTGATTTAGTTTTCTTTTTCTTCCAATTCTTCTTTTCTTTCTTGTCTTTCTATGATATAATCAAGGCCGAAACCATGTCTTCTTTATTCAATCGGACCAAAGACAATAGAAATCATATATATCTGCGATATGACACTGACAGTAATTATATAATAAAAAACAAAAACAAAATTGCCGGATGCAGAGTCATCACCAATTAGGTCACTACATGTTCTTCTAGGGCGTCCCCTTCCGGCGTGTCCAGTCACATCTGTCTTGTAGATATCTTTTGACACAATAATTATGATATAATTAAGAGAAAACCACTTAATAATAAGAACAACCAATAAGACGAAAATAAGGAGCACAGTGGTGCCCCAGTAATAACGGCCCCGACTCACGAGTCACGGATTTGAACCCAGGCAGGCGCCTTACTTTGTGTAAATAATTTCGCCATCTCTCAAAACGGTGAAGGATAACAACGTGAGGAAACCGGCATGTCCTAGAACCAAAAATTGGAAGACATTTGACATCTACCAACCCGCACTGGGCTCGTGTGGTAGAATATAGCCCCCTTCCTCTCGAAATGACGACGTTTGTGTCTTTTATTTGAGAAAAAATTATGCTAAACTAGCTGTTACCCGCGACTTCGTCCGCGTGGTATTTAACAAAAAAGTTTTTCATTCGTGTTATTTTTTTGGTGAGGTCCTATTTTTTTTTCCAAAATAAAAGTAACCTAAGTTACTCCTTGTTACATCAGCTATCTGCCAGTGAAAGTCCCGGCAAAATTTGTCCAGCCATTACAGAGATTAGCCGGAAGAAACAGACAGACAGACAAAAATTGTAAAAAATGTTGTTTTGGTATATGTACTGTGTATACATCCATATAAACTTACTAAAAAGTGGTTATCTTAATATTAAAACCAGACACTCTAATTTTATTTATTTGTCTGGATGTCTAGATTATGTTTATATTATGCAATAATAAGATAAGACTTATTATTAATAAATATTTAAAAGGTAGATCCACTCCAGCGCATTTATGCAAAAAAAAGAGTGCTATTCAGTTGCATATTCGGGACTTAGTATGGACATACTGCGTCAAATTAAGTTAGAAGGTTATATACCTACTTTACTCATGTTTTGGGTACCGATAGCGAAAACTATTGCTCAGTTCTAAGCTGACTACATATGTAAAATGAAACTACTGTTATCGCACCAGTATCTTCTTTATTTCCGTACATGTGTTGTCACAAGAGAACCTTGCAGTTACTCAGTCGCCGAAGAAGTGTGTCTTCTGCTATTGCAAAATGGCCAGACATCACATTGTGATTCATGGAGGGGATGTCTCCTAACTTCACACAGATCAATACAACAACGAACTAAACATGCCTTTTTTACACGCTTTATATTAGCTTCACTTGTATGTTTGTATGTTAGTATGTTTGTTTGTAACCGACTCCTTATAGCGCGATTTTGACCCACTTTAAACGACCAGATTTCATTCAAACTTTGCACACCTGTCAAGGACCGATGACAATGCAATAATTTCATAAATTTGTGCCATTATGCTTGCCAGGGTTACCAGGACAGCAAAAAAACTGTCTTCGAAAACTACGCTGACATACGTCACAAACTAATTTGTGCCATTATCCTTGCCAGGGTTACCAGGACAGCAAAAAAACTGTCTTCGAAAACTACGCTGACATACGTCACAAACTACGCTGACATACGTCTCAAAATTCGAAACACCCTAAAAAATAGAAAATAAATAATAGTTAAAAAAAACTAAAAAACACGCTTCCATTGAGAACCAAACTAAAAAGTACAAAATAATGGAAAAAAAGCGTGGGGTGCCTGATATCAATAAAAAAATACCTTAAAAAGCACCCCACGCTTTTTTTCCATTATTTTGTACATTTTCGTTTGGTTTCAATGGAAGCGTGTTTTTTAGTTTTTTTAAACTATTATTTTTAATAACTACCCGACAGTACAAATGTTTACTAATCATTTAAATACTTACAATGCACAGTATGAATTAGGCACCTATTTTATGAGGAATGAACAATTTATAAATCGTTTCACACTCCCGTTGAAATTTTAAACTGAAACTAGCTACTGAACTAGAACAATATTCATAATATTGCAATAATTTACAGTGAATCACGACATATGTAAACCATTATGAACTGTCAAAGAGTCAATCAGCTACTCTTAAAGATGAAAGTGGCTACTATCTTCTGTTTTAATAATTCTCTTCAATATCTAAGTACTTATGTTTGAATGGCTATTAGAATGACAAATAAATTAGAAGTGTTGATACCAATCATGATAAGAATAATTTCTGCATAATTATGTTTCCTTCTAGCTATAGAATTTTATACGAATGGTCTAGGAGAGAAATTGCTAAACTGCAAATAGTGTGGTATTTTTTTTTTTGGGTTCAGAGCGAATTTTCAAGAACGTGCTACATCATCATCATCATCATCATTTCAGCCGTAAGACCTCCACTGCTGGACTTAGGCCTCCCCCAATTTGAGCGACTTTACCATAATCGCCACGCTTGGCAAGCAGGTTGGCGATCGCAGTATGGTGGTAAAATGCATAGAGAACGCTGCTGCCCATTCTCTAGTAAGTCCCTTAGTCGCCTTTTACGACACGCACGTGAAGAAATGGGATGGTGTAATTCTTTACGTCCGGCACCACACGGTACCGGTGCGATATAAACGTTACGAAAATTTCAAACGATTTTCAATGATTTATCAATGATAAATTACTTACTTGATTTCTATAGCAATAACGTAAACGAGGCAAATGGAGTACGTAAGGATCATAGCAACTAGCGGTCTAAAGCTTTAGCGTACCCCCATGGGATGCAGGCGTGAATGTACCTATGTATGTATATATAATAATTATGTATTTCGTTAGTAAAAGGTTTGTACGCACAAGTCATTTGCGGTACCATCCCAGTATAAGCTGACTACTCATTGGACGAAAAGCCTATACAATGCGAGGTCTGCTAAAACTGGGGATGTATAGCTTGATAACTAGCCGTGTGTACAAAAACTTTTACACGTAAATCTTATTTTAAGTCTAGACGAGGTCGCCGTTATGTACCTGACTACTCTGCGAAGATAGGCCGAAACAAACTCTGAGAGCAGTGGTGGCCCAGTGGTAACGGCCGCGACTTACGAGGTCGTGAGTTCGAACCCAAGCAGGCGCTTTACTTTATGTAAATTCTTTCATCACCACTGCTCTCAAAACGGTGAAGGAAAACGTCGTGAGGAAACCGGCATGTCTTAGAACTAAAAATTCGAAGACTTGTGACATTTACCAACCCGCACTGGGCTCGCGTGGTGGATTATGGCCCGCTCCCTCTCACCGAGAGGAGGCCTGTGTCCCAGCAGTGGGAACGTTATAGGCTGCTGATGATGAAAACTCTGAGGTCACAATATCTTTTAAAGTCCAGGCATAATCTCGGTCAGAACATGTGAACACGGTCTAGATTGATATCTGACATGGTTTTTTGAGGGAACAAACACATAGATTGAGTGGACCTGTCCATTTAATGCTTGCATTTGTTAGCAATCATGCAATAATGCAACTTGATTATGTATAGAAAACAGAACTTTCTTCTATCATTTTGGTTTAAAATTCTGCGACAAGCACAATAAGTATTACTTACCTTTTGAAACGGAAAAAAATCTTAATAAAAAGAAGTTAAAATTGTATGTGTATATTAAAATCGTAACAATAATGTACGTTAACTCCGCTTCGATATTTTAATATTGTAGGTACCTAATTTACTTAAACTAATATTTGGCTTAGCCAAAGTAGTAAGGTGACCATACCGGTTTTGACTGACGTCGATAACCGACGATGTAGGAAAATGTCTTGAGGAAATATAGAATTTGCAAGGGATCGTTAGTTATCCGCTACATTTGTCGTAGTGAGCAAATGACACTCACTCAAGTATGGTATGTCTGTAAACCGCAATATTTATATAAGAACGTGGTTAAATGTGATGCATAGATCATAGGCAACTTGCATAAAAATACATTGTATTTCTTCATACGGTTAAGACGTCAAAACGATTCGTAAATATGTGATCTTTCAGCAAAAAATCACATAACATTTGCCGGTTTGAGGTCGATTTATCAAAACTGGTGATCTAAATTCAACGAGAATATGTTTAAGTTTTAATCGACAATAATAAAAAATATTAGCTTTCTGTACTCCTTGTCTATTATATATAAACTTTAACTGTGTCGGGTTTCATACTCCACCGTCCGAGTTGTTTTCGAAAAGTACAAACATTTTTGCTTCATCTATACTAATATTATAAAGCTGAAGAGTTTGTTTGTTTGGTTGAACGCGGTAATCGCAGGAACTACTGGAGCGAATTGAAAAATTATTTTTGTGTTGGGTAGCCTATTTATTGAGGAAGGCTATATATAACACCACGCTACGATCAAAAGGAGCGGAACAGCAACTAAAAATGGACGAAAACTGGCAGGCAATTCGATGCGACGCGACGGGAAGGGTCAGGGAGCAAAAATTTGACGCGGACGAAGTCGCGGGCAGAAGATAGTGTATTAATATAATTATAGATTATTAATAAAAATTGACTATGAATGATAGGCTGAGGAATGATGTGATAAGAAAACGGTGTGGTTTTAAAGAAGATGTAGTGACAAAAATTGAAAAATGTATGCTTAGATGGTTTGGTCATGTTGAGAGGATGAATGAAGGACGGCTCACAAAAGGTATTTACAAGGCAGATGTGAGTGGAAACACCGGGAGGGGACGCCCTAGGAGGACATATAGTGACCTTATTGGTGATGTTCTTCAGAAAGGTCAGGTGCGTAGTACTCGCAACCGGCGTGTGTGTATGACCAATTGTATGAACCTAAACGAGGCAAAAGGAGTGTGTAGAGATCGTAGCAGGTGGCGTTCCGTGGTTTCTGCCTACCCCCTTGGGAAAAAGGCGTGATTGTATGTATGTATGTATGTAAAAATAAATTAATTTCAATTATGTGATCATAATTGAAATCATCATGATGTGTATTTAAAATAAGATGGTATTTTAGCTCTAAAATCACGTCCGTAAAATCATATAATTATATCAGCGAAATTGACACAATGTCGTAGGTATACTCGACGGTTCGTAGGTTCTTAACTTGTATTAGGTACTGCTAATTGATAAATGGAATAGCAAAACGTAAAAACCTTGGATAACCAATTTATTTTAATTCAAACCTTTGAAATAAATTGTGCAATCCACTGTTTATCTCACTTAGGTATGTAAATTCCATGTTTCAGAAAACATTTAGTTTTTAAACTAAACGAAAACAAACTCATCCTTCAATTACGGACTCATGTTCAGATACAAAAAAAAAAAAAACTATTTTCAAATAACAAATTAATTCGTAACCACTTACTAAAATTGTCACCTTGGATAGAAAAAATAACTTCCTCTAAACGTTTCACGCATCACAAACACAAGTAAAAACAAATAAACATAAACAACACTATTATCAAAATATTATAAAAATACCCACCTATTATAACAACGGCATACTGCCTCAACAACGGGCTCGAATGGAACTTAAACATCTTAAAAACTGCACTTAAACAAAACTACGGACATTCGTATGTTAGTAAACGCACGTTATGTTTATCGCGGTGGTATTACGAATGAACTGCGGTTGAAGTCACAACTATTAGAACTCGTTTGTGAATGCGAAAAAGAAGGGGTAAACGTGTATTAGTATGTGCAGTGGCTATGCACTAACGTCATCATTATAGCTTAAATTAAGAAATTTGAACTTTACTGAGTATCGAGCGATGAGATTGATCTAAGTGGAAAGGCTTATTGACCTTTATTTGCAGGTAGTTAAAATTTGTTTTCTTTTTTTATGGGACCAAAGGCATGTTCTTCTTAAGCAGCGTTTAATTCGACCCAATCGAAGCTGGATAGTTTTTTGTTTTTTTTTTTGGATGGGAAATCATCAAATGACTTCTCCCGCTCTAGGGAGGAGCTCAGGGCGTGTCACACTTTTACTAAAACCCACCCGTGTTCCGTCAGTTGCCCATGTGCCAGGGTCACGGTATCTCTTTCGAACAATCTCGCGACCCTGGCAGGCATTGGTCCTAGCAGACCCCTTCAGTTCTGCTGACATCTCTTTGAGGCGCGCGTGGAACACTACGCGCCGCCGCCGTCGACCCGAGCCTGTTCCTTACCGGGCGGCGAGCTACCCGTTGCTCGCTGCCCGCAAGCTCGCGCCTACGGTGGCCGGGAGTCCCCTATTGACAAGCTGGATAGCTTCTGACTTTTTTGTAAATACTCTTTTTAGGTTTAAATGATTTTTAACCGACTTCAAAAAGGAGGAGGTTATCAATTCGGATGTTTATATGTTTTTTTTTTTTTTTTTTTTTGTGTATGTTCGGCCATAACTCCGTCATATATAGACGGATTTGCAAAATTCTTTTTTTGTTCGAAAGGGGTTTATTCCGAAATGGTCCCATATCATTTTCATATAGATCTGATGATGAGTTCGGGAGACAGACACCGGAACTCTTTAAAAAATGACAGGAAATCAACCGCGATTTCTGCTATCGCATAAATATGCATTGTTTGTTTGAAATTAGTGCAGGGTGAATACCACAACAAAAAATTTTAAAATAAAAACTTTTTTGCAAAAAAAAACAACCGACTTCCTTAAAAACACTACAAAGTGAAAAATAACTTTAATTTTGGAAGTCGGTGGCAAAAAAACCATAAGTACAGATCATTAGACACCGACTACCGAAATTAAAGTTATTTTTCACTTTGTAGTGTTTTTAAGGAAGTCGGTTGTTTTTTTTTGCAAAAAAGTTTTTTTCGTCAATGCATAGATATTGTTATGACAAATATTTAAATGTACCGATTTATGATTTTAAGGGTTAGTAAGTCAGTAAAACTCTGACACGCCCTCCCACTCCGCCCTGAGCAGGAGATGTAATTTGATTTCCCACCCCGAAAAAGGGGGGGGGGGAGGTGTTAAATTTTTACTGACTAAAACCCACCCATGTCAAACAAATCCGCTACTTGGCAGGTTCACCTCTAGCCTAGAAATGGGAGATTCTACCAGATAAATTTCCGGGTTAATTGAAATTCGTATAATATTCTGACACTGTATTCAAGTCTAACTACCTACCTACCTTTATAGAGGGATTCAACTGTTTTTTTTTTACTATTTCCACTTATAATTCCGTCGTTTCAATCTATGCTTCAAATCACTTGTTTGTATTGAATGGGCTCACGTTTTGCTACTATTTCACCATGACTGGCCGCAACGCAAAAGGTGGCAAGACCATGAACTGACACAGCAAGGTTGTTGTAATGGTAAAGCGATTGAACCCTGCGCTGCGAGTCACGGGTTTGACTCTCGCATGAATCAAATAATATTTATTTGGATGGCCTAGGTAGGATGGCCTAGGTAGGATGGCCTAAGTAGGATGGCAAGGGTAGGATGGCCTAGGTAAGATGGCTAGTAATTAGTATCCCTATGCGGGCGGGTAGGTACATTGTATTTGTAAGGGCTCATACGAATCGAAAGAGATACCGTGACCCTGGCACATGGGCAATTGAAGGAACACGGGTGGGTTTTAGTCAGTAAAAGTCAGACACGCCCTCCCGCTTCGCCCAGAGCGGGAGACGTCATTTAATGTTTTCCCTGCCAGAAAAAAAAGGGCTCATACGAGCGACACGCATCAAAGGCTGCGGCAACGACAACATGCCGCTCGTGTATGCGTAGTCTTATGTTTTTGTTGACGTGGTAGGTAAGGCAAAATACATTAACAATAAACACAAGACCTGCACGCGTAGCATGACCACAATAAAAAGAACTTTGTCTATTCTTGGTAGAATAGAGATAGAATTGTCATACTACGCCAGCATAAAACGGTAAAAATATTTCTACAATCTCTAATTCTGTCTTTAATCTTTCTACAATCTCTAATTTTGTCTATTCTTCCGTCGACAAAACCCGTTTCTACGGTGGTCATGCTATGCATGCAGCATGCGTTTTATGCTGGCGTAGTGTGACAGTTCTATCTCTATTCTACCAAGAATAGACAAAGTTCTTTCTAGGGTGGTCATGCTACGCGTGCTGAAAGGAATTTGTTCTTGATTGCGAACTGACTCGATTTCAATAAATTATAATAAGAGTACCTATTAAAAAAACAATGTATAGATATTTCGGCTTACCTACTACCGACTGTGGCATTCGTTTTATATGTATGAAGTAGGGTCATGCTAGGGTCGACAAAAAAATAATTGTAATTAGGTCTATGACTTTTCATTATTTTACACGCTGTACAAATACATAAACAAAATTCATTAAAAGTATTAAAAAAAAAACTATTATTAAGGGTTATACACAATGATAGATGAAGACAATAATAGCGAAGGTTGTGATAGTTAGGAGGAATCGTTATTTTAGAGGTCTTTTCCCACAGGTAAGTAAACTATGTTTATACTGTAGGTACGCGCATTAATAAATTGAACTAGAAGTACAAATGGTCTAGTCTCCTTTAGTTAGCTCAGAGAAAGACTAAATTAATCCAGTACCTGCGGGGTAATTGCATAACACACTAACAGTAGGAATTAATTAAATTTTGACAGTTCAACAATATTCATTACGTTATTTACGTTGTTGAGTAGACAAAGTTTTTGAATGTATGAAGCAATGTATTAACAAATCGTAGGTAATATAAAACAAAGTCGCTTCACGCGTTTGTACGCTTAGATCTTTTAAACTACGCAACGGATTTGAATGCGATTTCCATCATTAGATAGAGTGATTCAAGAGAAAGGTTTATAATATGTGTGTGAAATCCAGGGACATAGGATTCTGATCAGACATACTTAGTGACATACACAGTGTCAGATATACAGTCGTGGGCGCAGAATTGGGATACGGGTAAACGTGAGAAATAGCTCCTTTAACTTCTGCACACTTTGTTACATAGTCACTTACTAATAATATTACTGTACTAATCAATACTCTGAACTTAAAAGGAAACACGCAGAGCAGTTCCTAGGCCAGTATGTGTCGGTACTACGGTTAAACGACCACTATCGCTTCATGCGTCTGTATCGAACGCCATACTCAATCCTAGACTCCGCACAACGCTAAACAAAAGGTGCTTTGTGTCTCATTTTAAGTGATAACTCATGAAAGATCCGAGATGTTAATACGCGGACGAAGCCGCTGGCAGATGCTAGTATAAAATGATTCAGATGCTTATTGATAGTCTGTGGCGTAATTAGAGTACTGCTGTTTTGTCATAAAATGAAAGTGTGACTTGATATTTCAACATAGTTTGACTCCAGTTATAGTGGTTAAAGTTATTACATAAGTGATACTTACATGTTTACGTATCCAATATCACTTAGTAGAAGTACTTAACAAGATTATAATGAGTACCCTTCAGATCCTAAAGATATTTTAATTATGTATTTGAAGAACATTGCTAATTTGTTTTCCGACGGAGGGACATTAGGACCCTCCATCATTAATCACATTAAGAATTATTTCGAAACAATTTAGGACTGCCTCGTTGGTCTAGTGCTAGCAAGCGCTACTGCTGAGAATGAGGTCTTGGGTTAGGTTAGGTTAGGTTAGGTTTGTGCAGGGAGGGGCCTGACCTGGCCGAGAGCCAGTTTGGCTTTCGGCAAGGGCGCTCCACCATCCACGCGATATCGCGGGTGAGAGTCCTGGCAGAGGAAGCAGTGTCCCGGGGCGGGGTGATGTTGGCGGTGTCCTTGGACATATCCAACGCCTTCAACACCCTGCCTTGGAGCTGCATTCGGGAGGCACTGCTGTACCATCGGGTGCCTCCCTACCTCTGCCACATCGTTGGGGCTTATCTCGAGGATAGGGGTGTCACCTACATGGGACGTGATGGCGGAAACCAGCGCCGCATGTCGTGCGGTGTTCCACAGGGCTCGGTCGTTGGCCCGCTCTTGTGGAACATCGGGTACGACTAGTGGCGCGTAGTGTTCCACGCGCGCCTCTCTGTGATGTATGGGGGGGAGTTTAACACCTCACTCCCCCCCAACGTGAGGAGGCCCGTGAAGGCGGGCCAGCACCAGTCGGGGATCGCGGAAGACATATTGGTTCCCGTGGTCCCCGACGTAGGTGTGGGACGGAACACCGGGGTGGTTTTAGTCAGTAAGAGTCTGCCAGACCCCTCCGCCCACCCCAGGGCGGAGGACATCCATGAGGATTTCCACCTCGTGATCAAAAAAAAAAAAAAAAAAGGTTAGTAAGTTAGGGTAGTAAGTGTTATTGGGTTTTTCGATATGGAATTTCTCAGTAGGAGCCCGGAGTCTGGATTGGTACCCGGTCGATGGCAATAGGCTCGCCCCCTATTCATGATCATCATTTCAGCCATAAGACGTCCACTGCTGGACTTAGGCCTCCCCCTTGGGAGGCTTTGCCATAATCACCACGCTTGGCAGGCGGGTTGGTGATCGCAGTATGGTGGTAAAATGCATAGAGAACGCTGCTGCCCATTCTCTAGTAAGTCCCTTAGTCGCCTTTTACGACACCCACGGGAAGAAATGGGGTGGTGTTATTCTTTACGTCCGGCACCACACGTCCAGCCCCCTATTACATGAGACTTAAACATAATAGGTGAAATGGAAATTTATCCTAGGCATCTCAAGTCCTAAATTACATAAAACATAAACATCACGCCTTATTTCCTCGAAGGGTTGGGCTGAAGTGTACCTATAGTACACCTGCATTTCGCCAGTTATGTTTAAGTTCCATATTATAGGAGACAAGCCTTATGCCATCGACTAGCTATAAATCCAGACTCTGAAAACTGCTACTGAAAAATTCCAGATAATAATAAATAATAATAATAATATCTTAGGACAACCAACACACCGTTATCTGATCCCAAACTAGGCAGAGCCTGTACTATGGCAACCAGACAACTGATAAATATACTTATATATTTCTAAATACATACATATTATAGATAAATTACACCCAGACACAGAACAAATGATTGTGCTCATCACACAAACATTTGTCCTGGGTGGGAATCGAACCCACGACCTCAGTCTTAGCAGTCAGGGTCACTAACAACTAGACTAACAGGCCAAACTTAGAAAAAGCCAATAACACTTTGCCCGACCTGGGAATCAAACCCAAACCCTGATATTCAGTAGTCGCTCTTGCAGCCACTAAACCAACGAGGCAGTCTCAATAAGACACGTGGTTTTAGCGGCATCTACGACGCGACATGTGAACTACGGATCACACTGACGTCACGCTAAATCCTGCATCGCGCAAGCAAAGTTTACCGCGCAACTAGCTTATATACGAGTACAACGACCTGACATCAATCGTCGGTGTCATTTCAATCCAGCCCGTCCCTTGCTGCCGAGGACCGTACCCCACAGGGGGTGCCCTTTGCGAGTAGTCGCTCTAGATAAAGTTTTTTTTTTAAGTTCTGGTTGGAGGCTTTAATTTATAAAGGTAGCCACAGGCAAGTCCAGTTAGACAACCTGTTGAACTGAGAGATGCCTTACAAAAAAAAAAAAACCGGCCAAGTGCGACTTGGACTCGCGCACCGAGGGTTCCGTAAAAAAAATAATTATTAATTATATTTATTTAATATTTTTATGTTACGAAAAATTTACGGTTTTCGCAATTGTTCCTTTATCTGTGCTAAAAGACGTTGCTTCGTACCAAATTTCAAAATTCTAGATCGACTGGAAGTACCCTTTAGGTTTTGATTCCCTTGCGAGTTTCGAAAATTTGCGGAAATTTGTGGCATAAACGGCTATATCTTTTGATTGCGTTAGCTTAGAAGTTTGATTTTTTCACAGCTTCAAGGAACAGTAAACTTGAGTATTTGATATAAATTTCAGCTTGATACCTCCACGCCTTCCTGAGAAAAAGGGTCTTGACAGACGGACGGACGGACAACAAAGTGATCCTATAAGGGCTCCGCTTTTTCCTTTTGAGGTGTGGAACCCTAAAAAAAAACAGTCGTCGGGCAGTTGCCCACCAGACCCAACACTCGTCTGGTCGGAGGATTCTTCTTTTTATATGGAGGTTGAGTGAACTTTACCCCCTGTTCCTCATACCTCCAAATGTTAAACCCCTTACTAGGTCATCATTGAATCATTCCTTAGTCGACGTATTACACTGTGGATCTTCAACCCAATGCTTAGCGCCTAGGGTTGAAAATCGAACGGTTTGTATTTTCGAGACGTTGGGATGCATTCTGTTCTTATTACGTCCGTGTGAATGATCAGCTAAATAGGTAGTTCTTCAATGCTCTATAGGGTCAAATTAAACTACCTGGTTATGCCTTACTCACATGTTGGGTATCGATAGCAAAAATTCAGGAAACAAAATAAAAATGTCTTTGTCATTGTTCCAATTTTGTCCAAAACTTTGAAGGAAAATAAAAAGACCAGTTTAATAATTACGCCTGGTTTGTTCCTAATTAAATCTGACAAAATGTTCCAACGGAAGTTAAACTTGTAATCCGACCTAATTAAATTGCCCTCTAAACAGCAGACTTCATCTAATTTTAGCTGGTCATTAGGGTTTTCACGCTACGTGATTTCATAATTTAGGAGTGCCTATGTTTAAGAAAAATAGCAGGGCTCGTAAAATGTATAAAAGAAGAGTTTTAGGTACAGTCAGCCATAAAAACATGTATTTGTCACAGTAAAATTGTAAATACCGTTAGATTTTGTTTTGTTTTTTTCTCTGGGTGGGAATCAAATGATGTCTCCCGCTCTGGGTGGAGCAAAAGGGCGTGTCAGACTTTTAATGACTATAACCAGTTGCCCATATGCCACGGCCACGCTATCTCTTTCGAACAAATCTCGCAACCCCGGTAGTCCTGGCGGACCGTTAGATTACAATCTATCTAGCGATATATTGTAAATTGTTTTTGCAGTTGACAATTTTTCGACAAATTACAATCTCGTGAGATATATTATTTACAATTTGATGGTTACATATATACAACGACAAGAATTCATTTAAGTCGACATATTTATTATAAACAATAATTATTATTCTATTTTAGCGAATTCTCAGTTTGGAATTTCCCAGTATCCGCTCGTAGTCAAGATCCGACTGATGGCAATAGGCTCCCTCTGAATTAGGGCTTATTGTATAGGTCTTAAACATGACTGGCGAAATTTAGGGTACTATAGGTACACATCTTCCGAAAACTTTGGGAAAATAAAACAAGATGTTAGGTTAAGTTTATTTCACTAAAACTTCTCTGCTTTCTTACATCACAAAACTTTTATATAGCAATAATCATTAAAATCGATATAACCAAGAAATGAAAACTTCTTACAACCACGCTCCATCGTTCCGCGTTGAGACGAGTAAAAAGTATATGACCGAGGAAACTTTCAATATCTTTGTGTAACTGAGAGTATGAATGAGACAAGCTAAGATTTTCATCCTCTCCCTAGTCTTGTAGGAAAATAATAGTGGGGATACAGTGGAAATAGCTGTGACTTAGAGCTCTTACACAAGAGTGGCATGTTGCCAACGGTAATTACTACCGTCGATATATATTGGCGGCAGCCGTTGATGCGTCTCTACGGCAGTCAACGGCAGCGGGCAACATGCCATTTTCAAAGATCGGCGTCATCATCGCGTGTCGATTGCTGCAGTTACCTACCGTTGGCAACATGGTGCTCGTGTATAAGAGCTCTTACTGCAAGCTCAATTTCTTAGTTGTTGTAGTTTGTAGATTACATTACCACTGCTCTCAAAACGATGAAGGAAAACATTGCGAGGAAACAGCTTGTTCCAGAACCATTAACGCACTCTGGGCACGCGTGTTGGATTACAGCCCACTCCATTTCACATAGAGAAGGCCTGTGTCCTAGCAGGGTTAACATATTAGGCTGATTGTGCCATATCCAGTCTTATTACTACGTTGGGCTCGGTTTCCATCCTAACCAGATGCGACACTATACTGGAATTTTATACGGAGCCACTGCCTATCAAGCTAAAGATTTATTACAAAAATATTTGAAGTGGACTAGATCGACGAGGTATCGTTGGTCTAATGGAAAAAAGTGTGATTACTTTTACCGTAAGGGATTTCTCAGTGGTATCCCGGGATCTAGTTTCCTTTGGCAGACGATAATACGCAGTCAAGCCCTGAGAGATAGAACTGGCGAATTAATAAAGAAACCGTAAAATAGGGCTTCCCTTCGCAATCCAAAGGAAGAGAGGAAGTTCAAATTAAAACAATACACAACTACTTTGGCTAGGTACATATTATTTATTTAAGATCTCCATCAAAACATAAAACAACACATGACCCATAAATACAAAGCAAAATCAAGTATTAAAATAAATAAAAATAAAATTCGTTTAATTCAGACTATTAATGTCCATATTTTGTTAGTATCACATTATCTTAAAAACTATGTTAGTCGTGAGGAGATTAAATATACTCATATAGTAAATAAATTAAAATTAAATTGAGCTAAATTGTAATAGGTTAAAATTAAATTCAAAAAAGTTAAAAATTAAATTTAAACTGCTTAATAAATAAAAAGACGTGTATTGTAGGGTGGAACAGGCACGTAGGTGAATCACACAGGAAGGCTCGGCTTAGTTTCATGAATTGGGTTTTACAGGGGAGGCCACGCGCGGGGCCCCAGTATTTGAGTATGTGTGAAACACGAAAAGAGTTTAAGAAGAAATTGAAATGGTGCCAGGATAACTCCGAGCAAATAAAAATGGATATACTGGCGGCAAAACATGAGGCTAAAGACTTTAGCAGTTTTTAGAAAAAAACGGGGTACTTGAATCCTAAGCCGAGTGTTCCTGTGAGCGTTGACAGTGCAGTAGGGCATCAAAATATTGCAAATGTTTTTAAAGATATGTTTTCTGTAGACCCACTGCCACGTGTAAGTACTAATTTAAGTAAACCAGACGTCAAACCTGGTGAGAAGTACGCTCGAATTATGCCAATTGACGTGAAAAATGTCATAAAAAAGATGAAACGTGGAAAGTCACCAGGTCATGACGGTATAAGCATTGAACATCTACGTTATGCAGGTGTACATCTGCCCAGAGTCTTGAGTCTTTTGTTTAATTTTTGTATAGGACATTCCTTTATTCCTGATGATATGATGAAAACAGTAGTAGTTCCAATTATCAAGAACAAAACCGGGGATCCATCTGACAAGCATAATTACCGCCCGATATCATTAGCCACAACCATGGCGAAGGTCCTTGACAGTCTCATGAACGCGCAGCTGAGCGAACACCTTCAGATACATGACTTGCAGTTTGGCTTCAGACCCAACCTGTCAACGGAAATGGCAATTATGTGTCTGAAACAAACTGTAAGGTACTATACCGACAGGAAAACACCAATATACGCGTGTTTCCTTGATCTCTCGAGGGCCTTCGACCTGGTGTCTTATGATGTTCTTTGGCATAAACTGCTTGAAGAGACTACTGTGCCGAGGGAGCTAGTATCTCTCCTTAAGTATTGGTACAGTAATCAAAAGAATGCTGTCAGATGGGTCAATACTCTGAGTCGGGAATATAATCTGAAATGCGGGGTTAGGCAGGGCGGGTTGACCTCCCCCAGTTTGTTCAACCTTTTTGTTAACCAGCTGATTGGCAGGCTCAGCGGAGCCATGGTCGGATGCTCAATAGACGGAAAAATGATCAACAATATTAGTTATGCGGACGACATGGTTCTGTTGAGCCCGTCAGTGAGTGCGCTTAGGACACTTCTTGGCATTTGTGAATCGTATGCCCTGTCACATGGACTCAAGTATAATGCAAGTAAGAGTGTTCTCATGCTATGCAAAGCAGGGAACAAGGCCCCCTCAAACGTGCCGCCAATTAAGGTCGGTGGAGCGGCACTAGTGAGAGTGGCTAAAGTAAAATATTTGGGTCACATGCTGACAGATCGGCTACAGGACGATGAAGACCTAGAGAGGGAAAGGAGGGCGTTGGCAGTCCGCTGCAACATGTTGGCCCGCAGATTCGCACGATGTACCACAGATGTAAAACTGTTACTGTTTAGAGCCTTCTGTCAGTCTTTCTACACGTGCAGTCTGTGGATCAACTTTACGCGGCGGGCTTACAACGCCCTACGTATTCAGTACAATGACGCTCTGAGGGCAGTGTTGAGAAAACCCCGGTACTGCAGTGCTTCCGCTATGTTTGCGGATGCTTCCATCGATGATTTCTTCTCCATCATTAGGAAAAGAACTGCATCGATGATGAGCAGGGTCCGTGGTAGCACCAACACTGTCCTCAGAACGTTAGCGTGCAAAATTAACAGTCCTTTTACTGTGTACTGGGCAAGTGTACACCTGCACAGAAATAGGAAATAGTTATTTTGTGCACCTTGTTTTGTTTACTAACAAATTACTAACACCTTTTTATTATTATTTTTTGTGTGTACTACTAACAACCCTACTAACGCTATCTTTGTAAAATGTATGGACGTATGTCTGAAATAAAGATAAATTATTATTATTATTATTAATATAAAAAAATCTGTTAAAATAAATTGAAATAAATTAAAATTAAATTTATATTATGTAGGTGTCATCGTATGATGTCATCGTATGATGTCATCGTCAAAGATGTCGTCGTATTATGTAGGTGTATTCCATCACTTATTAGAGAATACAGCATGCACAAATAAAACTTAACTATTTTAATGATTGGCCACAGTTGGTTGGTTAGTGGTCGGTTATGTTTAAAATAGTAGAAACACATAAAAGTATCAAAGACAAAAATATGACAGTTATTGTTAGTTTTATTTATTTATAGTTATGGCAAACAAATATTAATAATATTTCAGGCGAGTACAAAACCTATCTTTTAAAGTAACAAGTAGTTTAATCAATAACTGAAAACACTTATATGCTATAGACATAAATATACACTTACACTATATTATATCAAATAAATAAAATCAACAATAACAACATTTGTATTATAAAACAAAATACTATTTTAATAAATAAATTTTACTGCATTGAACTGTCCAATACGTTTCGGTATGCGTAACGTAATAGATCATAATATCCTCCCTTTTCTACGAAGGTTGCGTGTATTTTACACCCTGTTCCTAGTACATTCAAAGAGTCGAATGGGTACTAAAGCCTTTTTTTATTTTTTTATAATAGTATTGCTTTTATGGAACAGATGACTTTATTTGGTGGTCTGTAAAATGATCACGTATTTCTTTCTCGTATTCACACTGTATAGTTACAAAGTGAATTAGCGCTCTGTGCCTTGTCTCATTCATACCCAAAAGTGTTTAGTCTTCATTTTATTGTTTGAAAATCCCGCTGTTCCTTTATATCGAGATATTTCTCTTGAAGTACGAATCTTTATAATGTATCGAGGCGATCTTTTATACATTACGCGATGGAAAACTTTAGTAGAGTAACATCTAGATTTAGCAATCTATATTTTTTTTTGTTTAAAAATATCTGAACTGCTGGCTGAGCTTTAAAATATTACGTTCACTTTATTGGCAGTATTTTTGCTATTTTGATTGAAGTGTTTGGACAAAAGGTGACAATAAGCTTAATTATGTATTTATTTTTAATCAAATCAAAAGTCATTTATTCAAATTAGGCTGAGGATCAGCACTTTTCGAACGTCAAGATTACATAAGACAGTCCCAACGCCCACCTTTCACCACTTCCTAGTGCTTTAGCTGGGGAGATGAAGTGGCGCAACAAATTCCCCAGCAGCACAGCTGCATAATAAAATACAAACAATAAAATGATTAGTTAACTGATAGTTATTTGGGAAATATTACACTGATTAATGATCAACGTATAGTTACCCATAGGTATATTTACCTAAGCTTTCTAGACTATTAACTATTTAATCTAATACCTTACCCATAAAGTTATCTAAAGCGCCTAGTATAAATCTAATAACAATTTTTCATGAATACAACGTAACATTTAAAATACCTATTATTAGAAGTATTATAATATCCAAACACCTGGTTAAACGATTAGCACCGAAAATAAACTTAAGAGAAACATTAAAACTTCACTTCAATAATAATTAATTATACTGTTAAAACATTTGACGACCGCAGCGCCTAAAATAAACTTCACAGCAACGGTTTGTCATCAAAATCGGTTTAATTAAGTTACCTACAGTAAAAATAAAACTTGCTTTTATAAGTACAAAACTCGATATAGGCTTATTCCCACAAGAAAAGAGAAAGAGAGAGAGAGAGAGAGGGAGAGAGAGAGAGAGACAGAGAGAGAGAGAGTTTCTTTTACTCACAAGAATTTACGTGCCCGAATCGAGCGAATCAGCATTTTTAAATAATATACCACTTCCTATAGGCGACTCGCACGAAGTTAGATAGCTTATTCGGGGGCGAATCGAGAATTCCAGAAATACGTTTTAGGCAATTGGCACATAGTCAGCGATCGACTCCCGACGCCCGGGGCGTCTCCTCCTGGGGCGGCTAGGCACGTGATGGCGCAGAGACTGCCACTCCCTCACGCACCCCGCCTCCTTCGCGAGCATTACTGCTTCGCAGAAGGAGGTGACGGCTTCCCATGGCCTCTCACTCCATACCATGGCTCGCACCAGGGCCGGACGCGAGAGGTCGCCGCCGCTGATCGCCTCCACGAGGACACGGTGGTGCTCCGCCCAGGCAGGGCACACCTCCACCGTATGCTCCACCGTGTCCTTCAGACGATCCTCACAATGAAAACACCCGGGCGTTTTCTGAAGCACCTTGCGTTGAAATTTTTTATAGATTAGGTTTTTAAATTAAATTACCTGTTCCATACATTTTGACCGCGTAGGTACTGATTGCATTTTTCGATGAAACCACCGTTTTCTTTTTGAAAACCGACAACACCTCATACGCTGGAGAGTCATGATCATGTGTTGAATTCATGCTTACAGTTTGCGTGTCTATGTTCCTTTAGAAATAAGAAAGCCCGTAATTCAAAGAAAAATCAATAGTCTAGGCATAAAAGCATTATGAACATTATGAAATTCCCACTACTGGAAATCAGAAGGGTAATTGCGGAACCTTTTGTCGGTAGGAATTGGTTTAATATTCATAGTTAAACAACATTCATTGCGTTATTTACGTTGCTGAGCCGACAATTTATTCGAACAAAGACGCAATGGTTTAGAAATAATCTTCGATCCCATTCAGATTCTGATAAATTTTGCGTTTCGCAATTAGGGTGTAGGTCTCCTCTCTGTGAGAGAGGGTATACTGTGAGCTATCCACCACACGGGCCCATTGCGGGTTGGTAGATGTCACAAATCTTCGAATTCTTGGTTCTAGGATATTCCGGTTTCCTCACGATGTTTTTCTTCACCGTTTTGAGAGCAATGGTGAGTGGTGTCACCACTTGACTGCTCTCCAAACCATATCAGTAGTTAAACATGGCCATAAGCGCAATATATAATTCTGTCTAGCCCAATATAAACCTAAAGTTTTTGTTACAACACAATTACACAAACACACATCGAACCTCATCCACTCAAAATCTCCTGTATCTCATTTAAAGTTTTTCCCTTAGTCTCTGGTACAAAATTGAACGTAAACACAAAAGCCACGACGCAAGAAAAGGAGAAGATCCAAAACGTGACGTCACCACCTAGTAAGCTGACCATGGAACTGAATCCAGTAGCTACTCCGAAGCCGATGAGCCAGGCCGTTGTCATGGAGACGGCTGAGCCGGTGCTTCTTGCGTTACCTCTGAACATCTCACCGATCAGCGCGGAGGGCATTGTGCCGAAACCTGTAATGTTATAGTAGATATTAAAAGAAAGAAAGAGTCTACTGCCGGACATAGGCCTCCCAAGCATTTTGGGGTAGTTTTCCATAATCGCAACGCTTGCCAGGTGGGTTGGCGATCGCAGTATGGTGGTAAAATGCTTAAAGAACGCTGCTACCCATTCTCCATTGAGTGCCTTAGTCGTCTTTTACGACACCTACGTAAAGAAATAAGACAGTACTATTCTTTACTTTTAGCATCACACGGAACAATAAGAAAGAATACCAGAAGAATAAAAGAAGACACAGTTTGTGAACCACAAAATTACAAAGTAAATTATAAAGTGAAAATGATTTTAAAACAACAACAGTGTGTGCGTGACGCCTGCGCCAAAAAGGTTCATTTCAGCGTCAATGCCAAAATGCTAAAGTAATAATGCAGGTATCGTGAGTATACTAGTTGAAGTGTGTCTAGTAAAAAATTGGTTCGGGATATCTAACACCTGTGGTATTGTGTAATTCCAGGCACATTTTAATTCTGAATGTCGTCTTCAATTCACGTCATTTTGAAACGACTTCACTATGAAGTAGGTTCGCGATTCATCTGCCGCGTGGATGTCCAAAATTTTGGTGTGTTCATTTCTAATCATTATGCCTAAATATTAAATTGAGTGATGATTACTTTGAACATGAAGGACTTTCCACACACACGTACAGATACGTATGAATTAGTTTTAATTGTCAGCCTAAACACAAAATTTTAAGAACTTAGCTTCGAAACTGACGGCCTATCGTACGAACTTCCACCCCCTATTTCACTCCGTTACAGGAGAGTTTCCTAAAATCCTTTCTTCGCTGACGTCTCCTATTCATGATCTACCTGTGTGTCAAATTTCCTCTTCATAGGTCCAGACGTTTTTGAGATTTTGTGATTAATCAGTGAGTGAATGAGTGACTTTTCGCTTTTATATATATAGAGTGTGCACCACAAAAATACAAGGACACTACAATATATACAATTTGTGGCCTTATCGCTTTCTGAGATATCTTTCAGGTAAACTTAGAATGGACAAATGTATATTCCACGATATCTCCGGCAATTGAGGATCGATTTCGAAAATATTTTTTTAATGGATTTGGTATGCCTCAGGGATGGTCCTTTATATAAATTGGATGAAGTTTGCTAGGGATTTTTTTATGCTTGCTTCGATTATTATATGTATTTAATCCACTTGTGTATGTTTATGATGTTCTAATATTTTCTGATACTGCTCTTTACATCATCATCATTTCAGCCGAAAGGCGTCCACTGCTGAACACAGGCCTCCCCCAAGCTCCACCACTTCGACCGGTTTTGTGTTTCCCGCATCTAGTTTTATTTTTAATTTAATCAATATCCAAATCCGACTGGTAGTTCCAGAGATTACCGCGTGCATACAAAAAAAAACTCTTCAACCATATTATTATTATACAGATTGTCACTCACCAGTTTCATAGGAAAAGAAATACATAATGAGAGCCATAAGCGGCAGCCAACGAATGTCCGAGATGACGGGACTCTGTATCCGAGCCAAGTAGAAGTAAGTGCCAAGAATTGTCTGGAATAAGATAAACATAAACTTTAAGATAATGCATTAATGTTTTTAGAACATTCATCAGCTTACAAAGTACCCACTGCTAGGACACCAGCCTCCACTATGTGATAGGGACCGCAATGGACCCAATGCGGATTGGTAGATATCACATGTCTTCGAATTTTCATTTCTAGGATTTGATGGTTTTCTCAAGATGTTTTCCTTCACCGTTTTGAACCAGAATATTAAGATGACAAAATTCCCCAAACAGTTATTCTGCTCAGGAGTCTCACGTTTGTTCGATACTAGATTTACTTGAAACGAATCATTGCAAAATCGGTTGAAAACTTCTAAAGAAACTCCATAATCGAAATTCCTCTTAGACCCACTTGCACGTGCCGTGGTTTTTTTTTTTTTTTTTGGATGGGAAATCATCAAATGACTTCTCCCGCTCTGGGCGGAGCGGGAGGGCATGTCAGACTTTTACTGACTAAAACCCACCCGTGTTCCTTCAGTTGCCCATGTGCCAGGGTCACGATATCTCTTTCGAACAATCACGCGACCCTGGCAGGCATCGGTCCTAGCAGACCCCTTCAGTGTTGCTGACATCTCTTTGAGGCGCGCGTGGTTACCCTAAATAATTCAGAGTTAACAGCTAATTCAGGCTCAATCAAATATTTATTCTGCCCAACACTTAAAGGAAAATAAGGGATTAATCTTTTAAATACTTTACCCTCCGATTCAGGGAGTTCAAGTCGGAACCCCCGAACTAACCCTGAGTTTAGCGACCTAACCAGGGAGGTCAGTTGGTTAAATATTTAAAAGATTAACTCTAGGTTTACATCTCAACTCTTGGTAGCGCAAGATCAATGATTTGATGAACTCTGAATTAGCTATTGACTTAGAGTTATTTAGGCGTTCTGACATTGAGCTAGGGAATTATTACACCTTAAATTCGTCCCCGTCTAAAGCTGAAAACCTTTTGCATAGTAGTGTGCCCAGATGTAGTCGCTTATTTAGTTTCGAACATGTGACGCCTCGTGACGTGGTTAATATTTTTAACACACTTAAGTCAAAAAACACTGGAGATTTCTGGGGCATCTCCATTAAACTGTTAAGTAATATAATAGACATCGTAGCCCCCTATCTAGCTATAACTTTTAATAAATGTGTTGATTCAGGATCTTTTCCTGACCTCATGAAGAGTAGTAAAGTCATACCATTATTTAAAACAGGTAATAAAAATAACGTTGGCAATTTTAGGCCCATTTCTATCTTACCTGCATTTAGTAAAATATTTGAAAAATTAATACTCAAGCAGTTGCTAAGACATTTTAATTTAAATAGCCTCCTTCATGAGCAATATGGCTTTACAAAAGGTCGTTCGACAACAGATGCGGGTGTTGCTCTGCTGAAACACATTTTCAACGCATGGGAGAACTCGCAAAATGCTATCGGGGTTTTCTGTGATCTCTCCAAAGCTTTTGATTGCGTTCACCATGACACACTTTTGCGTAAACTACGTCATTACAGTGTTCAAAACGAAGCTCTCAATGTCATAAGTTCTTATTTGCAAAATAGGCACCAATGTGTAGATGTCAATGGTGTAAAATCTTCCGGGCTACTAGTTCAGTTAGGTGTACCTCAAGGCTCAATACTGGGTCCATTCTTATTCTTAGTGTATATTAACGACTTACCATTCTATTTAAAGAATGTCTGTGACATTGTACTATTTGCTGATGATACCTCACTTATCTTTAAAGTAGACAGGAATAGAAAAGATTTTGATGACGTGAATAGTGCGCTCTCAATGGTTACGGATTGGTTTACCACAAATAACCTAGTTCTTAATGCTAAGAAAACGAAATGTATAAAGTTCGCCTTACCGAATGTTAGGAATCTGGGACCCAATGTCGTTTTAGATAATGAGGTGCTTGAAACTGTACACTCGGCAGTTTTTCTCGGTATAACAGTAGACGCCAAACTTCAGTGGGGATCACATATATCAAGCCTAGCGGGAAGGCTCAGTTCGGCCGCCTACGCCGTAAGGAAAGTTAGACAGTACACGGACGTTGATACAGCTCGATTAGTCTATTTTAGTTATTTTCATAGCATTATGTCCTACGGCATTCTGCTGTGGGGCAAAGCCGCGGACATTCAAAATATTTTTGTTCTTCAAAAACGAGCTGTTTGAGCGATTTACCAACTAGGTGCGAGAGTTTCTCTGAGAGATTTCTTTAAAGATATTGGTATTCTTACGGTGGCATCACAATTCATCTTCGCCAACATCTTATATATTAGGCAAAATTTATACACCTTTACACTAAAAACAGTGATATTCATAATATTAATACTAGAAGTAGGGATAAACTACGTGCTCCCTTTCACCGGCTTCATAAGGTTCATAATTCTTTTGTTGGTCTTGGTATTACCTTTTATAACAAGCTTCCCTCTACTTTGCTAGATTTGCAGTTTAATGAGTTTAAAGCTAAAGTAAAATCCAACCTTTGTTCAAAGGCATACTATTCTATCAACGACTACTTAAACGATAAGAATAGTTGGTCGCTGTGATCAACTCAAGACAATGTTTATGTTCTTTCAATCCAGAATTAGTCTTCCTACTGAAAGTTTATATGGGTAGTTCATATAATTGTTTTTTTTTTTTTTTGTTTTTCTTTAACTGCTTTTGTTAGTTTATTTTTATTTTCTTTTCATTTCATTTATTGTGTATATGTATCATTTGCATCGTATATGTAAGCGGGCACGCCCTTTATGCCTGGAGGCTTTATTAAGGTTTTAAGTTCTGTTTTCGATTTTGTTTTATTATTTATTTCAGCTTGAGTTTAGTTTTCAATGTTTTGTTGGTATATTGGCGTGTGCTAGCTGACATATGGCGAATAATATATGTTTTGTTTTATAATATTAATAACTTACACAATACTGTATAGAATCAAGTTCTTCTAACTTAACAGACAGCTGTGCTGCTGGGGAGTTTGTTCCGCCACTTCTTCTTCCCAGCTAAAGCACTAGGAAGTGTCGAAGGGCGGGCGTTTTGGGGGGACTGTCTCATGTAACTTTGACGTTCAAAAAGTGCTGACTCTCAGCCTAGTTTGAATAAATGACTTTTGACAGGGACGAATTACCCCTATGGTAAATTTACTACAGGGATGAAAGTATCCTATGTGTTAATCCAGATAATAAACTACTACCTGTGCTAAATCCAAATCCGATCAGCCGTTTTTACGTCATTGAGTGACATCCAAACATTCACATTTATTATATGAGTAGGATAATCCATGAACGTGCAAGTGGGCTTTATGATATTAAGTAGGGGTTTAAGATATCGATAATGTTGGAATACTCACCAAGCTTATAGCACAAAAGGCAGTGGAAGTAAGCAGCAGGATCCTTCTTCCAGCTCTTTCTACCAGCGTTGGAGCTATCAAGCTGGCAATCAGGCGTGTTCCTCCCACTAGGATTGTTGCCAGGTCAGGTCTGAAATCGTTATTTTTTTATACAGATTTTTTTAAAAGTATGTATGTACCTAATATTTTTGTTTGTATATGTATACGACCACAAATTACTTTTATAATGCAAATCAGTCCAATTTTTTCGATTCTTGTTTGTTTTGTACTCTATAGATGTCGTCTAGGGGCCAGATATGATTATAAAAGTATAGAAACATAGATGAGACTTTTCAAATGTGACTTCCGCATTATGAAGAATGATATTTATTAATTTTTTTGTTGATGTAAGTATCCATAATCGGTCGTAAATACTTTGCATCGAATAAAGATATGCCATCTTTTGTCAAAAACCGATCAAGTGGGAGTTGGACTCTTACACAAAGGGCCCTTATTAATTTAATTTAATGTCCAAAATTTTTTGTTATAGCGGCAATACAAATGCACACTCTGAAAATTTACAATGTCTGCCTGTTACGGTTTATGAAATACAGCCCGCTGACAGACAGATGGACGGACACCGGAGGATAAGTAATAGGCCCCTGAAAAACTAAGAACTTACTGCATTACCCAATATATTATTATAATGATTAATGAATTTATGTAGCATTTTTGGTAAATAATATAATATGATAATATAATATCTTAGGACAACCAACACTACGTTATCTGGTCCTAAACTAGGCAGAGCCTGTACCTACAACCAGACACAGAACAAATGTTAGTGCTCATCACACAAAGATTTGTCCTGGGTGGGAATCGAACCCACGACCTCAGTCTTAGCAGTCTGGGTCAATAACCACTAAAGTAACAGGACAAATACTAGGACATTGTTAAATGGAATTAAATAAAAGGTCTGAAAAACAAACACATTTTCAAACAACGCCGACATACCTAATAGAAGATCCAGCCAACTCAAAGATAGTCGTAGCAAAGAACAACACAGCAGCCACACCACTGGTCTGCTGCAAGGTGCAAAGACTTAGAGTAATGAACAGGGACCGCCTATTGGCTTTGACAGTGAAGATCTTGAGCCAGGCTTTCCAGCTGTTGCCTTCGTTAGGTTTGATGCCTCGGACTGAGTCGAAAACGTTCTCCAGATCTTCTACACGGCCGAGGAGACGTAAGGTGTTTTTGGCTTCTGTTTCTTTTCCTGAAAGTTAATAAATAGTAAATTTGTATATATTTTGTTTGATAAAAAAATACAAGACACTTTAGTAGTATATGGTGATGTACTGTATGACATTTCTTTCTATAAACAGTTTTGAACATCTGTGTCTGAACTAGATATAAAACATGGTGTATTTCAGACATCAGCGCTTTTTCCCTTAACCATAATTGCGTAACGCACTAGATCAGAATCTTGAATAATTAAGAAGGTTATTTCTTATCCATTGTAAGGGCTTGAAGCTAAGTAAAAACAGCCGCACGGGTTGATCGTTCAGGTTAAGCTACGCTTGCCACTGTCGGTCCGTGGATGGGTGACCATCTTTACATACCAAGATCCTTCCGTGCCTCGGAAAGCACGTTAAGCAGTTGGTCCAGGGTGTCTTTCGTGGATCTTAGACACTCGTTACGGGTCGTCAGAAGCCCGAAAGTCTGACAACCAGTCTTGATAAGCTAGGCAAAATTTTGGTTTGTTCATGCGAAGACCATGTGGACTGTTCTCTGAAATGGTTTTTTGAAAAAAGAACTACACAAATTGAGTGAATCTATCCAGTCAGTGCACGCATTTCAACAGAAAAGTGCAATACCTACGCGGTTTATATGTATGGAACGAAGCTTTCAGAATCACGTACTGAATCGGTAACAGATTGCGCGTTGATATCACTGCCACCCTATCATGTTTATTTATTTATTTAGGATCTCCAACAAAAGATGAACACAAAACTTACACCATGGCAATGCTGCCACCCTTTTGGGCACTTTTCCCATTGACAGCGATGCGGAGAGTTTTTTGATGCCCTGTGATTCTTTTATCTCTGTTTTTATATATTTGTACATATTACGTTACGTCTGTTAGCCTAAATAACACAAAACGCAACATCAAGTATTATGTAGGTGTACTCCTTCACTTATAGGAAACCACAGCCTGTTAGCGTTAATAAATTAAAAGGTTCAAATAAAAACACACATTTAGTCACCCAGACATACTCTTGATATAAAAGGGTGAATTGTAAATTGAAAACAGCCCTTAAAATAAACCCTTTTAAAAATAAATGCTCTAACTGTGATGTTTCAAAGGTTGCTTCATTCATTATTCATCACACTTGGCGAAGTGGAAATGTTTACCTATGTGCTAGCTGACACATGCCAAATAATTTAATGGAAAGTTTTGTAATGTTAATAATTTCGATAAAGAAGGAACAACACACTATTAATGACAACTTAAATCGTTTCGAAGGATCCTGAATCTGTCTTCCTTTCTTTTTCACTGCTTAAATACGTGGGACACTCAGAAAGTTTCCTTGAAAGTTGGTTTTTTCTATAGGTAAATATATTTTAGTATTTTTTTTTTCAAAATACTCTCCACTAGCCTCTATGCAAAGTTTCATGCGACTGAACCAGTTTTCAAAACACTTTTTCCAGTCCGCCGCAGGCACATCGTTTACAGCCTGCTCGAACGCTGACAGTGCATCTTCCGGCGACGAAAATTGTATCCCTTTGAGCAGATTTTTAATTTTTGGAATAAAAAGAAGTCACACGGTGCTAGGTCAGGGCTGTAAGGAGGGTGACCCAGAAGTTTGACCGGCGTGCTGTCCAAGAAGTCCCTCGTTTTGAGCGCGGTGTGCGTGGGCGCGTTGTCGTGGTGGAGCAGTAGCCCGCGAAGTCCTGTGTTTGGTCGCTTGTTGCTCACAACAAAGAAAACTTCTGCCAAGCATTTGGTAGTATACTATTCGACGTTGATGCTTCTTTGGTTCCGTAAAAGGATTGACACCAAGTAGCCAGTCAAATTGAAAAAGCTCGCGATCAAAATCTTCCTCCCGCTTCTAGATCGCTTCACTTTGGTAGGCATTGATTCGTTTTGAAACACCCAAACCGTCGACTGGCGCTTCGTTTCTGGATCATATTGATAAATCCAGGACTCATCACCTGTAATAATGTCATAAACACGCCGAGACGAGCCTGTTTCAAATTTGTTTATCAAATCACGGCACCGTTCCACCCGGGCCTGCTTCTGAGCATCGGTGAGATTGTGCGGCACCCAGCGTGAAACTATCCTCTTCACGCGAAGATGCACGTGTAGAATCTCGTGAACGCTTCTCGATCCAATCTGCAGTATGTGTTGAATCTCCTGATATGTAATTCGCCTATTGTCTTGGATTAAATTTTTCACTGCTAGCACGCTATCCTCTGTAACCGCCGTCAAAGGACGACCACTTCTTTCTTCATCCCCCAAAGTTAGTCGACCACGTTTGAATTCGTTATACCAACGATACACAGTTGCCGTGGAAGGGCCTTCATCCATGAATGCAATTTGAAGTCTATCGTATGATTTGTCCGGTTTCAGGCGACACTTGAAATCGTAAAAAATCATAGCGCGAAAATGTTCCCTGCGCAAATCCATTTTCTAATGAGAAAAATGTGGAGGGAAATTTTGAAATTGGGACGTAGGTACCTATTTTTACTTATAAATAATCATTATTTTTATAACAGTTTATAACTGGCCAGTCTCTCATACAAAAAACTTTTTTTCGCAATACTTTCTGAGTGGCCTGGTATCTGTAGGTATATGTCGCGGGTATATTGTCAATGCCGTGATATTATAATTTAACGGTAGATTGTCAATCGACTTCATTTATTATAATTGAACGGCCTTGTTTTATTGACATTGTAATGTCACGGGGATACTATAGTGATATTATAATAAATCTAGGTATATCATGAATAAAGCTTAGAGTGCCTTACCTATCAAGTAGATAATGAAATCGAAAAAGTCATTATTAATTAGCCCTGGCGAGGTTCAGAAGTTAAGTAAAAGATTCTTAAACCATTTGTTTGGCTCTCTTTAAGCCTCTGTCAGAACCTAAAGCGATTTTTCAAAGAAATAAATGGTCACACTCTTATGAGCAAGTGTTTAGTGTTAAGTGCTCACCGAGCTTTTGACACTAATTGTAAAAGCTAAATTTTAATAACTCTCGACCAAAACTATAACCCCTAAAAAATAAAAAATAACATATAAGTATTGGCCTTTTAAGTTTAATAAGAAGTTGTAGGTGTTATTTTGATCAAAGGATCGTCAATAGATACGGCTGAACCGATTTTGACAGAACATTATCTAAGAACTACCGCTAGAAAGCATACTTTTAAATTTAAAAAATCCGCACTGCAATCGGTTTACCCGTTTAAGAGCTACGGTGCCATAGACAGACACACATAGCGGTCAAACTTGTAACACCCCTCTTTTTGAGTCAGGGTTTAAAAATATAATAATTAAGAAGCAATTTTCTTAAACTAACCTTTAATTGCATAATACACAGGTGACTCCGGTATGAACAGGATTCCGATCACATGCACCGTATTGACGATCAGTACAATGTAGCCGGTGGCTGCGTAGGAGACAAAGGGACCAATGCTATAGGCCGCTAGAGTACCGGAGATACCAACGATAGAGGTAGATGTCAGGAGTATTCCTCGTATGTTGGTGGAACTGAAATGGGAAGGATCCTTAGAATAATTTTTATTTACTAACATTATTGGGCAGATGTTTAGATTATTATTATTTACTAATTTCCTAAGAATAAAGAAAACTAGAATACTTTTTCTGTATTTCCAAAACATTACAGTACATATAAATAGTTTAATGAGTAATTCCTATTGACTTGCCTTCAAGAATATATATGTAAATAGTTCACCCACTTTTTCCTTTTACCCACAACACTAAAAATTGTGTGTCTAAAAATTAACTTGTTTACGTGTAAAGTACACGTACCTTCCTCATAAGTAATTCTTATATTTAGTTTTAAAATTACCTTGTATTTTTTATATTAAGTGAATTGTATTCTTTTTGAGAAATAAATGTCTTAAACCGACATCATATAATCAAAGCTTAAACCGTAGATGTATAGAAACCGATGGATGTTTTTGAATTAAATATATTTTGATAAATTAAGTCTTTTATTTGCCTAGGGCGGGCCTTTGCTTACAAAGAGAAAGAAATAATTTCATCATCATCATCATCATTTCAGCCGTAAGACGTCCACAGCTGGACTTAGGCCTCCCCCAATTTGGGGGCTTTGCCATAATCGCCAGGCTTGGCAGGCGGGTTGGCGATCGCAGTATGGTGGTAAAATGCATAGAGAACGCTGCTGCCCATTCTCTAGTAAGTCCCTTAGTCGCCTTTTACGACACCCACGGGAAGAAATGGGGTGGTGTTATTCTTTACGTCCGACACCACACGGTGAGAGAAAGAAATAATTTAACAAATTAAATTCCATTTCATTTGGAGTCGGCTCTCCTCATCATTTATTTGATAAATTAACTGTTTCTTTTCTATTCTCTGAAATTCAAGTATATCCGATGACCCTGGTTATTTACTTATTTCTTATGATGACCCTACTTACAACATCGGTATTATTCCTGATTTAAAAAAAAAATGCTAAATGCAACTTCCAGACAGTTCTAAAACTCTAAAACTTTCGCATTTTGTCGCTATTGATTTGAAATTGTAAAGTAAAATGCTTATCTATGATGAAAAACGTTAAAACCTATCCATCGTGCAGCTGATTGGTGTTAATTAAAGATCGGGACGGTCGACAATTGAAAAGTCGAGACTTTTGCTCGTAGTAATCTATCTATGAAGCTAGGTGTTTGGAGGTATGAGGAATAGTGTGTGAAGTTCAACCTCCGTAGAAATGGGAGGATATTCCGACCAGACCAGTGTCGTTTCAGCCCCCTTGCCAACCGTTGCGTGTCGAATTCCGTTCTCCAATCGGTAACGCATCGGTGTCAGCAATTGTAGAAAACGATAATTTGGTAGCCATGTTGACGCGCCTGAGTCGGCTCGTTTTACAATGTCTTTAGAAAAATGACACATTATAACAAAGGATGTTGTTGAACATTGTATAAACGATAAAAAATCATTCTATCATTTAGAACGATGTGAACTTGGCTACGAATTATCTATTCTTTTTTTCTAACCACGTGACTTAACGTTGAGTGACGTTAGCGTTAACGATTGCAGATTATCAACTTGGCTAGGGGTGCTGGTAGATGACCGACAGTTGATGTCGTGACTTTGTACATAATATGCTAGTTACGCGGTAAACTCTGCGTGCGCGATGCACGATTTTGCATGCTTAGTTCGCGTGTGGTGGTGAAAAACGGTGGACATCAATCGTTGGACAGTTGCCCACTAGATATGACAGCACCCCCGTCTGGTCAGAGAATTCTCCCTTTTCTACGGAAGTTGTGTGATCAGAGTGTAAACCCTGTTCCTCAAGCTTCCTATCGGTATTGTTTAAAAAAGCGTAAATCCATAATTTATTACTTATACTAGCTTTTTCCAGCGGCTTCGCCCGCGTATTATACTAACTAACCTTCCTCTTGATCCACCCTGTCTATTGGTGAAAACCGTGTTAAATCCTTTGCGTAGTTTAAAAGATCTAAGCATGTAAAGAAGATTATCTAAAATTGAAACTCACGCCATCTATTAGGAATTCATAGAACTAACCAATGAACACACATTATCCTATATTTTTTTTTTTGCAAATATTGAGATCAATCAGTAATTGAGATAAAAACTATCCTATCTTTTAAGTTGGATCAAACTGCCAATGGTGTGCAAATTTTATTAAAATCGGTTAAGTAGTTTAAGAGTCCATCCCGGACAAACAACGTGACGCGTAATTTATATATATTAAGATTTATGTGTAAGATAAAAAAGTATATTGTGGGTTATTCTTAGGAGACACACATACACTATGGCGAACTTTTCTGTAGACAAATAAATAATAATAAAATCTGATTCTGACATATTTGAGACATACAATTCCTTAGTATATTCCTTTGATTTATCTAGTGAAAACAGCGACTTTTAGAAAATAATGAAAAAGATATAGCCAGGATTACTTACGCAATTTCCCCAATATACACGAGATTGCTAACAGTCACCATGCCCATACCCAATCCACTGATGATTCTGATGGCATACACCATGGCAATGTTCTTTGTGGTGATGATCAGCATTATGGCGAGAAGGTTGAGAAGACCACCCAAGAGTAGGCAGGGCTTTCTACCTATTATGTTGGAGAGGTAACTTGGGATGTAGGGCCCTGCAAGACAAAAAAATTGTAACACATTGTTTTAATTGTGTTTTGTGCAGTAATAGGTCAGTATCATCGTCTGCCTAGCCTTTTCCCAACTATGTTGCGGTCAGATTCGGATCCGATATAGGTACGAGTTGTGGGTTGTGGGTTCGAACCCAGGCAGGTGATGAAATTTGCGTACCTATATAATTTTCTCATCTCAAAACGTTGAAGGAAAACAACGTGAGGAAATCGGCATGTCCTAGAATCAAAACATTTGAAAACATGTCACATCTACCAACCCACACTGGGCCCACGTGGTAGATTATGGCCCACTCCCTCTCACCGAGAGGAGGCCTGTATCCCAACAGTGGGAACAATAGGCTGATTGTGATAAGCTATAACATATACATAGGGATTTAATAATGTTTTTTTTTTTTGTTAATTGGTACATACCTACAATGGCTCCCACATAAAGAAGCGATCCAATCCATGACATCTGGAACTCATTCACTAGCTCAGGTAGTGGGGATTGTAAGGGATCCTGCAGTTTGAGGATGATGGGGGCCGACCAGCCGACGCTATAGCCATCTATGAACTGGCCTATGTTCACTGTGAGAAACAAGTGAGGTCTTATCAAACACAAACGTAAAACATTTATTTAAATTAAACTATTATTAATGAGGGTTTCATGAAAATTCACGTCAAAAGTGGCGCCATTGTGACAAGAGGTTTTCCATTTTGAAATTGAATACAAAATTCTAATTGTTCGTTTACTTGTAATATAAGGATATTCAATATTTAACACAACCAGTATTCACGCTAAGTATTACATTAAATGACTAAACAATTAAACTTAGGCTTAGGCTTGTATTGGGATGTTTTGGTTAAAAGGATAAGGATAAAGTACACTAACTTTATCATCATCATCATCATTTCAGCCGTAAGACGTCCACTGCTGTAATTAGGCCTCCCCCAATTTGAGGGGCCTTGCCATAATCGCCACGCTTGGCAGGCGGGTTAGCGATCGCAGTATGGTGGTAAAATATATAGAGAACGCTGCTGCCCATTCTCTAGCAAGTCCCTAAGTCGCCTTTTACGACACCCACGGGAAGAAATGGGGTGGTGTTATTCTTTACGTCCGGCACCACACGGTACACTAACTTTATAACACAAAAAAAAACTTTTCTTAAATAAACAAGCTTGTGGACGCCATGTTGAATTTAGAATGACATCACATAGTGAACCATGTATTGTCATCCAAACTAAACGTGTATACAAAATTTCAGCTCAATCGGTTGAAGATATCTGCTTCAAATTTGAGTAGCAAGATTTCACCCGAACAAACAAAAAGTTTAAAAAAAAAGTTGTAAAATAAAAAACGTGCTATTTGCCTAATACGTATTTCTGGAATTGTCAATTCACCCACAAATTCCTAAATAAACTTCGCGCGAGTCAAATTTTTGCGAGTCGACTGATAAACCACGCTTAATAGGTCAGATAAAAAGAAAAAGTACTTACCACAGGCCACAATTAAAATTTGAGTCTTCAGATACGGATTCATGTCTGTATAATTATTGGAATAATTTTAAGGTATTTCGAAAACCATTAAATGACATAATGTTTGTCACACCTGACTACCGATATAGACATTAAGCAGAGGCATTTGTCTAACACCCAAACGTGCTAAGTAACGGTGGTCAACTGCTAAAAAGAATTACGTGTTTCGTTTGTTTTTAAAATAAATTCTTTTTTTAGTTACAGTTCTCTAATACTTTAAGTATTTTTTATTTAATACCGGTTTTAATTGACACAAACTAATTGTTCCGCCAACGGAATCCAAATACATTGCATACCAATTAAAATTGTATAATTAAGTCATACGACAATTCATTGAACAAAAAAAAAAAAAAACTTAAAACGTAAAAAATAAGCCAAGTTCTGTTAATATTTCAACTTAAATAAAGATTCTTCACAACTGGTAATTATAATGCTTAACTCCCTCGTTGATCTAGTAGTCGCGAACGCTACTGCTGACCATGAGGTTCAAATCCTCGGTCGGGTAAAATATTTATGGGTTTTTCCGTATGGAATATCTCGGTAGTAGTCCAGAGTCTGAATTTGGGCCCAATTGACGGCAATAGGTTCATTCCCTGTTCCACGATACTCCAACATAACTCGAAATGTGAGTATACTTTATTTTGCCTAATCCTTCGGAGAAGACAAGCGTGATATTGTGTAAATCTTCTTCGTCGTTCGTATTAAAAATAAAAAATTAAACTTACAAAATTCTTTAATCTCCCAAGACAGTGCCTTACCTACAAGTAAAGTTTTTTTTGCATCTAGTCTCCGGTATTTTTATTAAAAAACAAAAAAAAAACAATTAATGTATAATCTTCGACTTGTTACGCATGACTGTCATGTACGAGTATCATCAATCAAGGAGTTTTAAAGTTTTTGAGGTTCTTGAAAACCTTTCTACTGCTTCACTATAAAATAAATGATTGAATCTTATGGAGGTTTATTAAAAAAAAAAACTTAAAGTTTAGCAATGCTTAATTTCTGCCAAACCATTTTCTTTTTTTTGACGATCAAAACGTTGTTATTTATTTTTTTAACCGACGAAAAAAAACGGAGGAGGTTATCAATTCGACGCGTATATTGTTTTTTTTTTTATGTATGACCACGCATAACTTTTTACATAGTAGTCCGATTGTGATAATTCTTTTTTTATTCGAAAGGGTATCCTCCGAGGGTGGTTTCATATAAATTTTGAAAACAAAATCGAACCCTAAGGGTCGGATTGATTGTTCACTCACTGATTGTAATGTATAACCACGCATAACTTTGTACAGAGTAGTCCGATTTTGATAATTCTTTTATTATTGGATAGGGATACCTTGCCAAGTATTATTAGTACATAAAAGCTACAAAAAATCATAAAATAAAAACTTTTTAACAAAAAATTTAACCGCCGAAAAAACTGAAATGCAAAAAATAATAAACCTTAAAATTATGAGTCGGTGCTGGAAAATCAATGAACAAAGATCACTCAAAGCGCCGACTCATAATTTTAAGGTTTATTATTTTTTGCTTTACAGTTTTTTCGGCGGTTTAATTTTTTGTTAAAAAGTTGTTTTCATTACATTAAATAGGTCGCGACTTGCAAATTGTAAATCGTAGGTTTAAACCAAAACTGGTGCTTTCATCAGTAGTTTCTAATGTTCCTACTGTTTCCTATTCCTATTTACCACGCGTGCCCGGTGCGAGCTGGTAGATGTTACATGTCTTCGAATTTTTTGTTCTGGGACATGTCGATTTCCTCACCTGTGAGGAGAGCTGTGGTGGTACAGTGTTAACGGCCGTGACTTACGAATTGTTAGTCATAGGTTCGAACCTACGCAGGCGCATTACTTTATGTAAATTATTTCCTCACCCCCGCCTTTAAAAACGGCGAAGGAAAACATCGTTGGGAATCTGGCATATACTGGAACCAAAAATTCAAATTCATGACCCACCCGCACTGGGCCCGCGTATTTGATTACGGCCCACTTCCTTTCCTATAGAGAAGGCCTGTATCCCAGCGGTGGGGACATTATAGGCTATTTATTTTTATGATTTAAATTGAATTCTCATCATTCTATTCCGAATTACAAATAGATAAATATGATATCATAATTGTGTTTGCTTCTTACCATGGGGTATCGTATTACCCAGTAACTGGATTGTGGAGGTCAGATAAGCAGTCGCTCCATGTAAAATACTGGTACTCAGCTGCATTCCTTTAGACTGGAAGCCGACCCCAAGATATTTGGGAAAATGCTAGGCAGATGATGATGAATTGTGTTTGCTTCAACTTGGCGATGACACTACCGTGAATGGGTGCATGGCAGTGCACCCATGTATTCAATGATAACAACTGCGTAAACAAGAAGTAATTATTGCGTTGTCAATCCACACACTTGATGTATCGTTAGTGTTAATAACCCTGCAAGTTCAAGGCATGAAATTATTTTTATCCGACTGCATGAAAATGAGAGTACATTTTCAAAGTGTATGTATACGTTTCACCCAATTTTCTGTCGACGTCAAAATATTTATATGATGGCCGAATTGGTAGCATCAGCACGCGTAGCATGACCACCGTAGAAATGGGTTTTGTCGACGAAAGAATAGACAAAATTACAGATTGTAGAAAGATTAAAGACAGAATTAAAGATTGTAGAAAGATTTGTACCGTTTTATGCTGGCGTAGCATAACAATTCTATCTCTATTCTACCAAGAATAGACAAAGTTCTTTCTATGGTGGTCATGCTACGCGTGCAGCGACAGTTTGAAGGGGTTCGCTAGGACCGATGCCTGCCAGGGTCACGGAATTGTTCGAAAGAGTTACCGTGACCCTGGCACATGGGCAACTGAAGGAACACGGGTGGGTTTTAGTCAGTAAAAGTCTGACAAGCCCTCCCACTACGCCCAGAGTGGGAGACGTCGTTTGATGATTTCCTACCCAGGAAAAAAAAGTGACACGGACTCTGCAGACCGCACTGGGCGCTACCGGGGCGTCATTGTCAGCCGTAAGATAGGAAAAGGAACGGGCGGAGCGGCCGGGTGAATTAAATCTTGTCAATCTTTTGACTTTCACAGCCCTAAATGCACGGTTGTACCGTGTGGTGCCGGACGTAAAGAATAACACCACCCCATTTCTTCCCGTGGGTGTCCTAAAAGGCGACTAAGGAACTTACTAGAGAATGGGCAGTAGCGTTCTCTATGCATTTTACCATCATACTGCGATCGCCAACCCGCCAGCCAAGCGTGGCGATTATGGCAAAGCCCCCCAAATTGGGGGAGGCCTAAGTCCAGCAGTGGAGGTCTTACGGCTGAAATGATGAAATGCACGGTTAAAATAATCGGGTTTATGAATGTCTATTTCTTTGGCATTCTCTGTAGCCTGAACATTTTGATAGATTTTAACAAATGATATAATATCATTAGAAGTGTCTTCAATCGAAGAGTGTCAACGGTACAGCACATGGAGAATGTGATGATCCTCATTACAGCCGAACGATGTCCACTGCTGGACATAAGCGTCCCACAATTTGGGGGTTTGTCATAAAGACCGCAGAATTTTGGACATCCAGCCGCGACTTCGTCCGCGTCACATTTTCACTCCCCTGACCCTTCCCATCGCATCGAATTGCCTACCAGTTTTCTTTAATTTTTGTTGCTGCTCCACTAATTTTGATTGTAGCGTGATGTTATATAGCCCTTCTCAATAAATAGGCTACTCAACACAAAAATAATTTTTCAATACGGATTCGTTCCGATTACCGCGTTCAACCAAATAAACAAACAAACTCTGCAGCTTTATACAATTAGTATAGATAGCGCGGAAGAAATTTTTTATGAGTACTATTTTCCGTAATTTCACTTCTTTTCCGTTTTAACTGCCTTTTATATTGTTATTTAACACTAGCTTTTGCCCGCGGCTTCGCCCGCGTGGATGTCGGAAATTAACGCAGGAGGACGTACTACTGCGGTAAGAATGTATTAATCCAGGTTATATAGGTAATATAGACTCTGTGTGCCATTTTCGATCCAGATCCATTCAGCCATTTTTGCGTGATATAGAAACAATCACCCAGTCATAAATATTTTCACATAATTTTTAGTATTAGTAGTACTTAAGTAGGATTCTAATTTATATTACTTCGGATTCATAGTTTATGAGAATATCATGTGTGTAAATAAAACTAATAGTATTCAGAGTAAGAAGACTGCGGCATAGGGATTGGTTTAGTTGAATATAAGTCTTCCTGGTTTTATACAGACACTCAATCATTTACCGGACACCAAATCGATCATAGGAATTATAGGAACTGTACTTTTGCCAGTGGCTTCCCCCGTATAGCTGTTGGAAAATATCACCTGGGAACCTACTACCAGGATAAAGTATCCTATATCCTATGGTAAGTATCCAGGATAACCAAAAATCCAAATCTATCCAAAAATCTAAACATCTAAGCCATACTTCAAGACAAGACGGAGTGTTGGAAGGCCTCCCACAAGATGGACTGATGACCTGGTGAAGGCCGCAGGAATACGTTGGATGCGAGAAGCACAGAATAGGTCGAAGTGGCGGTGCTTGGGGGAGACCTATGTCCAGCAGTGGACGTCTTTCGGCTGAAATGATGATGATGATGATGAAGCCATACTTCGCGGTATCTTACTTGGAATAATACTATTAGGTTTATTTTGAGTATAACGAACACACATGATATTCGCATTTACTATGAAGCCTAAGTAATATGAATTACAATCCTACTAATCCTGCACTACCCGACCGCTACCAACCGGGACGGACGTACCTACGGCCTGCCAGGCGCTCCGCCCCCGCTTTTTAAATCTCTGATATCTTCTAAGATATTCATTTAAATTACATGCTGTCAAGGACCATATTGATCTATATTAAATGCACAATATGTTTAAGGTACTTAATTGGATAAGGATTAATGCTATATTGCTTAAAATCGCTTCGTAAATAAGTTATATTTCTCGTACAATATAAAGGATAAAAAATGGTTATTGTGGGTTATCCCTAAGAGATAGACATATACCATCGCAACTTTTTTATACACCTTTTTAAGATGTACAATACTGAAGTACATTATTTTGATCAATTTTGTAGGGTTCAGCCAGCGTTCGCAATGTAAGCGCAAAAAAATGAGTTTATTTGTGACATCACATTAGAAATTTCTTAAATTATCAACGTTTCTTTACTATATTATGCATGTTATATACATATAAACCTTCATCTTAAATCACTCTATCTATTAAAAAAACCTGCGTCAAAATCCGTTGCGCAGTTTTAAAGATATAAGCAAACATAGGGACAGACAGACAGCAAAGTGACTTTATTATTTTATATGTAACAAACTTTTATCCCCTATTCCCTATAGTTATTTTACCCTCTTAAGGGTAAAAATTTAACAAACTTTAAATATAATTCATAAATATATATCATGTAATAAAAGCCAAATAAAAAACTTTCATCATTCAAGCTTTAAAAATGACAATACTTCCCTTCAACCTTTCATCCCCCTTTTCAACCCCTTAAAACCCCTTTTTCGCAATAAAAAGTAGCCTATGTCCTTTCTCAGGCTCTAAACTATTTGTGTACCAAATTTCATTTAAATCGGTTCAGGAGTTTTAGCAGGAAAGCGAGACAGACAGAGTTACTTTTGCATTTATAATTTTAGTGTGGATTTTTTAAAATCGCTTCGCCTGGATAGAGCAGTTGGGTTTATGTTAGGTCCAGCAAATAGTGAAAAAAGAACAGCTTCTGATACATTAACCATCGCAGAGCATCACAAGATGCACAGGTGATTTTTTTCTTAAGAAAAAACTTTCTTGACTGGCCTGCAAGTCTAGTGGTTAGTGACTCTGACTGCAAAGACTGAGATCGTGGGTTCGATTCCCACCCAGGTCAAATGTTTGTGTGATGAGCACAATCATTTGTTCTGTATCTGGGTGTAATTTATCTATAATATGTATGTATTTAGAAATATATAAGTAAATTTATCAGTTGTCATATTATTTTCTTAAGAATTTCGTGGTCAGATCCACTCACATGCATACATAGATGTCTTATACTAAAAGTGTTTTACGTACTCATGACCGTTATCTTGTGGTTTTAATAGAAATGAAAAGCTGTTAGTTGGAAAGCGCAACACTTAAGAACGGCTGGACCAATTTGAGAGCAACATTTTGGCAGCTATGTTTACATTATTATGATTGCTTGAGTAAAATTTTCATTTTAGTTGTATATTGGGTTGAGTAGCTGACTTATGACAAATCATTGAATTGTGTCTCTTAATGTTTACGACTTACCGTTGTATAGAATCAAGTTCTTCTAACTGGACAGACAGCTGTGCTGCTGGGGAGTTCGTTGCGTCAATTCTTCTTCCCAGCTAAAGTATTAGGAAGTGGTGAAGGGCGGGCATTTTGGGGAACTGTCTTATGTAATTTTGACGTTCGAAAACTGCTGATCTTCAGCCTAATTTGAATAAGTGTTTTTTTTTTGCTGTTTTTATTTTAGAATATTTGTTAGATTACACGAAAAGAAAAAAAATATACATTATGTAGCACAACATTTTAGCTATGTGTCACAAATACCTAAATATTCTTGAATTTTAAAGTTTGCTAGAAAATTTCCAAACTCGGAAATAATATTCGTCTTTTTTTCTATATGATTTTTAAATGAACTCAAGACCAACGTCTGTCGGGTCAGATAGTTTTCAATGAATAAATACAACAAAAGAAAATAGACATAACGTTACGTATAATAACTTTTATTATTTCATGAAAGAGCTATTCTTCAATTTCAATATGTGGTAAGGTACCTAAACTTTATTACGTATATAGGTACTATTGTAAAGACCTAAGGAAATAATATACACATTGATACCATATTTTTTTTACAGTATATTCTTTTATTTTACACAGCTTTTATTTATACACAGCTGTTACAAATTAATAAAAGGAAGAGTTACCAACATTTGTGGTTGCTAACAAAATAAGTTATTGTAATGCATACGTATTCAATAAAACAATGATTGTTTTTTAATATAATATATTACACTAAGTAGCTACTTAATTTCTATGTCATTTATATGGGATTGCGAGTCACTGGCAACACTAATCCAGATTTCGGATTGCTACTGAGAAATTCCAGCTGAAGAATCCCAATAACACTGTGCCTGACCGGGGAATCAAACCCAGGTCCTCGTGATCAGCACTTAGTGCTTGCGATCACTAAACTAACAACGCAAGGAGTATTAAGACGGAAGACGAAATTAACAAAATATAATGTTACAAAAATCCGAATCCCTGGTTCCACATACACGCTATTCCTTTTTTTACAACACCATCGTTGCGCAGAATAATTTGGCACTCTTCGAACAAAATCCCAAACATCAGAAGATTACAAAGTCATTTAACATTTTATTTTCCTCAAACATTCATCTCACTTCCTCATTTTGCTACCTCATATCCCAACTTATTTGGGGTCGGCGAAACATATCTTTTTACCCAACTGCGGAGGGTAATTCTATATACATCTTATTGACAAATAATAAATTAATTACAATACTTAGTAAAACTATCCTTACCTTAAAACACTACCTTAAACTAACTCATCATCTCCTGAATTTCATGCAACGTCTTGCCCTTCGTTTCAGGCAAACAGAAGTACGTAAAAATAAAGGCTAAAATACACGATCCTCCGAACATCCAGAAAGTGACGTCACCACCTAAGACGTCGACCATGGTGGTGAAGCTGGTGGTTAATCCGAAGCCGACCAGCCAGGTCATGGTGATGGCAAGGGCTGAGCCGTTGGAACGGACGTTGGCTCTGAACATCTCGCCGACAATGGCGTTGGGAATGGTGCCGAAACCTGGGGGAGAAAGATCATTAATCATTATTATGATGCTGTACTTTGCATACATTATTTTATCACAACTGCATGCGTAGCATGACCACCGTAGAAAGGGGTTTTGTCGACGGAAGAATAGACAAAGTGATAGTTCACACAATGTGAAAATTAACAACAATAAACTAAATTTATCCAGAGTGTCTTTATTTATTTACTTACGGTTATTGTTTTGTTTTAAATCTAAATCAACTCAATTAGTTATGGTGATTACAAAATCAAATTGTCTTCACTACCTTATACGATCTCGATCTTCTGCGATTTTCACAGTTTGGATAGAAAACTTCCTTCTAAAATAGTCTAGATCTAAAGGGACATAGACACAGATCGTGAGAAACGAACAACAAGATAACAGATTGCAGAAAGATTTCTACTGTGCGATATCAAAATTAGAGAAACGAACTGTGTCTATTCTTCGTAGAAATGAAAGCGCCATGCTAAGCCTGCATAAAACGGTATAAATCGTTCTACAATCTGTAATTTTGTCTATTCTGCCGTCGACAAAATCCGTTTCTATGCTGGCGTAGCATAACGTACTATCTCTATTCTACCAAGAATATACAAAGTCCTTTCTACAGTGGTCATACTACGCGTGCTGGTGGCGGGAAACATCACGAGGATTCAGAGCAAAAATTCCAACACATCAATCAACACGCACCGGGCCCCACTTCTTCTCACTGGCAACATCATATGCTCATTATGTTGATGGTTATGAGTTATGGAGTACGTAACCCCTCAGCAGACCTTATGAAAGATTCAATAGAATTGACAAATTTCCATTTATAGCTTATAGGAGTTATATATTAATCTTGAATGCGAATAAAAACTGATTGAGGTTTTAAATGACTTTTTAAATTTTGTAATTGTGAGAGGCTTGTTATTAAGATTCATAACTATGATATCATATTATAATGAAAAATGTGTATTTCTTTGTATGCCTTTAAATTATTTAGCAAATGTCAAAAAAATATAAATGAATTCAGTCTTAAATATCAAATCGATCAAATGACACTCAGCAACGGTTCCGAATTAATATGCAATCATGATTTTATATAATTATTTTGGAGAGCATTACTACTACTTGACTCTATTTAATATGTTTTTAACGAAACTTTTGAGGCGCCATAAATTGTTTTGAGTGTATATTATTATAACGTTTAGCAGCGTCAGAATCTTCGACAATTATCTCATTAGATTCATTCTCACCTGCTTCATAGCAGAAGAAGTATACGATGAGAGAGACCAGTGGCAGCCATCCTATGTTTGGCAGCACCGGACTGTCTATCTTATCCAGGTGGAAGTAAACTCCCAGACTTGACTGTTAAGAAATAAAATTAGTAATTACTTCATTAGTCACAAGATAACATTAGGGGAACGCTTTCTCATGTTAACGTGCTATACTCGGTAAAATAAAATTAGTTGGCTATGTTTAAAACTCGTGTTTGGATTCCGAATACAAATGAAACAAAAAAAAAAATTCATCATTCTACGGAAAACAATTCTTTTTATCATTCAATGGCAAAAGGTTCCGCCGAACAGTGGTCAGCGAACCGCATTGGTCAGGCATGCCTATATTTTTTTTTTTATTTGGGAAAAATAACGATATTACATTACATATTAGATATGAAAAAAGTTATATAAAACAAAATCAATGTAATAACAACAACATTTTCCACGAATTTTATTGGTCAGCTGTTTTTGTAATTTTATCATGGATCAACCGAGTATTTTTTTTTACGTTTTACCAAAAACCATAACATAACCATCATTGCATTCCCTTTATGTACATGTTTAGGTTCCGTGTGGTACCGGATGTATAGAATCACCCCATCAACCATCCCATTTCTTCCCGTGGGTGTCGTAACAGGCGACTAAGGGAGTTACTAGAGAATGGGGAGCAGCGTTTTCTATGCATTTTGCCACCATATTGCAATCGCCAACCGACGTAATTTTCGACATTTTTTTTTTTCCATTTTGATATCGAAACCCATTACAAAGGAAAAGAATTTCCTGCTAATTCAATTATTTAATTTGACCCAGTATTATCAGGTTACAATATTGTGTACAGTGTCGGACAGTTTTTATATATATTCGAACTGTCTAATAATAATTCGCAGTAGGAACTAACGACGGTTTAATATAGGACTCTCAATTATGGCGTCAGGCTTAATAATAGTAGATTAACTCACCAAACTGAAAGCACAGGCAGCCATAGAAATCAACAACAAGATTCTCCTTCCCTTATTCTCAATCAAAAGTGGAGCTATCAAACTGGACAACAGCCTCGTTACACCGATGATAATCGTCGCCAAGTCAGGTTCAATGGAAGACCCAGCTAATGTGAAGATATTAGTCGCAAAAAACAGGACCACAGCAACTCCACTGGTTTGCTGAAATGCTCCCAGCATAAAGGTGATGAAGAGAGACCATCTGTTAGACTTAATGGTGAAGATTTCAACCCAGTCCATGATTTTGCTGGAGGTTTCTCCGTGCTTCGCAAATGCATTGCAGACTTTTTCTACGTCTCCACTTCGGCCGAGCAAGTTTAGAGTCTTGGCTGCTTTGATGTCGTTGTCTGAAATTGCAAAACAGATTGAATTTACGTAAAATCGAATGTGTGCCGAATTGTACAATTAAACTTATTGCCAATAAATAAGTGATTGTTAACAAACTATGTCTGTCAAGAACTGCATGGAAGTCATCAGCTTGAGAAGCGAGAAACAATCAGCTTCGATTCATAATGCCACGCTTAACGAAGAGCTTAGTAAAATATTAACACAGAATAACTACATAATCGTTCATCCTGAAATAAAATAAAAGCCTATTATCAAAACATAGGGGAGAGAAAATGATAAAATATTCAAATTATAAATGGAAAACTGAAAAATGGGACAAAATACTACGTTGGTGGCTGCTAATTATGATCAAACTGGAATAATTGTGGACAGGCTTCTTTCAAACGGTGATGAAATAAATACTGTTGCTAATGTTAGTATAAAAACCTCACCTTTCATAGCATGGAACACCGGCGACTCAGGCACCAGAAATATAATGCTCAACAGATGAACCGAACACATCCCTAGAGCTATATAGCCCGTCCCAGCATACGACACGAAGGGACCTATGGAGTAGACCAGGAGAGTTCCAGCGATGCCCATAATAGATGTAGATGTTAGGAGAATCCCTCGGATGTGAGTGGAGCTGTTTACAAAGAAAAAATGGTTGGTTATTTCAAAAATATATATTCTGGAACTATTGTGCTTTGAGGAGCATGGCTAGGACAGACTGATTGCGGAAGACAGAGTCACTTTAGTTTTATGGCCAGCGGTATAATGCGCTGGGATTTGCATTGGTTAAAGCCAATCGTTTTCTATTGTGCGTTCAAGATTACGTCTTTATTAGAGCAATCTAGACCCTTTCTCCGTTTATTTTAAAAAGTAGTGCTTTTTTTGTTACTGAAAACTTTGCGTCTATACTGAATTGAGTTTTTTTCTGCCCTTACGTGACGATTTGGACTCGATCCTAACTTAAAGGCCAGGAAAGGTACAACATAGATATATAAGGATAATGGAAAAAGTATGGCGAAGATATTTGCCTAGCAGTGTGAGAATATAATTGAAAACCAATTTAATGTTATCAACAAAACCTTTTGAGATTCGTTCACGATTGCATCATATGGCGCGTGATTAAGGTTTGATAAACAAAACAAATCGGGTAATCCCGATAACAAGCACGCATGCGGCAAAGTAAGTTCAATAACCAAAATATTGTTATCATAACTCAGTGTAATGATAACACAAAGACACGTCTTATCGAAAATGATTTAATCACTGCTGATCATAAAGATAGATTTTCTGATAAGTATGAAGATTAGGATAAGATATTAGACTAGTCTAGAAGGAAATTGGAACACGTGAATAACTCATGATTATTAAAACGTTTTTCTAATTGTTTATAATCAGTGTTGTGATGTAAATATATTTTATCTCTAATGGTTGGTTTCGAAAGGTCTAGACTAATGCCAGACTGTATAGTTCAGACTGGCCTGTTAGTCTAGTGGTTAGTGACCCTAACCGCTAAGACTGAGGCCGTGGGTTCGGTTCCCACCCAGAACAAATGTTTGAGTGATGAGCTCAATCATTTGTTCTGTGTCTGGGTGTAATTTATCTATAATATGTATGTATTTAGAAATATATAAGTATATTTATCAGTTGTCTGGTTACCATAGTACAGGCTCTGCCTAGTTTGGGATCAGATAACAGTGTGTTGGTTGTCCTAAGATATTATAGTATATATGTATTCTGCAGTGAAATCTTCATTCCTGAAGATATAGGTTTAGTGTAAAGCACCAATTCCACAGATATGATTTGAGAGAATTTCAGATTAGCAAAAGTACATACATCTTTTATGGGGTACTGTGTTAAATGCTACAACAAAATTCCTTCTGATATATTGCAATTAAATGAAAGGAGGTTTAAAAGTCATATTAAAAGTACACTTTGTAAATGACCTTATGACAAATTAGAGGATTACATCGCAAGATAAGAATCCTTGGAAACATGCTGGTCTCGTTCCATAGGACAGTCTTAGAGTTTATCAAACTGGTTGCGAACTTATTTGAATAGTTTAGATTATTTTTTTCCTCTTTGACACTGATTTACATTCTATTATTACTAAAACTCATACACTGACTTGTAACTTGTTTACTGTGTATTAGGAAATTCGTATTCTTGCCTTTGCAATGTTCGTACCATATATCTATAATATAATTAATTTATCTCTCATTGCTTCATTTTCATTTTTTTGCCTGTTGTGGTATGGTAATTTTATTTTAGGTGCATCGTCTTCACATATAATTATGTATATAAATAGTGAAAAACAATTTTAAAAGAGTAACGGAGGAGTTTCTTGCCCAATCTTCTCCATATGAATATATCTTTTGGAAGGGGCAACTAGAATCAATTCTATTTTCACGTAACTGTTGACGTTCAATAGTGCCTTTTTTGGACCTATTTGAAATAAATGCTTTGACTTTGACCACTAGTGAAAACTACGCAACTGTCCATTAATATCATAATTTCAGCTAAAAAACTTCCACTGCTAGATATATGTTTTGCTTAAAAATCGCCTTAACGACAACTTCTGTACTGATCGTATCTAACATTTCAGCGATTACAATAATTCATCCATTCACCTTGAGGATGTCCTGAATATTATCGTAATATATCGTCGTCGTATTATCGTCTATTCCGCTCCATAAAAAAAAACATACGATGATTTTATTAATCGTAAATTAGGCATCGTCTGCGAGGATCGTCTGGAAGACATGGTGGAGCATACGGTGGAGGTTTGCCCTGCCTGGGCGGAGCACCACCGTGTCCTCGTGGAGGCGATCGGCGGTGGCGACTTCTCGCGTCTGGCCCTGGTGCGAGCCATGCTATGGAGCGAGAGGGCATGGGAAGCCGTCACCTCCTTCTGCGAAGCAGTAATGCTCGCGAAGGACAGTGGCAGTCTCTGCGCCCACACGTCCCTAGCCACCGCAAGAGGAGACGCCTCAGGCGTGGGGAGTCTATAGCGGACTCCCGGCCACCGTAGGCGCGGGCTTGCGGGCGACGAGCAATGGGTAGCTCGCCGCCCGGTAAGGACCAAGCCCGTGTCGACGGCGCGTAGTGCACACGCGCCTCAAAGAGATGTCAGCCAGCAGTACTGAAGGGGTCTGCTAGGACCGATGCCTGCCAGGGTCACGAGATTTGTTCGAAAGAGACACCGTGACCCTGGCAAATGGGCAACTGAAGGAACACGGGGGGGTTTTAGTCAGTAAAAGTCTAACATCCCGTCCCGCTCCGCCCAAGAGCGGGAGACGTCATTTGATGATTTCCCACCCACAAAAAAAAGGCATCGGTTATGGCATTGGGTTCTAGAACGAAAAATTCGAACATCTACCAACCCAGACTTATGCTTTCATGATGAATGACCGCCCAAACCCTTTCGCGGAGACGCTATGTCCCGGCAGTGGCAACATAATAGGCTGATTGTGACAATTTTCCATCAAAGTGATTTTGGCTGTTTCTAGATAGCCCTCCTATCTGATAGACCTTTATTATCCTATCACTAGAAAGTCCGTGTTTAGCAGTGAATCCTTTCATCATCATCATTTCAGCAGAAAAACGTCATCTGCTGGGCATAGGCCTCCCTCTAAGGGAGGTGGTTTGCCACAATCACCACGCTTGGCAGGCGGGTTGGCGATCGCAGTATGGTGGTAAAATGCATAGAGAACGCTGCTGTCCATTCTCTAGTAAGTTCCTTAGTCGCCTCTTAAGACACCCACGGGAAGAAATGGGATGGTGCTATTCTTTACGTCCGGCACCACACGAGACGATCCTTTCATAGTATAATTAAAAGTATAAGTAAAAGAGTACTCACGCAATCTCTCCAACATAGACAATGTTACCGACGATGGTGATTCCCATGCCAAGACCACTGATGATCCTCACAGCATAGATCATGATAATGTTCTTCGTAGTCACCACCAGAATGTAAGCGAGGACATTCAGGCAGCCACCGATGATGAGGCACGGCTTCCTGCCCACCATGTTTGATAGGATACTGGTTACGTACGGTCCTAGAAAGGTAAATTAGGTTTTGATAAAGACAATATTTATAAAACCACAGACCGTCTGGGTAGTGGAGTTCAGATAAGCAATCACGCCATGTAAAATATTGATACTGAGCTGTATCTGGTAAGGTTGGAAGTCGCTCCCCATACAGTTCAGAAAAAGGTAAAGCAGATGAGTAGAATGGTGGACTAGCTAATTTGTTTAATTTCAAAGACTGGTTATAAACAGTGTTTGCTTATTTGTGTTGGTTTTATAAATATGACTGAAATTATCAGTACTATTAGCATTTAAATGGAGCTTAAATTCTTGGTCTCTATACTGTTTTCAATATTTTGGGCTTCTAGCTTTGACGTAATATCATGCAGGTATTGCTTGTGAAGTAACATTTGAGTAAAGTATTACACAGGGGAACAGTCATTTTGCGGCATAGTACATTAAAGTCAATTATGTATTAGACTTGTGTGTTGAATACTAGAAAAATATTAGATTTGTCAAATTGGCTCTTGTTTTTGAGATAAGGACTATTAGCTATTTCAAAGGAAAAATCCAAAGAAAAATACCAACATTAATGGAATAAATATTTTAATAAAGAACCTTAATAGAAAATATATATAAAAAAAAACGAAGATATATATTGTTCTGTTCATTAAATATTAAAAAATATTACAAAAACCTTTTCTGTACGTTTTTCTATTATGAATTTAAATCCCTGACCAAGTCATTGAGCTCCCCTTGAGAAAAGTATTTATACCGGTTCATACCTTTTACATTCACTGCACAAAAGTAACAATCATTGACGTGATTAGTAGGCTCAGTCCATATCATCGGAACTCCAAATTTAAGCCCTTTACGTCCTCCTTGACTCCAGTATCTCAAAGATTCTAAACAAGACTTACATACGATATTAGGCACCCAATATTTATTCTTTTGGGCAAGTTTTATCCCAAAGTATGCTTCGTAGGTTTTTATCACAAACTCAGTGATCTTTTTTCTTTGTTTTTGTGTACAAAATTTTCCTCATATATCGTCACCCTCCCCGCTAACTGTCGTATCTCACAAACTGACGTATCTACACGGACATTACCTACGTGTTCATAACTTTGTTTCGAAAAGGTGTCTCTAGTTCTCGTATCTCTATTGTTTACCGTTTAGAAGATAATCAAGTTTTTTTTAGCGTATGTGCAAAAGGAGGGAAAAAATATTCTCACTATCTGTCGTATGTACTACAGTTAGTAAGATTTTATTTTTTTCGTCCCGATGCAGAATTTTTTTCAATAATGATTACTAGTCGTTTAGAGATCAAAGCTTTTTTACGAATAAGAAGCTTATTGCCATATCATTAAGTCACACTGCGGTATGCACGGGGGTGGGGTGCGGGCGGTTGGACACTGAATGAGCAGGGAATCAAATCTGTTTAGTCGACCAATTCTTCGTAGAGTGACAGGTCGCTCGCAATAATGATCGAACAGCACATTGAGAGATTCCCGAAGGTTGAATCTCATTACTGCAGGGACCATTCTTCTAGAGAATACTTACATCGTGAACTGACGCTACCCAAGATGTACCACATGTTTGAAGAAAAGATTAAAAATTGTTCCGTGAAGCCCAGCTTATCTTCATTTCTGTATGAAGAAAAGCTGGGCTTCACGGAACAATTTTTAAGGGTTTTTAAATCCAAGAAATTGTCTTTCCATCGCCCATAAAAAGATCAGTATAGTTTGTGCATGACGTATTTAAAAGGTTCTGAAGAAGAGAAATTAAAGATTTGCGAAAAGTATAGGAAGCACCAAAAGGAGAAGACTTTGTTTAGATCAGAAAGAAATAAATGTAAACTAGCATCACAGCAAAACCCAACCCCAATACAATTACTACATTTGACCTCCAACAAGCCATAAGCTTGCCTATTAGCAATGAAAATGCTGTTTTTAATAAACGTCGTCTTTCGGCGTACAATTTCACAATATATGATACTAGCTTCTGCCTGCGACTTCGTCCGCGTCAAATTTTCGCTCCCTTTCCCGTCGCATCGAATTGCCTGCCAGTTTTCGTCCATTTTTCGTTTGCTGCTGCGCTCCTTTTGACCGTGGCGTGATGTTATATAGCGTTCCTCAATAAATGGGCTACCCAACACAAAATAATTTTTCAATTCCGGCCAGTAGTTCCGCTGATTCTTGTCATTCCCCTTTTCGTACAAACTTTCATCCCCTATTACCTATTGTTATTTTACCCGCTTAAGGGTAAAAATTTATCAAACTTTAAATATAATTCATAAATATATGTTATGTAATAAAAGCCAAATAAAAAAGTTTCATCATTCTTGCTTTAAAAACGACAATACTTCCCTACAACCTTTCATCCTCCCTTTTCCGCAATAAATAGTAGCCTATGTCCTTTCTCAGGCTCTAAACTATGTACCAAATTTCATTTAAATCGGTTCAGTAGTTTTAGCAGGAAAGCGAGTCAGACAGACAGAGTAACTTTGCATTTATAATATTAGTGTGGATTAATAGAGCTTTATTTATATTTTTATATACCAAACAGTCACGTCGTAACAGACACAAGTTGAAAAACAAAGTTCTCACAGAGTGACGTATCTGCTTCAAATGAATATAAATAAATAAATAGATACCTTAGGGCTTTAGGGCTACTACTAACTTAAAGAGTAAGCCAAGAGCAATAAAAAAAAGGAATTAATTCATAAATAAAGCCACAGCCAACGTAACTACAGTAACATGATTGTAGCGTCCGACCGAAAAACTGTTGCCCTGAAAAATTACGAATTGCTAGATAAGACAGTTAGCGCGGAGGGTGACGATATAACAAAAACTGTTAGGGTTATTTACACAAGGTTTTCGTAAATTCTTCCAGAGAAAAAGCACTTATAAACTTGAAATAAGACAGGAACTGATAATTTCAGGGTCTAATAATTGATAAGTAGAATCATTGTAATTAAATACGTAAGAAGAATCATAGAACTTAGTAGTGTGTAAACAAATATATTTAATTTTAAGAGGGTAGTTGTCATTTTTTCGTTTATTTTTTGTCTTTCGTTTATCTCAAGAACCAGAATCAATCTAAAAAAAGTAAATACATACTGAGTATGTCTAATACAAGTGTTTACAAAAACCATTAACAAATTAAGTGCCGCAGATTTTTTTATTTTTTTTGTTCCGCAGTGTTATCAGTGTAACAGTACAAGGTATCACAGAAGGACAGTGTCGGATCAACGTCTTCGAAATAATGAAAATCGGTTAAATGAGTTTCGCAGTAGATTAGCTCACCATTCGATCGTTAACATGTTTTTGAATTAATATTTATAATGAAAGTTCTTAACATCATCAACTCCCGCATCAAATTAATTCCCTTTAAAAATCAGGATAGGTAAGTACTAGGTTTCAGAAAAAAAGGTTAGATCAGACAAAATCTGCAAATGAAATAAAACTTACCAATAACAGAACCTATGTACAGCAAGGATCCGATCCATGATGTCTGCAGATCAGTCACTATTTCAGTTAGAGGACTAGTTGTCAGATCCTGAAGCTTCGGGATGATTGGTGCTGTCCAGCCTACACTCCAGCCGACAATTAGCTGGCCTATGCTGACTGTGGAAGAAAAGCCATTATTAACTTCGTCTGCTGTAATTTTATGTTCTTTGTGCTTTATAAACGTAAGTATTTATATCTTTTCTCTTCTTTTTTTTCCTTTAAAACTTCTTGTCTTTTTATACATTAGCTATATCGGTGAGAGGGTATGGGTCGTAATCCAATACGCAGGTTCAGTGCGGATTGGTAAATGTCTAATGTGTTCTAAGACATGTCAGTTTCCTTGCGATGTTTTCTTTCACCATTTTGTTAAAATTAACGCCTGCTTGATTTAGCACTAACTTCTGAGCTGGTTATATTTGTCTGATTGATTGATCGGTGTTTGAGGTTTGGTTGTTAGTTAACGATCACTGATTTAATTATACGAAATTATATGGTTTAAAAGCTATATTGAATGCTAGTCGAACATGTACTTTGAGAGCAGTGGTGATGAAATAAAATACATAAAGTGCCTGCCTGGACAACAAACTCATGACCTTGCAACTTGCATGTCAAAGTCACTGGGCCACAATTGCTCACTAAGCGACGAAGCTGACCTACCATGATGTAACTGAGATAGAATTTAATTTCGTTTGAATTAATTCACATTGGCCTTATGTAGGTACATGCTAGTAAAAATATCTTCCAGGTCTCCTTAGGGATCAATTAGACTTAAAATCGACAGTTATGGTAATCAGTTTTGTGTATCCCCAAGGGTGTCATTTGAGGCAACTAATTAGTTAACAGAAAACAGCAACATTGTCATAAGTACTTAGCGACTACTCACGAGTTTTTAAGAGCTAGTAGCGGTCTAGCAGAGGCAGTGGTATCCGCCCCGAATTTAGAGTTGAAGATCGTGGGTTCCAACCCAGGCAGGCACTTTACTTTTTACACGCTTTATATTAGCTTCACTTGTATGTTTGTATGTTTGTTTGTAACCGACTCCTTATAGCGCGATTTTGACCCACTTTAAACGACCAGATTTCATTCAAACTTTGCACACCTGTCAAGGACCGATGACAATGCAATAATTTCATAAATTTAATTTGTGCCATTATCCTTACCAGGGTTACCAGGACAGCAAAAAAACTGTCTTCGAAAACTACGCTGACATACGTCACAAAAACGCTGAGATACGACATAAACTACGCTGACATATGTCACAAACTACGCTGACATACGTCACAAACTACGCTGACATACGTCACAAACTACGCTGACATACGTCTCAAAATTCGAAACACCCTTAAAAAAAAAGCATAGGGTGCCTGATATCAATAAAAAAATACCTTTAAAAGCACCCCACGCTTTTTTTCCATTATTTTGTACTTATTAGTTTGGTTTTCAATGGAAGCGTGTTTTTTAGTTTTTTAAACTATTATTTATTGTATTTAATTTCATCATCACTACTCTCAAAATGATGAAGAATAACATCGAGAGCAAGAGAAACCAGCATGTCCTAGAACTTAAAATTTGAAGACATGTGGCATCTACACACCCGTACTGGGCCCACCTGATGAATTATGGCCGGTTCCCTCTCACAGAAAGGAGGCCTGTTTTCCAGTAGTGGGGACTATAGGCTGATTGTGATGAGTAGTGGTCTATTGCTAGATTATTCCATTACTGGACTAAACAGGGTCTTGTAAAGTAGTTTCAAATTGTCACTAGGTACCAAAAACAAAAAAACCACAAGCAAAATGGAATTTATTAAATGCTTTAGAATAAAAATTAAATAAAAGAGGGGCTGTAAGTGGAGAGAAACATAGAGTACTTTTCAAAGGGCGCAGAAAGCCTGCCGGGGTCGCGTGATTGTTCGAAAGAGATACCGTGGCACATGGGCAACTGAAGGAACACGAGTGGGTTTTAGTCAGTAAAAGTCTAACACGCCCTCCCGCTCCGCCCAGAGCGGGAGAAGTCATTTGATGATTTCCCAACCAAAAAAAAAGGGCGTAGAAAGAACTGTTTAACATGAAAACAGGATTAATTTTTCATAATGAATAGAATAATCAAATATTAGTATTATGACTTACTGCAACCCATTATCAACAACTGCCGTCTTATCGGCTCTCTTTTTTCGTTCTCCATTTTTGGGATCTCCAAAAGGTTCTCCGTTTTTATGTTCTCCATTTTTAAAGCACCGTAGCTGTATTTTCTATCTTCCATTTATATTTACAATTAACTTAAATTTCACAATTCTTTACTGAATTAAAAATATTTTACGTAAATACTTTCATCCCTGAGGGATGAACAGGTTTCTAAGGCTCACGTTATTTAAATGGCCGTCAATCTTAATATTCACGACCAGTTAGTTACAGTTGCAGATGCTAGATCAAGATTATGTTATCACGATATTGATTATTGATTATTAAACAGCTATCTTGATTAGGTATCATAGTTTTAATGTCCATCAACAAGTAATTATCCTGGTTCTGCTCGAATTTCTTGTATATTTTTACCAGGTTTTTCCACTAGGTGTGCCCGATGACCTTAGGAGGGCTGCAGGAATTTGCTGGATATGAAAAGCACAGAACCGCTTGTAGTTACGATGTTTTAGGGGGAGGTTAATGTCCAGCAGTGGACGTCTTTCGGCTGAAATGATGAACTAGTTTCTAATCGTAGACGAAAAGAGGTTGCATAACCATAAAGCGTTACGAGGAACGTTATAAGGAAGCATCTGAAACTGTAGTTATTATTTAGAACTTATGACAAAGAAATGGAAAGGATTTTATGTATTTATTGAAACTACATAACATTCTTTTTCATGTCTCCTTTCGCAGGTCTGCTGGAAGAAATTTCTAAAAGATAAGCAGTTCCTTTGAACTGAAAATTATAGTAATATCGTATTTTAAAATGTTTACTAAGTGTTCATAAATAATAAACAGTAAAATTAACAATAAACTTTTTTTTTAAGGATTTTTCGTCCACTTGCCACCATCTAATTTTGCAATCGTACTTTTGATGGCAATCCATTCTAAAATAATAATATTATTTCAGGTCCTGCTAACCTTGCCCCCGGTGGGTTTCCGCATTGTCGAGGCTGAGGGCTCAGTAGCTGTAGCTTACTCACCTATGGTGAAGCAAAGAGAAACCGAAGGAGCGGCCGGTCGTCAGGGCTTTTGGTGCCAAGCCGACGATATAGTGGCCAACGAGTAGGTTGCGGTGCCGCTTGCGCATCGCAACTGAGGCGGACCACGATGTCGTATGGGAGGTACCGCGGCGGGAGAGGAGTGTGGATATTGAGATGTGCCGCTCTCCCTACCTTTTGAGACCTGGACGGGATCGCCACCGTCGGGTGGCGGACTCGGTGAGGCCACAGGGGAAGAAAAGTGTCGGTATAGCGTTGGTCGCTCTCCCTGTCCTCGGGGGACCAAGAGTGCCATACACGTGGTCATCTGGCACTCTTGTATTATTTGGTCCTTGGGGTGGTCACGGCGTATTATGTTTTCTGCTGCGCCGGGGATGAGGGGTGCCTCTATAGGAGGGTCCGGTGATGGATAGACGCAGCGGATTTGGGGATGAGGGCTTACACGTGCTCGTGTTCCCACCATAAGCGGCACAGGAGGACACCGTGGATTTTTAGTGTGTTGGAGCCCCACATAACTGCACTAACTCCCCGTGGTTGCGCAGTATGCATGAGTATTTATCAACGCAAAAAAGGTTTTGCTTACATGGGTTGTATTAAAAAGTGTAAAAGAACAATAAACCTTGTATGCCTTTGAATAATTTAAGTGTGAAGCACACACAAAACTGTTGCCGTCGCGTTGGTCAGGCAAGTCCACAGAACACTAGGCAAGTCATAAATTCAATGCCTCTTAATAGTTTTATACCAACATAAATTGTTTGTAGTTGTGTGGTTGGTCAGTTCGTATATTTAATTTAGTTGCCGCTTATTGTGAATACCGAAACTTCCCAAGAAATATAAATAAATAACTGTGTAATTCGTAAACAATGAAAATATATGAATTGTTTATTATGCAAACGATGTAAATTGGAATGGCAGAATATTGATTTGAAGTTGTAAATACTTAACTGTCACTTACATTTTATAAATTAATAATTGAACTTGATCTTACTTTATCCAATCTTTATTTATACAATCTTTATAGACGAGACACAATTTGATCAAATAAGTAATGACATAAGTGACATTACAGTACAAGATGCCATACCAATGATCACATCACTAAAAAGTTTGGTTGATGTACCACAAATCTAAAAATCAGGTGGCTTACGTTCTTTTGTTATACCTACGTCAGAGCTCGTAGTGTGACATTTTATCCTGTATATTATTATCTTGCGTATTATCTTGACCTTCGAGATTTGTTCCAAAGAGTTACCGTGGCCCTGGCATATAGGTAACTCAAGCAACACGGGTGGCTTTTAGTCAGTAAAAGACTTACACGAACTTCCGCTCCACCCAGAGCAGGAGACGTCATTTGATGATTTCCGACCCACAAAAAAGTATGGCATTACAGTAATAGGTGGCACCTCGATATCTTGAACAGGAAGCTCTTGTTGTCGAATGGTATCAACTAATTCGCCATCAGCTGTTTCACTTCCAATTATTTCTCCTTTTTGACCTGGTGCTAAATAACGATTCGATACGGTCAACGTACGTATGTGTAATCCGATTTAATTGAATTATGATCAACATCTTTTACTGTAGGTTGATAGGTTTACTATTTGTTGGTGGGAATTGAATCGAATCTCTACATCAGTACTTCGTCTGAATTTGTCAACAAAATGAGAATAGCGCCACCATTTCACTACATCTTCGTAAGTGTTATCATCTTCCCTATGTGCCGTATAGCAGACTAGTGCGCGAATATATAGCACACTATCTCCCTATTCTGCTGTACGCCACACGAGAGGATCTATTCACTAGCTGAACTAGGTTCTACACACCAGTTGAGCCGGTAGACAGACCTTAGGAGAAAAGGCGAAAGCAAATCAGGGGTCAAAATCTATTTTCAAGTCCAGATATAATCTTGGTCAGACCATATAAGGATTATGTAAGTTAGCGTCAATGGTCTTTTGAGGAAAGAACTAAACAGATTTGTAATAAACTTTCTGTGGGAAAGTCCAAAATCCACAGACAGACAAAAAGTCATAGGCAGACAGCTAGTTCAGTATAGGTAATTGATGTGAAGCTGATAATGATAGATATTATGTACGTCCGTAAGGTGGTCTATTACGGCGTTAGTGGCAAATAGATATTATCATAGTTTCCATTACATTTATCGAATGATGTATCTAATTAGTATCACTAATGCTATCTTAATAGTATCTTTTCCTGATCATTATTCACGGAAACTTTTCTAACATATTTGCGCATGTTTGATGAAAATGTCGGCATCAGATAGGGCCTAACACTCGTTTGATTGCTGACATGTTTATCAAATCAGTGATCAAATGAGTGTTTAAGAATTTGTAGGTAAATATAGGTAAATTGGTAGGTAAATATAATATATTATACTTATAGTTAAGTATAGCATATTATAGTCAATTTAGTGTTCAATATGTTATAGTTTAGTATATTTGTATAGTATTTAACATCTACTTCTGTACGTAAGGACATGGTGTGTAGGAAAGAAATTAAAAAGCAGAAACTTTATTGAAACTCTAAATTTTTTTTTGTTGTTTCGTCACAACATTCGTAGTTCCAAACGACCACTTACGTATACATGATTTATTTTAATTACTAACTACAAAATATCTTATTCAAAGTCTTAAGTACCAATAATTACATGTAATCCATGGAAACCTGTTGCTATAAAAAATGTTGATCCGTAAATTCTATCAGTAATAGTAAAAGGAACTTCAAAATATTCATAGGCTTGAAGAATTGAGGTTTTGGTCAACTCATCCCGCTTAAAACTTATCCCGCGGGATAAGTTGTCCGCATTAATATTTTTATTATTTTTCTTTGGTCAACTCATACCGCTTTAAAGAAAAGGTAAAATGTATTGTATTATTTGAAATATTTGTACATTCATGAACAAAAGTGTTTGGGGAAAAAATTAAACACCCATAGCTTGGTTAAGCTGATATAATCAAAAATCACAGTAGTTTCATTTATAGAAATTAAAAAAAACAATAACTATTAAAATTGCCCTTGATTAATATTATTACACTGTAAAGTATTTAAACAATCAGAAATCACAGTTTTAACTATCAAAATCAATAAATTAAACATAAAGAAACTAGTCAAAATCTCAATAGTTTCATTAAAAGTTACGTATAAAAATCTAAATTTTCTAAAAAGAATATTTATCAATCAAATCTATAACATTTATCAATCAAACTAAATAATTAACAACTAGTTTTTAGATTATAACTGGTTTACTTAAAATTAGTTAAAATCACAGTCGTTTGATTAAAAATCACGTATTAAAAAATGTAAATAGTCTTAAAATTTGAAATAAAACTAAAAAATTAACAATTATTAACAACTATTTGGATTCTTAAGATTTACTTAAAACTAGTTAAAATTATACTCTATGATTATAAGTCCCAAATAAAAATGCACGAATATAAAAAAAAAACTTACAATTAAAATCTGAATAAATAATCATTAAAATCAACAAGATTAAATATTTGACATACCTATATAAAATAAAATTATAGATACAAAATTTACGACGTCATTTAAACATAGTCAACTTCTTAGTTTTTCTAAACAATGTCCTACTGTGATTTGACCGGTGATTAGTTGGTTTATGGCATAGTCAATTTTTTTCTTGTTCTCTATAGTTTCAGGCAATCTCGTCGAAATTTTGAAGCCGCCTGTAGATTTTCTTATAATGGAGGCGAAGAAATGTATATCTTTGATTAAGCCCTCCGAAAATTGAGCAATATTCGGTTTTGATTTAATATATTTTTTGATGTGCCCGTTCCATATTTCTACAACATTATTTGTCTTATTCATTTGCCGGAATGTACACCAAGTGTCTGCGAGAACCGAATTTTCGAGCCAAGTTTTCACGAAGTAGTCATTAAATTGTGTGACACAGTTGCTGTTTGGAGCTTCCTCCATCACGTAGAGCCATCCTTCATTAACTAACTCGGATGGGAGATGAGACAAAGCAGCACAGAGTTTTACATGAATTTTGCCTAATTGTGTTTTGCATACACCTAGCGCCTTAGCTTTACGCCAGAGACTGCGATTGAAGTGGAAATAGCAGCCCGTTATTTTCACACCCGGGAAGTTGCTTCGAATTGCCAATATAGCTGGAACTTCAAAATCAACTGTAATGTCATTGGGGTCCCACTCAGTTATTTGACTTTTTATTATTTGAAATAACAGCTCGTACGTGGACATTTTCTTATCAGGTAACAGAGCGTATATTACTGGAATGACATTAAGATATTCTTGACTGCTTCCAAGCTCAGCGTGAATAGTGTACAATTGATAGAATGGCTTTGGACAAACTTTGAATGTACCATCCATGTAAAATTTCTTACAAGTTGCCATGTATTTTTTCAATTCATTATCAGCAAATATCAGAATACGCGTTTTCCCATGTGCGTAATCAGCAAATAATATCTTTTCAAATTTTTTCGGCACTTCAACATCTTTAGCTTTTGCAAAAGTTAATTTTCTTGCTCCTATTGATTTATTTCTTTTTCTATACAGCATTTTTTGTACACTATTTAGAGCTGGCAACTTCTTTATTAGATCTAAACCACGATCTTCCAGAGAAGCCATATTTTCTTCAAATATTTTTGAGATCGGATCAGACAAATTCTCCTGTACAGCCTTTGAGCACTTCTCCATTTGCATTTTTATCTCAACTTCTGTTGTATTTAAGGGTTCATGACTATGACTCGTTTCATTCATTATCACATTAAAATCAGAGTTAGTTTTTATCGTCGCAGAGCATGTTTTCATTTTCGCACACCGCCACAAGATTGATTTGTCATTATTTTGTCTTTTAATAACGTATTCATAGCCATATCTTGTTAACTTTTTGGAACCTCTTTGAGTAGTACTTATATTTAGAGATAGATTGCCACGTGAAGTTGAAGGGCTATCTTCATACATTTTGATGGTTGATTCTAAGGGGAAAAATAATAAGCATTAAAGATTATTAAGTACTACGTATAAAATTCAGTACTTAAATAATTTATTGGGAGAGAATGCTTTAAGATATTGAGTTCAAAATTTGTATTTTTGATTCTGCGGGACAAAAAAAAGCTAATAAAAAATAAATTCAATAGCTAAAACCCGACTACTGAAAAATCACGCTCTCAAAAGTTTGAAACAAGCATTCTCATCTGAAATAGTTATGTACAAACTATTCAATATTTAACGTCTATTAAATAAACAACTTACCAACAAGTAATATATTTTAATGTGATGTTTAGAGGATAGCCATGGTCGTATGCTTTTATATGCGTATAACAAAAATTAAAAAAAAACCTACTTTAGTAAAAACAATTATTAAATTTACTCACCCAAGGAACGAATTGAAAGCACTTATAACTTGATATTGATAAATATGTATTTAACTGTTCACAAAAAAATCACACATTCACACACATTCAATCACTTTAACACAACTAAGTACGAAAAAATAGAAAGATGCACTCAACCCTTCCTATTGTGATAAGTTTCTTGTCTGTGATTGGCTGGAAGCAGGTAGTCGTATTCGCATTTCCCGATGAGTTGACCTTGAACTGTCCTTTACTCAAGCAATAGATTAAATGCAATTTGTACGTTTGTGGTTGCGTTGTTGTATTACACATAAAATATGCACCAGGAAATCATTGAATTTAGTTTTAAAGCACTTTTCTTCATGTCCGTACAAGACGTAAAATATATCAGCGGGATGAGTTGTCCGATTCAAAAATTCCACTAGGACAACTCATCCCGCGGGATGGGATTAAGCGGGATGAGTTGACCAAAGACTCGAAGAATTGTAAAATAAATTCCTAATATAATTGTAATAAAAAGACCTTGAGTTATTTGAAAGTTATTATTTTCTAACAATGACTGGGACGATTAATCGTCCCTGTTTGTTTTTTTTTTTTTTTGATGGGTAATCATCAAATTTCGTCTCGCGCTCTGGGTTGAGCGGAAGGGCGTGTCAGACTTTTACTGACTAAAACCTACCCGTGTTCCTTCAGTTGCCCATATGCCAGGGCCACACGAGAACAATGGCCTGGGGATTAAATAGGAGACGCATCGAGTTTCAACGTTCATTGACCAATATAATTAGGACATTAATATCACAAGCTTGAGTATAAGAATGTACACAATCTTTCGGGTTATTGGCAGGGAGCAGTCAATGCCCGTAATACCCTCCTTAGGGACCATTCATAAATTACGTCACACAAGTTTCATGATTTTTTTTACCCCCCCCCCCTCCCCCGTCCTTGTCACAGCTGGTCACATTTGTTAGACTGCCCCCCCCCTCCCTAGTGTGACGTCACATATTTTGCAATTTTACATCTAGACATTGATTTTTTTTTAAATTTTTCTTTCATAGTTCATATTTCGTGTTTTAATAGTACTTTAAATATTTAGGGCCCCTCCCAACCCCTTGTCACGCAATGTCACACTTCGTCAAACCCCTCCCCACTCCTCCGTGTGACGTAATTTATGGATAGCCCCTTACATGGAGCTCCATTAATCATTTAAATCTGTTTAAGAACCGGCTAAAGGCATTCTGACAGAAAAATGTTATTATACACTTGATGAGATTCTCAGTGATTTATATCAAGACTATAATTTTTAACACTTTTTATTTTTTTACATTATGCAATTAATATTTCGTGTGGTGCCGTAAAGTTTACCACCAGCTCATTTCTTCCCATGGGTGCCTTAAGAGGCGACTAAGAGACTTACTAGAGAATGGGCAGCAGCGTTCTCTATGCATTTTACCACCATACTGCGATCGCGAACCCGCCTGCCAAGCGTGGCGATTATGACAAACCCCTCCAAATTGTGGGGGACTATGTCCAGTAGTGGACGTCTTTTGGCTGAAATAATGATCATGTACAATTAATATTTATTTTTACTTTCTTTCTTTTTACTACCTTTTTATTTTTATTATATTTTACTTTCTCTTGAATGTACAAATGTTGTAACGGTGAAAGCAGGTGTGTATGCGTGTGTGTACATTGATTTCATTATTATTCTTGAAATTCACTTTCATGGACTTCTAAACTGTTTTTATTTTGTACTGCGAAGATTGTTTTTAAAATCTTTCCCTCATCTAGGTTTTAAAAAAAAATCTTTGTTATAATTTTTAGGTCGTCATATCATCAGCTTTGTTACTGTTTTCGACACAAATGTCAAAATTGTTCATGAAATGAATATTTTTATTTTATCTTTATTTTATGAATTGGCTACTTTTGACTGGCCTGTTAGTCTAGTGGTTAGTGACCCTGATTGCTAAGACTGAGGTCGTGGGTTCGATTCCCACTCAGGACAATTCTTTGTGTGATGAGCACAATCATTTGTTCTGTGTTTGGGTGTATTATATCTATAATCTGCTGTGTCATTTGCATCGTTGTATATGTAAGCGGGCACGCCCTTTATGCCTGGAGGCTTTATTAAGGTTTTAAGTTCTGTTTACGATTTTGTTTTATTATTTGTTTCAGCTTGAGTTTAGTTTTCAATGTTTTGTTGGTATATTGGCGTGTGCTAGCTGACATATGGCGAATAATGTATATGTTTTGTTTTATAATATTAATAACTTACACAATACTGTATAGAATCAAGTTCTTCTAACTTAACAGACAGCTGTGCTACTGGGGAGTTTGTTCCGCCACTTCTTCTTCCCAGCTAAAGCACTAGGAAGTGTCGAAGGGCGGGCGTTTTGGGGGGACTGTCTTATATGTAACTTTGACGTTCAAAAGTGCTGACTCTCAGCCTAGTTTGAATAAACGACTTTTTTTCAAACTATACTTTGATTTTGATTTTTAGGGTTCCGCACCTCAAAAGGAAAAAGCGGAACCCTTATAGGATCACTTTGTTGTCCATCCGTCCGTCCATCCGTCCTTCTGTCAAGACCCTTTTTCTCAAGAACGCGTGTAGGTATCAAGCTGAAATTTATATCAAATACTCAAGTCTACTGTCCCTTGGAGCTGTGAAAAAATCAAACTTCTAAGCTAACGCAATCAAAAGAAATAGCCCTTTATGCCGCAAATTTTCGAAACTCGCAAGGGAATCAAAACCTAAAGGGTACTTCCAGTCGATCTACAATTTTCAAATTTGATACGAAGCAACGTCTTATAGCACAGATAAAGGAAAAATTGCGAAAATGTAAATTTTTTGTTACATCCTATAATAAAAATATTTTTAATAATTTTAAACTTACTACCCCTTTCCTCATGAACGCGTAGAGGTATTAAACACTACAGGTTTATACGGAACCCTCGGTGCGCGAGTCCGACTCGCACTTGGCTGGTTTTTTTTGATAATATGTATGTATTTAGAAACATATTAGTATGTTTATCAGTTTTCTGGTAACCATAGTACAGGCTTTGCCTAGTTTGGGATCAGATAACGGTGTGTTGGTTGTCCTAACATATTATTATTTCAACTGATTAATGTCTTTGTTAATTCGAGTAACATAACATTACGGGTTGTTTCCCCGAACGGTTGGACAGCAGTGTATCTTTATTACATCCACATTCTGCCAGTTATGTGTCCCACGTCATAGGCTACGAAACTTTCTGAGTTAAATAGGTATATAATAGAATCCTTAAGCTACATTAACCCGCCCTTCAAAATACCAATATACTTACAGATTCTCTAACCAATATATCAACGCTAATAATCACTTTATTGCACCAAAATCCACTTATCGCACAAATATATCACTGCCACTGCAATATTAATCATTTGCGATAATAATTTATGACCAAATTTAAGTCATTATCTAGATAAACATACAAATCAATGTATGATTTTATGTAAAGATATAGGATCTTTACATAAAATAAAATTGTAGTAAAGTGAAAAGTGTACTACATTGTTTTTTTTTACAGGTTTTTATTAACTTTCCCTATATGTATCTGTTCTTTGTGGTGCGGAACCTAAAACATTAGCGATAAAGTTGAAAATCTATGAAAGAAATTTGATTGATTATAGTAGTTTGAAGTGCTGGCTTCTACTTTATTCAAAATCTCAGACAGCAATTATATATTCAGTGTGCCTTGCCTACCCCTACCCAGCCGTTGGTCTTGCGCCTGATCTCTCTCCGGTCCTGTCGGATTGCCGTTCCATTGGACTATGAGAGTGAGGGAAAAGTGAGTGCCCCTGTGTCTGTGTGAGTCTGTGCACGTACATGTACACTATAATATCTCCCGCGCCGAAGGCTAGTCTCCGTTGAGATTGGCCGCCTTGGCCGAAATAAGGTCTGGAGGACTATACTATTTTATCTCTATATGTAACGAAATCTTTGAACGCCATTTTCTAAATCCAACGTATCGAATGAAAGGTCATTTGATACTCAATAAAGCATTATAGAAAAAAAAAACGTCATTTTATGACGCAGGGCACATTTCTCGCAGAACAGATGGCGACCGCGTACTGGAAGACGTAGCGTTGGAAGGCCTCCCACAAGATGGACCGATGGTCTGATGAAGGCCGCAGGAATCCGCTGGATGTGCAAAGTACAGAACCGATTGAAGTGGTGGTGCTTGGGGGAGGCCAATGTCCAGTAGTGAACGTTTTTCGGCTGAAATGATGATGCTGACTTAAGCTCAACATCTTCTCCTTGACGAAGTTTGGGTGCAAAAAACAGGTTCAGGCGTGGCTCCTTGGGCTTGACTATACTGAAATGGAAAACCTGCTATCTTTCAACTGTTAAAGTACATTATCTTCACATTCACACGCTCGTCTCTTCCAAACAGTCACATCATACACACACTCATCACATTCACACACTAATCACATACACACACTTTTACATACACACTCATCACATTCGTACATACTTACACCCATCACATGCACACACTCTTATGGTTACCTTTTAGTCTGTAGTTTTAGTACGTTGCTTTTGTTTACTGTAATTTTATATTCTATGTATAAGTATAGCATAAGTAATGTCGAAAGAGACTGAATCCTGCGAGACAGGGCATCCTAGTGCGGGATCCAGTGTCACACCTGAATATTGCAAAACTTTTATGAACCAATAAACTAAACTATGTCACGTCTACTTCCGCGGCACTCTGACGAAACCTTTTGTGTTATGAAAGAAAATCTCGTGGACGAGGTCGCAGGCAGAAACTAGTTGTATGACCGATGGTGCACCAAAGTCATTATAGATTTTATCATTTTTATCATTCGTGCACCTTTTTTATCCTTGATGGAAAACTGCCGTTTCAGCACGTGTTAGCTTTAGCACGTTTCGGGGACGTTCAACGAGTTTCAACCTCGACCGGAGCACGCGTGACTCCAATTTTACGAGTCAGAGGCGGGAAAATCGAAGGGCCTTTGGCTATGTAATAAAATAATAAACAGCAGCACGTGTGGGTAGATCAAGTTAAGATAAGCTTGCTGCGGATCCTCCGTGGATGAGTGACCATCTCTATATACTAAGACCCCTCCAATCTCCATGCAACGTAAAGGCTCGTTCAGAATTGCGCGACGCGACGGTCGCACGCTTTTCCGCGATTTACATCCGTAGAACAATTTCTATGAAAACGCGTACGACGCGTCGCTCCGCGTCGAGCAGCGCGATAACATAAGGTACATTATTTGTGGCATCCTTTCGCAGCCTTAAATAGCCTCCTTCATAATAAGCAATATGGCTTTACAAAAGGTCGTTCGACAATAGATGCGGGTGTTGCTCTGCTGAAACACATTTTCAATGCTTGGGAGAACTCGCAAAATGCTATTGGAGTTTTCTGTGATCTCTCCAAAGCTTTTGATTGCGTTCACCATGACACGGTCTTGCGTAAACTACGTCATTACGATGTTCGAAACGAAGCTCTCAATGCCATAAGTTCTTATTTGCAAAATAGGCACCAATGTGTAGATATTAATGGTGTGAAATCTTCCGGGCTACTAGTTCAGTTAGGTGTACCTCAAGGCTCAATACTGAGTCCATTCTTGTTCTTAGTGTATATTAACGACTTACCATTCTATTTAAAGGATATCTGTAACATTGTACTATTTGCTGATGATACCTCACTGATCTTTAAAGTAGACAGGAATAGAAAAGATTTTAACGATGTGAACAGTGCACTCTCAATGGCTACGGATTGGTTTACCACTAATAACCTAGTTCTTAATGCTAAGAAAACAAAATGTATAAAGTTCGCTTTACCGAATGTTAGGCATCTGGGACCCAACGTCGTCTTAGATAATGAGGTGCTTGAAACTGTAGACTCGGCAGTTTTTCTAGGCATAACAGTAGACGCGAAACTACAATGGGGCCCATATATTTCAAGCCTAAACGGGAGGCTCAGTTCGGCTGCCTACGCCGTCAGGAAAGTTAGACAATACACGGACGTTGATACAGCTCGAATAGTCTATTTTAGTTATTTTCATAGCGTTATGTCCAACGGCATTCTGCTGTGGGGCAAAGCCGCGGATATTCAAAATATTTTTGTTCTTCAAAAACGAGCTGTTCGAGCTATATACCAACTAGGTACTAGAGTTTCTCTGAGAGAGTTGTTTAAAGATATTCGTATTCTTACGGTGGCATCACAATTCATCTTCGCCAACATCTTATATATTAAGCAAAATATACATCTGTACACTAAGAATTGTGATATTCATAATATTAATACTAGAAATAAGGACAAGCTACGTGCTGGATTTCACCGGCTTCATAAGGTTCATAATTCATTTGTTGGTCTTGGTATTACCTTTTTAGGGTTCCGTTGCCAAATGGCAAAAAACGGAACCCTTATAGATTCGCCATGTCTGTCTGTCTGTCTGTCTGTCTGTCCGAGTATGTCACAGCCACTTTTCTCCGAAACTATAAGAGCTGTGCTATTGAAACTTGGTAAGTGGATGTATTCAGTGAACCGCATTAAGATTTTCACACAAAAATAGAAAAAAAGTAATAATATTTGGGGTTCCCCATACATAGAATTGAAACTCAAAAATTTTTTTTTCATCAAACCCATACGTGTGGGGTATTTATGGATAGGTCTTCAAAAATGATATTGAGGTTTCTAATATCATTTTTTTTTTAAACAATAATATTTGGGGTTCCCCATACATAGAACTGAAACACAAAAAAAAAATTTAATCAAACCCTTACGTGTGGGGTATTTATGGATAGGTCTTTAAAAATGAAATTGAGGTTTCTAATATCATTTTTTTCTAAACTGAATAGTTTGCGCGAGAGACACTTCCAAAGTGGTAAAATGTGTGTCCCCCCCCCGTAACTTCTAAAATAAGGGAATGATAAAACTAAAAAAAATATATGATGTACATTACCATGAAAACTACCAACGAAAATTGGTTTGAACGAGATCTAGTAGGTAGTTTTTTTTTAATACGTCATAAATCGTAAACCACAATTTACCTTTCATTCAGTCAACTCAAATATAAAAATTAAAAAAAAAACATTTAATTTCATAAACGATGATGACGAATGATGATGATGATGACCTGCAGGTTTGTACGGAACCCTCGGTGCGCGAGTCCGACTCGCACTTGGCCGGTTTTTCAACAAGCTTCCCTCTGCTTTCCTAGATTTGCAGTTTAATGAGTTTAAAGCTAAAGTAAAATCCAACCTTTGTTCAAAGGCATACTATTCTATCAACGACTTCTTAAACGATAAGAATAGTTGGTCGCTGTAATTAACTCAATGTTTATGTTCTTTCAACCAGAATCAGAATTAGCTTTCCTCATCGTTGTGTATGTAAGCGGGCACGCCCTTTATACCCGGAGGCTCTTATTTAGGTTTTAAGTTCTATTTACGATTTTATTATTTCAGCTTGAGTTTAGTTTTTAATATTTCGTATATTGGCATGTGCTAGCTGACATATGACGCATAATTTGATGTATGTTTTGTTTTGTTTTATAATATTATTTACTTACATAATACTGTATAGAATCAAGTTCTTCTAACTTAACAGACAGCTGCTGCTGGGGAGCTTGTTCCGCCACTTCTTCTTCCCAGCTAAAGCACTAGGAAGTGTCGAAGGGTGGGAGTTTTGGAGGGACTGTCTCATGTAACTTTGACGTTCAAAAAGTGCTGACTTTCAGCCTAGTTAGAATAAATGACTTTTGATTTTGATTTTGCAGCCGCGACTGTGTCGTCGCGACAGCAGGTAATGATGACGCCCCAAACCTGATTATCAAATAGTCTATAGACTGCGGCAGTATCTGAAGGGATCATTTCTTAAAGTAGTGTTGTACATCATTACGATTCAGCCCTTCTCAGTTACCCTCTACCAGCGATGCCCTAAGCCAAGGTCCGTACCCTACACCCTTAGCGAGTAGTCGCTCTAGTTTAAAGTTATTAAGCCCTGGTTGGAGGCCATAATTTATTAAGATAGCTTCAGACAAGTCCGGTTAAGCAGCCGACAATCTCATAGGTCGATATAGGTCACCAGTGACAGTAATTTCAAAAAAATTAAGTAGATTTGTAAAAACACTTTAACTTGTCAATCATGGTTTTAAAACTAGGCGAGGTTAGCATTTCCTATCAGAGTACTCTGAGAAGAAATACCAGACTTAATCTTAGTCAGATCATGTTGAAGATAAATCATCATTTGTAATCTGAGAATCATTATGTTATATGCGTTGATGTTATTTACGAGTGTTAAATTTAAATGTAGGATATATGGGTTAAAATTTAATTATCTGCCAATATTTTACTGGCCTGTTAGGTACCGATTTCGAAAACGAATGACATAAAATAAAAATAAAAACAAACAAAATATATTTTTTAGTCATTCCAATTTTGTTCAAGTCTTTAATGAACACTGACATGCAACCAAACGACTATTAAGTTATGGATTTTGGATATTAGTCAAAATAGTTTCAAGAAAAATTACACAACCATCTGATTGATTATAGCCAGTTAATTTGACCATGTTGAGGGTATTAAATGGTTTGGGCATAACATATTAAAATTATCAAGACTTGAAACATAACAATAAGATGAAGGACCCTGCTAATTCATCTAGCAATTAATAGATAACATACAATTTAGACGCTTAATCCCAACACCCAAAATCACCTTAATATCTCGTTTAACAGGCCCAAAACTATTCGTCCCAAGTTAATATTCACACCACATTTGATGACAGATCATAACTTGCAAACAAGTTTGATTGGCAATCACACTTGCACAATACACACGTTAGAACTTGTGGTCGACTTGATCCGAAGTCGAGAAGTTTGTAAAATCAATTCGAACTGAGATTCCGAAGGTCGCAAAGTACAAGAAAACATTATACTGACATCTGCATTTTGAGTGATGTTGACTCTTTTCGTAGTCTTTAGGGGTCCTTACCTACCTTAAGAGTGCCAACGGAAAGCAGCAATAGCCACAGTCAGTGTCAAAAACATCGGGACGCACATACTTTTCAATATGATATCAACAACTAAGAAAAAAATTCTTTCTCGCTTTTGGCATAACAAAATTAAACTTTATCTCAATTGTATAAGTTCTTGTCTGAATGACAGTTGTATCATGGAGTTAATATTTAATTTTCATAGTTGTTTAGTGTCCGTTTCGAGTGCTCCGACATAGTGTCGTAGAAGAAAAACGACTACGTCAACATTACGAAGGAATTTGTAAAACACTAACAGTGAAAGTCGCAAATTCGTAGACCCAATATTCAGAAAGTTATAAAGGTTTAACCATGGTCGTGCGTAACCGCGCGGTTACGCAGTTCTCTTAAACGGAGCTTAGTAGAGGACCCAGTTATTTTGCTAACCCCTGATACGATTTCGAATGAAATGCAGAGAGTAGGAACAAATCCCTAATGTTTGGACTACATGGCCTACAGAACTTAAACGCTATGGCCGCGTGGTCGAAACATGGCAAGATTGAATTTATTTTTTTCTATTTCGTCACTTTGTCCTCAAGAGGCCATATTCAATTAGACCCGACCTCACATAGCCTATTCCAGCGGACGAGTAGATCAAGACGCTTTCAACGACATCTCATTTATCGAATAATTATAACGATTTATTATAACGCGCTTAGAAATTATTAGGAACCAGCCACATACATACTTAAATGTATACCTGTTAAATAATTAGAAAAATAACAATTTTCTTAAAGTTTATTGCCTTCTCAGCTGACAATCGAAAATCCAACTTATCCATATAACTCTCATTATTAATGGATGTAGAATCTCCAATTTCAGACGTTAATAAACTCCGTTGGACCCAAGTACTTAGAGAGTCAAAGATCCGAAGTGAACGACCTTACTGTCTTAAAGACAAAGCTCCATTACAGCTCATGACCATACTATACACGTGTGCATAGCTTCGCTTTGTATTAAAAAAAAATATCTTAGGACAACCAACACACCGTTATCTGATCCCAAACTAGGCCTCTGCCTACTTGTACTATAGCAACCAGACAACTAATAAATATACTTATATATTTCTAAACACATACATATCACTACATAGTATAAAACAAAGTCGCTTCCTTCTGTCTGTCCCTATGTATGTTTAGACTAGCTTCTGCCCGCGGCTTCGACCGCTATAGTCAGTCAGTCAGTCAGTCACTCAGGACTTTGAATTTTATATATTTAGATAAACCGCAGCAAAATTCGTTGCGTTGTTTTCAATATATTTAAAACAACGCAACGGATATTGCTGCGGTTTTTTTTTAATAGACGGAGTGAGTCAAGAGGAAGGTACGTAGGTGGGCGAAGCCGCTGGCAAAAGCTAGTTATACCTAGATAAATTACACCCAGACACAGAACAAATGATTGTGCTCATCACACAAAGATTTTTCCTAGGTGGGAATCGAACCCACGTGCTCAGTCTTAGCAGTCAAGATAACTAACTACTAGACTAACAGACCAGTCAGGCTATACACGTGTGCATAGCTTTGCTGTGTATGATAAATTATTTGGACTGAACTTAGCCAATCCCAGAGAATAGTGGTGGCCCAGGTCATGAGTTCCAACTCAGGCAGGCGCTTGACTTTGTGTAAATAATTCCAACACCACTGCTCTCAAAAACGGTGAAGGAAAACTTCGTGAGAAAACCGGCAAGTACTGGAGCCAAAAGTTCGAAGACATGTGTCATCTGCCAACACGCACTGGGCCCTCGAGGTAGATTACAGCCTTTTGAAGAGAGGAGACCAGCACCCTAATTGCGAAACGCACAAATTATCAGAATCTGAATGGGAAGAGAGACCTGCTCCCTAATTATGGAACACACTATCATACAGAATCTGAATCGTTTTGAAGATTAGTTGTAATTCATTGCATCATTTGTTCGAATAAATTGTCGGGTCAGCAACGTAAATAACGCAATGAATGTTGTTTAACTATTAAAATGAAACCGATTACTATTGATAGCAAGTTACGCAATTACCCCTCTGTGTTCCAGCAATGGGAACATTATAGACTGATCATGCATTATGCAAGTCAGTCACAACTTGATCGTACTGCTGGACCTACTCCGATGATAATTGCAAGGAGAATAATTGTATTGATAATGATAATAATTGTATTGATAATAATAATAAATACAACCTTGTAAAATCGGAAGTGCCGTACTACAGGTATGTGCCCGACCCAGTTCTCGAAAATGGAAATATCACATTGTACTGGGATCGATCCATCATCACTGACAGGACTATTGTCGCTAATAAGCCTGATATAGTGGTGGTGGATCGAGTAGAGCGGCGAACAATGATTGTTGACATAACGGTCCCACATGACGAGAACCTCGTGAAAGCTGAGAAAGATAAACAGATCAAGTATCTTGACTTGGCTCGCGAGATTGTCGACATGTGGGATGTGGATTCAGCGATCATTGTGCCGATAGTCGTCACTGCCAATGGCTTGATAGCCAAGAGCCTCGACCAACACCTAAGGAGGCTCTCGTTAGGCAGCTGGGTCAAAGGCTTGATTCAGAAAGCGGTACTTCTGGACACGGCTCGCATCGTCAGGAGGTTCCTTTCTCTGGAGCCCTGACCGCCGGTAGCTTGGACCCTGTTCCCGATACCGGTGGGCTACTATTTTTTATATTTTTAAATGTTTCTATAATTTTTGTATCCTAATATTTAAAAATGTAAATAATATGTTAAAATAAGTGAAATAAAAGAATAATAATAATTGTATTGATAATAATAATAATTGTATTTATAATTTTAATAATTGTATTTGTAATGATATTTATTTTTTGTATTGTTAATGATAATTTATAACTGATCTATTGAATGATAATTATATTTTTATGAAAAATTATATAAATAATGTAAATGTTTGCATGCCGCTTCGTAAAATATGGCTGAGCTATGATGTATCATAACATAACAACTATTGTGTATTACCCATATCTGTACTAATATTATAAAGCTGAAGAGTTTGTTTGTTTGTATGTTTGACTGAACGCGCTAATCTCAAGAACTACTGATCTGAATTGAAAAATTCTTTTGTGTTGGGTAGCCTATTTATCGAGGAAGGTTATAGGCTATATAACATCACGCTACAACTAAGAGGAGCGGAGCAGTAATAAAAAATGTTGCAAAAACGGGGAAAATCGCACGGGTAGGCGATTCTACGCGACGGCAAGGGTCGGGAATAAACATGCCTTGACTTGCACTTCATGATCTTGGCCCTGAGCTGATGATTTTATTTTTTTTATTTAATTGATAGAATTTTCATATTTATTTCGTACTATAATTACTATTTTGTACGCCGAATATGGCAAAACATGTTGAACCAGCAATTTTAAACTTGTTTCCATCCATATGTGCATATTTATGTATCTTGTTACACATTTTTATACAAATAAATGAATCTTTATCTTCAACTGAAAACGTGATTGTTGTTCACTTAACAGCCTAAGAAAAAAAAAATAGTTTAAAAAAACTAAAAAACACGCTTCCATTGAAAACCAAACTAAAAAGTACAAAATAATGGAAAAAGCGTGGGGTGCTTTTTAAGGTATTTTTTTATTGATATCTGGCACCCCACACATTTTTTAAACTATTATTTATTTTCTATTTTTTAGGGTGTTTCGAATTTTGAGACGTATGTCAGCGTAGTTTGTGACGTATGTCAGCGTAGTTTGTGACGTATGTCAGCGTAGTTTGTGTCATGTGTCAGCGTAGTTTGTGAATTCGGAATTTCATTTGGATCATGTGACCGAGAGAGAGATAAATAAAACCTAAGTCTATTTTAACACTTACTTTAAATATTTTCCATACTAATAATTGTACCTATTGATTGTGAGGAGTTTCCTAATTTTATGACAAATAGTAACTTTACTTTTACTTACCTTTTTACCTTTACTTTTTTTTTTTAGTGACCTTTCTTGCCTTTGCTTAAATCAGGTAACATATCAGATTCCACAAAATAATTAAATACCTATCTGCACGCGTAACATGACCACCATAGAAATGGGTTTTGTCGAAGGAAGAATGGATCAAATTACAGATTGTAGAAAGATTAAAGACAAAATTAAAGATTGTAGAAAGATTTGTACCATTTTATGCTGGCGTAGCATGACAATTCTATCTCTTTTCTACCAAGAATAGACAAAACCCATTTCTACGGTGGTCATGCTACGCGTGCAGGAAAAAGTACTACCGGGACAATAACTATCATATGTGTTGAAAACACATATAATGATACTTATTGTTTTACTATTTATTGTAGGTTATAAAATATCTGTGTACCTCCATTCAAATACGATTTACCAGCCGTTTTTGCGTGATTGAGTAACAAATATTCAAACATACAAACTATCGCATTTATAATATTAGTAAACATCTATATATAAAAGAAAGTCGTGTTAGTTACACAATTTACCAATTACCCTACTGTAATACAGTATGAACTAGTACGGGGGGTATTGTGACTGTTACTGGCGGCTTTATATATTGTAATATGAACAGTATCTTAAGCTAATAAATTGTGCACAAACAAATAAATAAATAAATTAAATAAATTTATAACTCAAGAACGGCAGAACCGATTTGACTGAAAATTGGTGGAGAGGTAGCTTAAAACCAGGAGATGGACTATAGGATAGGATACTTTTATCCCGTCCGACCGCGTTCCCGTGTGACGTGACATAAAACATCAAAGAGAATACAAGTCATAAAACGTGGTATGACAAAAACGTTGCCTTTGAAGTACCAGGTGGTCATAACTTGGTATGAGCTTATCAAACAGCAGTTTCAGATAGATAACGCTTTATGCCTTTGAAGTACCAGGTTGTCATGACTGGGAAGGAGCTTGCTAAACATAGGAGTGTTATCTAGAAAACGCTTTATGCCTTCAAAGTACCAGGTTGTCATAATTCTGTAGGAGGTCGCCTAACCTCACCCTAATTGCGCAACACACTATTAATCAGAATCTGAATCATTTTGAAGGTTATTTATTGCTCATCATCATTCATATTTTTCTTTCTTTTCTTTCATATGGTCGAAAAAATAGCCTGTCCTTAGCAACGTAAACAACGTCATGAATTTTGTGGAACTGTCAAAATGAAAGGGATTCCTACTGATAGTGTATTACGCAATTACCCTCTGGGTATGAGTCAGGTAGAAAATGCTTTATGCCGTCGACGTACCAGGTTATTATAACTTGGCAAGAGCTTACCAAACAAAGGAGTGTCAGCTAGATAACGCTTATCAGATCACCACCGCGTACCAGGTTGTCAAACTTGGTAGGTTTATTACAACATTTATTGAATCTGAGGCGATACGAAGTTCACTGGGTCAGCTAGTATTACAATATAGTAGGATATTAGTAGGATGCTTGTGATCTTAATGAATCGCAGTATAGTGTAAAAATGCTTAGAGGACGCTGCTGCCTATTCTCTAGTAAGTCCCTTAGTCGCTTTTTATAACACCCACGAGAATAAATGGGATGGTGCTACTCACAGAGTACATGTGCTACTCTTTACTTGATCGTTATTTACCATCATCATTCATAATCATATTTTCTATCTTGAAAGACAGTTTAGGTATAGGTTTACTGAAATAAAAATAATGATTTTATTTACGATGTTTTATACTATTTAAATATGCATTGAAAACTGTATTATTCTATTAAGGTGTTAGGCCTAGATGCTTTAAATTAAATTAAAATAGAAATAAACGTAGAATAGAAAAAACTCTTCGACGCAAAGTTGCAATTAAACGTAGATAAACATTAGTTGTCTAACACGGTAATGTACAACAAAATGTTCTAGTAGTAGTGTTATAAAAAAGTTATGAAACAGGGGATGTAGCTACATTCGTCTACCCGGGTTTCCAGGGCAGTAACATGGTTTTGGACAAATTCCTTTTGGACCCTGTGCTGGACAGGGTCTTCTTGGAGGTTCTCGATTTGCTGCCTGTTTCATCTGGCACATAAGCTCCTTTAGCTGATTCGTGAGATCGCCAACAGTATTGCACATTTGTTCGACAACAGCGAAATTAGGCGTGGGCGGTGGCACGCAGCTGGTCACGGCTCCGTAGTCCCCTGACACATCGTTTGTCGATGAACACCCTGAGGGACATTTTGGATTTTTGGATAGGCAGGCATCAGAAGCAGACTCTCCAAAGCTTTCAGGCATGCATGGCTTAGGCGGTGGACATACGTCAACAGCACTTTTGCCGTCCTCGTGAGGATTACTGTATTCTTTGCACTGATTTCCACATTTATTCAGGGGGCACGGGATCGGTTGAGGGGCCATTCCGCGAGATCTTCCACCACTATTTGTCGGGCACTCGTAGTTATCACATTTGGGGGGCTGGTTCGCCGGGCACATTGCATTGTTGCAACTGTATGGCTGGTCCGTTCGGAATTCTTTTGGCAGACTTGTTTTACAATCTGGACAGGGGCATGTTACTTTGATAATGCCAGCTTTTATATCCTTGATTTTACCGGGGGTGTAGTTCAAGCAACTGTAATGAACCCAAGTTTGGCAGGCACCCTGGCATTGTAAGCCTGTCTTGTGTGAAACTGGTGATAAGCAAATTTTACATGGGTTTTTCGCTTTGTTGCATTTTGACATTGTGATTAGAAACTTCTTAAACCTTTTTTGAAGACAGTTAACATGGTTGATATTTTAGTTTTCCGTTTTGTATAAATAATTTCATTTTTACGACGGCATGACGAATTTTGAAGATGTAATTGACCTAGTTTTTTTCTTTAAACTGTTGTCTGACACATTTAGTTCTGTCAGATAGAATATAAACCTCATTAGAGAATTTAAGTTCCGACTCTTGACCTCGGCAAGCAATAACAGGCTAGATAGATGCGGGTACTTACCTGACTGGCTTGTGGCTAAGTGATAACAGCCGCACGCATCGATCGATCACGTTAAGCTACGCAGTACCAAGACCTTCCGTGCCCTCCGTAAGCACTTAAAGCCGTTGGTACCGGCTGTCAATCGTGGCAGTCGTTACAATTCGCTAGAAGCCTGAAAGTCAGACAACCACTCTTACCAAGGGATATCGTATTACCCAGTAATTGCGCTCTGAAGGTCAGATAAGAAACCACTCCATGTAAAATACTGGTATCCACCTGTATCCGGTTAAACTAAAAGTCGATCCAGCACAGCTAGGAAGACGCTAGGCATATTATGAGATAGGGGTACTTATCTACGTGACTTTATTGATTACCCGACTATGGCTGTATATTTCTTTTTGCGAAAAGTCGGAACTAAGACCTTGATCTTGTTTTATGTCATTACAATTTCTATGACGCCCCTCCAATTAGCCATTCAGGTGCAAAAAGATGCTTTTAGCGCCTTAAAAAAAAATCAACATTTATTTAAGAAACTCTAATGAAACATTAGTTGAGGCCTTATTCTAAGATAATCACAACCATTGAGGTCAATATTTATTTCAAATATGGAACAATCAACTATTGAATTGAAAATTGTGTTTGACCGGTATTGCCCGACGTGGCTGATAATACCGTTCGCAAAGTCGGCAATACTGCTCAAGGTTTCACAGGCACAAATAGCCTTTGGGAGACACATAACCCTGGTGCCCAGCATGACCCTAAAGCCCACACTGTACGCTCCTATACCAAAGTTTGTTGTTCCGGCAAATATAATGTAATCCTCCAGACCATATTTCGGCCAAGGCGGCCAATCTCAACGGAGTCTAGCCATCGGCGCGGGAGATATTATAGTGCACAAGTGTGTGCGCAGACACAGAGGCGCTCACTTTCCCTCACTCTCATAGTCCGATGGGATGGCAATCCGACACGACTGGAGAGAAATCAGGCGTAGGACCAACGACTTAATTTGCTTTCCGAGGCACAGGGGTATCACACCGCCAACTTCCAAACTCCGGGCTGTTACTAAGAAAGTCCTAATGGAAAAAACCAATATCACTTTGCCAGACTTGGGAATTGAACCCAGAACCCCACGCTCAGCAGTTGCGCTTGCGACAATGAGACCAACGGGGCGGTTATTTATTTATTTAAACTTCTCTCACTCAAAGGTACATAGGCGGACTTAATGCCTTTGGCATTCTCTACTAGCCAACCGACGGTGGCAGTTTCGGCTATAATCGTCACATAACATTAATCAGTTCTCCAGATGTACGACATCGGTGTCAGTCACTATATTCATCGTGTCTAAAGGCTCCTGCACTTTCTGTTTGTAGGCTTCTCTGGAACTGGTAGAAGATTTTTGGCGTTATCTCCTGAAGTTGTGGGGATGACAATATTTGTTATAGGTCCTGGTGTTGTTTGTGTGTATTCAATTAAAAGTGATGATGAATTGGGTGTTCCTTTGGTCCCACTTCCGAGTTCTCAACATCCTAAAAAGTAAAATTATATAAAATTTTACGGGATAAAAGGTCGAAACTATAATGTATTTGCGAGCATACCTTGTGCTTTATATCGGACAACGTAACTGGCATTGGCCACCCGTATAATCTTCTAGTTATTTATCATTTTAATGAAAACCTGTAGCAAACTGTTTGAAGTGTATGCTTCTGTACAGTGACATTGCAATAAATAACACTGACAATGACTGAAACATGAAAACTAAGACACTCACCTTTTATGTTCCGGAGCTATAAACTTATATAAAATTGGTGGACGTATGGTTCACCATTACGCGTGCTCTAAACTTCGCGGGAGCTGGTGCATCGTCTCAGGGAACACTCGCGCCACCCTTAATTAATGGATGTGCACAAAAATGCTGTAATTTAGAAGATAGTATGGTGACCACCGTTGTCGCCTGACCGCGGATACCTGACTTTACCCTAAATGTGGTCACTTCCTCAGCCAGCGTTTGATAAGCTAACGACAAAGAAAATATTGGTCTATAGGAATCATTTATTCGTTTCTGTCAGATACATCTTATTTGGTTCACTTCAGAATCCAACATTCCTCTACGATAGTTTATTTATTTTGCCCATCAGGTCCTTAATTTGTACGGACAATTTTCCGACCGTGCCGCACATCTCTTGCAAGGCGTTCACCATCGCAGCCTGGTTTTTCGGTTCAGGTTCGTCGTCATATATGGATGCTTGTGAACCTGGAACGGAACATATTTGTGAACATAAGCCGATATTGATTGGCTGTCACGAAGGTAGAAGGACGAAGGTAGTGTAACGAGCTAATAATATTGGTAGATCCAACATGGTCAGAGATCGTACAAAAAGCGGATGTGTGGAAGGAAAAAGGGGCCTTCTCCCAGCAGCGGGGCACAATATTCATATGCTAACAACAAAACAAAAAGTTACCAGAAACTTTTGCCTTTCATCTTTCACTTGAAGTGAGACGTCTGAATAAAAGAAATAATCAAAGGTGAATTCGATGCCGAAGAATCCGACACAAAATTATGTGCCTATGGCATTAAGTCCGCCACTGTACATTTATATGCTTAAAGTGTTAAATAAATAATATATAAAATTCAATTATGTTAATGTTTGGTGATCATAGGAAACATATTTAGAAACTTTTTAGAAAAGCAACTTAGAAGATACGCCACTTAACGACGAAGAAGATAGTTGACTAGGTATGTAACTACTAACTAGGTACTTATTGTTATACACGTGTAACGTTTAGGGCCTTTTACTGGTTGCAAGTATATTAGCGTCCGGTAATTTTGCGATTTAATCTCCAACGGTAGGAAATAGCGAGCTTTAGCGATTCCTTGAGTGCTGCATTTGAGCGCGGTATCTAAAAACGAATTAAGAAAAACAAACTACTCAATGGAGTAAACGCTTACAGTGGGTTAATTGACAGGAACCGGAAGAATTGGAAGGGGACACTTTAGACATTGATTTCTTCTTAGGTGGCTTCTTTGGTGATTTACTAGGTTGTTTTTTAGGTTGCTTCTTAGCTACAGGAGACATGCATGATCTGGGGAGTGGTGAAACAGACCGAGGGGCGATTTTCTTTGCCTGATTTTGATATTCGGCTGCATCATTGGAACATGCCTTATTAGAGCACAGCATAGTATTTTTTTTCCTGTTTGAGGGACATTCGATCGAGTCGCACTTAATGGGACCTTTGGAGTTTGCTGGACATGTTTGGTTCGAACATGAATAAGGAGGATGCGTCAGAAACTCTTTTACTTGAGTTGTTTCGCAGTCGGGACAGGGACACATCACTTTGATGATACCAGCTTTGATATCAGAAATTTTTCCTGGCGTATAGCTGAGGCATTTGAAATGGGCCCATTTTTTGCAAGCACCTTGGCATTGTAATCCATTCTTGTTGGTAACTTGTTCTAGGCAATATTTGCAAGCATTCTTTACCTTACTGCACGTCTTAGGTTTACTATTACCACTCATTTTATCTGACTAGCGTTACCAAGTAACACAGATTTCATTTTGGCTATTGATGATAGTTAGATCATTATTGAGGGAAACCACATGTTTGATTTCCGTTGTGAATTTTTGAATTTTCAATTTGTGCCCATTTTGTAGTTTTCTTTCGTCGTTGACAGGTTTGATTTGGTATGAGTAAACTGACAGTGGTGACGCATCAAAATCTGTAATACTCTTTGGCAGTATTAGGTATCTTATAGGTAACCTATGACAATAGAACCTTTGTAAAGTTTCATAAAGACAGGCACAGTACAAGCATTTGAAGTGGTGTGGGATAAGAGAGCCTGGAAGGATTCTGGGCCGTCGCTCAGCAGCAGCGCAGTATAAGTTAGGGAAGAAGAAGCATTAACCAATACTGTTAGACCGTGGCTAATTTGAAAATAGTTGCCATGGCGCAAAATTAGCATAGCACACCAAAGGCCTACCTAATTTTCAAGGCATTATGGTCATTACGTTAGGCCTCTTTCCCTCGTCGCGTGTCAAACCATTGGGTTCTAAGACAGCTGGCGTCCCGGTGGTGACAAGACTCCGACGGAACAAGTCGATAATGCTGGCGTGCCGCGCCAGCCGACCAGTGCTCTTGCTGGAAACAAGGTCATGGTGTCCGAGGCTCTAAACTGTTTCAACGCACTGACAGTGATGCGGAGCCACGCAAGGAGTACTCAAACGCAGACTTGTAGCCAGTTGGAAAGTACCCAGCATAGTCCCTATGTTAAGTGAAGGTGCGCTACCTGCAGCCATAGGCTCGACTCCCATTTTACCACAGCTAAAAGGCGGGCACGCTCAACAATATTGGTGAACGGATTAATGATATTGTTCGACTGGTCGAGCTTGTCTAAAAGATTCGCATGCACGTAGGACATAGCCGCCGCGTCGCACCGCATCGCGTTGAGTTCGCGTGTCACCGCTTCATAATCGCGTTCGCTTTGATTCGCCTACGTAGTAATTAGAGCATATACACCAGACATCCATTGTCAAACAATTGACCGAAAGACACAATACCCGTCTGGTCGAAATGTTCTCCCTGTTCTATGGAGGTTGCAGCAAGAAGCTCTTCTTTCGTGTCTCAATAGGGACGTTCACTGAATGGTCTTCACCCTAGCAAAGCCCACGCATGCTTTATGGGATTGCAATCAGCGGACTGAAAAATATCGTGTGCACGCGCATTAAGTTACATGAACATGAAATCTTAGGGGCTTCCACTCAACTGTCCAACCCGCACGGCGATTATCGCCCCACCTGTCCGCGCATTAAATGTCACTTTATTTTTTACGCCAATGCGAGACTTTTTCAACAAAAACGAACTACGACTGAAAAACTACTATAGCTATATTCTAATAAGAAATACGCACGGAAAGCTAATAAGATATAGAATTCTAATTGGTACAAAACTAAATTACTCAACCTTATAATAAAGGATGAAAATAAAGTTTCAAGTCGGGGATATCAAAAAAAAATATCGCATTTATTTTTTATTTCGTGTTTTACAAGAAAATTATAATAGTTACTAGCCACAATTATTTTTTATTATAATAGTACATAATATACCCTTCGAAATGACACCAATATCTCAATATAAGTATTTAGTTTTCTATCAAGAAAAAACAAACAAAACCAAGTACTTCTCAAAAGGTTCCCGGGCCAACACTAAAATCATGAATTACGAGTTGCGTTTTAATAATTTGTAGACCCCATCTTTATATATTTCGTTTGTAAATAGCTGCTATAGTGCTAATAGTAAAGTATTCTCTTATATTTAGCATTTATTTAACAAAAACAATTAGAAAAATTTTTGATCAACCTACAATCATCGAACAATGACCGCGTGGTGATCATGAAACATTTCCAGCTAAATTATTCCATGTCAACGTTTTGAAATTGGCGTAGTAATGCATATTTCGCAAAGGAAATATATTCACGTTTAATTTGATGTACAATAACAATATAAATATGATATAAAAACACATTTTTGTTGAAGTTCCACGCACACTAAATAGTTCGCTAACAAGAAAGATGAACTGTCATTTTCTTCTTTTTTTTTCTAAATTTAATATTGCCGTTGCACAGATGAAATTTACTCTCACGCATGACAAATTTCATATAGCGCCACCTAGTATTTTTCTAATGTACGACTATCAAATGACTTTAGCGCTAAACACGTTTAAACTGACGGATTTCGCTATGGGACTGTACTTCCCATGGACGGTTTAGATAAGATTTTATTTTGGGACTGTAATACCCGTGGACAGTTGAGTGGATGGTTGCTCAATCTCACCACAGTATATGTAGTGCAGATATAATAACAAATAACATTAACAAAAAAACTTTATTTCTACAACCTAAAATGTCAATTAGAATATAGGTAATTATAAGAAGTACCTTTTATTTAAGCAAAGCATTGCTTGTATTGCGTTTTTGTCTTCTGGTTTAAATTAACTATAGGTACATAACTGAGAAATTAAACAATAAATTCAATTACATTACAATATTTAAATAAAATAAAAAGTAAATCTAAAAGCAAAATTACAATCAAAATTAAAATTAATATAAGATAAAATCAATTTAAAATTCAGATCAACATTAGAATAATTAATACCAGAATCAAAAACAAATTGACAATATTGTTTATTAAATTATTTTTATTTTAGCTTGCGTATGGGGTGTTTATGTGATTGTGTCTGTGTTTATGCGTGTATGTGTGTGTTGTGGCAAAGTATAATATCTTTCGAGTTATGTGATCGTGTGTATTGCCTCGATTTCTTCGTAACTTTTGTTTGCTAGCCATTGGATGAGTGTTTTTTTGCAGTCGTGGTAAGTCATAGAATAAATGTTTTGTTCTTTATTTAGAATGTTGTATATACGTGATGATTGTTTTGTAAACTGTCTCATGGCAAATGTGGTTTTGACTGGCGTTTCAGGAGCGACATTATTCTTTCTCTAAGATTGTGTCCTGGAAGATCCCTTCCCGAAGCAAAAGCATAAATCCCTTCTCTACACCCGTAGGGAAGGGATTTATGCTTTTTTAAAACAATCTGAAATAGTTTTTTAACTGACAAAACCTTTGAGGTCTCGTGAAGACTTTTAGTGGGGTATCTCAGTGGTTTGAAGAATATGACCTTTAGTAGTGCTCTTTGTGCCCTCTCAAGCTCCAAAAATTTTGTTTTTGTTGCACCACTCCAGATTGGTAGACAGTACCTACATTATTATTGATTGGCCAAGAGAGATATAAGTTTGCCTAATTTGATTTTTAGTAGCCACGTGACGAAGTAACTTGAAGGTCCATATCAGTTTCCTGAACATAACATTAAGTTTAGTTCATAAGACTGAAAAGTTAAGTTTTTCACAACTTTCTCTCTCCTACTATATTGCTGTGCTTGACAGGGTCAATAAATAACCATAATTTCTGCCAAAAGACGACTGCTGGATATAGTCCTGTCCCAAGTTGGGGAGTTAGCCATAATCGCCAAGCTTGACAAGCGGATTGGCGATCGTAGTATGTTGGCAAAATAATTAGAGAACGCTGCAGCCCATTCTCTTGTAAGTCCCTTAGTCACCTTTTACAACACCCACGGGAAGAGATAGGATGGTACTATTCTTTACACCTGGCACCGCACGGAGAACCTTATGAAAGAGACCTCTGAGTTTCTTTCGGCCTTTCTTCTCAGAGTAGTCTGGTAGGAAACGCCGACCTCATCTAGTTTTAAAAATATATTGTCGCGCAAAAGTATTTCTACAAACCTACTTACAGCAATAAAATTGTCAATAGCATTTTGCAGAAACCGATTGTCTCTAAGTTGTAACCTTGTATCTTTCTCGGTGCCGTGCACTTCAGCTACATGTCCTGAAGGCCAGAAACGCTCCACCCTACGCCCACAATCGGCAAATTAAGCCTGTCTGCTGTTGACAGCGTTGACAGTTTCACGTTGACTGCCCCTTTCTTCCACCATACCCATAGCCATAGAAGCATCTGTTCCTGCGTTAAATGACGTCTTGACTCATTGCACCAGAGTTAAGGAAAAGAAAAAATCGGACTGCGGACAGTAATCTAGATATTACGTTTCAAAACGACCAAGTAAAGTAACCTAATCAAATTTTATTTTAGCCCTTAACTGGTATGATGGGGGCCGCGCGGACCCCACGCATTACTTTTTCTTTGTTTTCTAACACGCTAAGCATCGTGGATAGCTGCTATTTTAAGTATTCTCATTACGTTGCTATTCGCGGCGGATGCCGGAGTTTCAGCGTTGTATCACTTACCAGGACGCAGGTATGCCCGTGTTGGGGTCTGCGCGGCCCCCACGATACCAGTTATGTTAGTTTTTTTGCCATAAAAATGTTTGTTTGTTTATTATTTTAGACAGTTATTTAATCAAGATGTCGCGGCTTTTAATTGATAAAACAATAGAAGAGATCGTAAACGAAGATTCTGATTCCGAATCAGTGATTGGTGGTAGGCCAGAAGAAGAATGTAGTGATAGTGAACTTATAAATAGTTGTGAAGATCCATGAGAGCAATGGTGGCTTAGTGGTAATGGACTTACGAGTTCGTGGTCGTGGGTTCGAACCCAGGCAGGCGCATTACTTTGTGTAAATAAAATCATCACCATTGTTTTTAAAAACCGTGAAGGAAAACATCGTGAGGAAACTGGCATGTTCTAGAACCAAAAGTTCGAAGACATGTGACATCTACCAACCCGCACTGGGCCCGCGTGGTAGATTACGGCCCACTCCCTCTCACCGAGAGGAGGCCTATGTCCCAGCAGTGGGAACACTATAGGCTGATAATGATAACATGTTGCCTTTACCCTCGAGGTCTAATGTTGCTACTCCAAGCCAAAACTTCTTGAAAAGAGGACGCTGTCTCTTATGTGATAGAAAAAAAGATGGTAAATTTGCTAAAAGTGCAATATTTGTTAAAAAATCATTTGCAAAGTACAAAGTAGCACAAAAAACTATGTGATAATTGTTAAGATTGATCAAAGTTTTGTAATCGTATTCATGAGTCCTAAGATTAGAAGTGATTTGAATTCATGTTGATTTTTGTTTAATGTTAATTAGAGACTATGAAGCGTTTTTTTTTTTAAATCACTTGTTATAGATTAAGTAAAATAATATTATTTTTGGTTGTAACTTTCCAAACCATAAGTTTCATAGATATTTGTAACGTAAAAAAAATATTACCAAAAAGTTCCTACTATTTTGTGATTTCTAGTAAAATGTAAGTAAGAACATTTACATAAATAAAAACTAACTGATTACATAAAACGAACCTATTTTTTATCATTTATGAGCATTTATTCAAGTACATAGCTTAGCTTTATGAGCATTTATTCAAGTGCTTGCTAGAAGCAAACGTAATATGGGAGCCGCGCAGCCCCCACGATACCAGTTACGTATGTCAAATTTACGATACCAGTTAGGGGTTAATATATGTTTCATTTTTTTAAATTACGAACAAATAATACAGGTCGGTTCAGACTACTTACGCTATAATGCATACAAATGTATATCAAAAAAAGTAATTTAATCTGACACTGACCTGCAAATTCCAAGAAACTTAAGAAAATTTGAATTTAGCAAGTTAACCTGTGGCTTCCACCCTAATATCAAACTTGAGTTAAATTCACTAACATCCTCAAAGCTAGATAAAATGTTGAGAAGATTTCATTCCCATACATTTGATTAGTTTTCGACTAGCGTTAACCATTGCAGATTATCAACTTGGCTAGGGGTGCTGTTCTTCTTTTAATTTTCATAAATTAGTTGTCATGTTTTTTAGACTGTTGAGTAGTGTAACTTCTAGGGCGTCTTACCCGTGATCGTTTGGTAGATTTTGTATAGGAAAAAGTTAAAATTAAATAAATGTAGATTAAATTAATCCGACTCTTAAAAATAATCGCTACAGCAATTATTATATTGATTTTTGCCTAGTATGTTAATGATTTATTCTTATTATACTCTGTGATACAACTTACGGTTTTATTAAAATTTCGAGCGTTCTTTAGCACCAACTTTTATACGCACACACAGAAATACGAATATACACTGACACAAAGATAAACACACAGTGACACAGTTTATGAATATTACAAAACGGATTGATCGGCTAAAGTCCTCCTATTAAAAAACTCGAGCCATAGACGTTAATGTCTCTGAAACGTGGAAAAGCGCGGGAACCTTGAAATAATAGGCGGTCTTTTTTTTTACTTCTTGTAATTTTACTTTAATTTTAATTTAGTTTGTACATATTTTCCTGTTTTTATTCTACTTACGATTAACTTAGTTTATAAAACAAGTAGTTCTTACAAGATTTAAGATGCCTAAGAAAAGAAAAAAACCTAAACAAGATCCTGGTGAAGAAATTGTTACTGGTCCTCCGGATTCATCTTCGGAGACAAGTGAGTCTGACTACGTTGACTCCTGCACTGCGGAAGAAAAGGCTACAGAGAAGTATGCCCCGTATAGGGTTACAGACTACAGTCGCAGGTACCCTGAGGATGCCGTAGCTGGGTATGACTTTATTGTATTTATCGAGAGCACAAATGAAGAACAACCAATAGGCCAAAGAGATATGATGTACCTGAGTGGATGCTTCACTAGATTTGTTAAAGGGATTAAGTACTTGAAAAAAAATAATAGATACAAAATCGGCGTAGTTTTCGATCGCCCGAATTTAGCCAATTCATTCTTGGACAATGTTACTTTTCTGAGAGAACAGTCGATCAAAGCGTCGATTCCGGCTGGAACGACAGAATTGTCTGGAGTTATCACGTCAGTACCTACGGATATGTCAAACAAAAAAATTTTTAAGGCAATATCAAGTTCAAAAAAAATTATAAGCGTTAGAAGAATAATGAAAAAAGTTAGAGTAGGTAGCTCATCTGAACTACAGCCTACCCAAACTGTAGTTATTACTTTTGCTTCATCTACATCTTTACCAGATTACGTTCATATTAAGATGTGGCGGCTTTCAGTACTGCCCTATATTCCACCAGACAAGCAGTGTTTCCGTTGCTTACGTTTTGGGCATTTAGCCAAATTTTGTAAAAATTCGCAAAGATGCTCAGTATGTACTGAGGGTCATTCCTTCAAGGAGTGCTCTGTACCTGCTGAAAAAGCTGTATGTGTTCATTGCAAAGGTAATCATTTATCCATATCTGGCCAATGTCCCATTAAGAAAAGAAAGATTGCTGAAAGCAGAAATACATTGAAAACCCCTTTTTCGGACTTATTTAATAAAGTTAATTTCCCATCACTGAACAAATCGGAACATTCGACAGATATTATAAACTTATTAGCACAGCATTAAGTTTGTTGACAGAATCTATTGTTAACTTGATTAAGTTAAATAAAACACAAAATGAAAGTATTTGTACACAATCTATAACATCTGCTATTAGAGAGACTATTAAAGGTAAAAGTATTATAATATAAAATTCACTAACAAAATTTTAAATATTGCTCAGTGGAATGCACAAAGTTTGCTAAGTAATAAACTACAGTTTCAGCAGTTTCTCTATAATAATGACATACATTTAGCTTTAGTTTCAGAAACATGGTTAAAACCACACATACAATACAACATTCGTGGCTATACCACAGTTAGGAATGATTGTGGTAATGATCACAATGGTGTTGCTATATTTATACGTAATGGCATTGAATTTAGATTATTAGACACATATTTTGACGATTCTATTCAAAATATTGCAATTAAAATTAATAACAAATACATTTCAGTAGTTAGTTTTTACAGTCCTGGAAATTGCAGTCCTACTTTTGAAAAGAACAAATTTGATTCACTAATAAATAGTATACCTAAACCATTGATAATTGCTGGGGACTTTAATGCCCATCACACTTTTTGGGGTTGATGTAGTGACGACTCTCGTGGCAGAGCTATAATGAATTCCATGGATGAAAATGACTTGATACTCTTAAATGATGGTCAGCCAACTACTGTAGGGTCTCATCTATGGAGAACAAATGGTCTTGATTTAACTATGGTTTCTTCTTCCTTGGCTTTGTCTTGTGAATGGCAGGTTTATCAGGATTCTATAGGCAGCTATCATTTGCCTACCATTACAAAATATGTTATAGATACTGCTAATGATGTGGATCCTTCTAATGTTTCAAATATTCCTCTTCATTGTAATCTGAAATTAGTTGATTGGTCTATTTATAAAAAGATTGTAAATGACATGATGGAAAGTTTTCAGTATAATAACTTGAGTCATATTGATACATATAATAATTTGTGTTCAATAATTCTACAAGCAGTTCAGATGTCAGTAATCAGTTTTAATAAAAACAATACCACTTGTGACTCTCGCAGATCTAGGAGGAAGCTTCGACTCCCTTGGTGGAACGAGAAGTGCACTAGAGCTGTACAAGATTGTAAGCAAGCATACATCTTATTTAAATCAAATCCTTGTCTAGACAATTTTATAAGTTTCAAACATATGCAAGCCCGAAAAAAACGTATCCGACGACAGGAGCGTCGTGCATGTTGGTTAGAGTTTTGTAATTCTATTAATAGACTCACTCCAATGAGTCAAGTTTGGGCAAAAATGAGGAAGTTAAAAAATGTTTCTACAAATAGCAGTTTGTTTTCTAGTTATGAATGGATCTCTCAATTTCTGCATAAGTATACTCCTGATTCAGTTCAAAATTTTTACACAGTCAGTCACAATAACTTACAAAATTGCACAAATAATTTCATGGTGGAAACTTTTTCTATTGAAGAGCTAAAATCTGCTTTAAGATCAAGAAGAGATTCGGCATGTGGCTTAGATTGGCTCTCATACAAAATGTTAAAATTATTAAATTCACACAGTTTGTCTATATTTTTAAATATTTTGAATTCACTTTGGCATTGTTCTATTATTCCTGAGGAATGGAAAACAGATTGTTTAATACCTATCCTGAAACAGGGTAAAGACCCTAACAGCGCTGACTCATATCGTCCTATTACTCTAAGTTCGTGTGTTGGTAAAATATTTGAACAGCTTCTAAAACAACGTTTGATATTTTACATTGAAAGTAATAGTCTACTACCTTACAATCAATTTGGCTTTCGATGTGGTCGTTCTGCTCGGGAAAGTCTTAGTCATTTATCTCTGGATATACACAGTGCTCTTGTCGAGCATAAAATGTTGGGATCTGTTTTCTTCGATATTGTTGGCGCTTTTAATAACGTAAATTTAAGTACATTGTCATCCATTCTCCTTTCACTAAATGTTCCTGAAAAAATAGTAAGTTGGATTTTTGAGTTTTTAAATGAACGTAAATTGTATGTAAAAGTCAATAATCAATTAATAGGACCTAGGTATTCTTATAGAGGAGTTCCTCAAGGAGGAATATTAAGTCCTCTATTATTTATTTTATATATTGCTAGATTAAATAATGTGCTGGGTAGTGATGTCTGTAATTTACAATTTGCTGATGATTTGGTTGTGTATTGTTCAGGAGAAAACCTTAACAGCATTGAAACAAAACTCAATGCTAGCTTGGAAAAATTGGGACATTATTTTGAATGTCTCAATTTGGAGGTCAGCTATGAGAAAAGTAAGGTTGTTGTCTTTTCCAAAAATGTTGTTGGTTCTACTAGTATTAAAATTTATTACAATAATAGTCTTATGTTAGTGGATAGTTCCATAAAATTTTTAGGTGTTACTTTTCTCAGTAATTTTAAATGGAATGTGTATGTTGATTACTTAGCAAACAGAGCATTAAAAGCTTGCAATATTTTGAAATCTCTCGCTGGCACTTATTGGGGTGCTGATCCAGGGACATTACTGATTTTATATAAGTCCTTAGTAAGAAGTCACTTCGAATATGCATTTTTTTGCTATAGTGGTGTACAAAAACTAGTAGAAAAACTAGAAAAAGTGCAAAATAGATGCTTACGTATTATTTTGGGAGCTATGTGTTCAACACCTATAGTGTCAATGCAAGTCGAATGTAGTTTGCCTCCATTGATAATTAGATTCAATTACCTCAGAACAAAATTCTTCATTAAGATTTCTTCTATCAGTGATCATCCTCTTCTATTGCAGTTAAAGAAGGCTATTAATGGGATCAATCCCCCTTTTCTAGTACAAGGTTTATCTGAAATTTTAAAAGATTGTTCTAATCAAAATTATTTTTCTAGCTCCATTTGGCCTTGTTATTTATATTCCTATGAATCAAAGTATTGTCCATTTAAAATAGTAATTAATGAATCTTTGAAGTTTAAAGAGGATGTTTACAGAATGCTTGAGGAATGGAATGGTTACAATCAATTGTACACAGATGGCTCCAAAAATGATAATGCTGTATCTATGGCTATTTATGACGTTCAGGCTCGAAGTGGGTTTGGAAATAGGTTGTCTTCAGTAGCAACTGTGTATACAGCAGAGGCTATGGCAATACTCAGTGCTTTAGAGTATATTGAGACTAGGCAAGAAAATAAATGGATCATTATCACTGATAGTATGAGTGTATTGAGAGCACTAGAAAATCCCAGTTGTAATGCAAAAACAAGTTACATAATTTATAATATCAGAGAAAAATACAATAATTTACATAAGTTCAAAGATACCTATCGTCCTTTTCTGGACTCCTTCACATATCGGGGTAGTTGGAAATGAACAAGTTGATTACCTGGCTAAATTCATTGTTAATCATTATCAGGAATGTCCAATTTTGAATAAGCCCATTCCAAATTCAGATGCGTTGACTTATTTCAAATCAAAACTGGCACGTGAATTTCACAATTTCTGGCAGCATGTAGTTGAAACCAAAGTGGCTAGCTGAAATTAAAACAAAGATTTCTCCTCCTTGGTTTACGGAGGAAATATCTATCGGAACAGAAAGTTTTATACAACGATTTGTCGTCTACGGCTAGGTCACTGTCGATTTAATGCACATCTGTTTAGAATTGGCATTCTGTCTTCCCCAAATTGTGATTATTGTAATTCTGCTATACAAACATTGGATCACATTGTATTTGATTGTCCTAATTTTGCTCTTCAAAGGATCATTTTAGTTGATCGCCTGCTAGGTATTTATGAAAATGCTGAAGATATCCCGCGCTCGCTTCAGCAACTTTTGACGAAAAAAGATTGTTTTTTACCGATTTACGATTTTATTGTATCAACTGTTGATGAAATTTGAATTTGATAACTACTACACTTTTGACATAAAATTATATGATATTGTGATATTGAGATAATATTAAATAAAACATGAAAGAAGACTCGGCTCCGGTCTAACAAAAGGTACTGAACTTCAATATATTAAAAGAAGACTTGGCTTACGCCTAACTATTGGTTATTGAAGACATTGATAAAAATAAGACATGGTTTCGGCCTTGATTATATTATAGAAAGACAAGAAAGAAAAGAAGAATTGGAAGAAAAAGAAAACTAAATCAGACTTGGCTGTATGGGCTCAGCTCCCTTTGCTTGTCCCAAAGAGGGACGAAAAGAACCAAAAAAAAAATGTCTCTTAAACGCGCTCGCTCACCAATATCCTTAACTGACAGTGACATTGACAGGTGACAGTCCACACAAATTGAGGTTTAAGGTTATATTCCATTCGTTGTAGGTTGCTTTTATTTAGAAAAAATCAAATAAAATAAATTTAAAATGCCGTTCATGAAAGGAAGAGCCCCTATCCGACGTACACTAAACTACCTGAATGCTGGCAGACTGGTATTAAAAGACAAAATCAAGATACTCTCTGTGGCCTACAACATAAATGGGCAAAACAATCTCGGGGCTAAAGAGTTCGTCTTTTGGTATTTGCCGCAAATTCAATACAAAAACCCTGACGTGCAAGTAGCAACGCTGAAGAATCTTACTCCATCACCATTCATAAAATGTTATTTCGAAGATGGAAGAAAAATTTTAGTAGATGTTGACAATAAATCTAAAGAAGAAATTTTGGAGCATTTAATTAACACTGTTGGTGAGTTTCGGTTTATGTATTCTGTCTATTGATTCACAACAAAAACAAATATAAAGTCATGCTTTCTTCCTATGGGGGAGAGGAGTTTCCAGAACATTTTCATACCTAGTATAGATAGTACTTGTAATAAGTTTATTTGAAACTAGCTTCTGCCCGCGACTTCGTCCGCGTTAAATTTCTTGTTCCCCCGACCCTTCCCATCGCGTCGAATTGCCTACCCGTGCGATTTTCCCCGTTTTTACATTTTTCATTACTGCTCCGCTCCTATTGGTTGTGCGTGATGTTATAAAGCCTTCCTTGATAAATAGGCTACCCAACGCAAAAATAATTTTTCAATTCAGACCAGTAGTTCCTGAGTTTAGCATGTTCAATCAAACAAAGAAACAAACAAACTCTTCAGCTTCATAATATTAGTATAGATAAAAGCATGGAATTTTACAGAAACTACAGTACACCACACTACAATCCTTTCATACTCTATTTACTTTGATCCCATTCACAACCCACATGATATTTTGTTAAAACTAGTTTTAAAGGCATGAACACAAAAATGATCCTTTAAACTGTGATAGTTTGTGTAGTTATGAACATGCTCTAATAACAAGTATCTCCATAGCAACCTAATTGAACAATAAAAAAATATATGGTTTTGATAACACTTTCAGTGCCAGGTCGAAAAAAGAATTATTCAAAAGTAGACTCTGTTCACACCTAGCTTATTTTTGTGATTTGCACCTGGTAGGCGGGTGCACGGCATGGTCGCAAGGTACAAACTACTTATACTTAGGATTCGGATGCGAGTTGTGGGCATGCGAACGGTAATTCCGTTGGACCCGGATCCGGGTTCTTGGCACTGAAAGTGATAACTGAAATACAGTATTACTATATCTACTTATCCATGTTTTTATTTACTCTAAAACAGAACTTGTATACATTGCTCCTTCAAAGTTTTACTAAATCCAAACTACTTAATATAGTCCTACAATGTGGTAATGCTGCCAGTCTCTTGGGGACATTGCCAGTCGACAGCACTGCAAAATGTATCTTCTGGTGCTATATTTAAGCAGGAAGGTCAGATGCATAAGTACTCGCAACCAGGGTGTGAGTATAACCAGATGTATGAACCTAAACAAGGCAAGAGTGTACAAGGTTTGTAGCAGGTGGCGTTCTGTAGTTTATTGCCTACCCTCATGGGAAAACGGCTTGAGTTTATGTATTAGTTTTAGAATTATTTTAAGGTAGGATATAACTTTTGTAATTTTTTAAAACGAATTAGTTATTATTATTAACACTGGCGTGAGTGTATGACCAATTGTATGAACCTAAACGAGGCAAAAGGAGTGTGTAGAGATCGTAGCAGGTGGTGTTCTGTGGTTTCTGCCTACCCCCATGGGAATAAGGCGTGATTGTACATACAATACATATGTATGTATGTAATTAGTTATTAGTTGCGATTTACACAAATTGTGGTACTTTTATTAAATTAATTTTTGATAGCCATTAGTATCCCTCCACTGTTATCCCGTTTACACACAACATTAATATTTGAATTATTCAAATTACAGGTAAATCAAAAGAAGTATTAGAACAGGAATCATTAGCTGCGGAGAAGAAAGATAATCCAGCTAACTTCGGTATTGCTTGTGAACGACCATGCATCTGTGAAGTCTATGGACAAGTGCCTTGCCCCGGTGTGGTACCATTACCAAAGTTCATGAGAGGGAAGTTCAAATATGCTAGGGATTAGAATAGCTTAGAGTTAGAATTTGGAAATGGTCATTTTTGTTTTTAAGGCGAAAGCAATAGGGTAGTCTGCTAAATTCATATTTCCTTGTAATTACAATTTTTTTTTTAATGGCGACAAATCATCCTTTGCTCAACACAAAACCTGGGGGTCTAAAAAGGTGGCTTTGGCAGAATCATTATAGAATTTAATGATTATTAATTAATCGTAAAATGGTCACAAATTGACATTTAATAATAATATTCATCTGTTTGATAGTTTTGAATGGAGAAACACATAATGGTCCACAAATAATGAATTGCTTTTCTTGAAGTTGAATGTCAAATAACAGAATCGTAGGGACTTCAGGAAATGAATTGGTTTTGGAGGAATTGCTTAATATGGCATATTTAGGCGCCCAGATAGTGACTTATAAGTTTCAAACAACGTAAGAAACATTTTGTTTAGTGGACTACCTTAACGCATCTTCCTGAACAGTAACATTTTCAAGAATGTAAAGTTAAGAAAAATGTAGATAGTTATTTAGTAGTAATTTTATTATACCTAATAAAACAAGTTAAAATTAACGCTTTAATTTTTATTGAATTGATAAATATAGTCTTAAACTGACAAGGGTGCCAACTTTATAAGGTTGTCAACAAATATTAATTAGTGTTGTTTTCATGATGTTTTGCCAAAATAGTGTTAAGCATTGTATAATTTATGATGTGTGATTTGGCACTATGAACTTTATTCCACTATTCTATAATTTAGTATCAAACGTAACATCTCCCTGTCTTTATGAGTATTAGCACCATCTCTCGGATACTACTTTAAAAAAATAATGGTTTTTTTGGCTAGGTTTTAGAACAAAAACCGGTCAAGACTAATACATAGTAGATCAAATACAGTAACATCATTTGAAAAATTCAAAAGCACACTGTCTAGTTAAAATTTATAATCGCTAATGTGATATGCCATCAGCGCTGCAGTTATGTAGTGCATATTCTGGAAGGCGTCAAAAGTCCTTGCATTCTGGTGCCAGAAGAGTTCTTCATCCACTTCCTTACCTCGAGGACAAGTGTGGAAGAAAATCCATGGACTTGCGGCTTGACCGTCGATTTCCTGTAAAACGAGACAACATTTTTTGGTGTTTTTATCGAGAATCAGACAAAATTGTTGTCTTCTTAAGAAAGTCTTTGCTATTCCTGAAAATGGGACAAGTTTGCTAGCGGATTTCTTAAAAACCGGCCAAGTGCGAGTCGGACTCGCGCACCGAGGGTTCCGTACAAACCTTCAGGTATTCACGGTTTATGCATAAGGTTTATGTTTATGTTTTTTTTTATTTTATACTTTATTAATAAGAACAAAATTCTTAGTAATTAATTACGATCTAGCCAAAAAGGCTAATAAGCAATTTAACTCTAACTTAATATGTTACGTAATAGATTATGTTAAAACTAAGAATAGTGTCCATTTGCACTTTTATACAAGTCCGTAGCACTTTCTTAGAGTCTAATACAATTTTTAAACACTATGTTCATGTGTTATAATTATGTATAGTACAATATTGTTACTATTATTAACTCACTTTTTACACTACACTAATTCAAAAGGTTTAGTTCTTTTTAGTCTTCGCACTAAGTCTGTGTTGTCTAGCAGCTGGATTGCCTCAACATTCACGTGTCGGTGAAGTCTGTGTTCGTGGGCTTCAGCAAATTTTTGGATAATGGTGGTGACGAATTCCATTTTTAGGTCACGGTGAAGGTCGTCATTTCTTATGTACCAGGGTGCATTGACAGCATCCCTGAGTACTTTATTTTGAAATTGTTGGATTATTTTGACGTTGCTTTGTTTAGTACAGCCCCAAAGTTGGATACCATACGTCCATATTGGCATCAGAATTTGCGTGTATAGGGTTATTTTATTATGTAATGATAGACAGGATTTCCTTCCGAGTAACCAATACATACTTTTATAACGTATATCGAGCTCCTGTCTTTTCTTTTTGACATGAGCTTTCCAACGCAGTTTCGCGTCGAGAGTTATGCCAAGGTATTTGGCTGTATTAGCATAAGGCACTTGCTTGCCATTTATGTAGATTGGATGATAGTCCAAGTGTTTATTTGTGAAGTCAATGTGAATTGATTTTGACACATTCAGTTTGATCTTCCATTTTTGTGTCCAGTCATAAACTTTGTTCACAGCTAGTTGAACTTTTTCTACTGCTTCTCTGTGGCTTGATCCAGTAGCCATAATTGCAGTATCATCTGCAAAGGTCGCTATGGTGTTGTTTTCCAATTCTGGGATGTCACATGTGTATAACAAGTACAAAATTGGGCCTAGGACACTTCCTTGAGGCACACCAGCTTTTATAGCTTTTAGCTCGGAATAAGCATCATCCTGTCGTATTCTAAACATTCTATTAGTTATATATGACTCTAGGATATCTGCAAATTCTGGCTGCATGCGCCTGAGCTTGAATATTAGACCCTTATGCCAAACTTTGTCAAAAGCTTGCGCGACATCTAAAAATACGGTGGCGCAAACTTCTTTATTTTCAAGCGTTTTTTCAATGATATTAGTTATTCTATGTACCTAGTCAATAGTTGAGTGTTTTTCCCTGAAGCCAAATTGATGGTTTGGTATAAGGTCTATCTTCTATTAATGGTTTTAACCGTTTCAATAACAGTTTTTCGAATACTTTTGATAATACCGGCAACAGAGAAATAGGTCTATATGATGATGCTTCATGGGGTGGTTTCCCAGGCTTCGCAATCATGATGACTTCAGCAACCTTCCATGACTCAGGTACGTAATTTAATATAAATGCAGCATTGATAAGTTTGGTCAGCTTTACTATAGCTTTGCGCGGGAGGTATTTTAGAATTTCACCTGTCATGAGGTCGTAACCCGGAGATTTTTTCGAGCTAATGTTATTTTGAATTTCTCTCATTACTTCGTTAGGAGTCACAAGCTTAATTCTTTTATTTTGTGCTAAATTTTCACTCTTAATTATTTCTATCGAGCTTTCATTTGGTTGAAAAGTCTCTTCCAAGTGTTGAGCAAACCTTAACGCTTTTTGGTCATTGCTTATGGCCCCTTTTGCCGTCGCTATCTCTGATGGGTGGTATTTGTATATTTTATTTGCATATTATTGTATAATTGGCCTTTTTAGATTTCTTGTCGTTTTCCATAGGGAGGAATCCGTTGATTTGTCATTGGTTAGCTGCAGAAGGTTTGTATTCAGAGATTCATCCTCAAATTGTATAATTTTCCTCTTTAATCGTTTAGTTAGGTTATTTAGTGTTGTTTTATCTCGCGGGCACCTTGTTTGCTGCCACTGTTTCCTTTGTTTCCTTTTCTCAGACAGAAAATCCACAATTTCTCTAGGATAGATAAATCCCTTATATTTACGTTTTAATTGCGGTGTGTTGTTCCACACCGCATTGTTTCAGTTAGCGAGTCATAGAACGTTTGGTAGTTCTTAACTCCGTCTATTATAATTGGCGGTGGTGGGGGCACTTTTTTGACGGAAGTCTCTTTCGCATTCTTTTGTTGTTTTTCTTGTGGGGCGCTTATTCCAGGTTATTGTTTTGGAGAGAGGGAGGTGTTAAGCTTCCTTTTCTTCCTGTTCTTGGCCCTAATCCACTCAGTCTCTTTAGCGAGCTCATCCTCGTCCGTGCAATATTCAACGTCACTTTTAGTACGCTGGGCAAATATTGATTTCTCGCTTTCCTGTTTTTCTAAAGGTTCTTTAGTTTCTTTTTTTTCCTTCAAGCAATTTAATTCTCCTTGAAGGGCTAGAACTTGTTCCTGCAAGCTATTAATATGATCATTCAGATTACGTACCATACATTGCAGTTTTTCATTGTCGGTTTTCTCCTGGATGTAACAGTCATACAACCGCTTTTCCAGGTCAGTTTTTATCTTAATAGACTCTGTAGCCATTATTTTGTTGTAAGGCGAGTTTAACACCTAAACAATAAATTATTGTAAACACTTCATGATTTCCGCACTTGTAACTAGGTCATGGCAATGACACCGATAGATCGACGTAGGTACACCGCGACGACGGTGTTGTGCTGCGTCTGCAGAATACTCTTAACTAGAGCATGCGCGCGCGATTGTACGTCGCGTCGGTTCACTATTGTAGTTAAACAACAACGAATGTTTATGAAATGAAATGTTTTTTTAAAATTTTATATTTGAGTTGACTGAATGAAAGGTAAATTGTGGTTTACGATTTATGACGTATTAAAAAAAAATACTTACTAGATCTCGTTCAAACCAATTTTCGGTGGAAGTTCACATGGTAATGTACATCATATATTTTTTTTTAGTTTTATCATTCCCTTATTTTAGAAGTTACGGGGGGGGACACACATTTTACCACTTTAGAAGTGTCTCTCGCGCAAACTATTCAGTTTAGAAAAAAATGATATTAGAAACCTCAATATCATTTGGGTACACACGTATGGGTTTGATGAAAAATTTTTTTTTGAATTTCAGTTCTATGGATGGGGAATCCCAAGTATTATTGTTTTTTTTTTCTTTCTATTTTTGTGTGAAAATCTTAATGCGGTTCACAGAATACATCTACTTACCAAGTTTCAATAGCATAGCTCTTATAGTTTCGGAAAAAAGTGGCTGTGACATACTCGGACAGACAGACAGACAGACATGACGAATCTATAAGGGTTCCGTTTTTTGCCATTTGGCAACGGAACCCTAAAAATGGGATATGGTTTGATTGTTGTGCTAAAATTGCTTGTCATGTCCCAGAAAAATTTAAGATGTCCGTCAGCTGGAAAATGGGACATTTTTTATGTCGCCGAACTTGCCTAATGGGAGTTTATCGTGTGTACCTTGCCGTGCTACTGATAGTAGCCGTAAATTTAACTTGTATGTGTACCTAAGCGTCTTACGGAAACAATAATAATCATTCAGTCGGTAATTATACCATGGTAGCCAATCTCAACGAAGACTAGCCTTCGGCGCAGGAGATCTTATAGTGCACAAGTGAGCAGTCACAGGTGCACTCTCTCTTCCTTCACTCTCCTAATCTGATAGTACGGCACGCTATGCGACGAGAGAGCAGACGCAGGATCTATGGCTTAACACGTTGAGTGCCGAAGACAGATTGATGGTTAATCCCATATGGCCACAGATTTAGAGCGCATACAAAATTGTTAGAAGCAAGCACGCGATATCGCGTGATCTGCCATAATGCAGAACCGACGAATCATACGATATCGCGTGATCGGCACTCAACGTGTTAACGTGCTTTCCGAGGTACGGAGGTCATACTCTTAACAATCATACCGCCAACTTCCTACTCCGGGATATGAATAAGAAATTCCTATTGGAAAGCCTAATACCACTGCCCGACAGCTCGAGACGGTGCTGTTTGGTATTACGGAAGTACTGTTATACCACAGAAACTCGATATTTTATGGATTGTCGGCGGGGCAGTCGATTATTTGTCTACTACTACTGCAAGAGCACGGGATGGCTGCTCACACTTTGTATGTGCGGGTAATCATTGCCTGGGCTCAGTTAAGGAGGAAAGCCCTGAAAGCATGGCAGTACTGCTGGGGTTTTTGCTGCGTTTGGGAATATGGGGTGGGGGATAAATTGCGAGGTCAATTTCGCATTTCTACATATCGCACCCCTAGATCTAAAGGGATCTAAAGGTAACAGGTATTATAAATAATTGAAGCTATCATACTTTAACACTCAGCACGAACTCAGGAATTTTCTCCTTTTTCTCGGTCGTCGGTCCAGCGATGATGATGGATGCGCACTTCAAAGCATCACAAGACTCAACGCACTGCTTTGTTTCGGTGGACGCCTTCTTGGCAATTTGTTTACTAGCCTTCATCAGGAGTGGCGTGACAGGACATACCTGGGGAATATATTTATATGCAAACTTTTGCCCACGGCTGCACCGGTCGGAAATTGTCCCACAGGATCGCACTACTTACTGTGTGTCAAATTTCATCAAAAATATAATACCTATTTATTAAACATGATCCACGAATGTTGGGTGTGGCAAAAGAAGCATGAAAGTAGAATAAATGCTGTGGAAATGCGTTCCTTGCGAAGAATGTGTGGTGTGACAATGAATGATAGCCTGAGGAATGATGTGATAAGAGAACGGTGTGGTTTAAAAGAAAATGTAGTGACAAAAATTTAAAAAAGTATGCTTAGATGGTTTGGTCATGTTGAGAGGATAAATGAATTACGGCTCACAAAAGGTATTTACAAGGCAGATGTGAGTGGAAACACCGGGAGGGCACGCCCTAGGAGGACATATAGGGACCTTATTGATGATGTTCTTCAGAAAGGTCAGGTGCGTAGTACTCGCAACCGACGTGTATGTATGACCAATTGTATGAACCTAAACGAGGCAAAAGGAGTGTGTAGAGATCGTAGCAGGTGACGTTCCGTGGTTTCTGCCTACCCCCATGGGAAAAAGGCGTGATTGATTGTATGTATGTAAACATCATCTGCTAGTGCCTAGCGTAATCTCAACCATCTTGAGGTCGACTACTTTTTTTTTGATCTCGAGGTGGAAATCCTCATGGATGTCCTCCGCCCTGTGGGTGGAGGGTTCTGTCAGACTCTGACTAAAACCACCCTGGTGGCCGGTTTTCCGTCCCACACCTACGTCTGGGACCACGGGATCTAATGCGACTTCCATGATCCCCGACTGGTTCCGACTCGCCTCAGCGGGCCTCCTCCCGTTAGCGTGGAAGTGAGGTGTTAAACTGCCCCCGGACATCACAGAGAGGCGCGCAGGGAACACTACGTGCGACCATCTCGGGTCCTAACGAATAGGGGGCGACGGATATGGGGGTCAACTACTAGTCTAACTGGATGCAGCTGAATACCAGTATCTTATATGGAGCGATTGTCTGACCTCCACAACCCAGTTACTGGGTAATCCGGTTAAGCCGTTGGTCCTATGCCTGATCTCTCTCCGGTCGTGTCGGATTGCCGTCCCATCGGACTATGAGAGTGAGGGAAGAGTGAGTGCTCCTGTGTCTGCGCATACACTTGAGCACTATAATATCTCCCGCGCCGATGGCTAGTCTCCGTTGAGATTGGCCGCCGTGGCCGAAATTCGGTCTGGAGGACTATATATATACTGGGTAATACGATATCACTTGTTAAGACTAGTTGTCAGGCTGTCGGGTTCCTGGCAACCCGTTATGACGGTTAAACGGCTTAACGTGTTTTCCGATGCACGGATGGTCCACCATCCACGGACCAATCGCTGCAAGCTTAATATATTATTATGCGTTTATAATATTAGCATAGATTCATATGTTAAAGGTTTTTGTAGTTTTTGCAACTGAGCCGATGTCAACTATTCTGTCAGCGTCACGTATATGGCAATCTTGAAGGCTGGACTGATTGTAAGTTGACATCGCCTAAAACGACAACACCACATTTGGCCGTCGAAATCAACCATGTGGATTATACCGACCACATCAAGCCGATATGGCATGCAAAATAGCAGAAATTTATTCAGAAACACTTACCTTGCAGCAACATTTGAATTTAATATTAGCTCCAAGTATAGGGAACAATAATAGATAGGAGTTCAGTACTGGATGCGGAGGACCCACGTATGCGATGTTAAGTCCACTCACTGATTCAAAATCTTCCTGAAATTAATATGGACCATTCGTCTCCTTACTGCACGGGTAGCATGACCACGATAGAAAGAACTTTGTCTATTCTTGGTAGAATAGAGATAGAACTGTCGTGCTACGCCAACATAAAACGGTACAAATCTTTCTACAATCTTTAATTCTGTCTTTAATCTTTCTACAATCTGTAAAATTGTCTATTCTTCCGTCGACAAATCCCCTGTCTACGGTGGTCATGCTACGCATGCTGGTCGTCCAATTTATCGATATGCTCGTGTGTGTGCTCGAATGCGTTGTGCATTCGAGCATACAAATTTTTCGAACAAATATATGAATTAGCAATATCCTTTAAAATGGTCCAGATTGTGATCGTGTTACTCAGGGTACATACCTACTAGATTAAGGCCCACTTGTACGACAAATCATTGAATACATATTATGCGTTATCTAGGCTTGCCATAGAATACTATCTAAAATATTCGAGTGAAATTCAGACGGGCTAGCGAATGACTATGACAGTCATCAATTTATTTTTCATAATTCAAGCATCGGTTGTAGGTAGATATAAAACCGACAGTAAATAAAACTATTGTACATATACAGACTGTTGAGTGTACAGAAAAGGAGAGTCTCCAATCTCATATTAACAATTAATAAAAACTCAAAATCAACTTCAGTAGGTATGTGTTTATTAAAATGCCGGCAGGCCGTTGCGTTGGCGCCGGAGGAGAGACGGGGTGTATTGTAATCGATTTGTGCGAGCGAATATTAAAAATCCGGCCGTAATTATTAGTCTGGATTAAAGCCACGGACATGGTTGCCAAATTCGGACAATCCGAATTAAATTCGGACCTATGGCAAGCGCAGCGTTAATTTAATTAACATCGTACTTTTCTGTTAGTTTTTTTAGTTTTAGTTGAAGTTGCTAAACTTTTTAGATTTTGGTGCAAGTTGGCCTAAGCATGAACGGACCAGTCCTTTTGTGGCCACTTAAACAGGCTTATAAACAATGCAGTGAGTAGAGTCCACAAACAGATACTATTATTATAAGCCTATATTGCCCCACTGCAGGATCAAGGGGGAGGCTTCTCTCTGCATACAGCTACTGAGGACCAGGGGGGGGGGGGGGGGCTAAAGTGGGTGCATGACACACCAACAGTAAGAAAGGCTTTCATTTCGAAGGGTGGGCGTTTTTGGGGGACTGTCTCATGTAACTTTAACGTTCAAAAAGTGCTGACTCTCAGCCTAGTTTGAATAAATGACTTTTGATTTGATTTGATTTGATAGGTCAACAACATTAATTGCGTTGTTTACGTTGTTGAGGAGACAAGTTTTTCTAACATATAAAGCAATAGATTAGCAGTATGCCTATGCAGTCTCACAGCGTCACAACTTGCAACTACCACCTGGTTCTTGGTCTGTTCCAAAACTATCGATGAAAGTGTAAATAAACCCATATCAGGTTAAATTGTTACGCTATCACCGAAGTCAATTGTCAAATGAAAATCATGTTTATGGCAATTTCCAATTATTAGTACTTCGGGTATAAGGGGGAAGGCCAGGGTAGTTAGTGAAATTTAAATTTTTGTTTTTGCAATTTGCAGGTCAGTGTTAGGTTGAATGCTGATTAAAATATGATTCGGGAAATTGCAAAAAACTTTAGAAAATTTGAAAATCGCGGACTACCTTAGCGCATCCAAATTGAGAAATCGAAAAATCGAATCAATGCACTCAATTTGTAAGTGGCACTTTGAATTGGTGTCGTCAGTGGTAGTTCATGACGTTTTTCTTGTTACTAAGCAGACAATTTTTATGAAATAATGGATTAGCAATCATTCAAAATTATTCAGATTAATAGTGTGTTACGCAATTAGGGTTTCATTTCAGGTTCGTTTTCTGGTTCATTTGTTTACATTTTGATCACATACTTTCAGAACGGACTATACAATCAACAATACCATTATAGCCATGAGGGTAGCTAGAGACTGAATACTGGCATGTGTCCTGGACATCATACATAAAACGGGAACCGAGGACTTCTCAGAAAATCGTTGGAGGCACATATGTGTATTAGTTGACACAAATATGATGTCGGCCATGTCTGAGAATATTCTGGAAATAAAATGGGTGAATAAGATCACAGCAAAAGGTCCACACTGGCAAAAACAAAAATATGTCAGCAACAATATCACTACCTGTCACTACTCATTACATAGTATAAAACAAAGTCGCTTTCCTATGTCTGTCCCTATGTATGCTTAGATCTTTAAAACTACGCAACGGAATTTAATGCGGTTTTTTAATAGATAGAGTGGTTCAAGAGGAATGTTTATACGTATAATAAGCGGGCCAGGCCGCTGGCAAAAACTAGTATCTTATACAAGTATGTTAGTAATTACCAGAGGTCGGAGTAGGTAGATTGAAATGGGATCAATGAACTGGCACGTACATATTAGTACGGATAAGCCTCTGGGATTCCGGTATTTTGAAACTAATTTCAAATGTTGTAATGTGTAGGTAGAATAAAGAATACATCAATATGAATAAGAAATGTTTATCCTTTTGCTGTCTTTTTAATAGTACTATATAGGAGACCGGCCTTCTACAGTAAAAAAAAAAACAATTTTATAGTTTATCTATCGCATTCTATAAATTTCTAATGTAGTACCTAGTTTAAAAATCCTTACTTTCACAATATTTGATTCAATCCCGTAAGTACCAAAATGAAATCCTGGAAGGCTTATCCTTGTTATGATTTCTATGACTATTCACGATGCGAGTACGTAAAATCAATCGACTTACTCCGATCTCTGGTAATTATAATATACTAGAATTTTAGTAACAATTTGGCTTGTAATCTATGTTAGTACTTATACACTATGACAGACAGTGTTGTTTTGATGACATGTCCCATTATGGGGTTCTCATCAGGCCTGTCAGCTATCACTTTCAGGAGGCTGTGTTATTATAAATTGAGTAGCTAACCTCCGCAGATACGAATAGTATCGATATCAGATATCCAAGGAAGACCAAACAAATGATGGATGGACTTGTGTGAATGATGATATGGATTGAAAGAGGCGACTACGAAGATGTCGACTAATAGAGAAAAAGTATAAGAAAAAGACATGGTGCGTCGACCCCAAAATAAATCGGGATAAAGGCAGGTGAAAGATAACCACACATACTCCGTATAATAATTGAAATACTACCTTCCTTCATAATCATGATCCCAACCTAAGCTGTTAATGATGCCTACATCGTCCGCTCCCAGAAGTGACGCCGCTTTGGAAACTGCCATGTTCAGGATTGGCTCATTTGTCTCCTGCAGGATCATTACTTTCGCATTCGGATAAAAGTTCTGAAATAAAGCTTTTTGGCTATTCAAATTCAGAATAATTTATCTCACATACATATACATATATACTTACATGGGCACTTATGAAAAGATAGAAGCTAGGTGCACGGTCTAAACAGTTGATTGTATTCTATGTAGTTGGAGAAGAGCCGGCAAGAATCTCCGCGGTTAGGGGCCATCCATACATTACGTCACACATATTTCATGATTTTTTATCCCCCCCCCCCGTCCTTGTCACAGCTGGTCACATTTGACGTCACATATTTTGCAATTTTACATCTAGACATTGTTTTTTTTTTTTTTAATTTTTCTTTCATATGTAGTTCATATTTCGTGTTTTAATAGAACTTTAAATATGTATATTCAATTTTGAAATGTGATGTCACAAAATTTAGGGTCCCTCCCACCCCCTTGTCACACAATGTCACAATTCCTCGACCCCCCCCCCCCCCCTAACGTGTGACGTAATTTATGGATGGCCCCTTACTGCATAGGAAAATACAAAAATAAATTCTGTAACCGTGGAGTTTCTTACGGGCTCTTCTAAAGGCCCGTGTCTTTTGACAGACGTTACGGGTTGTTAGAAGCCAGAAAGGTAGTCGCTCCTTGTAATTTACGTACTGATACGCATTCGGTTAAAGTGGAAGCCGATCCCAACATAGTTGGGAAAAGGATAGGCAAATGATGGTAAGACTGGTTGTCAGACCTTCAGGGTTAGTTCGACGGCCAGGATCAACGGTTTAACGTGCTTTTCGAGGCACGGGGGGTTTTCGATATGTAAAGATGCTCACCCATCTACGGACCTACCGCGGAATGCGTACCTTTACCTGATCGATCGAGAAAGTAATATAGGTAGTCAGTTTGTATACCAATTTCTTTTGATGGGAATCACACAACTGGTTTTTCAAATTTCTTGCGCTGCCAACAACATCTAGAATTTCTTTGGAAGTCCATTCTTTGAAACAGATCAAATGTTTTACTTTTCGACATGGCATCTGTCTGAAAAAGTATTTCGTTCAACATTATGTTTTAACCATAGCATTTTTTCGCGCCTTCGCCCAGTGGGGGCTTGGAAATTAACCCATGGGAACGGCATCTACTCTTCCTCATCATCTTTTCGGCCGAAAGACGTCCACTGCAGGATATAAGCCTCCCCCAAAGGGGGGTTTGCCATTATTCCCACGCTTGGCAGGCAGAATGGATGTCAAAGTATGGATATAAAATGCATAGAGAACGTTGCTGCCCATTCTCTAGTACGTCCGTTAGTCGCATTCTACGACACCCACGGGTAGAAATGGGATGGCTATTCTTTACGTTCGGCAACACACGGAACCGTAGGTTTCCTTCAATCCGTTAAGCCGTTAACGCGTGAAAAGATAACAAACAGGCAAACAGACGGAGTTACATTCGCATTTATCATCATCATATCAGCCAAAAGATGTTCACTTCAGGACATAGGCGTCCCCCAAGCTCCGCCACTTCTACCGGTTCGGTTCGGTTCTCAACTGGTAACAGCGTACCGGAAGACGTAGAGTTGAAATGCCTCCTATAAGGTGTGAAATCTGCTGGATGCGGGAAGCGCATTTATAATATACTCGTAATTATATTAGTTCGGACTAGTGACCCGCCCCTCGCAAGGGAACTGAAATGGCGCCATGTAAAACCGTGGAGATTTCTGTATTATATCTAAGTTAAATGTTAGAGGATGCACGGGGCTCACCAAGACCCTAACTCAAGCCAACCTCACCTGCAAGTCGGTGCACCTGCTGAATGACGGACGAGGCGCTGGCGAAAGCTTTCTCTTCGGGGCTGGGAGGTAGGACGGCAGTCGCTCCCGTAAAGGCCAGAACTAGCCTCACTACAATGAAAAGTGCAGCAAAGAATTACGCCATGGATAGGACGCAGGAGCTTCGCCAGACTCCTGTGGCAATTGGACAAGGGCTACCGTGTCGAGGATGGATATGGCCAAAGACGCGAGCTCCAACCCATAAAATCCGCTTCGTGACCTGGAACATAGGTAAGCTACCGGACGCGCGAGAGTGTTGGCTGATGGACTCACCAGGCGGAGGGTGGCCGTGGCATTCCTGCAGGAGACTTGGTGCAAAGGCAGCAGATCCCCGTCCATTGAGAATGAATACAAGCTGATATATATGGGTGCACCAAATGGGGAGAACGGGGTTGCCGTAGTGCTGTCAGAAGAGTTACAGTATGACGTCTTGCAGTTGAAGCATATCAGCGACCGACCAATGGTCGTAAGTGTGCTTATTGAAGGGGTTGTGACCCACTTGATAAGTGCCTACGCGTCTCAGGCTGGTTGTAGCGACACCGAGAAGGCTGTATTCTGGGACAAACTTGGTCGAGTGCTGCGTAGCATCCCGATATTCCAGGACATTGTTCTGGGGGCCGATCTGAACGGCCATGTGGGTGAGGAGGGCGGAGTTTGAGCACGTCCACGGTGGCTTTGGATTTTGTGTATTTAATTTCATCACCACTTCTCACAAAACGGTGAAAGAACATCGTGAGGAAACCGGCGTGTTTTAGAACCAAAAATTCAAAGACTTATGTGACATTTACCGACTCGCACAGGGCCCGTGTGGTGGATTACGGACCACCTCCTCCCACAGAGGGGAAAAAAACGAAATTTGACTGTTTTTTTTTTTACTGTAGGCCAAATGCCTCCTTAAGGCGCGCTGTTACCTCAATATTCACAAAACACTGGTGTCTTTGACAATCGAGTATGACGTAACGCAATGAAAATATACGACACAAAAAATACAGTGGACAGAGAAGGGTTTAAAGAAAAATTCTAACCGAATAGAATAGTGAAAAATTGTTTGATATTCCCAATAAAAATTGTTTCACAAAAAAAACTTTGACGTCGAACATCTCTGTATTTTCAGCGATAACAACTTTTTTTTTTAAAGAGTTCAATAGAATAAACATTACTTTAAAACTTTAACCAGACAATTATTTAATTTAATGTGTGTAGTCCGAATAATCTAAATAAAACCCGTAAAATAAATGCCAATTCGCAGCTTAGTCACATCGTCAATCCAAATATTTATTCAATTTTCAACCTTATTTGTTGGAGCTGTAGCATGTAGTTGTAGCATTTAAAATCGTAGTCAGTCCGCGCCTTAATGTTCATATGATGGTCTAAAACCAGTATTTATCAAAGAAAAATCTAAACCATACTTACTTACAAATATAACGCTGAAACCTCTGTAAACAGGGCTCATAATTTAATACAGATTTTAAACATTTTGAAGTTAGACAAGAATTTATTGAATAGGGTCGGAAGTTTTTCGTCATTTTGATTTAAAGTCTTTGAATTTATCATATAAAACCGAAAAAAAATAAAACTTAAAACTAAACAAAAAGTCAAAATAATATACGTTTAATTTGACATTTTCATGATTGTCATACATGTTATGACCATAGATGTAAGATTTTATTTCTTTATGGAGATTTGTACAAACAGTTTTACACGTCAATCATGTTTTTAAAACTAGATGATATCGGCGTTTCCTATCTGACTACTCTGAGAAGAAAGACCGAACTAAACTCAGAGTTCACAGTCTCTTTTAAAGTCCAGACATATTCTTGGTCAGACCATGAGAAGACCATGATGATTGGTGTTATGAGGAACAGGGTGTAAAGTACACTCACTGTGTACAGTAACTTCGTAGAACCGGGAGGATGTAGTAGCAATATATTGTTTCTCTACAGGAAACAATTTCGTTATATTCATTTATTCACTACATACCATAAAAGTAATAACAATTCGATAAAAAATCGAGTAAAAGGTCGGTTGTGGCAGGCGCGGCGAGTTTGTTGAATTCGTTAGCCAAATAAACGGTTTGACAAAAACATTTTCTGCCACATTACAAATAAGGACCAGTAGTGCAAGACGGTTATTGTTTAAAAGACCCGCTTGTCAAGACTTGGATTGGTAGGTAGTTCATCAGTTAATGGGTACGCGATACCCCTAGATAAGGCTGATTGTTCAAATCAAATCAAATCAAAAATATGTATTTGCTAGAATATGGTATATGAGGTGTTACAGTAATTTAGTTTTAACATATCCTGCCATAACCTGGCGTGCAAATGTCAATTACAATCAGCGATGTCAATTATTCTACCTTACAAATTAAAGATTCTATTGATTTGTCTTCTAAATAGTCCTTATTGGTATAATATTTTTTGTACAGCAATAGTTTGAATAGTAATTTTTTAAACATTGTCAGGGGTAAGTCTTGAAAACTATTTGGTAAATTAATGATTGTAAATAATAATAGACATGCAGTATACATTTTTTAAAATAATTTTAGTTTTATTGGTGGCAGCTGAAGTCTATCTTTATGCCGTGTGCGGCTATTTGGCCTGACTGTACTTGCTTCAAATAAATTATAATTGCTCTTATAAAAAATACAAGTTTCAAAAATATACAAACACGGCCAGCGGTGGATTTACCAATAGGCTAAGTAGGCTGGAGCCTAGGGCGGCAGATTTAGAGGGGCGGCAAATTTAGCCCAAATAATAAAAAAAAAAACTTATAATTATATGTATACACATAACGTTCGTAATCCGTATACAGGGTTATTGGTAACTCGACGTATTCCTTGCAGGACGTCATAGTAGGGTTAAAATGCAACAAATTAAGCCACCAAATGTTCTACCGAAATTCAGTGGTTTTTGAATTAGTTAAGAGTTTTAGTTTTTTTATGAAAAATCCCAGATTAAATCATTTGAAACCAATTTAAAAATGATTTACGGCGCGACTGTACTGAAATTTAAGTTATTATCATAGTTGACGCCGTAGCAGACCTTTGTTAATAATTAAAAGTTCAATAATGCCTAAAACTTTGGCAAATATCACTAACCAAACATTTAATTTTTTGTAATTTTTGCTATTACTTCATAAAAAATGTAGTCTAGTGCAAAAAAAAATACTACACCTGGTGTACAAATTACTAGGAAAATATCCTTGTCTTATCAGTTATTCAGAAAGGTATGATTGTCAATACTTTTGCATGTGTGCCAGGGAAGAGAAGAGTTTTATGGGGGGCAGGTAAAATTGCGAGACGGTCAACCTATTGTTTCGTATTCGTATTATTCGTAGTTTTTACCTGCGCTTGAACTTCAACCACTCGGGGAGCTTTGTGATTGGTCGCTATTGTTCTCTCGGCATGACAGCGGGTGCGATTTTGCAAAATTTGGTCGTCAGCGTTAGTTAGTTTCAACTCTACGTCGCGCAAGCTCGTGTTTTGTTACTGGCTATTTCCCTAACTGTTGCTGCGTATCTTGCTCTTGTGCTGTGCTATGCCTTCATAAGCGCTGACTATGGCTGCATATTCTAATCCTGAATACGCTGACATAATGTACTGTTACGGACTTTGTGACGGTAACGCTGCTGAGGCGCGGCGAGAATATCAACTTCGCTTTCCCAACCGCCGACTCCCCCACGTTAGTGTCTTCGGATCGACTTATCGGCGAATATCTGAAACTGGCAGCGTCCAAAGAAGCAGGCAAGTTGACACTGGTCGTTCCCGGAGATACACGGCTGAGGACGAGGAGCTTATTCTTCAACGTTTTATTGACGATCCTAACACATCGACAAACATCGTAGCGCGTGAACTTGGTATGTCACAGTGGAAAGTCTGGTCTGTAGTTCACTTGTCAGGCCGACATCCATACCATTACCAACCAGTCCAGTCATTAGAAGAAGGAGATCCGCCGAGACGGCTTGAATTTTGTCGTTTTATGCTAAATGCCGACGCCGACAGCGAAAACTTTTTAAAAAACATTCTGTGGACCGATGAGTCATGTTTTGATCGTGATGGTATCACAAATTACCACAACTTACATTACTGGGCACCGAAAGCAGAAGCAAACCCTAAAAAACTGAAACCAACCGCATCCCAGCGAAGGTTCTCGCTTAATGTTTGGATGGGTATTATTGACGACAAATTAATTGGCCCACATTTTTTACCCCGAACACTAAATGGGGAACTTTATGAAGATTTCCTCAGAATTTATCAGCACTACTCACGGATGTACCGGAAGAAAGAAGAGCAAACATGATTTACCAACATGACGGATGTCCAGCCCACTTCCGAATCACAATTCGATAATTGCTGGATGAAAACTATCCAAACCGATGGATAGGGCGCGGTGGGCGGATTCCGTGGCCTGCACGAAGCCCTGATCTGACGCCGCTAGACTTTTACGTCTGGGGTCATATGAAAGATCTAGTTTATGTGACCCCAGTAAATTCAATTGAAGAACTAAGGGAGAGAATTACAAATGCGGCGGACCAGATGAGGGCAACAATCACCTCAAGAATAACAAAAACCGAAGTAAGGAAGCAAATAAGAACATGTATTCGAAACCGAGGGCAGCACATCGAACAAGACGTGTGAAATGTGTGTAATTAAAGTTTTTAATATTGATTAAAAAGAATAATAATGTTCACGATTTTGTTTTTGATTTTTCGAATAATCACCTTTTTGCGAAACGCACGCCTGTACTAAATCAAAAACGATTTTCATAATGTAGTCCATGATTTTGTATTAACTTTCATACCTTTTTGGATAGCTGATAAGACAAGGATATTTTCTTAGTAATATGACACCAGGTGTAGTATTTTTTTTTGCACTAGACTACATTTTTTATGAAGTAATAGCAAAAATTACAAAAAATTAAATGTTTTGTTAGTGATATTTGCCAAAGTTTTAGGCATTATTGAACTTTTAATTATTAACAAAGGTCTGCTACGGCGTCAACTATGAGAATAACTTAAATTTCAGTACAGTCGCGCCGTAAATCATTTTTAAATTGGTTTCAAATGATTTAATCTGGGATTTTTCATAAAAAAACTAAAACTCTTAACTAATTCAAAAACTACTGAATTTCGGTAGAACATTTGGTGGCTTAATTTGTTGCATTTTAACCCTACTATGACGTCCTGCAAGGAATACGTCGAGTTACCAGTAACCCTGTATAAAAGATTACTAAACGCACTGTAAAATATAGGTACTTATATATGCGATCATGAATTTAAAAAATATTCCAATAGCGTTTCAATATTAATTTCAATTTAAATTTAGTAACTTTTACCCTAATTATAAAAATGATATTTAACGTGTAATATGTTTCAACATTTAAATATTTATTTTCTACTAGTGTACGTATGTATTTGCGTAGTAGTTTTGTTTTTTTTTTATTATTAACATGTTATTTAATAGAAATTGTTCGTATTATTTTAAACTGTAAATGCAATAAAAAATATTTAACAAAAACAACGTTTACCGACTACACATTATTTTGTGTAAGCTGTGTTCTTATAGTGTAGGTATTTTTAAGGCATGCCTTTCCCCACCTTATGATTAGTACATGCTGCTGTTTTTAGGTCAACAGTAAGCTCGTGACTACATAGCGGGTTGCAAAAATAATCTAGTAACTGACAAAAATATCACCTAGTTTACAATCATACTACATACATACATACATACAATCACGCCTTTTTCCCATGGGGGTAGGCAGAAACCACGGAACGCCACCTGCTACGATCTCTACACACTCCTTTTGCCTCGTTTAGGTTCATACAATTGGTCATACACACACGCCGGTTGCGAGTACTACGCACCTGACCTTTCTGACGAACATCACCAATAAGGTCACTATATGTCCTCCTAGGGCGTCCCCTCCCGGTGTTTCCACTCACATCTGCCTTGTAAATATCTTTTGTGAGCCGTCCTTCATTCATCCTCTCAACATGACCAAACCATCTAAGCATACAAAATCACAATCATACTAATAACGGGAAAAAGCCAAAAAGAAATCAAAAAGGAAAGGAATCATAAAGTTGCAATTTCTCAATAAATGTAATTGAAAAAGATTGTGAACTAAACTAACGTATTGAATTTCAAAAGTCAGTAGGGGCGGCAAAAATTGAATAGCCTACTAGCGGCAAATTTGTAAATCCGCCACTGAACACGGCAAAGGTAGAATTTTAAGTTTTTGAAACAGTGGCTTACAGCTATCTAAAAAGTGAGCTCCACAGTTGGTGTTAGGCTGCTGCGTACCTGTAACGACTGTAAAAGATTCACGGATGAAAGCCAGGATTGACGGATTAACGTGCTCTAAGAGGCACGGAGGGGTCGATACGGTACGGTATGCAATGGATGGTCATCCGTCCACGAAACGACTGTGGCACGCGCACCTTAACCTTTGATCACCCGTGCGGCTCTTGTTATTTAGGTATGTGCCTCTCTTACATATTTTTTAGTGATTACTTTTAATTTCGTTACCTGTGTTGCCAGACGTAAAGAATAGCACCATCCCATTTCTTCACGTGGGTGTCGTAAGAGGCGACTAAGGGATTTACCAGAGAATGGGCAGCAGCGTTCTCTATGCATTTTACCACCATACTACGATCGCTAACCCACCTGCCAAGCTTAAAAATTATGGCAAACCCCCCCAATTTGGGACGGTGGACGGCTAGACGGAGTGGACGGCTTTTGGCTGAAATTATGACTTTTAATTATATTATTTAACTAGCTTCTGCCCGCGACTACGTCCGCGTTAAATTTCTTGTTCCCCCGACCCTTCCCGTCGCGTCGAATCGCCTACCCGTGCGATTTTCCCCGTTTTTACAACATTTTTCATTACTGCTCCGGTCTTCTTAGTTGTAGCGTGATTTTATATAGCCTATAGCCTTCCTCGATAAATAGGCTACCCAACACAAAAATAATTTTTCAATTCGGATCAGTAGTTTCTGAGATTAGCGCGTTTAATCAAACACACTCTTCAGCTTTATAATATTAGTATAGAAGTATAGATATGCCCTTTCAAAGCTATTTTTATGTAAGACTTGGTCACTTCTCACCTCTTTATATGGTACGCATAGAAAGAGCTTCTACGAGTGATGTTAATTAATGTTCGTCCAAGACAACAGCGCGGCGTTGTCGGTGGCAGCGCAAAGGTTCGACATTAGGGACATTTGTAAGTATGTTACACAATTACACCCACGGTTCTGTCTTTCTCACATCCAGTAGATTTCCAGGAAACTGGACATAATATGGCAGGTTAAATGCGAGTATACGTATATATAGCTTCTACTTTGCTGCTTCCATAATTGTCTCTCATTTTTAACCAGTCTGCTTGTATCTACTTCTGTAACGCTACTGTTTAGTGTCGTCACCATTCAAAGTTGACGTCGTTAACGAAGCGACTCCGTCAATTCCATTCATCATGGCGTCGTTGTTCGGTTTGCGACGTCAAACTGTTGTTTGTTGTTACCTGTTGTTAGGAGGTACCTGCCTACTTCATTTTGTATACGATTTAGCGGAACATTTTCTAAAGGACAAGGTAAATTGCGTTGATTCTTGATGTTCTCACTTCCGTTGTATTTCGGAATAAGAGGTCTGTTGGGACAGGTCAGCTCAAAGCTGAAATGGCTCTTTCTTCAAAAGGCTCTTCCAGCATGGCGCTGCATTGTTAGATTCACATAAAATTAAAATAAATAGTTACTACCTAGTTCATTACAAAGTCACAAAACAGCGATTTATAATAAATAAAAAATAAATAAATAAATATCTTAGGACAACCAACACACCGTTATCTGATCCCAAAATAGGCAGAGCCTGTACTATGGCAACCAGACAACTGATAAATATACTTATATATTACTAAATACATACATATTATAGATAAATTACACCCAGACACAGAACAAATGATCGTGCTCATCACACAAAGATTTGTCCTGGGTGAGAATCGAACCCACGACCTCAGTCTTAGCAGTCAGGGTCACTAACCACTAGACTAACAGGCCAGTCATTTGATAGAAACGTTACAAAAGCACAAGTTTATGTTGAAGGAGATTTAGTACTCATTATAATTGTAGATTATTTGGCCTTAAAAAAGACACCATGACCTTTAGAGTTTTGTTTTAGCATTTCATCTCAGGGAACAGACAGCTAGGAAATGCCGGCGCTATCTATATTTCAAAATATTGGCCAACAAAATATTCACGTGCGAGAGATCTATTTGCATGAATAAACATTTCAGTTCAATAAAATAAAAAATACCCAAGTTCAAAAATAAAAGACTATAGAAAATGTAGACTCTAAAAATATATTTTTATCGCTTACCCAAGCTTAAGCGTAGTAACTTGTTGAGTTTATTATACAGAAAAGGTCTTAAAACCACATAAAATCAATTAGCAAACGCATTTCTAGTTTGAGGCCTTATGTAAACTAAATGTAGGAATTATTTTTCTCTTATCGGAAGGTACTGCCAAAAGGAAGTAGAGTTTGTTGGTATAGTAGGTACTATGCTTAGAATAAATTATTTGCATTTCTTTTAGTACGATAGATGCTGTATAGAGCTAGTGCGAAGACAATGTAAAAGGGAAAAAGTAGATATGAAACAAGAAAATATTTTCATCTGAAAATGTTATGTACAAACTATTCAATATTTTATCTTCTATTAAATGAATAACTTACGAGTCTTTGGTCAACTAGACCCACTCGAAATGGACCCACGGGATCACTGAACCTAATCACATTTTGAATAGGTCGGCTGGACCCACTGTCCAATTTCATTAGTAGTACAGTCACGGAGTAAAGCCGAATCTTTTAGTTTTATGACTTAAAATATAGCAATATTATTCATTTAGGTATGTACACTTATGCACCACACTTATTAAAATCCAAATGGATAAGTGCTCTCAAGCCGTTTGAAAAGATTTGCCTGTTCCAATTTCTAAGATATTTGAATAAAGCATACATACTGTCAAAGACAAGGGCATGAATCTAGTAAATAATCTTGGAAACGTACAGAAAAATATAAATAATGGTTGTATCTATACTAATATTATAAAGCTGAAGAGTTTGTTTGTTTGTTTGGTTGAATGCGCTAATCTCAGGAACTAATGGTCCGAATTGAAAAATTCTTTTTGTGTTGAGTAGCCTATTTATTGAGGAAGGCTATAGGTTATATAACATCACGGTACAACTAAGAGGAGCGGAGCAGCTATGAAAAATGTTGCAAAAACGGGAAAAATCGCACGCGTAGGCGATTAAAACCATTTAAAAAGGAATTAATGTATTCGTGTAAATAGATATTTTTAAATAGTATACTTTAATAAGGCGTAAAGGTGCTCAAAACGACGTACTGTGGTACTGAGTATCTCACAAATTTTAACTTTGCATAGAAAAAGTGTGACTGACTGATATAGGTAATATGTTTGTAAGTATAGAATAGTTACAATGATAGTTTAGTTATGCAACTACATATTAGTATATTTTTATTCATGAATATTCTTTTATCTGTGATTTTTAAAATAGTTCCCACTTATATTTTTCTCTGTTATATTTATGTATTACATTTAGTTAATACTCTCGATATAAAAGGGTTTGTCTTGATTTTACTTACATTTACCAAATTTAAAAAGATTTTAGGCTGAGAATAAATGTTTAAAAACATAATTGAATATAGTTTAACTAACCAATTTAGCACTCGACTGTATTAATTAGTTGCTTAAAACAATAAATGTTTTTTTTTTTTAAGTTTTGATGTGAGTCCAGTTAGGCAGTAAACATACAGAATTTAAATTAAATGTAGTCAATTGGACCCACGGGTCCAGTAGCGAGCGAGTCCAGCTGATTGAAAAAATAACGTATATTAAAATGACTGGAATAGATTTAGTAGTCAATTCTAAGTAATAGTTCCGGTACCATGTGGTGCACGACGTAAAGAAAAGAACCACCTCATTTCTTACCGTGGGTGTCGTAAGAAGCGAGTAAGGGACTTACTAAAGAATGGCAGCAATGTTCTCTATGCATTTTACCACCATACTACGATCGCTAACCCGCCTGCCAAGCGTGGCGGTTATGGGAAACCCCCCAAATTGAGGGAGGTCTGTGTCCAACAGTGGACGTCTTTCGGCTGAAATGATGATGAACTAACTACTTTCAGGACTAGAAAGAGTTTTCACAATCGGATCAGTAGTTACCTATTACTTCTATAAAATAAAATAAACTTAATAACAAAAAAATTAAACCGCAGATAAATCTGAAAAGTAAATAATAATAGTTTAAAAAAACTAAAAAACATGCTTTCATTGAAAACCAAACTAAAAAGAACAAAATAATGGAAAAAAGCATGGGGTGCCTGATATCAATAAAAAAATACCTTAAAAAGCACCCCACGCTTTTTTCCCATTATTTTGTTCTTTTTAGTTTGGTTTTCAATGAAAGCATGTTTTTTAGTTTTTTTAAACTGTTATTTATTTTCTATTTTTTAGGGTGTTTCGAATTTTGAGACGTATGTCAGCGTAGTTTGTGACGTATGTCAGCGTAGTTTTCGAAGACAGTTTTTTTTGCTGTCCTGGTTACCCTGGCAAGGATAATGGCACAAATTAGTTTGTGACGTATGTCAGCGTAGTTTTCGAAGACAGTTTTTTTGCTGTCCTGGTAACCCTGGCAAGGATAATGGCACAAATTTATGAAATTATTGCATTGTCATCGGTCCTTGACAAGTGTGCAAAGTTTGAATGAAATCTGGTCGTTTAAAGTGGGTCAAAATCGCGCTATAAGGAGTCGGTTACAAACAAACATACAAGTGAAGCTAATATAAAGCGTGTAAGAATAATAAACCTTTTTTATTTAACCTTAGTAACTAAGTTCTTGAGCAATTAAGTGTAAGTGAGCAGTGAGGCAGGCAGGCAGGCGCAATACTTTGTGTAAATAATTTCATCACCACTGCTCTCAAAACGGTGAAGAAAAACATCGTAAGGAAACGGCATGTCCTAGACACAAAAATTCGAAGACATGTAACATCCACCAACTCGCACTGGGCCCGCGTGGTAGATTACGGCCCACTCTTTCTCGCCGAAAGTAGGCCTGTGTCCCAGCTGTGGGAACAATATAGGCTGATGATGTATGAGTTGTGTAACTTTCTCTTTCAGTTCTTAAACTAATCTAAGTATACTTAAGTAATTTTGAGTCGGCGCCAAACAATCAATAAATAAAGATCACTCAAAGTGCCGATTCAAAATTACTTTTTTTAAATTTTATTGTTAAAAAGTTTTGATTTTATAAAATTACTACATGCTTAATTTTTTGTTTCTTTTAAAATAGCTACCTACCTTACTTTAGCTATTAACTGTTATATAATCCTACTTTAACTATTATTTGTTGTACACCGTGAGTTTGATTTTAATTTTAATTATTACACAACTCAGCATTAAAATCTGTGAGTAAATAATAAATCACCACTATTTTCCCACGCTTAGGGTAGGTTTTTTTTTTCAAATTTATACGTGAATTACTTCAAGGCATGTTCTATCCAATAAACGAAGAATTATTAAAATCGGACTAGTCTGTAAAAAGTTATCCGTGGTCATACATTACAATGATTGAGTGAACAATCAATCATCCTCTGTTTTCCTAACCTTAGAGTTGTACCTTCTTTTCCGCATTTATATGTGACCAATATCGGGGTATACCCTTTCTAATAAAAAAGAATTATCAAAATCGGACCATTCTGTAAAAATACATACAAAAAAAAAATATATATACGCGTCGACTTGAGAACCTCCTCCGTTATTTTTCGTAGGTTGAAAATAGTATTACAGATGTAATTTAAAATAAGAGAAGTGTTAGTATTTACCTTACTATAGTAACTGGGTTTCGAAACCGATTCCTTAAAATATCACGTGTCAAACAGGCCAATGAACCCCAAAAGTCTTGAGTGAAAAATTTGATTATCGAACATGATTTTATTTTAGGAAATACTTTGGTTCTTGCTCTGAGTGAAGCGGAGCTTGGTGGTAGACCCTTATTAAACTGATTCGATTTTGTACCAATTGAGTTAGGAAGAAGCGATATAGAAAAGGCTTTAGATTTTCAAGATACTGTAATATTCATATCTTTTTTACACGCTTTATATTAGCGTCACTTGTGTGTTTGTTTGTAACCGACTCCTTATAGAGCGATTTTATCCACTATAAACGACCAGAGGGGTAATTGCGGAACTTTTTATCGGTAGGAATTGGTTTAATATTCATAGTTAAACAACATTCATTGCGTTATTTACGTTGCTGAGCCGACAATTTATTCGAACAAATGACGCAATGATTTAGAAATAATTTTCAATCCCATTCAGATTCTGATAATTTGTGCGTTTCGCGAGGACCGATGACAATACTATGATTTCATAAATTTGTGCCCTTATCCTTGCCAGGGTTACCAAGACAGCAAAAAAACTGTCTTCGAAAACTACGCTGACATACGTCTCAAAATTCAAAACACCCTAAAAAATAGAAAATAAATAATAGTTTAAAAAAACTAAAAACCACGCCTGATATCAATAAAAAAATACCTTAAAAAGCACCCCACGCTTTTTTTCCATTATTTTGTACTTTTTAGCTTGGTTTTCAATGGAAGCGTGTTTTTTAGTTTTTTAAAACTATTATTTATTTTCTATTTTTTAGTTTCGCGCGATCTACCCGCTGCTCTCGAGAACGGGTCTGCGTTGCCCGCACCGCTCCCGCGCCGCCGACGCCGCCGCCTCGCTGCCCGCAAAATTCGAGCCAATTCGTGCCTTACACACACATTCACAGCGTGTTTCCAGCGTAACAGCTTCCAATCTTACCGAATGCAGCTGACAATGAGTACCAGTATTTTAGAGGTAGTGACTGCCTTTCTGACTTCCACAACCACTGGGTAATACGATACTCTTTGGTAAGACTGGTTGTCAGATTCTTGAGCTTCTGGCAACCCGTAACCATTGTCTGTTCCACGAATGACAACCGGGACCAATGGATTAACATGCTTTCCAAGGCATGGAGGTACATAACTAGGTATGTTAAAATCAAGGTCACCCATCCATCGTCCAACCACGGCAAGTGAAGCTTAACCTAATCGATCAATCCGAGCGGCTGTTATAACCAAGCCTTTAAAGTTCATAAAGTGAAAAACTGTATAGACAGTAAAACCAACACTGAACTGGTGGCATTTTTTCCTTAATTCCCATATCGTTAAAAAAAGCGTATCCCGGGAAAGAACCGGATCCTTGTCACACAATTTAGAAAATAAAATGCTTTCGTAGAGTATGAATGTGACAAGCTTACATAATAATTACTTACATATTATTTTATAAAATCAAGTTCTTCTAACTAAACAGACAGCTGTGCTGCTGGGGAGCTTGTTGCGCCACTTCTTCTTCCCAGCTAAAGCACTAGGAAGAGTGGAGAGCGAGCGTTTTGGAGGACTGTCTTATGTTATTTTGAAGTTCTAAAAGTGTTGACTTTCAACATAGTTTGAATAAATTAATTTTTATTTTGAAAAAAGCTGTCAAGCGAAATATTCAAAACACTCGATTTGAAAGATGTTTACATCGTCTACTGATAATTACAGTCGAAAGATGTCCTATTGCGGAATCTAAGTATGTAGATGCCTTTGCTTTTTCCAAAAATATATTAAAATAAAAGCACTGCGCCCCTCGGTGGAGTGTGCAATTAATAAACCACCCTATAATGTAAGAGCAGAGTTAAATATACACTGGATGTGTACAAAGCTGCAAAGGAGAGCACACATTTAGGTCGGCGATTGGGATGATAATGAAAATAAGAATAAGTTCTTAATTTCAGCCATAAGACATCCTGACGTACACTGGACATATGGGCCATAATCAGGGGCTATTTAGGAGCCTTTGCCATAATCGCCGCGCTTAGCAGTCGTGTTGGTGATCACAGTATGGGGTAAAGTGCATAGAGAACGCTGCTGCCCGTTCCTTAGTAAGTTCGTTAGCCGCCTTTTACAACACCCACGGGAAGAATTGGGATCGTGCTATTCTTTACGTCTGGCGCCATACGGAACAAATTATATTTTATTTAAATGGTGGAAGTAGTGGAAACATTTCTTTGTATGACAACAACGCTGTAATGAATTTCTGAACAAATATTTACAACGATCTTTAAATGAAATAAATTATATCCGTCCGCCATTTTGTATGATTATTATTCCCCTATGTTGACCTGGGTGATTCCACCTGGCGTACCCTGTTAGGTAATTAGCCATTCTGTAATCGGCTTATCATCTACCGAACTTTTCCTTAACTATATTGGGGTCGGCTTCCTGTCTAACCGGATACAGCTGAATACCAGTATTTTACATGGAACAACTGCCTATCTGACCTCCACATCCCAGTTACTTGTACTTACGATACACCATGGTAAGACTGGTTTTCAGGCTTTAGGGCTTCGGGCGATCTGTAATGACTATCAAAGCTCCACAATTACAGCTGGGACCAACGGCTTAACGTGCTTTAAAAGGCACAGATGGGTCTTGGTGTGAACCCATTCACGATCCAATTGCGGCAAGCGTAGGTTTACCTGATCGATCGATCCGTGTGGCTGTTATTACTTAGCCACAAGCCCCTCAAGTTCTACAATCGGCTATAGATCCCATTATAAGCACCGGGATCTTACTAAACGCGTTTATCTGATGGTATGTTAAAAGCGCTCTATTGTGCAGCGTTTCAAAATATCTACGCAAAGGCAACCGAATTATTTTTGCTCTAAGAATAAAAAATATAAGGAAGCGACCGTAACAATATAAATTGTCGTTCCTTTCTCGTTTAGGAAATATTAGAATATTTAATATTTTTCCTTCTTGTGTCGGAAAATTCGGTTATCTTGTTTTTTGTTTGTTTATATAATAATGCTATTGAAACTGTGCCATTTGACTTTCAGGATCCTCGGGGAAATCAGTCTGGAGAAATCTGATAGTATCTTTTTTAGTCATAAAGCAAAAATAAAATTACTAAAGATTTTGCCGAGACATAAATTGCAAATTTATAACCTTGATTAGGTAGAGTCTGAAGTTATGAAATATTACTGATTTCAAGAATCTAAATCGTTGTTACTTGTCGAGCACATCAGCAAGAAGGTACACTGTACCAAAATCTAAAAAAAAAACTTCCAAAAACCACAAACTTCCAAAAAAAAACTACATACTTTAATTCGGAAGTCGGTGTCATTGGTATTGTATTTTTCTTTTTTTATGGAAATCGGTTGTTTTTTTATGATTAAGTTTTCTTTTCCCTTTTTAGTTGTGATACCCACGTAGGTACTTCACACAAATTCGTTTATCTTCACTTGCTTGGTAAATAACAGTGCCAGGAAGTTTGTATACTATTAGAACATCATCAACATACACTCAGTGTAAAACATACGTATTATTAAAGCTAACTCAAAAACCACTCATCAGAACTTGACGAAATTGATATCGGAATAACCCTATAAATATTTCGAGCTAAAGAAGAATATTTCAAATCGTTTTATAAATAAAGGAGGAGTGACGAAGCAAATATAAAAAAAGTTACCGAATTAAGAACTTCCTCCTTTTTAGAGGCCAATAACAAAAAAAAAGAAAATATTTAAAACTAATTTAGCAGCGAATCAGTACTTCATAAGCGTCAAAATTACATAAAATTTCCCCCAAAACGGCCGCCCTTCACCACTCTAGTGCTTTCGCTGGAAGGTATTGGCGCAATCAACTCCCCAGCAGCACAGTTGTCTATTCAGTTAGAAGAACTTGATTGTACAATCGTTGTAGTAAAAAACAATAACATACGGTTTCACAAAACACACACGCATGTCATGTGACGTCTACCAATCGTCACTGGGCCCGTGTGGTGGATTAAGGCCCACTTCTTCACTGCCGAGGAGGCCTATTTCCCAGCATTGGGAACATTATACAATACAATCCTTTATTTCAGGCAACTAAGGCCCATAAAACACAATACATAAATAAGCATAAAAACAATATCTACCTATAAAGTTATACATTCATACTATAATATTATAAATGGGAAAGTGTGTGTGTCTGTTTGTCCGCCTTTCACGGCAAAACGGAGCGACGAATTGACGTGATTTTTTAAGTGGAGATAGTTGAAGGGATGGAGAGTGACAGAGGCTACTTTTTGTCTCTTTCTAACCCCCCACTTCCCACAAATGGGGGGGGCTGGAATTTAACGTGAGCGAAGCCGTGGGCAAAAGCTAGTACTTTATAAAATAAAAACTTAAGCTTATAATAGGCTGACTATGCTGAAGTTTCAGAGAGATTCTTACAAAAAGACATTTTATGAGAACAGCTTTTAGTTGAAGCATTAAGTAACGGAAAAAAATATCACCAGATATTCCCTAAAATAGATTATCTGGAACAAAACGTAATTTTATCTGTTATGAAAAATCTAATATCCTCACGATACGCCACGGTATGATGTAAATCAGCCGTCAATTTGCTATTACCTATTCATCGCTGGTTAAGTAAAGAGGGTGGGTATCATATTTCATTGAAATTAGCTACTTATAGCTCATACATTGCAAAAGAGCAATATGCCACAATAATATATTATTATATGAGTAGAAGGAAAGTAAGAATTCTTTCGATGTACGTGTACATCGAAAAGAATTCATTTTATTACAACAAATTTTTCTTCCAATTATGGAAACAGCATACAGACATTGCAGACATATTTTGCGAACATATGAAGTATGTAATGATAAGAGTGTGGACCATGTGAGTTCGTATATTTGGGGAGAAGATCAAGTGACAAAAATTGAAAAAAGTATGCTTAGATGCTTTGGTCATGTTTAGAGGATGGACGAAGGATGGCTTACAAAAGATGTTTACTAGGCAGATGCGTGAAAACGCCGAGAAGCCTTAGGATGACATATAGTGACCTTATTGGTGATGATCTTCAGAAAGAAAATAAACATAAACATTTGCCTTTTTTATCACCTTAATTTCTATGATCATGATCTATTAATCAGGCTTTAAAAGTTCATCACATGTACCTAGGCCTCCTGCTAGGGTCGCGAGATTTGTTAGACAGAGTTACCGTGGCCCTGGCATATAGACAACTGAAGGAACACGGGTGGGTTTAAGTCAGTAAAAGTCTGACACGCCCTCCCACTCCACCCAGAGCAGAAGATGACATTGGATGAGTTCCCGCCCTCAAAAAAAAGGTACCTAGTCCTATTAAACCAGTTCGTAATAATCTTGAACATTTATCATTACTTCATATGTTCGAAAAATATGTCTGATCAACAACGTAAATAACGCAATTAACGTTGTTAAACTTCAAAACTGAAAGCCATTCCTACAGTAAGCGTGTTTCGCGATTACCACACTGGTTTTAAATGACAAAAGACTCGCCCCGTGTTACATCTACAGGGCAAGCACGGCCTTCTGTGATAGGCTTGAGTCACATATTTTTTATCACAGTTTGGGAATAAAAACAGTGATAAAATGCGTGACATAAGCTTATCACAAAGGCCGTGCTCACCTCGCAGATTTTTTTTTGTACGGAAAGTATATATTTATTCGTTTTTTTAAGCATATACTTTACTAGATTCTGCCCGCGACTTCGTCTGCGTCAAATTTCTTCTCCCCTGACCCTTCCCGTCGCATCAAATTGCCTGCCAGTTTTTGACCATTTTTCGTTGCTGCTCCGCAGATTTTTTTTTGTACAGAAAGTATATATTTATTCGTTTTTTTTAAGCATATACTTCACTAGATTCTGCCCGCGACTTCGTCTGCGTCAAATTTTTTCTCCCCTGACCCTTCCCGTCGCATCAAATTGCCTGCCAGTTTTCGACCATTTTTCGTTGCTGCTCCGCTCCTTTTGATCGTAGCGTGATGTTATATAACCTATAGCCTTTCTTAATAAATAGGCTACCCAACACAAAAATAATTTTTCAATTCGGACTAGTAGTTCTTGAGATTAGCGCGTTCAACCAAATAAACAAACTCTTCAGCTTTATAATATTAGTATAGATAGATCAGTAAGAACTAAATTCTTAGTAATTAATTACGATCTAGCCTAAAAGGCTTATAAGGAATTTAACTCTAACTTAGTATGTTACGTGATAGATTATCTGTGCTGTTGCGGCTGCCTCGGTTCTGTGTCTTCTATGTTCGCTGAGGCACGTACCGACTGCTTCAGTGCTGTACGTCGTAAGAAGGCGGCGTCGCTGCTAAATAGACTCCGTGGCAGCCCCAACAGCATTCTACGCGTTATAGCCGGGAGACAGGACTGCCCGTTGGTGACGTCGCTTGACACCTGTACACTGTCTGTGTTATTAGTTAAGTACTAACATAGGTTAAGACTATTGTTAAAAAAAAAAATATATATATTATTTTAAAACTAAGAATAGTGTCTATTTGCACTTTTACACAAGTCCGTAGCACTATCTTAGAGTCTATTTAAATTTTAAGCACTATGTTCATAAAACTGTCAAAATTCGAATGTACTAAACACGTTTGTCTAATGCTTTGAGAAATGAAGGCTTGATGGTAGCGCAGCGTAACCGAAAAGTGTTCTCGTCTCGACCATTTATCTTCAAACATTTAATCTCCTAAAGCCGGCTGTTACAGTAATAGAAACAGAGTTATAGGTACGTTTTACACTTTATTAGGTACTTAAACGTTACAGGTGATTGTTTCCAAACTACCCACATTTAATCGTTGCTATTAATCGAGGTAATCGATTCATAAACCTAGTCTTCAAACATGGCTGGAAAGTTTATCAATGTCATTCGTTGAGTTAAAATAAAAATAAAGTAACTTAAATTTAAATTGCTACACGTTCCAAATTTTCACAGGCTATCCATGAATACAAACCACTTCAATTGTGGGAAAACTCTAAAATTATGAAATTATGAAAAAAATATCAATTTTTTCATACAAAAATTCAACTTTCGACCAAAATTTATGAACCAGCACATTTTCGTTCTTTCAGATTTGGTCTCATGGTAAAAGTGCTTCATATTCATGGTAGAACATCCTGTGAAAATTTGGAATGTGTTAATAAAGTCTTCCGCATTTGGTGTAAGACAGTTTCTCATAAGCAGTCCTGATTTGTTCGCGTTTGATGGTTATAGACTCGCCCTCTATTAGGCAAAATAGTGGATACAAAATTATAGGTACTCCTCTGCCGAACCCTTTTAAAATTGCAGGTGTAATGTTGTGTTATACGTTTTTATAACGTACCAGGCTGTAATGCTAGTTGCAGACCAAGAGTTAAGCTGTCTTAGTTTAGCTTAGCTCGCGTTATTTTTTATACCTACTTGTGTGCAGACTTCATAACTATAAACACAAATGGGAGAAATTAGCTCAACTTTTTCTTTTGCAAGCTAATCTTTTTCTTTTGTTTCGTGGTGGAGAATCCCCATGGAGGTCTTGCACCCTGGGGCGGGCTGAGGGGCTGTCAAACTCTTACTTAAAACACAACCCGGGTGTTCGCTTCTTATACTTGGACCAGGGATAATTTTGATTTTGACAGGCCTGTTGGTCTGGTGGTTAGTGACCCTGACTGCTAAGCCGGAGGTCGTGGGTTCGATTCCCACCCAGGACAAATGTTTGTGTGATGAGATCGTGCTCATCACACAAACATTTGTCCTGTGTCTGGGTGTAATTTATCTATAATATGTATGTATTTAGAAATATATAAGTATGTTTATCAGTTGTCTAGTACCCATAACACAAGCTCTGCTTAGCTTGGGACTAGATGGCGTTGTGTGATAGTTGTTGAATATTATTATATTATTATAATGAGAACCTGGCCATGCAAGCTAACCTAAACTAAGTCTAATTCTGAAAGGTCAAGGGGTCTTCTCACTGCCACGGTCGCGAGATCTGTTCGAAAGAGTTACCATAGCCCTGGCATATGGGCAACTGAAGGAACACGGGTGGGTTTTAGTCAGTAATAGTCTGACGCGCCCTTCCGCTCCACCATAGAGCAGGAGACGTCATTTGATGATTTCCCACCAAAAAAAAAAAAAAAAAAATCCTTCCACACTGAGACTGCAAGAAGAGGGTTTCTCACTATATTTTCCTACACTATAAGTCTTGATCGTATTGAATCAATGGCGAGGACTATTCAATAAGTAATATGAGATTAAAAAGATCATCATTTTATTTTCCCATCTGTGTTGGGGTCAGCTACCAGTCTAACCGCATGCAGCTAAATATCTTAACCTAAATACTTTTCATGGAGTGACTGCCTGTGTGACTACCTCTACAATCCAGTTAAACGCTTAAGTACCGCGCTAAGTACCACGCTCGCATTGTTTCAAACGATTCAGAGCCTTATTTTATCATACAAATAAGGTTAAAGTTGGCTGGTACGCGGCGAACCAAATGTGGTATCTCAGGGACTATTCAGGGACTTAGAGGTTAATGGGTACTAGGATACCCCTTGTCAGTCTTTCGGGTTTTTGACTACCCGTAACAACTGTCACAGATACACGAATTACAGACGTGCTTTCTGAGGCACGGTGGAATCTTGATATGTAAAGATGGTCACGCATCTACGGACCAACCGTGGTAAAAATAACTTGCCAAGCCTGAACGGTCAACCCATGCGCCTGTTTTTTCTTTTGGGTGGAAATCATCAAATGACGTCTCTCGCTCTTGGGTGGAGCGTCAGACTTTTACTGACTAAAACCCACCCGTGTTCCTTCAGTTGCACATATGCCAGAGCCACGGTAAGCCAACTCAGATTGAGTAATGAATACATCTGTTGGTATTAATTCTTCGTTCAATAACGCGTTCAGGGCAATGTTGGGCTGCCCCGCTACTGCAGCGTCTCGGGCATGTTCGCGGAGGCGCACACCGACTACTTTCACGCGACGATGCGCAAGCGGTGCGCGTCTCTGGTGCGCAGAGTGCGGAGCAGCCGTCCCGGCCTGGATTGTCCAAATGTCCGGCAATGTTGCAGCAGACACGTTTCTATATTGTAAATGTTCTTCTTTCATTTTGTCTGTGTTTGTTTCCTGTCTGTATCCTTTTAGTATGTATTTGTCTGTATATGAGTCCCGTGACTTGAATTTAACAAATTTTATTTATTTATTAATTTTGATAAACTTTATTCGATACCTCTTTCGAAGTAATCCCGCGATCCCCGCAGGTTACATAGCCATAAGCCGCACTTTTGGGAACTTTGAAGAACAGGGTGTAAATTTCACTCAACTTCCATAGAGAAGGGAGGATTCTCCGACCAGCCGGGTGTCGTGTCTGCACGCGTAGCATGACCGCCATAGAAACGGAATTTGTCGACGGAAGAGAAGACAAAATGATAGATTGTATCGTACAAAAATTGTGTAAAACTGAAGAAATGAGATGTTTCTATTCTGCAGTCGACAAGAGTACGATGTCAAGTATGATGACTATTTTTCTTTACTATTGATGAGATAGAAACATTTTTACAGAATTTAAATACATAAGGAACTTTTTTTTGTTCTTGGTAGAATAGATATAGAATTGGTCATGCTACGCCCGCTGGTGGGCAACTGAAACTGTTACCGGGACATTGTATGCTAGTTTCGCGGTAAACACTGCTTGTGCGATGCTAAAATTGCGTAACGTCATTGTGGCGATATAGATGCTACTACACCGTTATTTATCGAACTAAAGTAGAGCTCAACGGTATACTTACATTTACTGTATATCATGATTAAGCACAGCCGGGCGGCAAAATTATAAATTCCATTTTGCCGCCCGGAGTGTAGGATGCCTTAGGCAGTATGGTGAATTGTTCATTCGAGCGAATCAGAACGGAGAATTTCAGTATTGCCGGTAAATTGGACGTGACGAGAATTTACTGAAATTCAATTGGTAAACGTTTACATGGTACTGTCCTTACATCCTATTAATATTGTAAATGTGAAAGTTTGTGAGTATGGATGTATGTATGTATGTTTGTCACTCTTTTACGCAAAAACCACTGATCAGATTTAGATGAAATTTGGCTCACACAGATAGTTTATAACCTAGATTAACACATAGAGTACCTTTATCCCGGTAGTACGTTCCCGCGGGATAATATCCGACCACCACGAGGGCGAAGCCGCTTGCAAAAGCTAGTCCTCTATACTCTAATAAAGTGACACGCATTAGCCACCAGCCTAAATTAAATACACTGCTGCAACACAGCTCTTTTGACTCTCAAATGACGTTGGAAAGGGCCCAATGGGTTAAACAGTTGTGTAATTATATATAATACAATTAAATAGATATTTAATTTGTTAGGTATTATATTATTTTAATTGTTGTGAATGTGGTCATGATTAAACATGTTCTGGCAGTGTAAGTAATTTATACAGCCTACCGAATGTTCTTTCTTCGCTATTGTTCGTCGAATCGTTGAGCTCCATACGTAAAGTTGAGCTACACGATTACTGATAAATCCGTGCACTGACTGGACAGGTCCAAACAATCTGTGTAGTTATTTCCTCAAAAGACCATTTCAGATATCAATCCACACCGCCTTCACATGATCGGACCAAGATTATGTCTGGATTTTAAGAGACTGTGAGCTCCGAGTTTGTTTCTCCCTTTCTCCTCAGAGTAGTCAGATATGAAACATCAACCTTATCTAGTTTTAAAAATATGATTAACGTATAAAAGTGTTTGTAGTCAATTATCAATTATTGTTTTGTGAAATGTGTTGAAAAAAACAAGATGGTGGCGTTAGTATCGTAGTAAATGTATAACTTCTATAATTAACCTATAATGCTACCACTGCTGGGACAAGGGTCATTGCTTGTTACCACCATATCCATAGTTGTCAACCTTCAGATTTAAACGCTTATCGGTGAAAGAAAACATCATGAGGTAACCGGCATGTCTTAGAACCACACATTCGGGGACATGTGCCATCGACTAACCCGCACTGGACCCGCGTGGTAGATGATAGTCCAATTCCTATCCAAGAGAAGCCTCTCTTGGATAGGAATTGGACTATCATCTACCTTACCTCATGATGTTTTCTTTCACCGTTTTAAGAACAGTGGTGATGAAATTATTTACACAAAGTTAAACGACTGAGCTCGAACTCATGACCATATAACTCGTCAGTCAGGGCTGATATCACTGCTCTTCTTCACCTATACTTGTGTATGTTTAATCCAAGATTAAAGTTACAAAAAGGGTTCAAAACTCATGTAATTTAATTGTGTTTCAACTTAACATGAGTTAATTAAAATGATATAAACGAATACCCTACGGATAAGCGTTTAAATCTGAAGGTTGACAACTAGGGATATGGTGGTAACAAGCAATGACCCTTGTTTTAATTAAAGTTTTAAATGAATAAGCTTGGGTATGTGGGTCGTAAGTTGAAAAGAGACGTTGCTGATTCGGGATAATCTCTTTGTAACCTTCAACACAATGGGCTTTATTACAAGGCTTAAAAGTCACCCAAAGAACAATGAACAGGTCTATGCTTGGAGTTCCCTACGTGATCGAATCAGAAATAAAGAGATCCGCAGGAGAACCAAGGTAACTGGCATAACTCGAAAAATTACCAAACTTGAGCAGCAGTGGGTAGAGGAAATTACTCGGAAAACAAGTGGCCAAGGGTTTTAAAGTGGCGACCGCGTTCCGAAAGACGTAGAACTCGAAGGCAACCTACAAGGTGGATTGATGACCCTGTGAAGGTTGCGCCCCAAGGAGATGTCAGCAGTACTGAAGGGGTTTGCTAGGACCGATGCCTGCCAGGGTCGCGAGATTGTTCAAACGAGATACCGTGGCCCTGGCATATGGGTAACTGAAGGAACACGAGTGGGTTTTAGTCAGTAAAAGTCTGACACGCCCTCCCGCTCCGCCCAGAGTGGGAGAAGTCAGTGGATGCTTTCCCATCCAAAAAAAAAGGTTCCAGGAATTCATTAGAGGCGGGAAGCACACAACTGGTAGAATTGGCGGAGCTTGGCGGAGGCCTATGTCCAGCAATGGACTTCTTTCGACTGAAATGATGATGATGAACCTTTGGTACAAGTGTGCAGACAAATGGCGGCTTTATCGCGTACGAAGAGAAATCAGCCCCCCTAGCCAAGTTACAACTGTTTCGTGTCGAATTCCGTTCTCCAATCGGTAACGCCTCAGTGTCAGCAATTGTAGAAAACGATAAGTTGGTAGCCATGTTGACGCGCCTGAGTCGGCCGCTCGTTCTACAATGTCTTTAGAAAAACGACACATTATAACAAAGGATGTAGCGTTGAACATTGTAAAAACGATAAAAAATCATTCTATCATTTTGAACGATATGCACTTGGTTACGAGTTTTCTATTCGTTTGTTCTAACCACGTGACTTAACGTTGAGCGACTAGCGTTAACGATTGCAGATTATCAACTTGGCTAGGGGTGCAGTTCATATTATCGCCAGTTGTCTCGCTCAGGGTTGTAAGTACCTACGCATCGCACGTCGTGTTTATTTACGTTTCACGTTTTGAAAGTAACAGTGTTTTAAGACAGGTTCGAACCCTGACCGGCGTTTAACTTTTTGTGTAAATTATTTCATCAGTAGTGCTCTCAATACGGTGAAGGAACACATCGTGAGGAAATTGGCATGGCCGAGAACCAAAAGATCGCTGGCATGTGACATCTACCAAACTGCATTGGGCCCGCTAGCTAGATTACGGTCTCCCTCGGCGAGCTGGCTATGTAGGTTTTTGTTGTAGTATACTTTTATGTTTGGTGAAAACCATCACATCTATTTCTACCTCAAACCTGCTTTGCTGTGTTGGGAAGTAACGGGTGCCAGTGGTGAGCATTACAGGCACATTTAAACTTTGTCCGCAAACTTGGCCACATATCGATAAACTTAGTGGTGTTCAGGTGTGCGAGAGTCTACCTAGACTTTAGGCAATGTTATGTTTGTTTAAACTAAGTAAACCTTATTCTAAACAAGGCAAAGTCTATATTTATGTAAGAAAATAAGTTTGGTATTTTGATAGTTATATTTGGCTTATTTGCAAGGGTTGGTAAAGGTATGAATACGGTCAAGAGCAGTGGTAAAGTCCCCGACTTACACGGTCATAAGTTCGAACCCAGGCATGCGCTTTAATTTGTGTAAAAAGTTTCATCACCACTGTTCACAAAACGATGATGGACAACATCTTGAGGAAACAAGCATGTCCAAGGACCAATAAAAATCGAAGATATGACATCTACTAACCCGAACGGGGTTGGTAGGTGTCGTAAAAGGCGACTAAGGGACATAGAGAAACGGCAGCAGCGTTTTCAATGCACTTTCAACCCGCCTGCCAAGCGTGGCGATTATGGCAAAGCCCTCCAAATTAGGGCAGGCCTATGTCAAACAGTTAAGGTCTTACGGCTGAAATGATGATGAAGACGAGGAAGCCGAACTGGACCCGCGTAGTGAATAACAGCCCACTCCCTTTCAAAGAGATGGTCAAAGATCTGTATGCCAATAGTGGGCACATTACGGGCTAATCATGCTAACGGTAACAAGCAAAAGTATGCGATTCGGGAATCATCGTCTCTCTTCGGAAATACGAACACAAAAATAAAAAATAAATAAATCATTTAACTTGACCAAACTAGTGTAACATTTCATAAATCTGCCAAACTGCGAAACGTCAGCAGGATTAGCGCTCGTTTTAACATTCAATCTTCAATCAAACATCATCAATAGTCATCACAAACATACGTTGTTATCAGGTATTCTGTTTATTCCATGGAGGTTCCATAGCTTCACTATAAAACTGTTTTGTCATGCAAACTCTAACAATATATTATAGTTACCCATCAACGGCAGCAATCGTGGCCGATCCTGATCGAAGTATCTACTTAACTACAAAAATAGACACGGCACAAGTATTTTCTTACTTCTGTCTGACCTCCACTTACTGGGTAACACCCTGGTGTCACAAAACTCCTTAGTAAGACTGGTTGTCAGATTTTCGTGTTTCTGACTACCCGTAACGGTTGCGAAAGACTTCCGTATGGTAGCCGGGACGAACGGCTTAACTTGGTTTCCGAGGCATTAAGGGGTGTCTGTTCGAAAGAGATACCGTAGCACTGGCACATGGGCAACTGTCACGCCCTCCCACTCCGCCCAAGAGCAGGAGACGACCTTTAATGATTTCCCACCCACAAAAAAAAGGGTGTCTGTAATTGATAAACACTAGGGTTCATGATTTCTCGAGCTTTTTAATTTCTCGGGTCTCGAGAATTCTCGAGGCTAATTTCTCGGGGCTTCTCGGGTTGTCGAGAAATTTACATTTACCGTACGTAATTTTCTCATATTATTTGGTTCCAATAATGTCAACTAATTCAGTGGTATTCCTCTCAAATAAAAGTCTCAAATTAATTATAAAACTTTTATTGATTATATTAATCTTATGAATAAGCTAATTAACTTTTACAAAAATACAGAAATAATATTATTCATACTCATAATTATAATGACAGCACCATTTTTGGCTGGTTTATTACTTTTAAACCCAGGCCTGCTGTTTTTGGGTGTATGTATTCACACCTGAATTTGTAGATGCTTCAGATTCGGATTCTTCTTGGGTCCCGCATTTAGTAATATTGATTTTATGCACATGTGCTAAATGTCTCACCAACCCGCTAGTATTTGAACCTTTGTAAGCAATGGTTTTTGGGCACTTTAGGCATTGCGCATTTGCAGATTTCTTTTCTTAAAATATTTCCATACTTTTGATGCTTCCATCTTTACTGTTATAGTGACGTTTCGGTAAAATCTATAACAAACGCAATTCAAATTAATAATAAGCCCTAGGATTAATATGTGATACACACATAACACAACTGGCAATATTCGTCTCACAAATTTAAAATGACACATTAATTAATTTCAAATAACTTACATAAGAAAAACATATAGAATAATTAAACTCAAGCTTGTGTGTTGTTGTTTTACAAAAATAGGAAATATAATTAGACTAAGTAGTATAATTAATGTACCGTTAGTTATTTTATGTATTAAAGATTGACTAAAAATAATAGAAAAGAACAGATAGGTACTCGTATCTAGTAAAATTTAAGCTCATATTTAGATTATATTATTGATAATAATAAAGCCATGGTGTGTCAATAAAAGTGAAAAGACTTACCTGTTTGATTTCAATTTATCACGTAATCTGTGAAACACTCACTACGTAAACTATACTTGGCTAGAGTCGAAACACAAATGAACGTGTAAAAACGACGCCGCAGAGCGCTTGCAACGAGATCAAAGGGTGCCGCTGCGCTTTGGCCACGCAACACAACAAAGGGCAATTTAATTTCTATATAGGTACATGATTTCTCGAGTTCTCGACTTTTCTCGAGCTTGATTTCCCGGGAACAAAGCCCAACGATTTCCCGGGAATTCTCGGCTCGAGAATTCCCGGGAATGAACCCTAATAAACACCCATTCATGATCCGACTGCGGCAACCGTAGCTTAACATTCGACTGTCTCGTGTGGCTGTTATTATTTAGCCTTCCTTCAAGTACACTAAAACTTATAATAACTTTTGATCTTAAAATAAACTCTTATTGGATACCACTGTATTGAGTTATGTCTAGAAACATTTCTGAATGATAGACAGCTTTTCAAACATCGTAAATTCTTGGGCTATATTTGTAAACACGCGCAGACACATTATTGTTAGAACATAAAATATACAGAAATAGAAACAAGCAAATTATATTGTACCGTGTGGTGCCGGACGTAAAGAATAACACCGCCCCATTTCTTCCCGTGGGTGTCGTAAAAGGCGACTAAGGGACTTACTAGAGAATGGGCAGCAGCGTTCTCTATGCATTTTACCACCACACTGCGATCGCCAACCCGCCTCCCAAGCGTGGCGATTATGGCAAAGCCCCCCAAATTGGGGGAGGCCTAAGTCCAGCAGTGGACGTGTTACGGCTGAAATGATGATGATGATGAAGAAATTGTATTAGTACCATTTCAATTCATGTTCTTAGCTGTACGTATAGCCGGTTGGAAAGAAAGAAAGATTTTTTACAAATTACACACAATTCATCTTAATCAAAAATATTAGCTTTCTGCACACTTTCTCCATCGTTGAAGGGTAGTGGCTGAGCTTGCGGGCGGTGAGCAAGCTTGCGGGCAGTGAGCGAGCTTGCGGGCGGTGAGCAATGGGTAGCTCGCCGCCCGGTAAGGACCAAGCTCGGGTCGACGGCGCGTAGTGTTCCACGCGCGCTTCAAAGAGTTGTCAGCAAAACTGAAGGGGTCTGCTAGGACCGATGCCTGCCGGGGTCGCGAGATTGTTCGAAAGAGATACCGTGACCCTGGCACATGGGCAACTGAAGGAACACGGGTGGGTTTTAGTCAGTAAAAATCTGACATGCTCTCCCGCTCCGCCCAGAGCGGGAAAAGTCATTTGATGATTTCCTATCCAAAAGAAAAGGGGTAGTGGCTTCGACTAATGAGTTGTAGGTCGCATGTCTTCGAATTTTTAGTTCTACGACATGCCGGTTGCCTCACGATGTTTTCCTTCACCGTTTTGAGAGCAGTTGTGATGAAATAATTTACACAAAGTAATGTGCCTGCTTGGGTTCGAACCCACGATCTACAACTCGTAAGTCGCGCCGTTACCACTAGGCCACCGCTGCTTCCTACTTTTTTCGGTTATTCTGTTAATTTTCCGGATAATATATTTTCTGCTTTTATCCTTCAAAGAGATTTTGAGCTGCCAGGTATACGTACTATGATTATTGCAATATCCGTTAGCTCTAAAAGTGATTACCTCTCAACCTACTCTACTACGTGAGATAGTCAGCAACATCAAGGCGTTGCTGGCCTTTCTCGAGGAGCTGGGGTGGATCGAATTACCGATTTCCCACCAAAAATCAAAATCAAAAGTCATTTATGCAAACTAGGCTGAGAGTCAGCACTTTTTGAACGTCAAAGTTACATAAGACAGTCCCTCCAAAATGCCCCCCCTTTGACACTTATTAACCAACCTGTAAGCAAAATATCCGCTCAGACGTGTAGTTGTGGATACCAGCCCGTTCTACCTATTACCTATAGCTCTAAAAGCTGATGACCAATTTTAAACCACAGTTTAGAGCTCTTGCTAAAATCCGGCCTTGTTTTCCGGGCGATGTGTTTGTTTCCCTCTGGCGTATTAATTTAATACTAAACTCATAGGGATGAGCGAGTTAATATCGATGTTTATTACTTCTAAAGTTTCGTTATAACTTAGCTATCCTAACCGTGTTTTTATTACTTTTAAAACTTTTAATCACACTTACTTTTAGTTTTATATTTACATTTCTCAATATTTTAAGTGAACTGTAATGTTCTTGTTTTTTGAGAAATAAATGTCTTTAAACCGAAACCGAAATAGCCTTAGATATATCTTGAGATTGAATGCTTAATCGACCCAACTTATGCTAAAATTAGCTATATCACTTTTAGGTGGTTCTATGTCTGCTAAGGTCGCGAGATTTGTTTGAAAGAGATACCATGGCCCTGGCATATGGGCAACTGAAGAAACACGGGTGGGTTTTAGTCAGTAAAAGTCTGACACGCCCTTCCGCTCCACCCTAGAGCGGGAGAAGACATTGGATGATTTCGCACCCACAAAAAAAAAATGCTATATGATTTTTGGGTGGCAAATAGTGATGGACCGAACCTTTAAATCAGAAGGCCAATCTCGTAATTACAAACGTACAAAATATAGTCGCAGGCTCATCTCAGCGGCAATTGAATGTTAAAAACTAGTCAAAAATGTATGGAAAATTGAGGTATTTTTGACAAATTGAGACAAATCAGACTGTGAACGCCACTCTGACGTTTGTGAATTGTCACACGTCAATTAGCCTTTTTAGTAATGCTCGGAAAATTGGTGGCGAAATAAACAGGTGACCAAATTATATTGTTTCGCTTTTTTAATAGCCTAGATATATTTATATTTCTCTCCCTAGGTGTACAAAAAAAAAAAACAAACAAGATTTCTGTGTTTGGTGGAAATATTAATATTTTTAATGTATGAACCAATTTCATTTCTACCGAAAACAAGACTAAACCCGAAGCTGCTTTTCTGTTTTCGGCTGAAATCCATTTTCCTCCACAGCCCAGTTACTGGAAAATACAACACCCTTTGGTAAGACTGGTTGTCACACTTTTGGGCTTCTAACTACCCGTAACGACTGTTAGATATAGCTGTTTTTGACAGTCGAGACCAACGCCTTAACGTGCTGTGGGTTGTAGAGATGTTCACCCATCCATGGACTGACAGCGGCAAGCGAAGCTTGACCACATATAGTGAAAGTGTAGACATAAAAATATAAGGAAATACCTACACCACAACCATGCTTAATTTTAGAAACTTGGATAGGATAAAAATCTAAAAACAAATGTTTAAAAAGAAAAAAAAAACAAGGATTGTGGCCCATGAGGGGATCGAACCCGCGACCTTCGCGTTATTAGCACGACGCTCTAACCAACTGAGCTAATGGGCCTATGGATTTAAAGTTGAAATAGTACACTATTAATATTTTGTTAACGACTTTTCCCATACTTTAGTCGCTTACAATCCAGCACAGAGGTATCCAATAAATTGACTTTGTCGAAGGCCTAATTTACTATGTAGTCTTTTCACAGTTCTTTCATCTCGTATTTTGCATCATTGTCAAAAATACCGTGATCTTAATTCTCGTAGTAGTAAGGTTGATATTGGGATGCTGCGGTCAAAATAAAATAACTCTGCAGCCTTATTGCATATCTATCTATCTAACTAGCCTGTGTTGTCTCACTGCAGGGCAAAGACCTTTCTCTCTCTTTTCTACAGAATTCTGCCTTTGAATAGTGCTGCCAATCTTTTCGGTAGGAGTCAAGCTCCTCCCGTCATCTTCGTTTCGGCGTGTCGCGTCAAGTGGTCGTATCTTCGTCTCGGCGGCGGCGTGTCGCGTGACGTGGTCATTGAGCGCTTAGTGGGACCCAATAGGGAACATGCAATATTTTTATTTTTGTTTTCACTCTAAAGAATTGCATGTAGAATAGACCACAAATATATTAAAAAATTAAAACATTGTAATTTATCTGAAAAAATGCGGTTTCAAATTGACAGTTTAAATTTTCCCGCGAAAACGGACCTATAGTTCCGATGACGTCATTCCTATCTGTCACTGGCGGTATTTGTTCGTCGACTTTCGTACTTTTGCATATTTTTTCGACTTTCGAGATATTTTGTAAAAATTTAAAATGGACTATCCATCAACATCAGGTGATCATAACAATACCACTAATAATCCGAAAAAAGCCGCGTTTATTCATGTTTTGTGCCAATGAGTCCGTGACTACTTCAACGAAGTTTCCAAATAAATTGATTTTGACTAGACGTTCTGACCCAAAATTGAGAAAAAAGTGATATCAAGCTGCAAAAAGAAATGACAATTATTCTCAAAAGACCACTATTCGATGCTGTGAAGAACACTTTGACGTACCTAAGTCATAAGGCGAAAGGCGAATATACCTACTTGTATATAATATGTCGTGTGTGTTATACGTCATAAGGCGAATATACTTGTTATGCTTAGTTAATCTGCTTGTACGTAAAAACACGTTAGTTACCTACCTAATACTTACAAAACTTGTCAATAGTAGATTTTTAATTTTACAGTTTGAGATCGACGTCGGTAATTGGTAAGAGTTTAAAATATGTGGAGGAAACCTTTTTCTGAAAAAAGATCTCATGTCAACACTAACTCTTGGTAAATTCCTGGAGTCTGCTTTGATAATCCCAACTACCATTTTTATTTAAAAAACGCAATTAATATTCCCATAAAATAATATTCACTTTTACAACCATAACCTCAACAAGTCGTCGTAACAAGAGTGACGTCACTTAACGCTGATTGGTGTTTTGAAATACGTTTCATTTCACGTAACTTTTAATACGTAATTATTGTTAAAAATCAACATTATGTAAAATAAAAACATTGCAGTGGCCCTTCTTTTATACTTTTTTAACATTTAAATCATAAAATTTTCATAAATATTATATTTGCATCTTCCCTATTGGTGGTTTTATCAGCCCATTTGTCATCTGACATCCGGCAGATATGTCCGGCCCAGTCCCACTTGAGCTGAGCAGCTTTCTAGGTAACGTCTGTGACCTTGATTTTGGCGCGCAGTGTTGTGTTCCTTATTCGGTCTGAGAGTCGAACACCCAGGATACTGCGCTCCATGGTTTGCTGGCAAACTTATAGCTTGGACCTCTGCTGAAGTGTCAAAGACCAGGTTTGAGCACCGTATGTGAGAATGGGGAGAATACACATGTCCATAATTCTCTGTTTGAGACATACTGGTAGATCTCCTTTCAGAAGATCTTTCATTTACCAATAGCTCTTCCAGGCGCTCTCGATGCGTCGGGCAACTTCTTTGTCTTGCCGCGCCTGAAAGGAGACTATTTGGCCCAGATATACAGGGATATAGTCTTGGACATATCCAATCTCCTCATCTCCTATGTGTATTTTCTTTTTGATGCTATCGTACTCGAATCCGACCTAGAACAGAAACCTAAATTGGAACATTATAGCCTAATTATTTTACCGGGGCTTCTTAAAATGAGTTGGAATGAGTTCATACGGTGCTTCAGTAAGTGTAGATTGTTCAAACTACTAATAATAATTAATTACAATATTGATTTGCGGATACTGTACGGTACAGACTTCTCGACACTCGCTAATATTTAAGAGGCGACCTGAAAGAAAAAATACGCCAAGTACGCGTCAAAGATTTCCCTTTTTTCCAAGAGAACATTTTAATCAGTTGATACGGAACTGGTATATCTAAACTGTAAAATGAACGACTCCTGAACCGGAACCGTACAGAAACGGTGACCTTTTAAGAACTGAAAGAAAGAACCACATCACACAATTCGTACGGATTTTCAATCCCTGTTTGTCGGTGTGTTTAGTTGTGGGGTGGTCTTCTCATTAATTCGTCTTTAAAGTTATTGAAAATAGTGTCTTAAACAAACCTGTTACCAACAACTTATGTATTTTAATTTTAGGAAACCAAAAAAAATATATAGCGATATTATATGAACTAAACTTAGGTTCATTCATTTATTTATCAAATAATATTGAACAGTCGATATATTATTTGGAACTGTCCCAGCACTATTTAGACAACATATTGCAGCAGTGGCCGACCGCGTTTTATAGCCATTCAACTCCAAAGCTAATTCATGTTATGTTTCCTGCACAGTGACGCTCGAGGCGCCATCTATTGTTGATCGTTTTGGAAATTATAATTTCCTCACTATACATAATCTTGCGTCAAATATTTGTTAAGCTTTATGCAGAGTGAAATGTAGGTATACGAACCCTATACCTATGACCTAGTGATACTAGCCGCATGGGTCAAGCCGACCTCTCGCGTCCGGCACTGGTGCGAGCCATGGTACGGAGCGAGAGGGCATGGGAAGTCGTCACCTCCTTCTGCGAAGCAGTAATGCTCACGAAGGAGGAGGCGGAGCGCGTGAGGGAGTGACAGTCTCTGCGCCATCACGTCCCTAGCCGCCGCAGGAGGAGACGCCCCGGGCGTCGGGAGTCAATAGCGGACTCCCGGCCACCGTAGGCGCGAGCTTGCGGGCGGTGAGCAATGGGTAGCTCGCCGCCCGGTAAGGACTAAGCTTGGGTTGACGGCGCGAAGTGTTCCACGCGCGCCTCAAAAAGATATCAGCAGAAGTTAAGGGGTCCGCTAGGACCGATGCCTGCCAGGGTTGCGAGATTGTTCGAAAGAGACACCGTGACCCTGGCACATGGGCAACTGAAGGAACACGGGTGAGTTTTAGTCAGTAAAAGTCTGACACGCCCTCCCGCTCCGCACAAGAGCGGGAGAGCGTGTCATTCGATTTCCCATCAAAAAAAAAAAAATGGGTGAAGTCGAGGTTAAGCTATGCTTGCTGCGGTCAGTTGGTGGATGAGTGACCATCCAGTAAAAGTCGAGACGCCTCCTTGCCTCGAAACGCACGTTAAGCTGTGAGTTATCATCATCTGCCTAGCCTTTTCACAACTATGTTGGGGTCGGCTTCCAGTCTAACCGGATTCAGCTAAGTACCAGTATTTTACATGGAGCAACTGCCTATCTGACCTCCACAACCCAGTTATTGGGTAATACGATACCAGTCTTACCAAGGTAAGACTGGTTGTCAGACTTTCGGGCTTCTGACAACCCGTAACGACTGCCTTATGGTAATGACTGACGTTAAGCCGTGAGTGCCGGCTTTAATTCGTAGAACTTTGATAGTAGTAGACCGTGTGGTGCCGGACGTAAAGAATAACACCACCCCATTTCTTCCCGTGGGTGTCGTAAAAGGCGACTAAGGGACTTACTAAAGAATGGGCAGCAGCGTTCTCTATGCATTTTATCACCATACTGCGATCGCCAACCCGCCTGCCAAGCGTGGCGATTATAACAAAGCCCCCCAAATTAGGAGAGGCCTAAGTCCAGCAGTGGACGTCTTACGGCTGAAATGATGACAGTAGTTACAGGTGGAAACCCAAAAGTCTGACAACCCGTCTTACTAAGGGTATCGTGTTACCCAGTAACTCTGTTGTGGAGGTCAGATGTCTATCTGACCTCCTAATTACTGCTCATGACTATACACATATTTTTAGAAAATACATCCTAACCTAGCACGTAATTTGCTTCAGCGCTATTCCTGACATACAGAATTGTCAAACTACAAGGTGTAATGTAGAGACATAGACATGTCTATGTTAAAGCCCGTGCCAAGTAACGATATAAATCTCGGCTCTTATTGACGTTCAAGTAGGTATTAAGTTTTCTTTTCAACTTAATTACTTTTTACCGAATCAGAAGGACATTGTCAGACAGCATTATTTCCAAACCATTCTTTAAACTGTCACCGAATTTTTAAACGCTTGTCTGAGCAATTTTCTTTCACACAAATACACATTGAATGAAACTTTTATTCGTCATTCTTGAATGGAGTCGCTGAAAGGGCTGAAAACAAGATGATTCAGTTTTTTTCAGACAGGCAGTTATTTTTCATCGTGACAGACTGAAATTGTCCAGTCGTCGGGGGAAATCAGGGCTGTAATCATAGTAAGAATGATTCAGGTCCGTTATGTTTAAATGGTTTGAAGGTAAGCACAGGTGTTGGATGATCGTATTTGTTATTTTTTTAAATAATGTATTTTTTGTATGTTTGCTTCTGCTGGGTTGTCGCTTCTCGTGTCTTATATGACAGGTTGGTTAGTATCTGTGTTTTAGGTCTCGTGCTTTACTAAATTATTTTTGCGACCAAATGTAGTAATTTTAGCTGTGTCATATAATTTCTGGAGTGTTGAATGTTTACCGGAAGATGTACCGTTGGCAAGCCTTCCACATGATGACCAAATGACCTGGTGAATGCCGCAGGAATTCGTTGGATACGAAAAGCACAAGAGCATTTTTTTAGTTTGTTGCATTGATTTAGGATTTTTTTTACATCAATGGTTCACTAATTTATTTTCGTAACACTCGACGTAAGGTCCAGATGACAACCAGTCAGGCACAAGTAGTTGGCATTTCGCTGAACTGGGCCTTTTTGGCGCAGCCATAAATACACTTTTTTTCAGAGTGAAGCATTATTGCTTTATTTTAAATTTTTAGGTTGTATCGTGTGTGCACTTTTAATGAAAGGCTTGTGGCTAAGTAGTAACAGCTGCATGGGCTGATAAATCAGGTTACTACACATGCCGTGATTAGTCCGTCATTACCTTTACATACCAAGACCCCTCCGTGCTTCGAAAAGCACGTTAAGGCGCTCTTGTAGTTGAAGACGTTTCGGCGAACCCTGGCCGGTCGTTGAGAGCGCTTGTGCTGCTAGATTTAGTGTATAATTGTTTCGTGGAGACAAAATGATAAGGAAATTATAAAATATTTTCTCAGCATGCCCTAAAAAACAATAAAACCTATCTTTTGGTATAAGTTTTACATGGTTTAATGATGGAATCTCTTCAAGGTACACGTTTTAAATGGCGATTTAGTGTTATCTTTATGATTATTTTTTATCGAGCCAATTGTTTTAATTCACGTTTCTATCTTCACACAGCGCTTAACAGTATGTTCAGTTTTCCTAATTATGTTTTTTTTACGGAAACTAGCCATTTTGCTAGATTTGTAGAGGTTTAAAAAAGTTAAAAAACCGGCCAAGTGCGAGTCGGACTCGCGCACCGAGGGTTCCGTACAAACCTGTAGGTTTAATTTTCATTTTTTATTATATGATGTAACAAAAAATTTACGGTTTTCGCAATTTTCCCTTTATCTGTGCTATAAGACATTGCTTCGTACCAAATTTCAAAGTTCTAGATTGACTGGAAGTACCCTTTAGGTTTTGATTCCCTTGCGAGTTTCGAAAATTTGCTGAAATTTGCGGCATAAACGGCTATATCTTTTGATTGCGTTAGCTTAGATGTTTGATTTTTTCACAGCTCTTAGGAACTGTAGACTTGAGTATTAGATATAAATTTCAGCTAGATACCTCCACGCGTTCCTGAGAAAAAGGGTCTTGACAGACGGACGGACGGACGGACGGACAACAAAGTGATCCTATAAGGGTTCCGCTTTTTCCTTTTGAGGTGCGGAACCCTAAAAAGTACTGCAACCTCGCCTTAAGTCTTTGGTCCCGGCGGCTATCATTCGTGGCTCTTTGACAGTCGTTACGGGTCGTCAGAAATCCGAAAGTCTGACAACGAGGCTTACCAAAGGGTATCGTTTTACCCAGTAACTGGCTTGTGGATGTCAGATATGCAGTAGCTCCTTGCAAAATAATGATATTCAGCTGCGTCCAGTTAGACTGGTAACGGATTCCAAAAGGAAAAGGCTGGGCGGCTGATGCGTATACTTATGACATGTGCCAAATAATCATGATATCTTGCTTGCTTGTTCCTTTTTAGGGTTCCATTGCCAAATGGCAAAAAACGGAACCCTTATAGATTCGTCATGTCTGTCTGTCCGAGTATGTCACAGCCACTTTTTTCCGAAACTATAAGAGCTATGCTGTTGAAACTTGGTAAGTAGATGTATTCTGTAAACCGCATTAAGATTTTCTCACAAAAATAGAAAAAAAAACAATAAATTATGGGGTTCCCCATACGTAGAACTGAAACTCAAAAATGTTTTTTTCATCAAACCCATACGTGTGGAATATCTATGGATAGGTCTTCAAAAATGATATTGAGGTTTCTAATATATTTTTTTTCCAAACTGAATGGTTTGCGCGGGAGACACTTCCAAAGTGGTAAAATGTCTCCCCCCCACCCTGTAACTTCTAAAATAAGAGAATGGTTAAAACTAAAAAAAATACATGATGTACATTACCATGTAACCTTCCACCAAAAATTGGTTTGAACGAGATCTAGTAAGCAGTTCTTTTTTGAATACGTCACAAATCGTAAACCGCAATTAACCTTTCATTCAGTCAACTCAAATATAAAAAATAAAAATAATTTCATAAACATAAACCTTAAGCTTAAACCGTGTATACCTACAGATTTGTACGGAACCCTCGGTGCGTGAGTCCGATTCGCACTTGGCCGGTTTTTTTGTAACGTCACATCAACAAAAGACGATCACAAGAAATCAAGCTAAAACAAACAAGCAAAAAACTTACTATCACACCATATGACAGTAAGGTACCTGTCCCACTGTCAGCGATTAATGAGCAGTGAGTGTGTGACAGCGATGAGCGACAGGATGGCGCTCACTCTAGGGGAGTTTCCCTGGAGTGAGCGCCAAAAGGGATAAGAAACCGGGTCATCGTATATAGTTGAGGCGGAACGCGTGAGGAACAGGCAATCTTTTTTTGCCCTCACGTGTACCCGTAGCCGACAGCCGCAGCACAATTGAATTGAGATCCGCTAGGACCAATGCCTGTTAGGGTTGTGAAATTCATTCGAAAGAGATACCTTGGCCCTGGCATTAGGGCAACTGAAGGAGCATGGGTGGGTTTTAGTCAGTAAAAGTCTGACCGCCCTTCCGCTCCACCCAGAGAGACGTCATTTGATGATTTCTCACGCACAAAAAAGAAACACGGAACCGGTCAAAGTGGCGGTGCTTGGGGAGGCCTATGTCCAACAGTGGACGTCGAAATTATGCTAATGATGAAGAAGCGCCTGCATGGGCCCACGAGCTACAACTCGTTAGTCGGAGCCGATACCACAAAGCTACCACTGCTATCATCGGTTTCTTACTAAACTTCAACTATATACGACGACCTTGGTTACTTATTTCTTTTGGTGACTACACCAAGCGCGAGTCTCTCAGCGAGTATTTTGCTCGCCAAGAATCGTTAAGCTAGTAGTGTCAATTACGTACAAGGAGTCTCCAATCTTTTGTACATTCCTTGAAAGAGAATAATTGATAGCTAACCGTTTCCTCGTTCGCGGTGGGACCCGTACCTAACACGTGTAAATAATTAAGAAGGTAGTATTTCATAATGAATGGGCGGAAAATAATAAATTACAGACAATAACGATGAATTATTGCATGACAGGGCTGTGCTAATATTAACGTGGGTATAAGTTTCAGATAAGACGGGCCTAGTTAATAGGGAATTTAATTTCTTTGTTAATTTTATTTAATTTTTCGTTAATTGGCTGTAGTTATGCGTATAGTACACCCGTCTTTATTAGTTACCTAGGTACGGTCTCATCATTCATCATTTCAGCCGTAAGACGTCCACTGCTACACTTAGGCCTCCCACAATTTGGGGGGCTTTGCCATAATCGCCACGCTTGGCAGGCGGGTTGGCGATCGCAGTATAGTGGTAAAATGCATAGAGAACGCTGCTGCCCATTCTCTAGTAAGTCCTTTAGTCGCCTTCTACGACACCCACGGGAAGAAATGAGGTGGTGTTATTCTTTACGTACGGCACCACACGGTACAAGGTACGGTCTGCACATGATCTAAGATTATGTCTGGACTTTAAAAGAGACTGTCCCGAGTTTGTTTTGGCCTTTTTTCTCAGGGTAGTCAGATAGGAAACGCCGACCTTGTCTAGTTTTAAAAATATGACTGACGTGTAAAAGTGTTTGTACAAATCTACTTGCAGAAATAAAATCATTTATCATTGATGTAACTCAAATGTTCATCCCGATCAGCATCAATAATTTATATTCCTACTACTAGAACACATTCTAGAGTTGTTAGAGGGAGTGAGTCATTATCCACCACGGGCCCAGTGCGGGTTGGTGAATGTCACATGTATTTGAATTGACTGGCCTGTTAGTCTAGTGGTTAGTGAACCTGACTGCAAAAACTGAGGTCGTGGGTTCGATTCCCACCCAGGACAAAACTTTGTGTGATGAGCACAATCATTTGTTCTGTGTCTGGGTGTAATTTATCTATCATCATCATCATCATTTCAGCCGTAAGACGTCCACTGCTGGACTTAGGACTCCTCCAATTTGGGGGGCTTTGCCATAATCGCCACGCTTGGCAGGTGGGTTGGCGATCGCAGTATGGTGGTAAAACGCATTGAGAACGCTGCTGCTCATTCTCTACTAAGTCCCTTAGTCGCCTTTTACGACACCCACGGGAAGAAATGGGGTGGTGTTATTCTTTACGTCCGGCACCACACAATCAATTTATAACAATTTATCTATAATATGTATGTATTTAGAAATATATAAGTATGTTTATCAGTTGTCTGGTTACCATAGTATAGGCTCTGCCTAGTTTGGGATCAGATAACGTTGTGTTGGTTGGCCTAACATATTATTATTTAAAAAAATATTGGTTCTAGAACATGCTGATTTTCACACGATGTTTTTTCCTTTACAATTTCAAAAGCAGTGGTGTTGAAATTAAATATACAAAGTAAGGTGCTTGCTTGGGTTGAAACTCATGATCTACAACTCGTACGTCTGAGCTCGTACGACTAAGGGACTTACTAGAGAATGGGCAGCAGCGTTATCTATGCATCTTACCACCATACTGCGATCGCCAACCCGCCTGCCAAGCGTGGCGATTATGGCAAACCCCCCCTTTGGGGGAGGCTTATGTCCAACAGTTTGCAATTAACAAATTTTGAAAGAAAACCATCTATCAATAATTTCAATTCAGCACGTCCCTTGCTGTAGCGACGCCCTAATACGAGCTCAGCACCCCAAAGGGGTACTCTCTTTATATGTAGACCCTTCGTTTTTAAGTTTTAAAGCCTAAATTTATTGAGCTAACCACAGGCAAGTCCTGTTAAGCAACCGATAACCTCCTTTGACCTGGGAGGAGCCATAAAAAAAAATATGTCTGCCATATGCTTCTTAAACGCGAGTGAAGAACCCCGACGCGGTATAATTTATGAATGTTTTATGAGATAAGATCTCACTCGTGCATCTATTGAGAAGACGTATTGTCCTCGTGAAAACACGCTTAATTACATTTTTTTTTTGTGTTGGCCCCAAGTCAATAGTATAAAAATAAAATTCACCACTGCGTAATACTTTAGTTGAAAAGAGGAAGTGATACAACGAACTCCTCAGCAGCGTAGATGTTGGTAAAAGGTGGTTTCGGAAAGTTGTAGTGAAGGCCTACCTTCGGTTGGCAGCGATTTACAGCAACATTACTGTGTGTAATATACTACAGCTAATAGCTACATACATGTTATAGTCGCTACCCATCAGCATATCGTGTTGATTAGGCTTTTGTACACTGAAAAACTGTCCCTTTTGACAGACCAATTATTTGGGACATTATATCCAAATTGCATTCATATTCTAGCATCCATCCAGTGAGCAGCACCTCAGAACTGGTGACCCAGAGGCAACGGCCGCGGCTTACGAGTAGGTCGTGCGTTCGAACCCAAGCAGAAACTTTACTTTGTGTAAATTATTTCATCACCACTGAGAAAACTGGCTCGTAATAGAATAAAAAACTTGAAGACATATTGTGACATCCGCCAATCCGCACTGGGTTTCAATGGTGGATCACAGCCCAATCCTTGTTATAGAAAAAGGAGGCCAGTGTTCCAGCAGTGGGCACATTATTCGGCCATTACCCCACAGTTCAAACCAAAAACAAAAGAATTGCAGCAATATTAAAATTGGTACGTACAATCATTTTTTACGAATCAAAAGCTACCGACGCGACGTATAAAACATGGCCGCGAGGCGAATACAACGACTTTCACAAACGGTTTTGAATCGGAATAGGGAGGTACACAAATACAAAAGAATCAGTGAAATTGCAGTTTTGCGCACCGCAGCTTTGCAGTATTTTCCATTTGATTCCTGATTTCTATGTGGAATATTCTTTAGATATTAAGAGAATCGATTGGGTTACTTTTGTATCAAAATCAAAAGTCATTTATTCAAAATAGGCTGTGGATCAGCACTTTTTGAACGTCAAAATTACGTAAGACAGTCCCCCAAAATGCCCATCCTTCACAATCGATTTGCCTTAAGTTTCTGCCAAGTATGTTTGAGTCAGCTTATAGTCTAATTTGATGCAGTTTAATGATAGTATCACATTTCCACTACTTATGGTGATGATGATGATAATTCCTTCCGCACTTGGATTCTCATTCGGTCCGTTGTGTGTGGGGATTTTGGCTCACAAAACCAGCTTAGCTCCGCCCAGGAGCTGGGAGCTTCACAGGCTTTGCGACCTCATTGTTCCGAGGATTTCTTCGCATTGAAAAGCCACGGCGTCGCATTTCAGGATGACGTGGGCGGCTGATTCCTCGGCGTCAAGGTAGCCCCTGCAAGGCGGGCTGTCTGTGGCGCCTATATCATAAAGATGTTTGTTAAGAGGTTATGGCCCGTAATTCTTCCTATATCAAATCAAATCAAATCAAATCAAAAGTCATTTATTCAAACTAGGCTGAGAGTCAGCACTTTTTGAACGTCAAAGTTACATAAGACAGTCCCCCCAAAACGCCCGCCCTTCGACACTTCCTAGTGCTTTAGCTGGGAAGAAGAAGTGGCGGAACAAACTCCCCAGCAGTCTGTTAAGTAATTAATATTATAAAATAAAACAAAACATACATCAAATTATGCGTCATAATATCAGCTAGCACACGCCAATATACGAACAAAATATTAAAAACTAAACTCAAGCTGAAATAATAAAACCGTAAATAGAACTTAAAACCTAAATTAGAGCCATATTATTCTAAGGTTATTTCTACTCAGACTGAGAAGCTTTTTAATTAATCGCGGGTATACAGTCGGTAAAACCAGTACTTAGTTCCCTCCACTACCTAGATGCAAGGTAATACAAAACCCTTTGGGTCAAAGTTTCGGGCTTCAGGGACCCGTAATTACTGCCAATGATCCAAAAATGACAGACGGAACCAACGGCTTGACGTACTTTCCGATACACAGAGGGGTGTTGGTATTTAAAGACGGCCACCCATCCAGGGATCAACCGTGGCAAATGTAGCTTAATCTAGCTTAATAGTTAGTGTTTTTAATTAAGTATTATATTATATTTTGTTCAACAGACAACCTAAACTTGACGTGTAAATTGTAAAAATCGTAAGATAATTTGAATTTTTTGGCTAAACTTGCGCTCCCTGCCAGAGTCGCGAGATTTGTTCGAAAGAGGTACCGTGGCCCTGGCATATAGGCAACTGAAGGAACACGGGTGGGTTTTACTCAGTAAAAGTCTGACACGCCCTTCTGCTCCACCCAGAGCGGGAGACGTCATTTGATGATTTCCCACCCACAAATAAAAAGAAAACTTGCGCTCCCCACTAAATATAATACAAAGTTGAGAAACACTTGCTAAACAGTCTTACTGAAACAAAACTGGGAAATTTTTGTTTCCCATGACCTTAATCGATTTCACCATCTGAGGGCTTACCCCGATTAAGTTATCTAGCAAATAATTTTGTACAAATTTTATCCAAATTAGGGTTTGTTTATTACTGTTGAAACTATAGAAACCACAGCTGGTCAGAGATAAAACAGGCACAGGCAGATTGAATTAATGTCTATATTCTAGACATTGCGCCCATTTTAATGACCTTAATCTGTGATGAACAACGAAACCAAAGCTTTGGTTTACAGATGGAAAGCTCCGTTATGAGCACCTGAACCTGGAAACATTTGAAGGCTGTTTTTTTCAGAAGGTAAGATACATACTTGAGTTCGATTCCCACCCAGGACAAATCTTTGTGTGATGAGCACGATTATTTGTTCTGTGTCTGAGTGTAATTTAACTATAATATGTATGTATTTAGAAATATTTAATTATATTTCGACACCTCCTACGTAGAGTATCGTAATCAACAAATTTCGATTTTTTACTTTTCTTTATTTTCATACTTCTAAATATGCATTTTTATATAACAAAATTTCTATATTTTACTTGTCTTTATTTTCATACTTCTAATTTCGATTTTTTACTTATCTTTATTTTCATACTTCTAAATATGCATAATTGCATAATTTGTTGATTACGATACTCTACTTAGGTGTCGATTTATCAGTTGTCTGGTTACCATAATACAGGCTCTGCCTAGTTTGGGACCAGATAACGCTGTGTTGGTTGTCCAAAGATTTTATTATTATTTTTTTTTTTTTTTTATTATTTCATAAGGGAAAACAAACAGTAGTATACTAAAAATAAACAGAAACAACTTAACATATAAAGTTAACAAATATACTACCCACTACATTTTCCACAGATTAATACATACAGAGTTACAAACTGGTGGCAAACATTAACTGTAAGTCGGGGCAAAATCAAGTTAACTCTAGATAGGGCTAAGGCATAAGTCCGCCTACATTCCTATTTATGTCCGAGAAAACTTTTATATTATATAAATTAAAAAAAAAAAAAAAGCAATAGAAACTAAGAGTAACTAACTAAAAAAAAAACTCTTATAATTCTGTTATAATAATTTGCTTATGCATACGGAGTCTACTGCTTATCCCTTAAAATGTTAACTAAATTATGTTTAAAAGTGTTACAGCTAAGAAATAATATGTCGATATCACTAAATCGCTTATTATACGTGTCGACTAAGCGGTGTAGCGGTGAGCGCACACCAGCCTTGGATTTACAGAAGCTGGTAGCAAACAGTCTTCTGGTGCGCACTTTCCGCCCATGCACATGTCGAGGAACCAGGTAACATAACCTGTTCACTAAGTCAGAGCAATCAAACTTGTTGCGGCATACATTAAATAGAGTCATAGTCTCAAGCAGCGTACGTCTTGACTGTAACGTGAGTAGGTCGTATTTTTTAAGAAGCCACTGGTAACTAGCTTTTTTATGAAAACACCTATAATGCATAGCACGAAGGTACTTACGTTGAATTAATTCTATTATTTCAATGTATTTAGCATAATAGGGATTCCAAATTGGTACAGCGTATTCTAATTGCGGCCTTACTATAGACTTATATAAGTGTAAGAGGGTGGTGGGACGACGGAATTCTCTAGAAGCTCTCATCACAAAACCAAACATCTGATATGCCTTATTAGTTATATTTTCAATATGAATATTCAGATGAAGTTTCGAATCCAGCTGCACACCAAGATCACGTAGACAAGTAACTTTGTTAATAATGCTATTAGCAAGTCGGTAATTAAAATTAATAACATTTTTCTTCTTCGTAAACGTTATACTATGACACTTAGACAGACTAAGGTATAGCTTATTAGTAGAGCAATAGTATGAAAAACGATCAAGGTCTTGTTGGAATTCAATACAATCCTGTTCATTACAAATTACTTTGAAAACTTTTAAATCGTCGGCATATAGGAGAAATTTGGAATTTCGAAAACAATGTTTTATATCGTTTATAAACAAAATAAACAATAGAGGCCCTAAAATTGAACCTTGCGGCACTCCTGATGTGACTTGTATGCAGCTAGACTCGAAACCATTAATCACAACTTTCTGGGTTCTATTTGTTATATAAGAGACGAACCAGCGCAGAAGATCACCCCGAATACCATTGAATGCGATCTTATCAAGGAGCAATTTATGATCTACTTTATCGAATGCTTTCTGAAAATCAGTATACACCGCGTCAGTTTGTTGCCTGTTATCAATATTTTCGAAAAGCTGTGTTGTAAATATTAAGAGATTACTTATACAAGATCTGTCTTTAACAAAACCATGCTGTTCCCTAATTAAAACCTGGCGGATATATGGGTAAATCTGAACATGAACAAGTCTTTCAAAAAGTTTAGAAAATGCCGATAATATAGAAATAGGGCGATACATCTCCACGTCATTCTTAGAACCACTTTTGTGGACTGGTACTATATTCGCGCGCTTCCACACATCAGGAAATACACCAAACGAAATACACTTGTTAAATAATATAAAAATGGGATAACATACTGTATTATAAGTATTTTTTAAAAACATCGCAGGTATACCGTCTGGACCTGGCCCTTTGGCAGAATCCAGCATTTTTAATTCTTTACGGATATTATCTAAAGGAAAGTACAATTTTGTTAGGTTGATATCATTGTCAGCACTTGTAGATGGTGGTACCCAAGTATCAGGGTCAAGTGTGGAAGGTTCATACACCGAATGAAAAAAGGTAGAGAATAAATTACATGTTGTGGTAGGGTCACTGGTTGAATTTTGTTTATAGTGTATATTGTCAGGAATTCTATTTGTAGTTTTACGATTGGAGACGTATGACCAGAAGGCTTTAACATTAGTGGCAATGTTCTTTTCAATAGACTTTATGTATCTTTTATAGCATTTATCCGCCTCCTTTTTGAACCTTGTTCTATGATCGGAAAACTGTTCATAGTCACATATGTTCCCATATTTCTTCCATTTGATCCATGCAGTAGTTTTTTTCTTAAAAATGCGTATGAGAGAATGTGTAAACCAGACAGGAAAATAAGAATTTTTTAGCTTACTAATGGGCGTGTGCAATCTAATTATTTCAAAAAGCTTCTCGTAGAAAATAGAGACAGCCTCTTCAGGTTCCAACTTATCCAACAAACCATTCCAGTCAACATTACTAATATCTTTATTAATGTTATCATAATCAGCTTTGTAATAATTGAGTGACTGTGCAGGTTTACTCCTCGAGGTACGGCTTGTATTTATTAATGGTAAACGGGTATAGAAGGCAGGATGGTAAGCATCAATGGGCAAGAGGGGATCATCGGCGGGACACATGACACAATGTATATTACTAAAAAACAAATCCAAAATACGACCGCTACAATTGTTTAAATTATTATATTGTCTCAAATTTAGTTGCGAGCAAAAGTTTAAAAGTCGGCGAGTCACATTAGAATGCGTATCAGTATCACATTCCATAAATGATAATTTATGGACCCAATTAAGTTGAGGCATGTTAAAATCACCTATAAAAATAATAGTATCCACACGATGATCATCAAGCAAGGTTGAAAGAGAATTTAAAAAATTTAGGTATACGTCTTCTGATGTGTTCGGAGGTATGTATGTGGCGCATATTAAATTATAATTGCCATTGCAAGAAGGGAATTTAATTATTTTGTGCTCGGGTAAAATTAAAGGGGGCGATAATGAAAGACAGAATGGCTGGAACTCACGAGAGACTGCTATAAGGACACCACCACCATCTTTTTTTTTTGTAACTGTGCGATCACGATCACATCTGAATACTACATAACGCTGGTCAATGAATTCATTTTCTGAAATATTAGGTGTTAGCCAGGTCTCGGTTAAAACAATGATGTCATATGTATGCGCTAAAATATTCAAGTACAAAGTGTTCAGTTTAGTCCTGATTCCTCGACAGTTCTGGTAATATATAGATACATGACTATTAGCCATTGATTGAATAGCTCACTTCAATAGTATTAATTAAAAGCAATATTGGGGGTGTTATAAAACAACGACACGATAAAAAGCGAGTAATCGGCAGATTGACATTTACATTAGTATTAGTAAGGGCGACACAGGCGCAGACGTAACTGTTAGTGTGAGAATACAGCAATAAACCAGAGGTCAATGACAGGACCCACAAAAAATATGCGACAGCAATACGTATAGCATAAGTTAAATTAATGGATAATAAAGACACTTTCACATGATAGCGAACACGGCATAGCAAATATGCAAAAGGTTGATCCGCAGAGGGCAGGCAAACAATACTATTTAAATAAATGATAGTACTTTTTCCTTTTCTTATAATTATACTACATGGACTATTGAAAGGGAGATTTTTTATCAGTGATCTTCTCTGCTGGGTTACTTGGTTTAATCTTACTTGATATGTCAACTTCCGATCGAATGGAAAACGTAGCAGAGTCATCTGTTTCTTTAACCAACACAGTCGCGTTTCTGATCCAGACGTATTTAAATTTACTGGATTTAGCGGCCTCACGGCATTTGCGAAACAAAGCTTTATTTCGAAGTGTTAAATGCTCATTGATGTAGATACGACATGGGGTCCCGGCGATGCCAACTCGATCAGATGACAGTCCTTTGGATAGGCGGTAAGCACTCAGCATATTATCGCGAAGCAGGCGAGAAGCAAACTTAACTACAATATTCTTGGGACGATCATTCTGTGAATGTGCATGGGGAACGCGGTGAATAGCAACTATATCATTTTTCACAAGCGGTATATTAATTGCTGACGCTATAGACTCTATAACAGAAACTAAGTTTTCTCCTCGTTTTTCAGGAATGTTCCCCAGTTCAACATTACATTGTCTGGCCTGTTGCTCCAGCATGTCTATTTTACTTTCCAGCAGAGCCACCGACGTCGTCGCAGAGTTCCTGGTACTCATCGCAATATCATCAATGCGCTTCGCACAATCACCGTAGTTTTCGGAGTTAAAGTTGACAGTTGACTTCAGGTCTGTGACTTCCTGATGCAGATCTTCATATTTTGCGGTCAGACTCGAAATTTCATCCTTAGCCGAAGAGTATTCAGTACGGAGCTCTCTCAGTTCAGCTTGTACCTGTAGCGAGGTTTTGGATAGGGCACTAAACTCATCTCTTAGGTTACTAATGCTCATGTTGACGCTCGAAAACTGGTTATTTATGTTAGCGCGCAACTCGCTTATTGTTTTTTTTAATTCGAGAGACAGGTCAGCAATAGCCAATGTAAGCTCGCAATCAGGTTGTTTTCTTTTAAACGGTCTTTGCGTGACATTAGTATCAGATGCAGAATCTTGTCCCTTGTGCAGATCAGGACTCGACTGGCATTTATTCGGTGAACGAATCATAGTAGTGTACGTACCAAGAACGCTTACTGCTCCAACTGGTATGACGTGTTGTACAAAAAACAAAGTTGTTCGGATATTGCTTCACAATTTCGCCGCGAGTGCTTCACGCAGTGGTGGCCGATTGGCTTAAACCGCTACACTTGCCAATACAACGCAGCTCGACCGCAGGTTCGATCCCCGCCGAACGCGGGACTTTTTCTCAATGTTTAATTCAACTTATTCAAACTCACGAAGAGAAGGACGGCGCTCTACAGGTTCCAAGATGGCGCTGACACTATATGGCACACTCCACAAGATAGTACGAGAGGAACCGATAAAATATTATCACAGATATTACCAAACACAACTAAATAAAAATTAATTAGCCCCGACACAAAAATCAGATCTACAGCACGTCTGCCAACAGCAAGTGTTTCGACCAAACTGGAATTTATATATATTTAATTATTATTATTGTACTTTCTGTCAGCCAAAGGTAAGCCAATGGTTGGTACTACACTTGGAGTTCCTTAGAAGGCGAAAAATAAATATTTTCTTAGTATAATGACGTGTTTATTGTAATATATCTGTTATTCCTTTATTGAAAGTACGTCAGGTGCGGAGTACTAGCAAACGGTGACCAGAGGGGTAATTGCGTAACTTGCTATCAGTGGGAATTGGTTTCATATTGATAGTTAAACAACATTCATTGCATTATTTACGTTGTTGAGCCGACAATTTATTCGAACAAATGACACAATGGTTTATAAATAATCTTCAATCCGATTCAGATTCTGATAGATAGTGCGTTTCGCAATTAGGGTGCAGATGTATGAACGTAAACGACGTAAACGCAGTTTGTACGGATTGAAGCAGGTGGCGTTCTGTAGGTTTTGTCTAGCTCCATGGGAAAAAGGTGTGCGTTTATGAAAATGAAAAAGGTTTAAACGAGCTTATTACAAATTAGAGGACTACATCCAAGATAAGAACGCTTGGAAACATGCTGGTCTCGCTCCATAGGACAGTCTCATAGGAGTTTATCAAACTAGTTGCTAACTTAATTGTGTAGATAATATTTATTTTTTCTTCTATGACACTGTTTTACATTCTGTAATTACTGTAACTCACACACTGACAGTTTATATGGGTAGTTCATATAATTGTTTTTTTATTTAACTGCTTTTGTTAATTTATTTTTATTTTCTTTTAATTTCATTTGTTGTGTATATATATCATTTGCATCGTTGTATATGTAAGCGGGCACGCCCTTTATGCCTGGAGGCTTTAGTAAGGTTTTAAGTTCTGTTTACGATTTTGTTTCATTATTCATTTCAACTTGAGTTTAGTTTTCAATGTTTTGTTGGTATAATGGCGTGTGCTAGCTGACATATGGCGAATAATGTATGTTTTGTTTTATTATATTAATAACTTATACAATATTGTATAGAATCAAGTTCTTCTAACTTAACAGACAGCAGTGCTGCTGGGGAGTTTGTTCCGCCACTTCTTCTTCCCAGCCAAAGCACTAGGAAGTGTCGAAGGGCGGGCGTTTTGGGGGGACTGTCTTATGTGACTTTGACGTTCAAAAAGTGCTGACTTTCAGCCTAGTTTGAATAAATGACTTTTGATTTTGATTTTGTTTATTCGAATGAACAAGTTTTAACTTACATCAGTGGTGATTGGAGCCTCCTTTTAAGCGTATAAAGCCTGTATTAGGAGACTCCGCTCTTCCATACATTATTAGTATTTATAAAATACTTGTTTATTTCCAATTCCAATTTATACTAAAGAAATAACACTATGATACATTAAATGTATGAAACGTTATGCAGAGTGTGTAAAACTGGGATTGTGTGTGAGTGAGGATGTATGTGAGTTGTGTGAGTGAGGATGTATGTGAGTTTATGTACATGTATGTATGTATAAAAAGTAGGGAGTATTACTTACATGATACATAACATCATATTATCATCATGACTGTGATCGCCAAGGACTAGCCAGAGATACTACCTACTAGTAGTTATGCCCACAATTCGACAGTTAAGTTTGAGTCCGATACAATAGGGGGCGAGTCTATTATCCAAACTCTAGGCTGCTAATGAGAAATCCCAGGTGGGAAACTCACTAACACTTTGACGACCCAAGAATTGAACCCAGGACAACATGTTCAGCAGTAACGCTTAAGACCACTTCACAGGCCAAGGCAACGTAATAAAATTCATAAAAGGATGTTACCGAGTAATTTACAAAATTGAATGATTTTTTTAAACCAAATCCAGAATTATGACACTTTTTATTTAATTACATAATTACTGACGTTGAAATCAAACCCAAAGACGTTACAAGATTAAAAATTTGTTACGTAAAATATAAGATTTACCGAAAGCAATTGCATCAAGTGACTATCACAGCTCTTTCATATATCTTAGAAGAAGCTTTCTTATAATTTTTTGCTCCCATATACCGGTTGACATTTTTTACCGTCTCGACCTTCATGTGGTGTGTTGTGTAACTAGAATAGAAGGCAGGAAGGCCTTCAGATTCATCGTAGGTGACTAAAGGAGCGCGGGACGCGGGTGGACAGGGATGCGTGTGCGGCTCGTGCGCCTACGAAAGATCAATGAGGCCGCCTATCGGCCGGCTTCAAAGGGTAGGACCGCGCTCCGAAATCAATGATACATGCCGCGCATTGAGTAGGGTGCGTATGATTTGAGTTTCGATGGATTTTAATTTTTTTTTTTTGTTTTTTTTTTCCAAATTTCTGTTTTTGTTGTTCTAGTATGAAAATGTTACTTTAAATGTGTAGTATTTATTACTAAATCAATTTAATTACATGTTATTCAAAAATAAAAAAAATAAAAATTTCTATGCCAAAAGCTTCTATTCCGTTCACCTATTACCCCCATTTTTTTTCAAGACGCTAAAAAAAGTCACCCAGTATAGTTAAATCCATTGAATAAACGAACCAGGGGTGAACGACATAGTTCGTTTGCCTATCAAAGTTTTTCAGCCTGAAACTCGCGCCGAATCGCTCCACGATTTCAGTAGCACTCCAGCATCGGTCGGGTACGGATGTTGTATGAGCTTCCATTTTTGAAAACGACGGCAACTTACGAACGTTACTCCTCGTAAAAAATTGTATAAATAAAAAATAAAGTATTGGTGTATACATAGTGTTCTTTTTTGTCGAAAAAAAATAATAGACAAAGTTTTTTTTGTTGTAAAAGTGTATGTTTTTTTAAAGTGATTGAAAAGTGAGTTGAAGCTTTGTGAAAGTTTAGTGTTTTAACTAGTTAAATTGAACAGGGTAAGTTTAATTGTGATTGATTACGGTTAGGGACAGCCGATTATGTTTCTAGTTCGATTAGATCTGAATTTGTGAGTTGGGTTGAAATGTTCGGGCGTGAATTATTGGCGTTTTCTGGATCTGATTAATAATTATTGGTGTTAATATTTGGTTTTCAGGATTTATTGATACATTTCATTTTGTGATCACGCTAGCGTGTAGCTAAAAATATGAACAAAGTTCTTTAAAACATTTAAAAGTCATTTTTGAAATTCGTCGTCGAGAACGCAATCAACTTTTTTATAAACTGTCACTTACGTAGACATTTTCTATACATGCAAAATTACAGTTAAATGTTTTAAAGATTTTTTTTTTCATATTTTAGTTACACGCCAGCGTGAGATTTTTCAACTTTTAATTAAAATAGACATATTCCGTAAAAAAGTGGGCTACATAAAGTGCATTTCCTAATTCACTATCAACGCTTCTAGTTCCTATTTATATACCTATATCTGTGATTTACACTTCTAGCCGGAAAATAAACAACTCAAATAATGATTTATAGTTCCTTGCCAACATAGTATATTCTGTATTCGAGGCGCGTTAAACAAGCCGTGAGAAACCCGAAAATATGATAAATCGGTGTAGGTGCCCATCATAGCATACCAAATGGGATATGACGGTTGTATTGTATTTTATGATATTACACAATATAACTTCAAAACGCGAAACAAAATTTTAAAAATAGTATCACTTTATATATTATTTTCAATAACAAATAAATGTTCATTTTTTTTTAATACATACAATACGGGCCCAATCCAAGAAGATAATATCACAAAGGAGTTTTACTAATATTTTTTTTTTCAAATGGAATGCAATGATCAATATCACCACTCTTGGGAGACAAGTAGTGCTTGCAGTAGTTAAGTACGATAAAACAACATTCTTAAATCTAGTGGGGCGCGCCATTTATAAAGCATTACAAAACTATTTCTTAGTCTTTAAGCTTTGATATTTTATTTAGTAGGTTCAATATCAACGTATGAGAGTAGACAAAGTAGTTTATGAAACTTCACATAACAAAGCACATACTCGTGTTTTAATACCCCTCATTTTACAACAGTTTCATATACTTCTATTCATGGACTATTAAATCGATGCAGATTTTTAATATTTCACAATAAGCCCATGTGGTAGATTATACTCCTCACCCTCTCACAGAGAGGAGGCATTTATCTCCGCAATGGAAACATTTATAGCCTGATTATGCTGTATGCTCAAACAGTCGAATAATTAACTTTGCATGTAAGTTACTATATAGCTCTAAAGTAAGCACTTAAAATAGAAATACTGACTAAAATAGACTGGCCTGTTAGTCTAGTGGTTAATAACCCTGACTGCTAAGACTAAGGTCGGGTTCGATTTCCAACCAGGACAAATGTTTGTGTGATGGGCTCAATCATTTGTTGTGTCTGGGTGTAATTTATCTATAATATGTATATATTTAGAAATATATAAGTATCAGTTGTCTGGTTACCATAGTACAGGCTCTGCCTAGTTTGGGGTCAGATAACAGTGCGTTGGTTGTCCTAAGATATTATTATTATTATCTTAAAATCAACAGCAAATTATGATGACCTTTAAAATATAAATCTTCAGACGCACCTGATTATATACCAGTCCATATTATACTTCCAAGTTCAGTTTAGTGATAAGAGATGTATCATAATCATCACCTTAGCCGAAAGACGTCCACTACTGGACATAGGACTCCTCCAATTTGGTGGTTGTTAAAATCGCCACGCTTGGCAGGCGGGTTGGAGATCGCAGTATGGTGGTAAAATGCACAGAGAATGGTGCTGCCTGTTGAGAATGTAGTTGCCTTTTACTAAACTCACGGAAAGAAATAGAATAGTGATATTCTTTATGGCCGGTTCCACACGGAAGGACGAGATGCAAATAGTTTGAAATGAGAAATTTTTCTTTTCAAGATAACTTTCTTCATACGCTTTTAAATTGAACTAAAATCTGTTGTATGATAAACTAATAGGTATTTCAAACTATAGTCTCAAGAAATAGTGGTTCGTAACTTGACATTGAGGAATTACTATGGAAAGTTCTATCCCAAGAAGGGAATGTCATTGTCGTATGTAAAATTTCTAAATTTACCATGCTTGGCATGCGGGTTGGCGATTGCAGTATGGTGGTAAAATACATAGAGAACGCTGCTACCCATTCTCTAGTAAGTCCCTTAGTCACCTCTTTCGACACGGGCAGAAATGGAATGTATGGAGCTATTCTTTATTTTATCACAATGTTATATGATTTTTATTTTATTAGTTGTATTGAATGTGACTGAAAATATTGTGGTTACATTACAAATTTTCTCACGCACACAGTTGCACACATATAAGGGTCTACCGCAGCACGTATTTCGTCCAATTTGTTGCGTTTTGACTGTAAAGCGGAAGTGTGGCTGTAATTTAAGTCGTTTTTATTATTTTTGAATAAAAATTACCTATAGACTTATTAAAATGACTCGTATCTATTAAATGAATTTGATGAACTATACTCGAGCAGAAAACTGAAGTATGCTACTGCCACCATTAAAATGGTGGTCCAGTGGCCGCGACTTACGAGTTGCACGTCGTGGGTTCGAACCTAAGCAGGCACTTTACTTTGTGTAAATTATTTCATCACCACTGCTCTCAAAACGGTGAAGGACAACATCGTGAGGAAACCGGCAGGTCTTAGAACCAAACATTTTAAGACCTACCAACCCGTGGGTGGATTATGGCCCACTCCCTCTCACCGAGAGGAGGCCAGTGTTCCAGCAGTGGGAACATTAGAAGCAGCTGATGATGATGATGATTAAAATTTTAGAATTTGATTCTGAACAAACTACTTTCATTCAGTTACCTACATATAGTCCTCCAGACCGAATTTCGGCCACGGCGGCCAATCTCAACGGAGACTAGCCATCGGCGCGGGAGATATTATAGTGCTCAAGTGTATGCGCAGACACAGGAGCACTCACTCTTCCCTCACTCTCATAGTCCGATGGGACAGCAATCCGACACGACCGGAGAGAGATCAGGCGTAGGACCAACTGCTTAACGTGCTTTCCGAGGCACGGGGGTATCACCCCGCCAACTTCCAAACTCCGGGCTGCTACTAAGAAATTCCTAATGGAAAAACCCAGTAACACTTTGCCTGACCCGGGAATCGAACCCAGAACCCCACGCTCAGCGGTCGCGCTTGCGACCACGAGACCAACGGGGCAGTTACCTACATACTGTATAGACTGCAGGCTTGCGGGCACCTCTGCGTCGCCTCACAAGCAAATTTAATAAGTTTTTCTTAACTTGGATCTATTCGCTTTATCCGTTGGAAAATTTAGAAACTCAATGCTTGACAAAGTCAAGAAAATATGAGAATTATATTCAATCTTTCCAATGTTCCTTAGCAGTAGCTGTAATTTTTTAATTTTTTTTTATTTCATATAATTATGTACGTATTTACTCCGTCCGAATTTTACTATATCAACGTTGTCTTTGTCTTTTTGTGTATCTATGAAGAACGTTGTTGGTTGCACATTTGTAAAACTACTTGTATTCTATTTATTTGTAAAATATAATGTGTAATTGTTTGTTCTTCCGAATAAATAAAATAAAATTTTACAGTTGCATTCACATCCAAAATTATAATCAGGCTTTGGTTTGGTTTGTAGAAATCGGTTAAACAACAGCGATTTTATAATGAATATTAGTCAAGAACTCTCGAACTTCTACGTCTCCGAAATACTGTACTAAAGCCATTCATTAAACGTTCAAGTTCACCTTTCTTGAGTTTGAATAAAAATAATAATAAGTACAACGCTCAAGTTACTCAAAAGCTGAATTACCAAAGTTAAGTCAAAGTTGAGTTTTAAGTTAAAACGACTTCATGTTTAGTAGCCTTTTATCTTATAAGTTAGTGTTGCTTAATTAGCATAGTGACTCAAATTTTGCTGCCCTCCGTATTAAGGGGACATTATCATTTGTTCCGTTGTGAAAAAAGGTCAATGTCAATCTCTGGCAGTCTGCAAACGAAGCATGGCGTAACTCTACGAAAACAAAAATATTTCTAATTTCAAACAACTAAGTTAATAGTTAAACATGATAAAATACTAGTTTTGCCCGCAGTCTCGCTTACGTGAATCTGCTCAAGTGTTTATTGCGCCAGTTCTTCTTTCCAGCTAAAGCACTAGGGAGCGGTGAAGGGCTGGTAGTTTGGGGGACTGTCCTATGAAATATTGATATTCGAAAAGTGCTGATTCTCAATCTTGTTTGATTTTTAACCGACTTCAAAAAAAGGAGGAGATTATCAATTCGTCTGTATTTTTTTTATGTTTGTTACCTCATAACTTTTGACTGGGTGAACCGATTTCGATGTTTTTTTTTTTAAATTGAAAGCTGGTGTTTCCCGAATGGTAATTTGGTTTCATTCGGATAGTGGGATCCAAGTGAAAACCATATAAGTCTTAAATTTGTATTAATTATTTGCGCGACAAATGAACGAATAATGCGATTAGATTAGTGCGGGGTATCTAACAAACTAAAAAGTTAAAAAAAAAACTTTATCCAAAAAAATAAAAACCGACTTCCTTCAAAAAAAAAACACTACAAAGTCAAAAATAACTTTAATTTCGGAAGTCCGTGGCATAAAAACCTTAAATACAGAGCCTAAGACACTTGCCTTTCATTTCTTCCGTTGCTACAGTAGTCATGAAACGCATACAGTTATGGTAATTACTTTTTCTAACTACTTTGTCAAAGTAGTTTATTATTTAACCGCCGCATATTTAGGTAAGAAATGCCTTACCTAAATAGGCGACAATTTATAACCCTTCCGAGCTGTGGCTTACACAGCTGAAGTTCTGTCCGGCCCGGACACAAACGTGTGTAAAGGAGTTCACAACTGAGAGACTGGGACCTGTGAATTTATTTCGGCCTTTTTTCTCAGAGTAGTCAGATAGGTAACGCCGATCTCATCTAGTTTTAAAAATATCATCATCTAGTGTAAAAGTGTTTGTACTAATCTACTTACATAAATAAAATCATTTATCATTTAAAATGTACACGCCGATATTTGTAGCTTCTGATGGAGTACGGTCCGTCCACGGCTTCGACACGGCCCTTATATGTGTGTAGACTTTAGTAATTGGGGATGAATTTATTGCTATCGACCGGGCACAAGTTTTTTGGGCAGCTAAACTTCGAATAGAAAAACTGAGAAATTGAAACGAATAAAAATGAATACGGAACTCTCTCCATCTACACGCCGATATTTTTATCCTCTGATGGAACACGGTCCATTCACGGCTTGGGCACGGCTCTTGTATATGTGTTCAGAGACCTTAAGTCCCAAGTAATAGAGGAGGAGTTTATTGCCATCGACCGCGGGCACACTTCTAATAGAAAAACATAGAAACAGAAACGAAAAAAAAAACAGATGTGTACGGAACTCTCTCCTCTCGATTGGACAGGAACTTGACAGATTTTTAGTGGCTAAAATTAAGTTTACAATTTAACCCTGTTGTGCAATTAATTTTGTGAAAGATGTAAACTCTGAGACTGTTCTCAAGGGCTTGTTTATGCTTTTTTAAATCGTCTGTTAGAAAAATTTAAGAGGATTATGAAGGTACTTAATGTTATTATTATGGGAAAATTTTAAACTTGACACTGACCTTTCGTTCTTTTGAACTTGTAGAAGATTCTCTGTTTTAGGGCTGCCACAAATAGGCCCGGCGCAACGGTGCGAGGTGATTCCGATAGAACAGTTTTCGTGAATTTTTAATTCACATGGTGTGGTGCAACGCACCTGTATGTGGGAACCTTTAGTATGTGTCTTATTTTTTAACATGTCACGCAGTGCAATGCTGTGAAAACTAGGTAGGGATAGCGTAACTACCTCTCGTATTTAAAAGATAACTTGATCAGCATACGGTACTGGGTTCGATTCTCAAGTCGGGTATGGGACTTAAATATAACTGGCGAAATATGGGTGTAAGTACTATAGGTACAGCTCTGCTCAATCCTTAATGTGAATGCTCCAAACCAGCCCGCGAAATTCAAAATTTCTTACGTTTTTTGCAATTTGCAGGCCAGTGCTAGGTTGTATGTTGATTAAAATATTATTCGCGACTGTAAGACTTATGTAGTTACAGAATTATAATCATCAAAATCATCAATACAACCCTCCAAGTTCATAAAGGCCTAAGAACAAAAAAAAAAAGAGAAAAAGTCATTCCTACAGCTTTATGAACTTAGAGTGCTGTATTGATGATTTTGATGATTATAATTCTGTAACTACATATGTCTTACAGGCGCAGCACTGGCCTGCAAATCGCAAAAAACGTAATAAAATTTGAATTTCGCGGGCTGGTTGAAGCATTCACCTTAAATCTTCGGAAAAATAGCGGTCATTGTGTCACTGTAAAATTTCCTCATTTTATATCTTGACTCCAACACAACTTCACAGAAATTCAATTTAGATCTACCAAATGTCTGATTAGACCAAAATAGGTTAATGTCAGAAAGGATTGTGGGCTGACGTGGGTCTGAATCTTGTCTCGACAAGTTAGATAGAAATAGGCTCAGAATTGAAGAAAAACGATCTGGATCTAGACTGAAATAGGTTTGTGACTGAAATTGCTAAGTTAGATTGAAGATACTTTTATATTAATGTTCTAGCATTTTCTTTTACAGGAATATGGGCTTTTTTTTTTTTTTGGATGGGAAATCATCAAATGACTTCTCCCGCTCTGGGTGGAGCGGGAGGGCGTGTCAGACTTTTGCTGAATAAAACCCACCCTTGTTCCTTCAGTTGCCTATGTGCCAGGGTCACGGTATCTCTTTCGAACAATCACGCGACCCCGGCAGAGGAATATGGGCTCTGATTTACATTTTAATAGTTATTACGTATGTCTGGTGTTCCGTTCTCTGCTTATTTCTTGTAGTCTAAAGTATAATATTATTAAACTCAAAAACGATTGAAAAGATTTTAAATATTATTTCGTCAATGGAAAGCTACATTATTCCAGAGTAACTTGAGCTATAAATTTCACGCAGACGAAGTCACGAGTGAAGTACTAGTACCTACTTATTATATTCAGATCTTAGCATTAGAAGAAATTTTCAAACAGTGAACAATTAAAAATAAAAGAAAGTTATCATTTCAACTCATGAAAAGTGTATTTTTCAGCGTGTTTTGTAGTGCAGAATACTCAGTGTACGAGTGCAGTTCTCACTTGGCTAGTTTTTGGAGTATAGTGCCAATTTCGACACTACAACGGGTCTCTTTACTCCTGAATAATAGAATCTCACCACTTAACTACGGAATCCTAAAAAGAAACATTCTTTTAGTTATCCGGTACAAAGGGACAAAAGCATTTGTGAGTGGGACACACGGGTGTAATTACAAACAGTTTGTAGTGTGTAGTGTGAGTGGGCCTCATTAGTATCTTATTAGACCATGTCCGGACAATCGTAAAAATATCGAGGTGGAATTTTCTCGGGTACTCGATTTTCAGCTCTAGATGTTGAACCGAGCTTTGAGAATCCAATAAAGTGTTTCCCCATTTGTCGAAAATACTTTGTAAGGTTATTCTGTATAGTGTCCACGAATCTTTTTGACATTTATTTTATTATCTAAAGAAAACTTACAGCTAGGTTATAATTAGGATAACAATAGTGAAAGAAGGCCAGTTACAAGTTTTCATTGATAAAATTAGTAAAGAACAAGACACGTTAAATGAAAGTAAGAAATAAAAGAACTTGGAACGAATAAAAGTAGAACGTAAAAAGTGTCAGTGATCTTCAAAGAAGTGGATGCAAAGTGTTTTTTAAGTTTAGTGACACTGGTGGTGAATAAGTCAGGATCATCAATGTTCAGACACATCGAGTTGTATGCTCTGCTAGCTCTTATCATATATCAGTTTTGTCTATAGATACACCGTACAGAGGGAACATGCAGTGGTCGATGATTCCTAAAGGAAAAGGATGGAACTCGTAGCCCAATTTTGCTAACAAGTTCATAACAATCGATTGAACCATTAGCTATTTTAAACAAAAATTCACATATCTAATGTCACATATACATATACACAATAGATAAAACTGAAGTATCTATTTGCAATGTCAATATAACACCTTTTTAATAAATGTATATAAAAGTATTTACGTTACTTATAGCAAAACTATACTCAAGCAAAAAAACACGGCAATATCCCATCCGATTCCTCGTATTTCATTATTTTATTATCTTCGGGAAACTTACTGTACAGCTGACATAAACTGTGTTCTTAAACAATAAGACAAATTAATGCCAGTTACAAGTTTCAAATCGGTCGCTGAAACTGGGCATGAAAATGTGCCTTCGACGCCTGTATCACGCCACGTGACACCAGTTACTACCTTTCCTCATTACGTAACACCTCCCACGCTTTACAACCAACCTAATAATTAAGCAGTTTCCCCTTAAGGCTCGTGCAGACAAACGCGACGCGACGGTCGCGCGCGATTCGACGATGTACATCCGTAGAACAATTTCTATGACCGTGTCGCGGCGCGACAGGTCGCCCCTGTGTGAACGGTCGCGCGCGTTTTCATAGAAATTGTTCTATGGATATAAATCGCCGATTCGCTCGCGACCGTCGCGTCATACTAGTCTGAACAAGCCTTTAAAAGGAACAATTCCTCTTACATAACATGAAAAAACATTAAAAAACAAAAGCAGTTTTTGATGAGATTTCTTGCCCGTTTTTCATGACGAAGTTATGACAAGTTTCTGAGCTCAGGGGTGTCACTGTCTACCAGGGCCGCGAGATTTGTTCGAAAGAGTTACCGAGACCCTGGCATATAGACAACTGAAGGAACAAGGGTGGGTTTTAGTCAGTAAAAGTCTGACACGCACTCCCGCTCCGTGCAGAGCGGGAGACGTCATTTAATGATCTCCCACCCACAAAAAAAGGGGTGTCACTGTAAAGGCTGGCATACACTTGTTTGGCTCTTCATGAGCCGGTACAGGTAGCAACATCTGGGGACGACAATCGCAACTAATATTATAAATGCGACGGTAAGTTTCTTTGCTTTTTAAGCTTTCACAATTAAACGGCTGAACGGATTTGTACGAAAATTGACACACGGATAGACCATGACCTGGCTACTTAATATTCTAGATCGCAGACAAAGTCACAGGCAACAGCTAGTGCGACAATAAACAAGACTTCATAAATCTTACTATGACGTTTTGAGTCTCTTTACAAAATATCAGTCTCAAGTTAAGCACTAAGAACAGCAACCTAGTCGGGCCATCTCTAGTTCTACTATTTAAATTGCATGAAAAAACAAAACGAGAATATAATTTCTGTGATAGTTTCATAATATGTACTACGATTGCCCATGTTTTAATTCTTTGTCATAGTGTCAGAGACATCGAAGCGCAACCTATTGTCATGAATTCAAGTTCATGATTCTGGAATCTTCTGTATTGAAATTCATAGACGGATATTTTAAAAAAATAACTGTTTCATGCATTTTGACATTGTAGTCATCAGTTTTCTATGAAATAACAGTTTTTGTTTTAACAACTTACAAAAGTTTCCACGCCAAGGTCATCATGTCATGTAGTGCATTCATGGCCAATGACTTTGCCACCCTGTACTTAATTTTGCCGCTTAGCTGTGCCGAATGTTACCGACTCGAACAAGTGTGTTGCACCCCTAACTGAAAAACTGTCACGTGGCCTAGGGACCAAAGTTAGATTATTAATATAGGAGAAACGTGACCCTAAGTTTATTGGTTTGGGCCGACTTGTTGTCTTACATAACCTTGGCAGTTTCACGAAAAGGACATGGTCGGAATTCGCTAGCGCTGATTGTGTCAACTAAGTTGAATGTTGTGTGCAAATAAACGCGAATTGACGTGTGGCAGCGAGCATGTTGAAGCCGATATTATGGTCAAAATAATGTCTAAGTTTGTTAAATAAAAGGAGAAGACTCACGAGTTATTAGTCGTGGTGTCGAAGCCACTTAGGCACTTTGTGAAAATTATTTCATCACCACTGTTCTTAAAACTGTGTAATAAACATCGTGCGGAAACCGTGTGTTAGAACCCAAAAATTCGAAGATATGTGACATCTACCAACCTGCACTGGGCCCGTGCGGTGGATTATGGCCCACTCCCTCTCACCGAGAGGAGGCCTGTGTCCCAGCAGTGGGAACATTAAAGGCTACTGCTGATGATGATGTTATTCCTGACCTCATATATATTTAATGATTTTTTATAGTACTACCCAGTCGTTCTAAAATCTGCTTAATTTACAAGTCATTAAAGATCATATTTAGTTCAAGTGGAATAAACCTCAACTGGATATTAGCATTTGAATACACTATTGATAGATTTATTTCTCCGACATACCTATGCTTTGATTAGATTTTTCAAAGTGTTGATTCTTCATAAGTTATTCAGTAAACAACTTTGAAACATGTTCACGGAATTGGATGTTTGCCCTTCGTACTATAGCATTTTGAATTATTTTTTTTTTGGCGGAATTTGTATTATAATAATATTTTAGGAAGTAGCACCAAAAACCAGACTTTATAGTTTATGCTTTGTTTAGTTATGTCTTTAAAGGCGACTAAGGGACTTATTATAGAATGGGCGGCAGCGTTCTCTATGCAGGCGTAAGCTAGTATTAGTAAATAGTGATTAAGTTTGTGATTTTGTTTGCATGGGGTTATTTTCAGAACGACTGATTCGATTCCGAAATTTATATTCAGTAATTGAAAGCTACACTATTGCTATATTCTGTCAACTCGTAACGACTGTCATAGATCTACGAAAGACAGCCAGGGCCAACGGCTTTATTTACTCCAAGGCATGGAGTGGTCTCCGTATGAAGAGATCCAGATCCCATCCACGAATCAATCTCAGCAAGCGTAGCGTAACCTGCATGACCCCGTGCGGCTTTTCTTACCTAGCCACCATATAACTTCCAAAATAAATTAAATAATGTTGGTGAAAACGTTATTAAGTCGGCGTAATTTAAAATAACTACGGTCACAAAGACACACACGAAAATCGACTTTATTTTATATTCATGTATTAAAATAGATGTCCTTTGTCTTATAATAATGTATTAAAATAGATGTCCTTTGTCTTATAATAATGTATTAAAATAGATGTCCAAAAAATATATGAACACTGTCCACTGTAGCCAAACAAAAGCCAGGACCTATATATCATAGTTTTAGTGGTCAATATATAGCTTGCGGCTGGAAAGTCACCTGCTAAATAATTCCTTTCTCGCGTTCACGATTGTCCAGGGATTAAGTTCTCTATTCGATTAGTTCCCCTGTTGGGGGTGAAGTTATGACCTATAAAATATAGAGTGCATTGACTAAGTGTGTTTTGATGTTTTTTGTCAATAATTTAATTACGTTAGAAATCGTTTGGCTGAAACTATTATGATCGTCTGAGGCTTAATTTGTATTTATAAAATTATATTTTTGTTTGCAGATTCATAATTATAGGTTTTCTATTTGATTAGATCCCTAGTTAGGGGTGACGTTTTGACCTATTAAACAACGTAGAATGCATTGACATTGACTAAGTGGGTTTTAATATTTTTGTCAGTTTATTTATGTTTAGATATCCTCTGATTGATTGATTGATTGATTTTTCAAGGTCTTTATTAGTGCATATGGTTCACAAATACAGTTTACAAATGATCTTATTCTATTTGTTCACAAATCCCGATTTATTTTGTTACGCAGGCTATCGCCTTTACAAACATATAAACATGAAATGACTTAATAATTATTATACAATGATTAGACTTATAGTTATGAGTACTTATTATTCAACTACGAAACATGTGCAAATCTTAGTATATAGACCCACATAAATTTAAATATCACTTCTAAAAATAAATTATCGCTTCTCGGCCTTTTGGCTAAGATATCCTCTGGCTGAAACTATAATTATGTTTTGAGGATTTGTTTCACGTTTTGTTTAGAAATTGATATTTTTGCTAACACAATCATAAATATTTTCTATATGATTAGATCCCCAGTTGGGGGGTGAAGTTATTACCGAATAAATATAGAGGCAGTGACTAAGTTTGTTTCAATGTTTGAATGTTTTAGAAATGATTGTGTTTGATGTTATTGATTACTTTTAAGTTTTATTCAGATGCTGAGATTCATAATGTATTTCTGTTGCATACTTTTAGAAAGAAAATTAGGTATATAAAAGGGTAGTTAGGTTTAAATAACTTCCTGAGTTGTACCGTTATGTTTTCATATCTATCTCATATATGGTGCCAACGGGTTGAAGTCAGAAATATAAACTCTGTTATTCACTATGCTAACCTATACAGAGAGACAGGAACATCCTGCCAGGGTCACGAGATCTGTTCGAAAGAGGTACCGTGGCTCTGGCATATGAGCAACTGAAGGAACACGGGTGGGTTTTAGTCAGTAAAAGTCTGACACGCCCTCCCGCTACGTCCAGAGCGGGAGACGTCATTTGATGATTTCCCACCCACAAAAAAAGGCAGGGACATCAATCAACACACAAACTATAACCAACCATGGATTCATTACAATCATTATTTTGAACCACCGAGCGTAGAATTTTTCGTCCGCAAGAGCTGGACGAGGTGACCCTAGAAAATTATTTTGGAGTGGCTTTTGGTCAATGTAGGCTACTAAAATATTGCATAGACAACAAAAGACATACCTCAGTATGCAAGCAGCTATTTAATATATTTTACGCAGATACAACTTTAACACAGATTAAATAAACGTGTATTTTATTTAAATCGAATAATGCTTGTCTAGCACAAATATATTTCTTTCTTACCAAAACCCCGAGTACTTTTATCGACCTTACAAAAGTCTCACTCGACAAAAAAATATACCCTACAGTCGACCAATACTCGATTCAAGGGTACTGTTGACCGTTAAGCAGGCTCCCAATACAGGCATATTTCACCCCTGTCAATGTTCAGGGGTGATAAGTGACAAACCCACCCCTCTTGACGGGGATAAAGGCCTTAAATAAAACTCATTTGTAATCCTAATACTCGGCTTCTATCGTTTCTTTTGGGTTCCGTACCCAAAGGGTACCAACGGGAACTTATAAGCTTCACTGTCTGTCCGTCTGTCACAGTGTGTCTTTTGAACTGTAATAGGTAGACACTTGACATTTTCACTGAGTGGGTACAACTATGGCCGCTGTCATAATTCAAACGAATGAAAATGTATGTTTGTTACACTTTAACGCTAAAACGGCTAGACGGATTTAAATGACATTTGGTACATGACATAAATCAGGACATAGTATACTTTTTACCCTAGTAGTAACTACGTTTCCGAGGAATAATTAACGACCTCCACGCGGGCGGAGCCGCTAGTAAATGCTAGTAAATAATAATTAAGAACAAACTAAAAATTATGGGAGGTAGCCAAACCTGTCAAATATTGTACGGTGGTACGGAACCCTTCATGCGAGTCCAAGTCCAAGTCGTACTTGGCCGCTGTTTTCCTATTTTGGATCGTTTTGTCTTTGTCCAAAAGGTAGAGTTTGGATTAATGGCTATTTGGAGAAATATTTGTCGTGAATAAAAAATATTACGCTGCTTTGTGTATTTTAAAGATGGTGGCCATATACTTACGAATATAGGTCATGGATTTACCCAGGCAGGCGGTTTAATTTATGTAAACAATTTCATCACAACTGCTCTCAAAAACGTGCAGAAAAACATCGTGGGGAAATGCTTTATATACAGTGTGTCTGGTCACCGGTGTCCAACTCGTTAAGGCGAAGCAATACGATCGATTTTATGGACAAATCCTCCATAATAAGACATTTTGCCCCTACTTTGAAATGGCGGCCATTTCAAAACAGTAATAAAACAACCAAATTTTTTCACACTTTTTTAGTTTCCAGTATTTTTTTTAGGTTGTAATGGTAGTTTTTGATAGACTTTTTAGTCTTGTCTACTTTTGTAGCTATCGAACGACACCACTTTTTTGCCTGTAGGACCTCTAATATTGGTAGATATGGCAAAATAAATGAACCCAACCGCACTCAGTAAAAATTAAAAATAAATTGGCCGCCATTTCAAGGGGAAAACTGCCTTATTATGGTGGATTTGTCGACAAATTTGGTCATATTGCTTCACCTTAACGGGTTGGACACCAGTGACCAGACACACTGTATAAACGAGGCCTCGACTAACGAATTTTAAGTCGTGGGTTGAATACAGGCAGGTCGTTTACTTTGTGAAAACAATTTCATCACAACTCCTCTCAATTCAGTGCAGGATAACATCGTGAGGAAACTGGCATGTCCTAGAAAATTTGAAGACATGTGCCATTTACAAACCGGCACAGGACCCGCGTGGTAGATTACAGCTTATGTCCCAACAGTGGGACCATTATAGATTGATTATGCTAAACGGGTGTTTCCTCTGGGGCGTGAGATAGATAGAAAACGTTTTACAAGTGTTGTGGCTTAAAATGGATCTGTTCTCTAACACTAGTTTATATATTTACACTGTTATTACTCGTAACACATATGAAAGGTATTATGAAATAAATCTTTTTTTAATTTATTTAAGCTTATTTATAGTATGACATGATAAACTGCCGTTTGCGAACATTTACAAGGTGATTTTTCATTTCCAATTTATACTTTAAAGCGCCACAAGCAACTGAGAAAAAAATAAAAACGACACTCGCCTCTCAATGGAATAAAAATCGTCACAACATTGTAGGTGTTATAGTTTATTATTTTCTTTCGTACTAATCCAGTTGGAACAACAGGAAAAAACAGTCGTACAAAGATTAAAAAAATGAGAAGCGTGTTTTTTTTATTTGTTAAGGTGTTTCGAATTTTGTGACGTATGTCAGCGTAGTTTACGAAGTTTTTGCTATCTTGGTAACCCCGGGCAGGATAATGGCACAAATTTATAAAATTATTATATTGTCATCGGTCCTTGATAAGTATGCCAAATTTCAAGTTAATCTGACGTTTTAAAGGGGGTCAAAATCATGTTCAAATTTTCCGTTACATAGGCAACTAACATACAAACATACTGATATACGTTTAAAGCAGGCAGGCAGGCAGTGGGTGTGTCACTCACGTGCTAAGACTTTTCAGTGCTTTATTTTATATTTCCAGTGACAGAAAACAAAGGGAGAAAACTTGGATAAATGGTCTAGAATCGCTAACATGCGGTGTGGACATCCATACACGTGTGTTCTCTGTCAGTCGAGTGGACAGTTACAAACGCATGAGTGAGAACATTTTTATTTTATTGGGTAGCAATTCTATTGGGAATCCAGGTAACCGACATAGCTAGAAGAATTGCTAAACTTAAGTGGTAGTGACGAGTGAGTGAGTGGCTCGCAGAACAGATGGCCTATGGGGCGGAAGGTTCTGGAGTGGCGACCGCGTACTGGAAGACGTAGTGTTGGAAGGCCACCCACATGATGGACCGACGATCTGGTGACGGCCGCAGGAATCCGCTGGATACTAGAACCGTGCTTGGGGGAGGCCTATGTAAAGCAGTGGACGTCTTTTGGCTGAAATGATGATGATGCTGATGGGTGGTAAATAAGTAAGCTACACGTTTAATTGTGGTTTTTTGAACGTGGACATCTCCATTACATGCAATATATTGCCTTCGCAGAGGCAATTCTGAATGTAGTAACGGGCTTGTGATTACACCTGGCTTTTTATTTTTATAACGTTACTATTAGCTCTCATCATCCCACACCTGGGCAAAGGATCCTCCCCATGATTTCCAGCTCTTTCGATTATGGGTTAAAGTGAAGATACTTGTCGTGCGTTTTCTCTACCTCGTCCCGCCATCTTCTACTGGGCTTTCTGGCCGTGTCACTGCTCTACGTAATGGTTATTTTGGCACACAGCTCATTTTACTGTATACGTGGTCAGCTCAATCCCACTTCAGCTTGGCGGCTTTTTGAGCAACGTCAGTAAGCTATGTTTTGGAGAGCAGTGTGATGTTGCGAATATGATCCGTCAATTTGACGCCGAGAGAACTGTAGTTTACACATGGGTTAAAAATAAGGAGAGATTACTTACTTAAAAACTGTAATCCATTCATTACCTGACAGACAACGCTGGGTTTAGCAGCAAGTTTTGCACAAGAGTTCCACAAGTTGCGAAATATTTTTTGGAAATCGGTGCAGGTTACTCTTTCCCGAATTGATGGTAGCTTAGTCTGGATTAGGCGCTACAAAAAGTATATGGTTAGATTATCTGTAGGTTGAACGCTTTTTATAGTGTATTCGAATGTGCTATCAGCAATGTACTATCATCATCATCAATCCCAAGCTCCACCAATTCGACCGGTTTTGTGCTTCCCGCATCCAGCGAATTCCTGCGGCCTTCACTGCGGTCCGCTTTGTGAAGTATGTAATATAGGTTTGCTAAATTTGCCAAAAAGTAATGGTGTTCGAATTTAATTTACTCGTAATGGAATATAATGATGAAATTCTAGTGATTGAATTTTAAATCTGGTGATTGAGATTAAATTCTAATGATTTGAATTGGAATTAAATTATCTGTGATACTGATAAGAATCTAGTTTTCTGTGAGCAATTTCTGTAAATTTATTTGAAAAATACCTAATTGATATTTTTAATCAAACAAGAAAATACGTACATGTGGTGTTTGCTAGCTATGGGCTAATGTAATGGGAAATAGTGAATTAAATTCTTTCATGGAAAATAATTGAAAGTCGACAGACAGTGGTGGGTTGGACACAAAGGGTTTTCTTAATTAAGTCTATCGGAAAGTAATTCGCAAGTATCCGACTGTGTTGAATCCTTTACATAGATATCCTACTAATATTCAAAACTAGCTACTGCCCGCAACTTCGTCCGCGTTAAATTTCTTGATCCCCTGACCCTTCCCGTCGCATTGAATTGCCTGCGCATTCGATTTTCCCCGTTTTTGCAACATTTTTCAGTACTGCTCCGCTCTTATTAGTTGTAGTGTAATATTATATAGCCTATAACCTTTCTAGATAAATAGGCTACTCATCACAAAAAGAATTGTTCAATTCGGACTAGTAGTTTCTGAAATTAGCGCGTTCAACCAAACAAACAAACTCTTCAGCTTTATAATAATAATTTATATAGTACAGATGTGAAAGTTTGTATGTTTGGTAATTTGGTACTCAATAATGCAAAAGATACTGAACGAACTTGAATGAAATTTGGCACACAGATAGTTTATAACCTGGATTAACATACTGTGTTTTATTCCAGGAATACGTTTCCGAGAGACAATTTTCGATCTCTACGCGAGCATAATAAATTACATAATGTTTTTACCGTCTATTGATCCCTCTATCGACACAAGCAAACACCCCCAACACGCAATTAAACCGAACAAAAGACCTAGATAACGAAACTAATACCTCTAATTGAGAAAACAAGAGATCTAATACCTAAAGCCGAATGAAAGATATAGCTGTCAGACACACCCTACATTCTCATCGACTTACTAACGGAGCTAATCCGTTGCCGGACGTAACCTAAACCCGTATTGGCGAACAATAAAGATCAGATCCCAAAGGCTTACTATACTTTTTGTCTATAACCTAGGTAACTGTCCCACAAAAAGCGATTTAAGTTGAAAGCCGGCGAAATTCAATTTTTCTTTCATTTATTGCAATTTGCAGGACAAGCTGCATGTTTCAGGATCATAACAACTGTCCCAATTTATTTGGGGTCAGCGCAAAATTGCCTTTTATCGACACTTCTCAATTAGTCGTCATCTCAGCAGTCCAGCCATCGTTTCTTTGGTCTCCCTCTACTCTTATAGCCATCGTCATTCATACTCAAAACTTTCCTCACAACATTTTCCTAATTCCTCTGTATCACGTGACCAAACCATGACAGCCAATTTCCATACAACTTTTCTATTTTGGGTATACATAACAACAAGTATTAAAATCATCAATACAATCCTCTAACTTAATATGATTCCATTAAATAAATCTTTCATGAAATAGTTAGAATTTCACGAGCTACCCTGGACCTTCTGCTGTATCCCAGTTGGCAAGTAACGGATGCCAGTGGTGGATATTACAGGCACATTCACATTTAAATTTTGTCGGCAAAGTTGGCAACGTATCCACAAACTTATTGGTGTTCAGGTGTGCGAGACTCCACCTAGACTTTAGTCTAGGCACTGTAATGTTTGTTTTGACTAAATAGACTTTATTCTTAACAAGGCAAATTTTTAATTACGTAAGATAGATAGATATTATAACTGAGTTGTAAAAAAAAAAAAAAACTAAAACAAGCTTATAATACGTTAGTTTGTCCAATAAAATCTATCCATTAACACAACATATCCGTCTTAAAATTCTTATCTCAGCTGCAATTGCTTTTCATTAATCCGTTTTGTGGCCCAAGATTCAGAACCGTAGAATACAGCAACATTATGTATCTTTTATTTATACGGAATCGTACCATAACGTTCCTTGCAGCGAGAAAATAGTCAGTCTCTAGCCAATAACTCGTTGGTGGAACAAATGCCTGACCACAGTCTGTTTATTTATTACCAAACTATATTCAACTCTATCACAAACACAAAATTCTTGGAATTAAATGAGGGAAAATTGTCAAATGATTCATAGTAAGGGTTTGGTTGTGTATTTAGGGTTTCGGACAACGCAAGCACTCTTAAAACGTAGTAAAATTGTAGGGAAATATATGGGTCAGCGGTATTCAGACTTATGGGCTAAGTTTTATGTGTAGTTACGTTGTGTGACCTAAGTAAATAGCGCCTGCATTGGACAGTAAATAATGGAGATATTTGGGCAACAGAGCACATTCTGAAGGACGCCGAACTGATTGAAACTTTTGGTGACCGGAAAGAGTGATATAAATTATATTTGGAGCTGTCATCTGAAGTTGATAAATAACACACATAACATCACAACTGAGTTTCCTATAGCCTTATGGGTTAGGCAGAGGTGGTATATCCACATTTCACCAGTTAAGTTTAAGTCCCATATAATATATGTTGAGCTTTTTGCCATCAACAGATTTTTGACAGTTTTTACGAGCTACGGGCGTTTAAAAACTCGAAAGTCTGACAACCAGCGTCACCACTGCCAGGGTCGCGAGATTCGTTCGGAAGAGTTACCGTGGCCCTGGAACATGGGCAACTGAAGGAACACGGGTGGGTTTTAGTCAGTAAAAGTCTGACACGCCCTTCCGCTCCACCTAGAGCGGGAGACGTTATTTGATGATTTCCCACCCACAAAAATAAAGGGTATCGTATTACGCCGTAACTAATATAATTATAATAATATAATAATATCTTAGGAGAACCAACACAACATTGTCTTATCCCAAACTAGGCAAAACCTGTACTATGGCAACCAGACAACTGATAAACATACTTATATATTTCTAAATACATACATATTATAGATAAATTACACCCAGACACAGAACAAATGATTGTGCTCATCACACAAAGATTTGTCCTGGGTGGGAATCGAACCCACGACCTCAGTCTTTGCAGTCAGGGTCACTATCCACTAGACTAACAGGCAAGTGGGTTGTAGAAGTCAGATAAGCAGACGCTCCATGTTAAATACTGGAAGGTTCCCAACTACATCCAGATAGGCTGAAAGACGATCCCAACATAGTTGACAAAAGGCTAGGTTATTGTTAGTTCTATTTAGTTTTTAGAGGGTATGAGGAACAAGGTGCAAAGTTCACTCTACCTCCGTGGAAAAAGAGGATCCTCCGACCAGATGGGTGTTATGTTTGGTGGGCAACTGCACGATGATTATTGTCGGGACGTTTTAAATATAATAGATGGGCGGTAAACTTTGCTTGCGAGATGCAGGAATTTGCGTGACGTCATTCCTGCCTGCTAGTCTAGTGGATAGTGACCCTGACTGCTAAGACTGAGGTCGTGGGTTCGATTCCCACCCAGGACTAATCTTTGTGTGATGAGCTCAATTATTTGTTCTGTGTCTGGGTGTAATTTATCCATAATATTATGTATGTATTTAGTAATACATAAGTATATTTATCAGTTGTCTGGTTACCATAGTACAGGCTCTGCCTATTTTGGGATCAGATAACGGTGTGTTGGTTGTCCTAAGATATTTATTTATTTATTCCGATGCATATTTGCATGTGGTAAAATTGTACAATTGAATGCTGAATTTTATTTGCCCTACCATTCCCATATTTACGTACTCTATTTTTCACAGAAAATTCACACTATAATGACTCAGCCATACTTCTGTATAATGGCTATCATCAGTAGTTGATGAGTTCTACTCAACACTTTACTACATGCCATCTAAAAGGTTTATCACAGCCCAACAGATCTATAACGCAGTGGGGTGGAAAATACATTAAGTTGATGGTCAAAACACTGAATTGCTTCGATGGGGAAGCCTTCGAACTCTTAGGTGATTTTTTAACACTCCAACTTTAGTCGTGCCCAGGATTTCCGACGCACTGCTTAGCGCCAAAATTTACAAATCCAACTGTGGGTTTTTGACGTGCTGCAATGCACTCATTTTAAATGCTCGGCTCTACTCCGAGGGTAAATCCAGTTGGGCACGCCACAATTGCGGCGGTAAGTCCCCTCTTTGAGGAGTAGATTGAGAGGCGCCACGGCGTCTTCACCTTCCGCCTGACACAGGTTCTCACCAGGCATGGGTACTTCGGTGGGTTCCTGTTCAGGATAAAGCGGGAGGAAACGCCCGAGTGTTTCCATTGCGAGGATCGTTTGGAGGACAGCGTGGAGCATATGGTGCAGGTATGCCCTGCCTAGGCGGAGCACCGCCGTGTCCTCGTGAAAACGATTGGTGGCGGCGACCTCTCGCGTCCGGCCCTGGTGCGAGCCATGGTATGGAGCGAGAGGGCATGGGAAGCCGTCACCTCGTTCTGCGAAGCAGTAATGCTTGCGAAGGAGGAGGCGGGGCGCGTAAGGGAGTGGCAGTCTCTGCGCACTCACGTCCCTAGCCGCCGCAGGTGGAGACGCCCCGGGCGTCGGGAGTCAATAGCAGACTCCAGGCCACCGTAGGCGCGAGCTTGCGAGCGGCAAGCAATGGGTACCTCGGCGCCCGGTAAGGACTAGGCTGGGGTCGACGGCGCGTAGTGTTCTACGCGCGCCTCAATGAGATGTCAGCAGCACTGAAGGGGTCTTCTAGGACCGATGCCTGCCAGGGTCGCGAGATTGTTCGAAAGAGATACCGTGACCCTGGCATATGGGCAACTGAAGGAACACTGGTGGGTTTTAGTCAGTAAAAGTCTGACACGCCCTCCCGCTCCGCCCAGAACGGGAGAAGGCATTTGATGATTTCCCATCCAAAAAAAAAAAAGAGTAAATCCAGTGCAAGATAAAAAAATCCATCGCTCTAAAACGTCGCCCATAGGTATCTGAGCCAAATGTTTTGTTATCTCGATTACAGCATTTGTTCGTTCCGTGTGGTGCCAAACGTAAATAATAGCACCATCCCATTTCTTCCAGTGGGTTTCGTAAGAGGCGACTAAGGGACTTACTAGAGAATGGGCAGCAGCGTTCTGCATGCATTTTACCACTATACTGCGATCGCTAACCCGCCAGTCAAGCGTGGTGATTATGGCAAACACCCCCCCAAGTTGGGGGAGGCCTGGATCCAGCAGTGGACGACTTTCAACTGAAGGGATGTGTTACAATAAGAATTAATGTTGTACAGATAAACATTACATGCAAAAAGAGTTACGCAACATATAAGACAATTATCTTTGTACCTTTAATACTCATACAAAAATTTCGACAGTTATGTTTAAGTCCTATGTAACAAGAGACCCTGTTACCATCTACTGGATATAAATCCAGACTCCGCAGTGTTACTGAGAAATTGCAGATGGTTAACCAAATAACACTATGCCCAACCCGGGAAAGCAACATGAGACGAGTGCTCGTACTGAAGGCGTCGGCTAGTACCGATGCCTGCCAGGGTCACGAGATTTGTTCGAAAGAGATACCATGGCCCTGGCATATAAACAATTGAAGGAACACGGGTGGGTTTAAGTTAATAAAAGTCTGACACGCCTTCCTGCTTCGCCCAGAGCGGGAGATGTTATTTGATGATTTCCCACCCACGATCCCTTGCTTAGTAATAGCGCTTGCGAGCATTATACCAACGAGGTTATCGAACAGACAGCTGGACTATTTTCAGAAGATTTCCGTTGTTACAAGACTGTAGGTAATGATAATTTATTACACAAACAGAAAACTAAATGTCAGTCGTGTCTAGATTTATTTACTTAGTCCCGTTAAGTGTGTAATAAAATAGTCGTAAATAGCTAACATGGGGTAATGTTGCCGTGTTTTATGGCACCCTAAAGGGTTGTCGTGTATGAAATAGATACGGGGTAACATACTTCGTTAGATCTTGTCGAGTTGTTTTTAAGCCAATGCTGAGAGAAATTGTTTAAATGTTTTGTCGCTTTTTATGGCATCATTAAACTACTATTTGTGAAACTTTGTATGTTAAGGTTTTAGTGATTTTGATGTGAAAGTATGTGTGGATGTTCGTTACTCAATCTCGCAAAAACAGTGAAACGGATTTGGATGAAATTTGGCACACAAATAGTTTATATCCTGGATTAATACATAAGATACTTTTTATCACGTTAGTATGTTTCCGTGGCATAATTTTCAAACTGCACGCGAGCGAAGCCGCTGGCAAAAGTTAATCGTTTAGTTTTTTTTTTGGTTTCCTCGTGAACATGGCCAGAGGGGTATCTAATTGCGGAACTTTTTATCGGTAGGAATTGGTTTAATATTCATAGTTAAACAACATTCATTGCGTTATTTACGTCGCTGAGCCGACAATTTATTCGAACAAATGACGCAATGGTTTAGAAATAATCTTCAATCCCATTCAGATTCTGATAAATTGTGCGTTTCGCAATTAGGGTGCAGGCTATATATTGTCATTAGTTTTTGATAAGTGTGCAAAGTGTCCAAAGCATCCTACGTTTTTAAGGGGGTGCAAATCACGTTCAAAAATTCCGTTACACACAGATTCATACATACCAAGCTAATTAAAGCGTGTTAAAAATAAATAATAGTTTAAAAAGCGTGGGGCGCTTTTTGAGATATTGTTAATTGATATCAAGCACCCCACGCTTTTTTCCATTATTTTCTAATTTTAGTTCGGTTTTCTATAGAAGTGTTTCGAATTTTGTGACGTATGTCAGCGTAGTTTTCGAAGGCCTTTTTTTTTGTTATTCTGGTAACCCTGGTAAGGATAATGGCACAAACTTATGAAATTATTGTATTATCATCTGTCTTTGATAAGTTTGCCAAATTTCGAGTTAATCCGACGTTTCAAAGGGGGTCAAAATCATGTTCAAAGTTTCTGTTACATAGGTACATAATAGGTTGGGGAAAAAGTTTCTTCGCATTTTTTAAGAAAATTCAAAACATTTTTTAATAAAGTTTATTTACATTTAACTAAAGTATGTAGGTACCATTTTGTTCGATAACTTTTTGCCATCTTGTAGGTAGGGACATGATCCCATTGCTATAGAAATTTTGGGACTTCTGGTCAAAATACCGCGACAAGTGGTTTTGGCAGTCCTCTCGTGATGTTAACCTGACACTGCCTAAAGAATTCTGAAGAGACCGAAACAGGTGGAAATCTGAAGGTGCAAGGTCAGGACTATACGGCGGATGCATTAACACCTCCCAGCCAAACTCTCTTAATTTGTGTTGGGTGGCTAAAGATGTGTGAGGTCTAGCGTTATCATGATGAAAAACCACACCCCTTCTGTTGATTAATTCCGGCCGCTTTCTCTCAACTTCTTGATTTAATCTCATCAGTTGTTCGCAGTAGAGTTCAGAATCGATGGTCCTGCCTGGTGGTAACAGCTCATAATGAATAATGCCCTTCCAATCCCACCACACACACAGCATCACCTTGTTGCGAGTTAACTCGGGTTTCGCCACAGTCTGTGAAGCCTGACCGGCCTTTGGACACGACCTTTTTCGCACGTTCTTGTCATACGTGATCCACTTTTCATCACCAGTTATCAGCTTCTTCAAAAATGGTTCGGTTTCATTACGTCGTAATAAAGAATCACAAATGAGTACACGGTTCATTAGGTTTCTTTCAGTGAGCTCGTGAGGTACCAAAATGTCGAGCTTTTTTGTGTACCCAGTTTTTTTCAAATGCGCCAAAACTGTTTTGTGGTCAATTTCCAGTTCTTCAGCTACGTCGTAACTATGGTACTGGTATGCCGATCTTGCTCCACTTTTTCAAAAATGGCATCCATTTTATCCGTAATAGGGCGACCAGAGCGACGTGCATCTTTGACATCAAAATTTCCGGATTGAAAACGCTTAAACCAAATTTGTGCTACTCTCACTGACACTACACTAGGTCCATAAACATCGCAAATTTTTTTCGCGGCTTGCGTTGCATTTTTACCTTTTTTGTAGTAAAATTTTAAAATGTATCGAATTTCTTCATTAGATTCACTCATCTTGACGGTACGAAAAACAAATGAAAATCACACATTTTCCTAATTTGAATTTGGAATTATGTTCTTTAAAATTTAAACTTTCAATGATACCAAAACCAGCCAGATACAAATAGTATAGCCAAAGAGATTTTATTACAAGTTCATACATACTATAATGCGAAAAGACTTTTTCCCTAACCTAATACTAACATAATGTTTGAAGGTAATAAAAGTATGTTAACATTCGTTTCGCTGTTTACATTACACCAACAAAATAGTAGACCGTAGGTATTATACAAACAAAATATTGAAGTATTATCGCGTTCAGTTATCTATCAATGTTTGTTTTGGTAGCTAGATAGACAGATGTGACACTGGAAAATTATAATGATTTAGCATTTGATCGACTATTATTGTTGTTACCTCTATATGCCTAGCTTTTTCCCAACTACATATTTGTGGTCACCTTCCAGTCTATCCCAATATTAAACACTAGCTTTTGCCAGTGGCTTCGCCCGCGTATTATACGTATAAAACTTCCTCTTGAATCAACCTATCTATTAAAAAAATCGCAACAAAATTCGTTGCGCAGTTTTAAAGATGTAAGCATATATAGGGACAGACAGAGGGAAGCGACTTTATTTTATACTATGTAGTGATAGAGCGACAGCCCATCTGACTTCCAAACCCCGTATACTGAGTAAACGAAGCCCCTTAGTAAGGCTGGTTGTTAGACTTTAGGCTAGACCAGGGTTACTCAAAGTGGGGTTCGCGAACTCCCAGCGGTTCGCAATGCGACGGTAGGGGGTTCGTGACAAAATTTACGTAATGGCGGCTGGGTGACTAGCAGACGTGTGCGGAAAGCATGAAGGTGCGCGTGCGACTGTCGCTCGCTCGTGGCGTCACCTTTTATTCAATTAATAAACTTTATTTTATTCTATATACAATGTTATTCTTTTCTTTTTTTTTGGGGGGGGGGGGAGGGATTGGGGGTTCGCCGTCATCTGGAAACTTGAATGGGGGTACATGGAGCCAGAAGTTTGAGAAACCCTGGGCTAGACGTTTGGCTACTACCTAACGGGTAGTCAGAAGCGAAAGTACTGTCATCTTTGACAGATCTAGATCTTTGTAGATCTATCTACAAATGACAGTCGGGATAGTTGCGTAACATGCTTTCAGAGGCACAATAAGCTCTCTATATGTAATGTATGTTGACCAATCATTCAAGAACCGACCGCGGCAAGGGTAGCTTAACCTTAAAGAGATGCATACGGCTTTTATTATTTCCTTTATTTCTGTACAAAGTCCTATATATATATATATATATTTTTTAATATTAGAATAAAAATAAGTATAAAAATATTAGCCCACCGGTATTGGGAACAGAGTCCAATTTAGCTACCAGCCGGTCAGGCCTCCAGAGAAATGAACCCCATAACAATACAAGCCGTGTCCAGAAGTACCGCTTTCTGAATCAAGCCTTTGATACAGCAACCTAACGAGAGCCACTTCAGATGTTGGTCGAAGCTTTTGTTAGCCATATTTTGTTACCTATGATTAAAAAAATATTAACCTCTGTTATAGCTCCAATCATGTTCACTCACAAGAATCTTGCCAACTTTTGATTTCAAACGTGGAACTGTAACAAGATCTGCATTCAGTCCACTATCATACAAACTGACGGTTGCAGGCATGACGCCTTCCTAATTCGACGAGCCGTGACGTGGCAACATGTGATTAGCTAATGTAGACTAGGGATGTAACAGAGGCGGAGGTGGATAAAAAATTATTTATTTATTTATTTCAAATACTTTTATGAGTTTTGTAGTCAACAAGACTTTTGATATTGATTATCTTGCGAAAGTTCCGTATTTACGGGGTTTTATGTGTTCTATGTTAGTGGGTTTGGTTTCACATAGTCCTTAAAGTGGTCCATTGTGCGTGAGCCATGGCGGCCGTCGGTCGTTATTGCCACCAGTTCATCTTCCTCCAGAAGTTAACTATATCTCCTCGTCTGTTGAGAACATCCGTGTTAGATCTTGGCGCCCCAAGGGTTTTTATTTTTTGAAGGTGGGAAATTATCAAATGACATCTCCCACTCTGGGTGGAGCGGAAGGGCGTGTCAGACTCTTACTGACTAAAACCCACCCGTCTTCCTTCAGTTACCTGTGGCGGGCCACAGTAACTCTTTCGAAAAATTTCGCAACCCTGGCAGAGCCCCAAGGGTTATTATCCTAGTCTAGGCGACGTTTGTGGACTCGAATAGAACGGTTTCTTCAGCCTTCAAGCAAGCCCTGCATAAGGGACTGTCTGTTATGTCTATTGTGTAAAAGTGCTTGCTTAGCGCGGTTAAACAATATTTGCAGAGCCATAGGCAGCGTTCTCTTACAACCCTATATTAAGCTGCCGGCCATATTTCCCATTATCCAATTGGTTAATGCATGCATTCTGGGTGTCTACCGACTGACAGGGTCTGGCCGGATGCGAAATCTGTTTATTACTAATCTCATGAGCTGGTAACTAACTTACTGTTGGATCTGTTGTCCGAATTCTATACCATATTAGGCAAGAAAGGCCAGAGAAGCCCCCGACGTGCAGAGTCTGTTACGTTTTTATTTTAATACTAGCTTTTTGCAGCGGTTTAAGAAAAGAAAGAAAGAAAATATGTTTATTTGCGGTAAATATGACGCAAAGACAAACTAAACACAACACAAATATTTAAAAAAAATATAGCTGGGGAAAATATGCGTCAAATCCACGCAAAACGGCCATCGCTCAGCATAATACTGCGACTCTGTGCGAGACAGAGCCCCAGCGCTGGTTTTGAGCGACAGCCGGCGCTGACGTGTGACGTCGGACGGTACAGCAAGTTATGACTAAAAAGAAGTAACAATACTAAATCTTAAAAAATAAATAACAAAATATTAAAGAGTAAAAGAGATACAATTTTAAAACTTAAACAATAAAAAACACATTATTATAAAGTGGCAAAAAGTCGTTGCAACAGCAATATGACGCACGCGCCGCCAGATATTATTTATCTGTGCCATTCTTGACAGAGACCATGCATAATGTTTGTTTATTTTGACTGTGGTTACATAATAATAAAAACATCATGGCGGCGCTTAGCAGGCATTACATAATTAGCAATATTGATTCGAGAATGCTATACTATGCTATCTTAGGAAATTGTTAAGTGTTATTGATTGTGGAAAAGGTGTGTATGATAGTGTGGGATGGTGTAGATCACTGACTCGGTGAATTAAAACTAGGAGATCGAACACGGATCGGTAACAAAATGGTAAGTAAAATTACAAAATAGAATTAGTTTTATTAGGGTTATTAGGTTTCATTCGCGTTGTTTATTTATAAACTCTATCTATTGCTGAAGGCAGCATTAAAATCCGTTGAGTAGTTTATAAGACCTAAGGGAACATACAGCGGAAGCAACTTCATTTTATACTATGAAAAGATTAAAAGCTTTTATTTAACTTCCCTTGTATGTACTGGAATTTTGCAATCAAAATTTCACCCATTTTCACTGAAGCTATCGGGCTGAAATTTGACACTCACGTTTGTTTTTCGTCACAATGCATGATAAATGCTTTAAATGTATAGAAATTAAAAAAAACATTCAATTTGCTTTTATGTCTGGTGTTATGTTCATTCAGATGATTCGCTACCGCAACATAGGTATGTATTGACAAAACTAAATTATGAATATATACAACCCTCTTGGTTCATTTAATCCTATTGAATATTTTTTTAACTACAATTTTCGCTTGTCTTACCTCTGAGGTTGTAAATCCAACACCGCACTTTTTTTAAGGCAATAATATAGTACTTGAGAAAACAGGGAAACGAGTTCGTAGTTAGTTATGTGATGTCTACAAGTAAAATAAACTTCATAACTTTAAAGTTCAACGATGTAATTCCTTTTACTCGTATCAAAAGATGGTGTATTTTTGCGTACAGCGTGGGCGGTATTTTCATCTCAAGTGAAAAGTATTCCTGGAAGCAGAATTTATAGTTCCTGGTGGTACGCCCACACCAGAGAACTTCTTTTGAGCGGTTTTGTGAAGGAGTAGGTAACGCTAATGAGCACCTAATTTCATGTTTGTGGAATGAAGTTCGCGGTGAAATTTTATCGCGTACTGGATTTTTATCTCTCAGAGTTGAACTGAAGATTGAAAATCCAACAGAGTGCACCTTAAAGCGTCGAAAAAACACGAATTTCAACTCTCGACTCTCGGCAGTGCGTTGAAGATCGTTTGCGAAAAATAGAATCCCTTGGAATTTCCTAAAAAAAAAAAACAAATTCAAAATATTTTTATTTCACATAAATCGACACTGGCATTTACGAAACGTCAGAAGCTTCCAAATAGTTGATTCCGAGAAGAGCCGGGAAGATACTCCATGGTTACTCTCTTTTAAAAATAATTGACTTTCACAATGGTTTCAAATTACAGTATTAATAGGTTTTAGACTTCCAAAAAACAGTTACTGATTAGCACGCGATCCCTTGATAAGACTAGTTTTCAGACTATTGGCCTTCTGACTACCCGTAACGACAGTCTAATATCTGCGAATGGCAGGCGGTTCTAACATGCTTTCTGAGAAACGGAGAGGTTTCTATATATAATGGATGGTACCGTATCCCCGAACCAAGCTCCGCAAGCGTAGCTTAGGCGTCATACGCAAAAGCGGTTGGCGGTTGGTGGCAAACCGCGCGGCAGGCCGCTTTTTCATTTTAATATGCAACCGCTTATGAAAGTACGTGCATTGTTATCAAAAAATTTTAACTGCGACAGTTTAATGGAGGGCCATGGCCCGCTTCGCATTTAGCTGCCATCTTGTCTATAAGCAACTAGCTTCTGCCCGCGGCTTCGCCCGCGTGGATGTCGAAAAATATCCCACAGGAACCTACTACCGGGATTAAAAGTACCCTATGTGTTAATCCAGGTAAACGATGTGTTATTGCACTGCTTGCTTTGTGTTATCCAAGGAGCAGCGCTTGGATTGATAAATGATTGTTGTAGGATAATTAATTAATCTTAAAGCCTAAAAACAGTGACGAAACGGCAAATTACCTACTTGCATGACAAATTCGAAGCCAAGTTTAAAGCGAAAATAAAAATTCTCTTTATTCCCTGGGAATTTCGAAAAAAATTGATACCGAAATTATTCAAATGAAAATTAAGATTTTGTAGTAGCATTACTGGAGCAGCACCCACTATGAGGATAAGTGTGTGAGACGGAGACCAGACGGGTTGAATAAATTTAAGAGCTCCTTAGGATATGATATAGCATCATCCTTATGAATTCGACACGTATGCGTATAATATAATTAGGACAGATTTTTTTTGCCTGTGTTTATTTCATTGGTTTATTTTGAATAGCTTCTGCCCGCGGCTTAACCCGCGTGGCCTACAAGAAACAAATCACTTTTTGGAACGAAGTTCCTTATCGCGCGTTGTGAAAGGGGGCTAGACGGAAAAAATTCTTACGAAAAGTTGTCACGACACTTTTTAACCGACTTCAAAAAAAGGACGAGGTTTCTCAATTCGACTGAATATATTTTGTTGTTTGTATTTGTTTGTATATTGTTGTTTTTTTTGTTGTGAGTAGAGAGAGAGAGAGACAGGGAGAGAGGGAGAGAGGGAGAGAGAGACAGAGAGAGATAGAGAGAGAGAGAGGGAGAGAGACAGGGAGATAGGGAAAGAGAGAGGGAGAGAGAGGGCGAGAGAGAGAGAGAATATTTTTGTTGAGTGTATACAGGTTTTTTGTACATAATAAATAAGAAGAAAAATTATGAATCCTGGAAAGGAACTTCGTTCCATTCGGGTGTCCCTTGGCACCTCTAAAGTTTTTTTTCCAGAAACAAACATACGCGCTCTCACTACCTCTCAATTTAATATACAAACTGACAATATCCCAAACAAAGCAAATAAGATGAAGCTCTCCGTAAAACTAAACTAATCTCTTTGGGATGAGAGTAGTATAGTTTTAATAAAACTCAAAGCGTGCGTGAAAAGATTTATTTAAGACACAATCAGAAGTGGATAATGAACAATTAATATTGATTACAACGAAATACTATGCCTACCGCATAATTTCTTTGTAAACAATATTTTTTGTTTTTACTTCAGGTGCTAGAATCACCAGACTGCTCCGTGAGCTTACTCTTGAGCAGACCACGTATAACTGACCGTGTGAAAGCAGTTCTCCCTTAAGTCTATCCCTGTTAAATTAAGTGTTTTGTCTTGAGATTTATTTATGGTCTTGTCAAAGCAGACTTTGCCACTCTTTTGAACTCAAAGGGGTAGTTCGATGTCGTTAGTGGAATCCTCGGAATAAACACAGACTCGTCTCAGGAACAACGTATCAGTATAGTTGCCTCGATAAGATTTCGTTTCAATATTTTCACTCACAACCTGGTGTCATTGCATAATTTTAGCGGGTTTAAATTACGCAGCAACATAACTGGGCGCCAACTCAAAAATTTTATATGTGAGTTGGGAGACCGAGAGATATTTTTACCGTACCGAGAGGCTGTATGTGTTAAGAAACTAAACCGGGTAATGTATGGCGTCATCGTTGTTTATCACTCGAGTCCACTGATTTATAATTATTTTTCAACTCGTTCAAACGATCTCAAAAGAATTTCATTGATGATTGTGGCTTGTTCGTTATGTTTTACTGCATAAAATAAAGTCGCACTATTGCTCACTGAACGTACAGATTTATATGTTAGTGCGTAAAGTATTATAGTAGGTATATGCCCAATTAGTTTTTACTTATAAAGCATCATAAGCATCTATTAAAGAATAGTTAGTGTAGTTATTTTATTTTATTTAATACAGAAACAAACGCGTTTTTTTACATGTACTTACTTCATCATCATCTGCTTAACCTTTTCCCAACTATGTTTTGGTCGGCTTCCAGTCTAACCGGATGCAGCTAAGTTCCAGTATTTTACATGGAGCGACTGCCTACCTGACCTCCACAACCCAGTTACTGAATACGATACCCCTTGGTAAGACTGGTTGTCAGACTTTCGGGCTTCCGACGACCTGTAACGACGGTCTAATTTGACTCAGTAAGGGGATGATGTTGGAAAAATTGTGATACACGTATCTCATAATTATACTTCAAGAGTATGTGTACCAATTTTTGTGTAAATCGACCTAGAGAATAAAAAGTTTCATAGAAAATTCAACCCCCCATTTCACCCTCTTAGGGGTAGAATTTCCAAAAATCCTTTCTTAGTGGATACCTACCCTTCACAAAGAACACACCCTCCAAATTTCATGTCTCTAGGACCAGCGGTTTAGGCTGTGCGTTGATATATCAGTCAGTCAGTCAGTCAGTCACTCAGGACTTTGAATTTTATATATTTAGATAGGCGGTTAGCCGCCATATTGTCTATAAGCACTAAGCGGTTCATGCACGGTTTAGTTTGTGTCGAACTGCCAGTGGTTTCTACGTTCGTGTTTGTCACTTGCGCAGTCATTAACTTTGGCACAAAGATATTTATTGTTGAAATTCAGCAACGAGAAAAGCATATAAGTATAGACGTTTAAAACGAAGACAATAAGAATATTAGCATTTTGATATGCACCGATAGTGTCTACTCCGCCTTCGTGTGATTCAACCGCTTGACGCGGTTCAACATCGCGGTTGGTCACCATGGCGGTTACCCTTTATTCCAACCGCGTCAGGTGGCTCAAACAAACCGCCTAGGTAGCCAACTCTTAATGCGTATGAGATTTGAATCTTCAATCGACCCGTGGCCGATATCATATAGTCACGAGCCCCTCCTTCATATCATCATCATCATTTCAGCCGAAAGACGTCCACTGCTGGACATAGACCTCCCCCAATTTCTTGGCTTTGCCATAATCGCCACGCTTGGCAGGCAGGTTGGCGATCGCAGTATGGTGGTAAAATGCTTAGAGAATGCTGCTGCCCATTCTCTAGTAAGTCCATTAGTCGCCTTTTACGACACTCACTGGTAGAAATGGGATCCGTCATATGCGATACAACTATAACTGTCAATTTGGCCTGCCCTTTAACTCCCTGTCCGAACCCATTACGTACTAACTGCCGTCAGAACATACATATCACCGGAACCTTAATATCTAACAGCATTACGATCGTGATATCCTCGTGATCCAACCTAAGATAAATCGTCGACGATATTCCGAAAGATTTATAGTGAGCTTAATGTGATTGTGACTGATTTCGGCCTAATTTCTGGAGATTCGGGCCGATATAACTTGGTTAGGATCATGTTTTCCATTAGTTACTTATTTGGAGGATTATTAACTTTGTTTTGGTCGATTTCTTATACGGTTATGTGTTAACTGGACCTATAACTATGTTGATATGGACTTCAAAAATAATATGTCCGAACTCCTGGTTTAAAAAAAAATATGATTGACGTATTAAAGACTTATATAAAAGATCAGTCCGTCCGTTCCTTGTGGTACCGGACGTAAAAAATACCACCATCCCATTTCTTCACGTGGGTGTCGTAAAAGGCGACTGAGGGATTTACTAGAGAATGGACAACAGCGTTCTCTATGCATTTTGCCACCATACTGCGATCGCCAACCTCCCTGCCAAGCGTGGCGATTATGGCAAAGCCCTCAAATTGAGGGAGCATTGTCCAGTAGTGGACGTCTGTCAGCTGAAATGATGATGATGATGATGATGATAAAAAACCTGAGTGGTGATGTTCTTCAGAAAGCTCAGGTGCGTAGTATTCGTATTTATACCTGCGTACGTTTATAACCAGATTTCTGATAATATGTGAATGTTAAAACTTTTTACAAAAAAATAACAACCGACTTCCTTAAAAAGAACACTACAAAGTCAAAAATAACTTTAATTTAGGAAAGTCGGTGTCTTAGGATCTGTATTTAAGGTTTTTTTGCCACCGACTTCCGAAATTAAAGTTATTTTTGACTTTGTAGTGTTTTTTTAAGGAAGTCGGTTGTCATTTTTTTTGTAATAAGTTTTTATTTTTAACTTTTTAGTTACGGTAGATACCCCACTAATCTAATCGCGTTATTCGTTCATTTGTCGCGCAAATACTTAATGCAAATTTAAGACTTATATGGTTTTCACATGGATCCCATTGTCCGAATGGAACCAAATTATGGGTGAATGGGACAATTTAGAAAGCACCAGCTTTCAAATAAAAAAAGAATCATCAAAATTGGTTCACCCAGTCAATAGTTATGAGGTAACAAACATAAAAAATATAGTCGATTTGATAACCTCTTCCTTTTTTTTAAGTCGGTTAAAAAGAGGGTAAAGGAGTATCCAAGAACCGTAGCAGGTGGCGTTCTTTTGTAGTTTCTGTCTACCACCACGGGCAGAAAGCGTGAGTTTATGTATGTACATATTTGTAAAACTGTTTGTACCTACTGGCAGATACAAATATCTTTTAACATTTATGTTAACACTCAACAATAAAATTTTAGCGCTATTTAAAATGCATTTTCTATTATTCTGCAGAGAGAGCATTGCTATTCATAGTTTATTCAGCTGGTATTTCTTAGCCTTCTTTTAAAAATATATGGTACTTACTATTATATATATTTTCGGGATAAAGAAAACTCAGCAAGCCTATTTCCGTGCGTCGGGAATCAATAGCACATTCCCAGCCACCGTAGGCGCGAGCCTGCGAGCGGTGAGCAAAGGGTAGCTCGCTGCTCGGTAAGAACCAGGCTCGGGTCGAGGGCGCGTAGTGTTCCACGCGCGCCTCAAAGAGATGTCAGCAGAACTGAAGAGGTCTGCTCAGACCGATGCCTGCCAGGGTCGCGAGATTGTTCGAAAGAGACACCGTGACCCTGGCACATGGGCAACTGAAGGAACACGGGTGGGTTTTAGTCAGTAAAAGTCTGACACGCCCTTCTGCTCCACCCAAGAGCTGGAGACGTCATTTGATGATTTCCCATAAAAAAAAGCCTATTACCGTATTTAGCAGCCAATCGTATTTTACCACACAACTCCAATCTTTATCAACATTTCAGTCGACAGACGTCCACGGCTGGACATATGACTCCTCCAAACACTACCACTTCGACCGCTTCTGTGCTCCTTGTATCCAGCGGAATTCTGCGGTCTTCAACAGGGGAACCCTCCATATTTTAAGTTAAATAATATCTATTCTATTGTTAGTTCTATACACCATCGCGGGCGTCTTGTTAGAATTTGTGGTGAGAAAACGGTTCTCTGTGGTTTTCATACGGCTGGCTGGATCGGCCTTGGCTGCGTTGAAGGAATTATATCTCTGTTCACGCGAACATTTTAGTAAGTGGTTTTCTTTGGAATATTACTTCATAATGTATCTACTTTCATAAATGAAATAAGGGCTTAACATCACACCTGGGTTTTCCAATAGGATAAGCAGATGTGTGTCAATAAAATGATTGAGCACATATTTAGACTTCGAAGTCTTCCCGGGCTATAAATAAAAACTTCTGACTAGAAAAACACTATGAAAATTTGCTAGGATCCTGGGGTCAAACCCAGAAACGCATAGGTAGAAGTGGTATATTTAATTTAATTTATTTGCATTAGACACAACGATCCATAACTTAGTTTATAAACACACTCAAAATAATGTTACTTGGAATTCAAATAATCAGAGACAAAATACACACCACACAATACTAAAATATACTAGACAAAATAAAATTTAAATTAATACAATATTTTCTTGTCAACTAAAAATATAAAATGTCGAAATTAAAAATAAAATAGACCAGTAGCCAGATCCAACCCGTCGCTTGCTGCCCTCTACCAGCGATGCCCTAAGCCGGCGTCCGTACCCTACAGGGGTACCTTTAGCGAATATTCGCTCTAGTTTTTAAGCTTTAATTTAGTGTAATGTAAACCAACCTACCAACCCACACTATACCCGCGTGACGTAGGTGATGGCCCTTTCCCACTCGCAGAGGACTGTGTCCCACCCGTGGGAACGTTACAAGCTGATTATACCAACTATACTTTCTATCTAGATCTATAACCATCTACTTATAGCCCGAGCTGTATTATAGCCTATTTACCACGTGCGTTTACGAAGCCCGCATTCATAAAACAGGTTGTGAATATTTTACTCATTCGAAATGTGGAGCTCGCTTCGTGAATGCATCACGTTGTATCTACCTATGTATGTACTTGTGGGCACTTTTTGGCACTGAATTTGTATGCAAAGCACACACGTCGGTTTTCTATCATGAAATAGGAATAAATAGCTGGAATTCTGGGTAGGTTTTAAGCAAAAATGTTTGAAGTATGTTTAGGTTTACGAGGGTATTCTTGTGTTCAGATTTAAGTAACAGTTAGTTTTGTTGTGTTGTACCACCTCTAGATGCTCACCTATTAACTTATCTTGCAGATAATAACATTTGGAGGGATGAGGAACAGAGTGTAAAATTCACTCTGCCTCCGTAGAAAAGGGAGAATCCTTCGTCCAGACGAATGTTGACATCAGTGTGGTGCGCAATTCGTATGTGACGGTGTAGATGCCACTACAAACGTACAATTTCTGTTCTAAAATTTTAATGTAGGTATCAAGAAGACAGGCTGTCAGACACTTTTAATCACAATACGAATGATTTTGAAAGAAAAGAGAAGGGGAGTCCGTGTGTACTCTGTACAATAAGACAGTGGTCAGGAGCAGGGCTGTCCTATACCGCCCCTACGTTCATGTGTATTAAACCAAATTGTGTACCAGGCACTATTAGAACTAAAACTGTTCGAAGCAAAAGACCCAAGGGGGTATTTATCATGGTATTGAAGCCATTATCATCATTGTTGTTGTGTATTTGATGAGGCCCTGTTGACCAATTTAAACATGAATGAACCAATCAAAAACCAATATAAAAATGTGAAGGAAAACATCGTGAGGAAACCGGCATGTCTTAGAACCATAAATTCGAAGACATGTGACATCTACCAACCCGCACTGGGCCCGCGTGGTGGATTATGGCCCACTCCCTCTCACCGAGAGGAGGCCTCTGTCCTAGCAGTGGGAACGGTATAGACTACTGACGATGACGCAATTACCTTCGTTGATACTGTAAAACGACCCTTAATCTATGCTTAATATTATAAAGCTGAAGAGTTTGTTTGTTTGAACGCGCTAATTTCAGGAACTACTGATCCGAATTGAAAAAATATTTTTGTGTTGGGTAGCCTATTTATCGAGGAAGGCTATAGGTTATATAAAATCACGCTACAACAAGAGTGGAGCAGTAATGAAAAATGTTGCAAAAATGGGGAAAAACGCATGGGTAGGCGATTCGACGCGACGGGAAGGGTCGGGGGAACAAGAAATTTAACGCGGACGACGTCGCGGACAGAAGCTAGTGTCTAATATAAAATTTATTAGTTAAGCACTTACGTGACATACTACCCATTTAGTACGTATACACTTGTCACTATTTTTATTTGGTACATAGGTATACAAATATCCTATTTATAGGGTCGTTATCCAAATGTACTAGATACAGTTAAATGTAGTATTTTACATGGAACGACTGCCTATCTGACATCCATTGACCAGTTACTGGGTATCCACCCACTGGTAAGACAGGTTGTCAGTCTTTCGGACTCTGCCAGGGTCGCGAGATTGTTCGAAAGAGATACCGTGACCCTGGCACATGGGCAACTGAAGGAACACGGGTGGGTTTTAGTCAGTAAAAGTCTGACACGCCCTCCCGCTGCACCCAGAGCGAGAGAAGACATTTGATGATTTCCCATTTAAAAAAAAAGACGGGTTGTCAGCCTTTCGGGAGTTTGACGACTTGCACTCTAATTGCGAAACGCACAATTTATCAGAATCTGAATGGGATTGAAGATTACCCCTCTGAAACGACTATGACAAATGACAGGCAGACCAACAGTGTAACGTGCTTTCCGAGACACGAAGGGGTATTAGTATGTAAATATGGTCACCCATCTACAGACCAACCGAGGCAAGCGTAGTTCAACCTAAACGATCGGTCCCTGCCCCTAGAAACGCGTAATAAAAGTAACAAACAAAAAAGTACTCGTTAAATACTTAAGCTTGTGTTAAAAGCTTATTAAAACATACAGACATAATTATGAAGAGTTTCTAGTTTGTCTATAATACTCATTAAACAGGAAATGGCTAGTAAAAGTTTAAAAGCAACAAGTTTCTCCAGCTAATGCACCATGGCATGGTGCCCTGATACAGCCCTAACTGCATTACGTCCTCAACTCCCATGTTTAATAAAATTATATTAACCTAAGCTAACAATATTTCAAACACCGCTCACGGGTGCTTCTAGAGTATATTTTTTTAGTTAATTATGGGAAAACCTTACGAAACTGTTTTAATAAAACTATTAAGAGAATTTCGAATATTTACCCAAGCTGATAATTACGTTTAGATATAATTTTATCTGATTACGGTGAAGGAAAAAAGAGGGTTTTGATTTTGATCGGTATGTATGTTCATCTGTTCCCTCATAACTTCTAAACTACTTGTCATAATTTTGCACTTGAAGTTATTGGTGCTACACCTCCTGGTGCTTTAGCTGAGAAGAAGAAGTACTGCAACAAAATTTCCACTGCTGTCTGTTAAGTTAGAATAACTTAATTCTATACAATAATAAGTGAGTAATAATAAAAAAAAAAACATAAATTATTTGCCATCGTTTGGAAGCATCTTGACCGTCTGTTGGTTATAGGCTATGTGACGTCACATTAAATTGAATATGGCGCTCTCTAGAGGACATAATATAATGAACTGAAAAACAAAGCATTCTAACAATTGTTAGTGATCATACAGGGCAAAATTGTATTCGACGACGGGTTTCAGATGAAAATATTTTCTTGTTTCGTACTTTTTAGAGCGTGGTGTATCAGTAGCTGGATTTTAGTTTTTAAACGGCATAATTATGTCGTCAAATTAAACGAAGAGAGTGTTCCGTTCTCATTTTATGTCCAGTACCTGGATGCGCGAGCTCTGCTCGGTTTTTTTTTTGGTAAAAAGACATTTTATAAAAATGAATCCTAGCTAGATCGATTTATCGCCCCCGAAACCCCTGTATACTAAATTTCAAGAAAATCGTTGGAGCCGTTTCCGAGATTCAGATTATATATTTATGTATACAACATTATTTTTAGTATATGCGAAACCTGAATCACAGAATGTATATTAGTACCTTACGGTACAGAAGTTTCACTCCCGAGTTTAGGTATGATAAACGCAAGCGTCCGGCCACCGTACTAGTCTCAATAGGCTTGCACTCGCTCGACTTGTCGCACACGCAGCGCACGCACCCGCGGATCAAAAGTAAACTGTTAATACCGTAAAGTACCTACTATTGTATATTCTACCTCTCTGACAGCCCTAGCAGATTGAAGCGAGACGGCAGACAGTTATTGTACTACGAACGCTATTCGCAATGCAAAAGGTTGAAATTAGGTTGTTTTCCAGAATAGTAGGTAAATATCTCGGGGATTTTGCGCCGCTTGTATGGAAGTGAGACAGGCCTGCCTGAATATAGTTTGTTCAGAATCAGTAAATGAATCGATTCCAATAATTTTTACACCATGTTATATTTTGTCCCAAAAATATTTAATTACGCTTACAAGTTGAACACCGAACGACACTAACTTCTTATCCGCAATCATACGATACTAGGCGCGGGCGCACAGCGGGGCGGGGTCAGTGGGTCGTCTTAGGGGCAGAGTACATGTTTTAGTACGGACAACCAGGTAACATAACAAGCTTATAACTTTGTGATTATTAATGATAGTTTTGAATTTTTTTTCATAGATTCTTTACCTAAAAATACTAGACCCGTGTTTTGGGTTTCGCATATACATAAATTAATTTTATATACAAGAATTGCTCGTTTAAAGGTATAAGATATTAAAACACGGTTGTTATCTTTGGATCCAAAGAATTTACATAACAATAACTTCACGCCTGTATTTAAGTTCCACAGAATAGGGGACGAGCCTATTTATTTATTTATATATACTTTATTGTACACCATTAAAATACAAAACAAAAAACATTACAATGACTTCAAAATATACAATGGGCGGCCTTATTGCTTTATGCGATCTCTTCCAGGCAACCATGGAATGGACAGTGATAAGTCTGGACATAAAATGGGTATGTCAATGGTGTAAACATACAATGTACTAAAATTGCCAAACAAATATTTATATCCTAAATAATAGATACTTACATAAATACATACATACTAAATATATAAGGCACAACAATAAATGAAGACAGTACATAGTAAATTACAGTTAGATTAGGAGAACAAGATCACAACGACAAGTAGTGTTCGTTTAGGAGTCTTTTAAAAACATGTAACGTCTGCGCGCGTTTAATTTCAACTGGCAATGCATTCCACAACCGAGCGGCTTGGACAGTAAAGGAATGGTCGAGGAAAGTTGTGGAATAGTAAGTATTGCCTATAAGCCTATTGCCATTAACCAAATCCAGACTCCGGTATAATACTGAGAAATCCCTAACCTGGGACTTGCCCACCTGAAAATCAAGCACAAGATCTCGTGCTCAGCAAAAGCGCTTGCTTACCAAGACGCGGTGTAACGGACCCAACTATACGGTTATTTTACGATTGGTAATGAAATCGACACCCTTGTCAGTAATTTACTGATATTCGTGAACTTGGTCACTTGGCATTTAATAACACCTCAAAATGAAGCCATACCTTTAACTACCGCATTATTAGACGTACTGAGGGATTGGACGAGTCGTACTCAGCGCTTCTCCACATTCATTATGTGCACAGCCAATGTGCGGAAAACTCTGCCAGTTTCTGTGCCTCCTATCACATTTAACTCGACTGCCTTCAAAGCTAGATCTTCAAGGCATGCTCTTTCCATTAAACCTTCACCTCATTCATCGCTTACCATCAGGCGTCATCAAGATCTATGAGCCTACACCGTCCTCCCATACCTATTAACACTGTAATTTGAAACCATTGTAAAAACCAATTATTTTTAAAAGAGTAACCGTGGAGTTTCTTGCTGGCTCTTCTCCATAGGAATCAATAATTTGGAACCGTGCACCTAGCTTCTGACGTTTCATAAGTGCCCATGTAGGTTTATGTGAAATAAAAATATTTTGATTTGATTTGATATGGCATTACATTTATAACAAATAAAATAAAAACCGACTACTGAACATAGTTCCTTATGTGTTGCTATAAAGATCACGTTCGCAGCGGGATTTTATCGGACACTGCATTTTCAACCCTCGGTTGCGGACTGAGCATTGAGAATCCAACAAAGTGATTCACATCGCGTTGAAAAAATACATTGTTCTATTTTGAATTCTTAGTGCCAAGGAGTTCGTTGAAAATGAAGTGTGCAAAAAAATCTTACGTCCGAGCGCATGTGAACTGATCAATTACGATTCCCGTTCGAATCACACATCAATCAAAAATCCTATAAAATATTCACAACAGGTCATTACGCATGTAATAACCACAGTGTTAAAAATCAAAATCATAAGTCATTTATTCAAATTAAGCTGAGGATCAGCACTTTTCGAACGTCAAAATTACACCACTTCCTAGTGCTTTAGCTGGGAACAAGAAGTGGCGCAACAAACTCCCCAGCAGCACAGCTGTCTATCCAGTTAGAAGAACGTGAGTCTATACAATGGTATGCAGTAAACATTAAGAGACACAAAACATTAAATTAAATTATTTGCTATAGCCAGCTAGTCAACCCAATATACCCACAAATAAAATGAAAATTATACGTTAGTCAGTAATGTACCTATAGTACATTCACATTTACAATATTCAGATCAGAAATCTATTTTTGCCTAACTAAAACATTTTCCACAAAATTACACCAACCATTGTAGATTTGTAGCCCTCGGGCCATTTAGCTCCAAATATGTAGAACACATTAATATTCGCACAGCACATTCAATTTAACAGTTCAATTGTTTGATAACGTGTGAATATTCGCCTTTGCTCTTAGGGATTGGGCAGAATAGAGGTGAATAATGGCGGGGATTGAGGCGAAGCTATGCTGCAAGCGGAGCGAGAGCGGGAGTCTTCTTGCTTGTTAACCTGAGGCATGAATAGATACTCCCTTTTCTTTGTTTTAAATTAATTGAATTAAACCCCTTTTACTTTCTTCCCCCGTTTGCTATCCTCAAAAGAAATTGAACTACTCTAGTTTATTTTTACAAAAGTGTATATTACTAAATTGTTACTATTATAATATCCATAGATGGATGAAGCATGGCGTGGGGGTAATTGATAATTAATTTAGTGCAAGTCTATTTGGATGTTTAAATTCAGTATCACCTTGTGTCTGCGAGCTTTTTAATGTGAAATAAATAATGCTCATTTATGGTGGCCAGCTGCCCGCGATTTAGAATTCACAAACTGAATTCATTACAAACGTCACGGTATAACTATAACCGTGGAAATGATTAAGTCACAATAGTTTTCATCATTTTAATTCATCATCAATTAAATTATGTCTAGTTAGAGGAACCTATATGATTTAAGAATATAAAACCAAAGTAAATCTAATGTTTGTTGCTAAAACCAGTACATGTAAATATATTTCAAGATGTTGTGCGAATGTGCGGTTCATTGTGTTTTACGAATTGAATGCAAAATTATGACATATCTAATAATTTACATTTCAAAAATTTATTAAGATTGAAGAGTAATGTCAAATATTAATACTGTCAAAAAAAGCTAAAGTACGATAAGTAATCAAATAAATCGATCATAAAAATAAATTACGAAGTATAGTGTATAGTGAATGGAACGTCAAATGAGTATTCTGGGGCAGTACACAACAGCTGCAAACTTAGATTGAAAATGTTGCCGATGCTAACCGCTCCGCTCACCGCTACCCGCTGGCAATGTAGCATAGAGTCAAAGGTTCTGGTTGAAAAGCCGTTTCATGTTGATCGTCTTTTGTGTTTCGTGGGCGGACAATATGGCGGAAAACAGTGTTTCCTTTTTCCTTCTTGTAATCTTACATTTCCTTGCGAGGAATATAAAATAAAACAGCTGTAAATAGCCTTTTGTTACCCACGGTAAGAGATACAATTAAAAAAAACATCACTGTAGCTATATGTCATTGAAACACCATGTTTTTCATTCAAACTGGAGCAGAAGGCCTAGATAAACTGAAATCATATTAGCGAAAATTAAAATGAAAGTTAAAAATGTAAAGATATAACATAAGCTACCGAAAACCTTAAGGGGAAAACGCTAAGACAGCCAGCGAAACTGAATGTCTCTCACTTTTATGAGTTAGATAATATGTATACGAGTAAAAAATCCCGTTTCTTCCCTTGGGTGACTAAGGGACTTACAATAGAATGGGCAGCAGCATTCTCTATGCATTTTACCACCATACTGCGATCGCCAACCCGCCTGTCAAGCGTGGCGATAATGGCAAAGCCCCCCAGATTGGGGGAGGCCTATGTCCAGCAGTGGACGTCTTACGGCTGAAATGATGATGATGAAACTACCAAAAAAAGGAAAAACGCCAGGATAACTCGTAAAATTCTACTTTGTTTACTATTATTGCAATTTGCAGGTTAATGTCAGGCAACAAAATATAATTAATTAAATAGATAAGGAGTATTTGTCTATAACTTTTTAGTTAACTTAAATAATGCAATTAATAATGTGGGGTAAATATATGCATATCTAAATCAGAAGTTTTCATAGTTATATTCGGACGCGCACAGGAAGGGTTCCGTACCACAAGGCAAAATAAGCCGAAAAAAAAACACGTTTCTTGTATGGAGACCCCTTTAATATTTTTTTCTTTGTTTTTATTATTATTGTATCTATCGTTATAATGTCTACAGAAATACACATTCTGTGAAAATTCTCAATTGTCTACCTATTACGGATCATGAGATACAGCCCGCTGACAGACAGTCGGACGTACAGCAAAGGCTTATTAATAGACTCCTGCTGGTTACCGTTCAAGTGCGGACTCTAAAAAGATCTTCAAAATAAAACTATGATGTTAAAGTTAAAATAATTATATCCTACGAAAATCCATTCCCCTCAAATCACTTTAAAATGACTCAACAAATTCCTTCTTACGTCCCACGCTACATTAGTCGATTTTTCACGATTACCAGGTTGCACAGAACGTGCCAATAATTTGTATTCAAGTAACGTTACCTTATCGAGAGCCGGGGCACGGTCTCGCGAGGATCAGTAGCATAATTTACCTGTACTGGTTCGAACTACACCTGTGTACTACTACTATAAATAATGTTACTTTTAAGGTTATCTGTAAGGTTGAATGAAAATTCAGTGTGAAGGTTTTCGGACTTTAGGTAGATACTTGAAAAAAAAAAATCAATCGATGTGGCAGGCCTTTTCCCAAATACTCGTATGTTTCGGTTGGCTTCGAGTCTTACTGGATGTAGATACAAGCATTTTACATGATGCGACTGCGTACCTGACCTCAATAAAATTATTAATTATGGATCAGAAACTTACCTGTGGATACTAATTTGTAGTGCCACTAATAAATTGAGTGCTTTTATAATATTTTTCATTTGAAAATTTAGATTATACTAGCTTTTTCCAGCGGCTTCGGTCTCGTATTTTACTTACAAACCTCCCTCTTGATTCACCCTGTCTATTGGTGAAAACCGTGTTAAATCCTTTGCGCAGTTTAAAAGATCTAAGCATGTAAAGAAGATTATATAGAAATTAAAACCCACGCCATCTATTAGGAATTCATAGAACTAACCAATGAACACACACATTTTCCTATAAAAAAACATTGCATAATTTGCAAATCTTGAGATCAGTAATTGAGATAAAAACTATCCTATTTTATAAGTTGGATCAAACTGCACACGGTGTGCAAATTGTATTAAAATCGGTTAAGGAGTCCATCCCGGACAAACAACGTGACGCGTAATTATATATTAAGATTTTTCTAGCTTTGAAAGCGGCTTCACCCACGTAATACATATAAAACTTCCTCTTGAATTAATCTGTCTATTAATGAAAACCGCGTTAAAATTCGTTCCGTAGTTTAAAAGATCTAAGCATAAGACGCGAGAAGCGACTTGCTTTATATTATGTAATGATGAGTAAAACCAATTTTCGTCCATGATTTTATTTACTATATACAAATGTTATACAAAAAATCATTGCTTGAATAACATTAGTTGGAAAAAATTGTTAGAGTGTTTCCAAACTTCATGTTAAGAAAGGTTTTCTAAAAATAGAAGATCAGTAGAAATTAATGAATGTTATTTGAAAAAAGAAGCAGTAAAATTTTCTACAGCATCTACGATGAAATTGCTACATGTTCCATGTAAATAAACACGATACAATCTTATGTAATTTATTTTTTATTTTTTTATTAATCTACTTAACCAATATATGTTGACTGACTTATGAATTTGCAGAACAGAATCCTAACTACACCTATATGTTTAAAGTTTTTTAGAGCAAAAAAGCAGAGTTTAATAAAAAAAAAACTCGTTTGTATTAAGTAATTAGTGTTCTTCACTATGACATTTTTAAGCAATTCACGAGCTTGTTTATACATGTTTTTACTGTAAACGTACCTTCCACCTAAATAAACCTATTCAAACCTGCGCCCCTGAAGCTACAAGGGCGTGTAAATACAATTAATTTGTATTCCGACAGCATACCCGTTGTCAGTCAGCTCACGGAACAGATTACTGCAATTTGTGGCACAAATAACCTTCCCTGACTGACTGACGAGCTGATGGAATGATGCGTCATTGTCATAATTTATGAAAATTGATTATACATACATACATACATAAATGCACATCTCTTTCCCATGGGGGTACGAAAGAACTTCAGAACGCCACCTTCTAAGAACTTTATATTGCCTCGTTTAAGTTCATACATCTGGTCATACACGCACGCCGCTTTATAGTACTACGCACCTGACCCTTCTGAAGGCCTTGAAAGTTCGGTGGACGCGAGAAGCACATAACTGGTTGAAGTGGCGGAGCTTGGGGGAGGCCTATGTCCAGCAGTGGACGTCTTTCAGCTGAAATGATGATGATGATGATGTAGAGTCCTAACCCATCTAAGTGCCTTTCGTTCGATCAGCCGATGAAAATGATAAGGCAAGATAAGATAACAAACAGACCGAGTTTCTTTCGCATTTATAATATTAGAATATTTAGTATCTCAGTTTTATTCAACAATATGTTTCATTTGTAAAACACACAGCAGAAATTAATCATGAGAATATAATAGAAATTACATTGCTTAAATCCCAATTAGCATTTAAATTTTCCATACATGAATATACAAAGTTTTGAACAAAAGCCTAAGTACTTATAATTTAATAAAAATAGGGCCTGAAATATGCTTCTTTCATAATGAGTCCTTGTTTAATTTTATTGTTAAGCAAAGAATTTTAGGGGCTTGTGGGAAAATTATATAAGCCGCATGTGTCGATCGGAGGTTAAGCTGCGCTTGCCCCAGTCGTTTCGTGGATGGATGACCATCCATTACTCATCGGGACCCCTCCTGCCTCGGAAAGCACGTTTCTACGTTGGTCTCGGCAGTCAATCAAATTCTTTGACCGAATTACTATACCGGGTAGTCTATTCAGAAACCCAAAAGTCTGACAACAAAAGGGTACCGTGTCAGTGTTACTCAGTAACTGGGTTATGGAGGGCAGATAGGCAGTCCCTCCATGTGAAATACTGGTATTCAGAAACATCCGGCTATACTAAAAGCCGACCCCAACATAGTGTGGAAAAGACTTGATTTATTAGTAGCTTAAATGCTAAGAGAAGATTAACTTATAGTCCACGAAAAAGGTACACATTTTGCTTTGTAATACTTAATTCATTTAACAGAAGAAGGCACATTCTGATATCTCTTTCATCTTAGCAAGATACTTTTGCTTGACTGAATTAACTCAAACCAATGGTACGGTTACCAACAGGGATAAGCAGCCAGGGTCGTCGGAAACTGCCAGGGTCGCGAGATTTGTTTGAAAGAGATACCGTGGCCCTGGAATATGGGCAACTGAAGGAACACGGGTGGGTTTTAGTTAGTAAATCTAACACGCCCTTCCGCTCCACCCTAGAGCGGGAGACGTCATTTGATGAATTCCGACCCTCAAAAAATAAAGGGTGGATTTTTTTGGAATAAAGTTGAATTTCATTTATAGGAAACAAGCAATTCATGTATAGCTTCGGTGGGAAGCAAATTAGGACTCACTTATTACGTTAACAGTTTATTGTTCAAGAAAAACAGCTTTTACACACAGAACAGTCTTGACCAAATTCTAATAGCTAGATTTTTATATTGAGCGCGAGGAGTTACCGCTCGAACGCGTCACAGCCGTACGTCAACTAACTAACGTCCTCTAGCGGACAGCATACGAAATACGCTCTCGGGTTGCCGCGCTATATTATCAAATTCAATTTTATTCGAATTCATCCATCGGTTTCTTACTAAAGTTCAACTGTTTCCGACGACCCTGGCTGCTTATCCCTGTTAGTGTTCGGTGACTTATCTTTTTGGTGACTGTACCTGGGCAGAGCAATGAACAACAATGTTACCGCTTAGTTTTAAAATAAAATAAAACCGAATGTAATGAAATATACACACACCAATCAAACCTTCTTCCCATGAGGGTAGACAGGAACTATATAGATCGCCAGCTGCTGCGATCCCTACATACCTTCTCTCCTTTTGCTTCATTTACGTTCATATTATAAAAAAATATATATAAAAGCGACTAATAATATCGTTGTTGAGGAATTACAAGTAACAAGTTCAACAAAAACATTAAATATCTTGTTATTTTTATTCATCGGTTTTACTGTATAGGTAGTACTTAGTAATTCCATGGTCGGTTTTTACACACGAGCCCACTTTCGTTTTAAAAAGCGCTTCAAATGATAAAAAATACAACATCCAATTATTTACAGCGCTACTGGAGCGCTGAATGATACGATTTTACGCATTTTAAACTTGCCTCGCGTCTGCGTTTACATGTTTAAAAAGAACGACGTATATTTTATTTTATGTATTGTATTAACGTCATTAATTTTGTTCTAATAGAATCTGAATATGTGTGTTGATTTAATTTTAATATTTATGTCATTGTTCTTAAATCCAGTGTCAAATTTAAATAGCTAGGGAAAGTAAATACGGACATGAAAAATATTATTTTATTGATGTACTAGCTTATGCCTGCGACTGCGTCCGCGTTATATTTATTGCTTTGCCAACGCATCGCATCGAATAGCCTGCCCATGCGTGGTCTTCTTTTTAGCAACATTTTTCATTGCTGCTCCGCACCTATTGGTGGTAGCGTGATGTTAAATAGCCTATAACCTTTCTCAATAAATGGGCTACCCGACACAAAAATAATTTTTCAATTCGAACCTGTACTTCTTGGAATTAGCGCGTAGGTACAACCAAACAAACTCTTCAGCGTTATAATATTAATACAGATTTTGTGAGGCCGCAGTTTGTGTAGTCAGTGAAAAGAAAAAAAAAAGTATCAGTTTAAAAGATCTGTTTTACTAGGTAAACTTCACAGAGATGAACCACGATAAAATAAATTAAAAAAAAACAGATCTTCTTAAGTGACATGAGTGGTCGTTGAGCTGCAAAAAAAGTTTTTTTTTTTATTTATTTTTTTATCGTGTTTACATTTATACCCATTACGTCTGCAGCTACCCACAACGTAAATAGGTACCTCCACGAGATCAGCACATAAACCACATTTAAGAGTTTTTGAACGTTTTTTAGATGGAATGATTATGTTCAGTTTGATTGGTAACACACGGACCGAACAAAATGGTTCTCATGACCAGAAAAAACCAAACCAATGTCATTATATAGGCATTTTAATATAGTGCGATAACTACTATGGCGGCTCATTTCAAATCGCTGTGTGATTAAAGTTATGGCGCTGTTTCGCAGGACGTACACACGGCTACACATCAAGTTATATAAATCCAGTTTTAGCTGAGCTCGCAATGTAGACATAAGCCGTACAATGAGAAGTCAGGTTATAGTGGAGATGTATAGCTCAATGTATACCCGTGCGTATCTGGTCGGTAGTTAACGGAATACTTGAATAGTTAATCAATTCTAGTGGTCTTAGTTTGAAAATTGACAAATATATGCCGATACTGCGATACTCTGATTATAACTGCCCTGTTGGTCTCTCGGTCGCAAGCGTGGGGTCCTGGGTTCTATACTCAGGTTGGACAAAATGTTATTGGATGTTCCCGTTAGGAGGTCTCGAAAAGCACGTTAAGCCAACGTCCTGCGCCTGATCTGTCTGTCTCCGGTTGTGTCGGATTGCCGTCACATCGGTCTATGCGAGTTAGGGAAGAGTGAGTGCCCCTGTGTCTGTGCAGACACTTGTGCATTATAATATCTCTCGTGCCGATGGCTAGTCTCAGAAGGAACGTGGTTATTCCAATCTCTTGTAGGTTAAGTTCTTGCATTTTTGACATGGTCTGTAATAATACAAAAAATAAATTAGAGCTGTTTTTGTTGAACTAACATTTTCGTCAATACAACTATGACGAATTAAATTCATCATACTTAAAATGACGTCAAATACAAGGTAATGGAGATGTTATTAAGTTTGACAGTTCTTAAGCGTCCCTTGTCTTTTTCTTTCGCGGGTTATCAGTAAGAGATAGCAATACTCTTAATTAAGTTTAGGTGGTAGACAAAGTTTGGTACCATTTGCTATTTAATTAAGGTAAAAAAAATCTGTTGTTTTTCAACCTCTAAATTCCTTTGCAGGGTTGCAAATACCTTACCCTGTAGGTACATTATCAATAACTAGCTTCTGCCCACGACTTCGTCCGCGTTAAATTTCTTGTTCTCCGAGCCTTCCCGTCGCGTCGAATCGCCTACCCGTGCGATTTTCCCCGTTTTTGCAACATTTTTCATTACTGCTCCGCTTTTCTTAGTTCTAGCACGATGTTATATAGCCTATAGCCTTCCTCAATAAATAGGCTACTCAACACAAAAATAATTTTTCAATTCGGACCAGTAGTTCCTGAGATTAGCGCGTTCAATCAAAAAAACAAACTCTTCAGCTTTATAATGTTAGTATAGATGTACCTGCATTATCTATACTAATATTATAAAGCTGAAGAGTATATTTGTTTGTTTGGTTGAATGCTATGATCTCAGGAACTACTTTTGAATGGAATTTAAAAAGTCTTTTAGTGTTAGGTAGCCCATTTATTGAGGAAGGCTATAAGCTATACAGGGTGTCCCAAAAATCAACGTCAAGCCGAAAACGTTTGAGAGACCAGGTGGTGACAGTTATCAGAAAAATAATAAAAAAATCTAAGTTAAGTACTTTTCAAATTATTAACATTACTTTTAATTTTTTTTTTTTTTGTGAAAGATGTAACCCTGAATAACCCTTCTGTAAACTACAGTCCAAAATTAAAACATAACTACCTCAGTTTTAAAGAAAACATCACTTTTTTATACAACTTTAACTGACTGTACTGAAAAAAAAAATGCTTAACTTAGATTTTTTTTATTATTTTTCTGGTAACTGTCACCACCTGGCCTATCAACCGTTTTCGGCTTGACGTTGATTTTTGGGACACCCTGTATAACCTCACGCCAAGACCCTTAGGAGCCGAGCAAGAAGAAAAAGTCAAGAATACGAAGAAATCGCACGAGCAGGCGATTCGATGCGACGGGGAGATTTGGGGGAACAAGAAATTTAACGCGAACGAAGTCGCGGGCAGAAGCTAGTTGATAATATGCTTAGCAGAATAAAGAAGCACTTGCTTATTTAGACACAATCTTTACCGCTGGGAAGCTCTAATAATCACTCTCTATTTGAAATATAAAAATACGCTAAAGTGCTATTCATCATCATCATCATCATTTCAGCTGAAAGATGTCCACTGCTGGACATAGGCCTCCCCCAAGCTCCACCACTTCGACCGGTTTTGTGCTTCCCGCATCCAGCAGATTCCTGCGGCCTTCACAAGGTCATCGGTCCACCTTGTTGGAGGCCTTCCAACTCTACGTCTTCCGGTACGCGGTCGCCACTCCAGAACCTTTCGGCCCCATCGGCCATCTGTTCTGCGAGCAATGTGCCCTGCCCACTGCCACTTCAGTTTAGCAATTCTTCGGGCTATGTCGGTTACCTTGGTTCTCCTACGGATCTCTTCATTTCTGATTCGATCGCGTTGAGAAACTCCAAGCATAGCCCTCTCCATCGCCCTTTGGGTGACTTTCAGCCTTCTAATAAGGCCCATTGTGAGCGACCACGGTTCGGTTCTATATGCCATCACTGGCAACACACACTGGTCAAAGACTTTCGTCTTGAGACACTGCGGTATTTGGGACGAGAAGATATTGCGTAGCTTCCCGAATGCTGCCCAGCCGAGTCGGATTCGACGATTGACCTCTTCTCGAAGTTGGACCTACCTAACTGGACAGTCTGTCCTAGGTACACATATTCGTCCACAACTTCGAGTGTAGCGCCTCCGATCTTCACTGGAGTGGGTATCGCACAAAGTGCTATTAATAAATCATAATGTTCAGAGAACCGCCATCAAAGCGTAATATTTCTATGAAAAATAAAGTAAGAGATAAACAGAGTTATCTATAATAAAGTCAGCCCGCGTCAAAATGTTTTCTTCTGTACAAAATATTTATAAAGACGTTATCATTGTGGAACTGATTATATATATTTCTTATCTTTATTATATAATTCTACTGTACTTGTGTATGTCACTGAACTCCTCCTAAACAGCTGGACCGATTTGAATGAATTTTTTTGTAAGCGTTTGAGTGGCACTCTGGCTGGTTTAGACTCACAAATCAGCCCGACGGATGGCGCTGCGATTGAATCCTAGGAAACAGGATAACGTCTGTCCGGTCAGCTAGTTTAGTTATAGAATAAGAAATTATCTGACTCTTACTAAGCTACTACAAGGCAAGATTGGGAAACTTTAGAGTAATGATGGTGACAATTTTTTTTTTAACGCTCTGGGTTGTGCAGGAGAGCGTGTCAGACTTCTACTGACTAAAACCCAGCCGTGTTCCTTCAGTTGCCCATATGCCAGGGCGACGGTAACTCTTTCGAACAAATCTCGCGACCCTGGCAGGATGATGGTGACGTGGTCTTATGATAAAAATATAAAGATAGCTATATCCCACCACTAAAAGCTTACATCCCTCAGTGGTTTCGCGTACACCTTAAAGTTGTAGCACTACTACGCCTGCTACGTAATTCGTAGCGTCGTAGCTGAGCACTTGTAGCTACTAACTTCTACGCTTTATTATTAGTTCGTTTTCCCCGCGGCCTCGCCCGCGTGGAGATCGGAATACGTCCCACGGGAACGCAATCCCGGGATTAACAGTATCCTATGTGTTAGTTAAGGTTAAAAACTATCTGTGTGCCAAATTTCATCCAAATCCGTTCAGAAGTTTTTGCGTGAAAGAGCAGCAAATATCCATACATCCAATCCTCACAATTTTTCACTTTAATAATATTCATAAGATACTAAATCAGTTCTTGATATAAACAAAATTGTTTAAACCGAAGGCAAAAAAAAAGGATTGTGTGGTTTTTATGAAACCATGGTAAAAGTGAAACTTTTTTTCACATTATAGACATTTAACTAAATATCTTCGGGATATATGCAATAGCTTAATTAAAAAGACTTATTTAAATACTCATACGAAATAAGTTAAATAATAAATTCAAGCACTCAAAATTGAAATAAATCCATAAACAACAACATGCGCCAGCGAGCGCCTTTCACTTTATCCCTACTCTGACCGTCACGTGACATGCAACACACAGACGAAAAAGTGTGAGACGATGTAATAAAAGTTTCACTTTAAAACACTTCATATTTAAAGTCATTCCCAAGTAGCACAAAAGTGCTGGTTAACAGCATTTTAACAGTGCACAGTGAATGCATTAGTTGCTGAATAATAGCGTAGACAGTGCATCCTCAGACGATATAACTCTAATTTGGGCACAAATTATTCAGCACATAGCTGAGTAAGAGTTCCAATTGATAAATAATTGCATTATAATAACATTATAGTAGCATTTATGTGTGTAACAGTCACCTCAAGAGCTGAATAATGCCTGATTAACAAGACACGTGTGACTTACTATACAGCAAGGAAGACGAATGTGTACATTGTGTGTCCTTTTAAACAGCTGAAATGACACACTGAGCGAAATTGTGGAACGCAATAACTCAATATTATTTATTTTTCTTTAATATGAACTGTCAAATTGTAAAACATGAAGTGTATCGTTGTGTGCAAGATCTCAGGAGCCATTGTGAAAATAAACATAAAATTTAAGGTAAGTTAAACTTCGATTTTTTGCTATTATATTTCAAATCTTATTGGGAAGGTAACTTTACTGTCAAATACCATACATATTTAGTTCAAAATTTTTACGCGCCTTCGGAATACGACTAAATACTAAAAGAAAAGTAACAAAAATTGAATGAATATAAAATAAATTTGTTTGTTTTAGTACAAAGAAAACAAAAAAAAACTGTTTTCGTGTAATTAATTTGTAATCCAAATTAATTACGATTGATACCCTATAAAATAAACAAAAATTTATAGATAAAATTTTATAATAATACACAGTAACGCAGTGAATATGGCGGATGGCAAGTAAACAGTTTTAATGTTAATATAATGCTAAGGTCTGTACGGGTGTTCACGTGTGGCCTTTAATTCAGCAAAGAGTAAAATAGTTTGGCACTTGTGGAATACAAATCAGACATGGATCGATTAGGAGAGTTATATTGGTTCACATTTGCATCAGTTACCTTGATAACTACCTTTATGGATCCAAGCTTTTAGGGTTCCGCCGTGGTTCGTTTAAAGCCATTTTGTTCCTTTTTTTAGTTGTTATTCGACGATAAGTATTTAATTAAAATTGTAATTTAAGTAGCTGATATTATAATTTAGTTATGGGTATTTATAATACATAAGTTATTGATTTATTCAATATGCGACGAAATACCTATAACTTAGTAGATACCTATCTAAAAATAATGTATTCTTCTGGCCTAATAATAATTAATTACTTCCATATGAAATTGAAATTGACATGCCATACGCACTATTTATGCGTCGCGAAAAGTATTTTTTAACCGACTTCAAAAAAAGGAGGAGGTTATATGTTCGACTGTATGTATTTTTTTTATTTTTTTTTATGTATGTTCACCGGTTTCTCCGCCAATTGTCAACCGATTTTGAAAATTCTTTTTTTATTCGTAAGGGTATACTCCTGAGGTGGTCCCATATTAATTTTGTGAATATTTGATGTATACTTTGGGAGATAAACGAAGGAACTCCTCAAAAACAAACAGTACACGTAATGTGATTTGGATATTGTACTAAAGATCAAAAATAATTGCTGGTTCTATCTATCCATCCGTGGTGAACTAATTATAGTCTTCGAAGATACCGCATGGAACTCCTCATCGGTGAACAGTACATATAGGAACTTACAGTGAAAGGTTAGAAGGTTAGGGGATAATTCTTTGAATATTATAGGCACGTTTAGACCGTTACTTGTATTCTTATATTCAGTTGAGCTGATGATGGAAGGTACAACTCCTTATCGATCAGGAGTTAGAAGATATCTTGTCCTAGATAGACATACTCGTTGACATCGAGAATTGATTCCTCAGCAGACACTAGAGTGGGCTCTTACCCACTCTACTGTCTGCTTAATAAAAAAAAAAGCAGCCTTAATCATTTTGGCCTGGCCATTTATTATATTTTTATACAAATTTACAATTGCCTTAATCGTTGCATTTCACGCAATGCTCTTTCGTCATGCGGTTTCTTGAGCAATTTGTTTGGCTCTAAGTCGCAAAGAGCAATACCATCCAGAGTCTTTACACGACTTAGCGCAACATAAACTTGGCCTTTAGCAAAATCCAGTAAGACCTATCGCATAAATATGCATTGTTTGTTTGGAATTAGTGCAGGGTGAATACCACAACTAAAAATTTAAAAATAAAAACTTTTTTACAAAAAAAAAAAACCACCGACTTCCTTAAAAACACTACAAAGTGAAAAATAACTTTAATTTCGGAAGTCGGTGGCAAAAAACAATAAATACAGATCCTAAGACACCGACTTCCGAAATTAAAGTTATTTTTCACTTTGTAGTGTTTTTAAGGAAGTCGGTGGTTTTTTTTTTTGTTATAAAGTTTTTTATAAAACATTTCGCTTGATCTGCAACATGGTGCATGCAACGCTATCGTTCACACGCCCGCGCCGCCGCGCCGGCGTGCGGCGCGGTGACGACGTCATGTCGCATTATTTGTTTACATACATCATCAGTTTATCGCTAAATCGCAACTGGGTTGGTCGTTCGTATTCTACGATAGATGAACAATATCATTTCAATTTAGGGTTGCGAATAAAAGTAAATAAGTTGCGATCGACTTAATTCCTGCTATTTTGGTAGGTAGTAAAGACAGTGGGTCCTCTGTGTTTGTGTCTGTAGATGTTTTGTATATAATTATTATGTTACGTTATGTTTAGGTATTTAATATGTTATTATATCTTGTGGTTTTTTTTTCCTCAAAAACTGTATAGGTAGTGTTGTCATTTTAAGGAACTGATACTTCTATTATAATAAATATACTTCTCTTGTTTTTTACAGAACAAGCTTTTCAAAATAGTTCAGACTATAGAGACCGATGTTGTCGATCTAACAGTCGTTCCTGCATCTTGGAAACCTAAGGAAATTCTATGGTGGCCACCGAGAAGTACTTTTATACTCCTTGAAATTATAAAAATATGAAAATTCAAGGCGTGGACCAGGGTGGTACACCGTAAATTGTTCTTTAAAAAGGGAAAATTAAATAAACATAAAGAAAATTATTTGTATCGTTGTTTTTTTAGATGCTAGCTGTACTGGTATTTCCTAACTGACTACCTCTGACAATAATTGGTGAAATCTGGAATCTTAAAAACTCTCGAAATTAATTTATGTATTATAATTAAAAAAATCTTGGATTTCTCTTAATAAATCTTCTTCATTTTTAAGAAAGTACCAGAAACATACCAATATTAATTTTGTGGCAACCATATTAGTCCCGAAAATGTGTAGGTTATAAAAAGATTTTTGTAGCAGAGAGTACCTACTCAGCCTAATGTCACCAAACACACTGATCTCTATTTATAAAGGCTTTTTTGTATTGTTTTGTCAATATGTGCAATTATTATTTATTGTTACTTTAATTTAAATCCGACGTAAATTTGACATTTGCTTTTATTTCAACTAAGTGACATATATTTTTAGTTTGTTAATAACATTTTATTGTTTTCTGCTGCAGCATTGTTACTTTTATCTTAATTTTTGTAATATGAGTTATGTCTGAAATAAATTGATTTCATTTTATTTATTTTTTTATAAATATAACATACGGAACCCGTCGCGTCCAATGTTCCATTCGCGCATGCCGACACTTCGATGCATGCTGTTATTCGAGTGTATGGTAACAACTGACTAATAGGGGAAAAGTGAACCTGTATGCAGCATAAAGCATTACATTTTTGTTAAATAAGTTCACAAAGTAACTGATTACATTATAGTGGGTTACATGTTCTCTCTTAAAATGCAACAGTTCTATAATACACGTGTGGGCTATTATTCAGAAAACTTACAGCTGATAGGGTACTGCACCACTAAGCGCTGAATAACAGTGACTTTGTGGCGTGTTTGTGGTGCTTAATAGAATTACTGTACAGCAAATAGCATTATAATTGGCCACGTTTTTTTCTAAACAGCTGTTACACCCCGGGTGAATACTAATAACTCTATATAAATGCTCAGAGTACCGCTGTGGGCCTTATGTGACAATTTATAATGCAGTTCTGTGCTACTTGGGTTGTCTATTCAATTTTACTGAAAACTTAATTCAATTAGTCCCCCACAACCAACCATGTGTATACCGCCCAATAAATGTACCTCGTGTCTGAATTTCAGCAGCTTTTTGAGTGAAAATTTTAGTAAATTGCTCGGAAATTGTTTGCTGATAACTCTATCCATGCATTTGACGATTAACAAAATTAAAGCCAGCACTTTATTCGCTCTTTTGATGAAATTTGTTTCTAATGTAGCTATTTTGACTTGCTTGTGGTCTTTCATTTGGGCCGAGAAAATAAATGAAATAGAAAAGGTTTATTCTGTAAATAGGATTTCGGAATTACTTTTACAAGCCATTATAAAGAAATAAACTAGATAAAGTGTACATTTCCCATCTGACTATCCCTGAGAAGTAATAGCGAAACAAACTCAAAGGACAAATTTTCTTTTAAAGTTCAGATATATATTCTTGGTCAGATTCTGTGAAGAAAATGTAGATCAGTGCCTGCAATTTAGGGTCAGCTATTAGAGGAGGCGAAGCGCGTGAGGGAGAAGCAGTCCGCGCGCCCTTACACCCCTAGCCGGAAACGCCGCAGGCGTCGGAAGTCAATTGCGGACTCCTGGCCACAGTAGGCGCGGGCTTGCGGTAAGGACCAAGCTCGGGTCGACAGCGCGTTGTGTTCCACGCACTCCTCAAAGATATGAGAGCAACAACTGAAGGGGTTCGCTAGGACCGATGCCTGCCAGGGTCACGAGATTTGTTCGAAAGAGATACCGTGGCCCTGGCATATAGGCAAATGAAGGGACACGGGTGACTTTTAGTCAGTAAAAGTCTGACACGCCGTCCCGCTCCGCCCAGAGCGGGAAAAGTCATTTGATGATATCACACGCAAGAAAAAAGGGTCTGCTATTAATCTATGCAGTTCACACATACATAAATTCACGCCTTCTTCCCATGGGTTAGGTAGAAAGTACAGAAAGAAAGGAAAAGAAAGAAAAAATGTTTATTCTGCATAAATAAAAGGCACATTACAAGATAAAAATTAAAAAAGTTACCTAAAATGCAACGTAGCGAAAAACCCCGTATTTAAGTCAATAAATAAATTAACAGTCTAGCAATATTGACATTGCTTGTGATGACAAAACAGAATGTGATACGACATTGGCAATTACATCACACAATCAAAACAAAAACAAAATGCCGCCTGAAGAACCTAACAAACACCTTTAGCCTCGTTTACGTTCATACATCAGGTCATACGACCAAGACGATTGCAAGCCCTACGCACTTAAACCTTTCTGAAGAACTTCAACAATAAGTCCACTCTATCCAGCCCTCTAAAAAATTCAAATATCAATATCCTCTTTCAAAGTCGTTCACGAAAGAAAATAAACTTCAATTTAAAGTACTTATTTGTAAATACAAGAGACCGACAGTGACCACCTCATTTTATATTAAACGACACAAAGGTAGCTGTGAATTGTATAAATTATTGTACCCTTTTTCTAGCAAATATTTCAACAGTTGGTATAGGGTTGTCAGACAGCAAACATTGGGGGAGAGAGATTTTCTTTCCAAAAAGCCAGAAAACTGTCTGAGTTTATTCAGCTGTTATTGTATTTTTGTAGGGCCTTGGTTAAATAACAACAGCGACACGTGTCGGTCTAAGTTAAAGGTTAATGCGATCATTTCATAGAAGGCCATCCATTAGTTATGGAGACCATTTCATGCTTCGCAAAGCACGTTAATTCATTGGTGCCAGCTCTTCTTAGTAGATCTTACGCAGAAGTTATGGATCGTCAGTAGCTAAAAGGTCTGATAACCAGCTTCCAAGGGCTGGATTAACACAAATTATACTTTTTATACAGGTAGTACGGACCCATGGAATTATTTCCGACCCCCACACGGGTGAAGTTGCTGACAAAAGCTGGTAGATAAATAAAATATAAAATCCTATTTAAACCAAATAACATGATTTTCATGACAACTACCAATAGTCAATAGTTTCAATTCCCAGCATCTGGTGAAATGACAGTGCACTTCAAGCACACTGCATCGAAGTCAGCACAGCGGGATTTTTACGGAATAAACCGGCTGATCTACTAACAGTCGGTCGTTCATTCATTTCACCTATAAAGCCAGCTTTGTGCGACGTCTCGATCAACATCGAATGGTCCTCACAAAATAAAGCAAAAAATACTTCCCGATGTCTACCACAAAACTCACAGCAACATTCGGGATGAAACCCAAAGCCCGTCACACATCCCTGAACAAAAGCGTATCGCCAAGATATGTCACCCGAAGCACGGTAACGCAGTGATTCCTGCTCCCGGTGTAAGCATCACTCACTTCAGTCGAGAGACGTTCACTGCTGGACGTAATCGCCATGCTTGGCAAGTGGATAGACAATCGCAGTATGGTGGTAAAATGCACAGAGAACGCTGCTGCCCACTCGCAAGGAAGTCCTTTAGTCGCCTTTTACGACACCCATAGGAAGAAATGGGATAGTGCTCTTCTTACACGGAACGGCGTACATACTATATATCAAGTACTCAAACAATGTTGATGGACGCAGCTGAAAGTGCTGACCTTGTAGCCAACTTTTGGACCGACTATCGACACGCTAAGAAGAAGCCAGTTCATTCATAATATCTCACATAACAATTGTCATGCTATAAATTGTCAGCTCTTAGCAAACACTCCAAAAATAAACTCCCGAATCTTAATGAGCACAATAAATAATGCGCCAGACTTTGTATTAATTTGTGGATTAATAAAATGCTCTCATCCCTAATAAAGTACCTGGTCCACCGCTAGCTAACAACGAGCTGCGAGTCAGCTACGGTGACGAGCATACTAGCTGGTATGCGTATGTACCAAGCCAGAGTCTCTTAGAGTGTTCTACTTGGCAAGCTATCGTCTCTGAGCGAATACTCTCTTTGATAGCTCTGGTTGATGTAACAAACTAGTACTCGCCGAGAGCGTTGTCAACAATCAACCTTTAATATCATCATAATCTGCCCAGCCTTTTCCAAATTATGTCGGCGTCGGTTTCCACTCTGACCGGATGCAGCTGAATATCAGTTTAGTTGGAGCCACTGCCTATCTGACCTCCACAACCCAGTTATTGTGTAATACGATACCCCTTGGTAAGCCTGGTGGTCAGACATTCGGGCTTCTGACGAATCGTAACGACAGTCAAAGATTCACAAATGATAGCCGGGAACAACGGCTTAACGTAACTTCCGAGGCATTCCGAGGGTCTTGTATGTAGATGATGGTCATCCATCCACGGGACAACCGCGGCAAGTGTAGCGTAATCTGATTGATCGACCTGTGCAGCTATTATTATTAAGCCTGCATTCTTTTATATCTTTTTTTTTGGGAAGATATCGCGCAGGTCAAAATATGAGCGGCGGCGGCTTAACCGGACTTGGCTGTGGCTACCATAATAAATTATGGCATCTAGCCAGGGCTTAAAAACTTAAAGCTAGAGCGACTACTCGCTAAGAACACCGCTGGAAGAGGGCAGCAAAGCATGGAACACCCATGAAACTGGTCACCTGTTTTAAATACCTTGGGCACATAGTCACTGATGTCCTACGCGACGATGAGGACATGGACAGGGAGCGTAGGGCTCTGTCGTTCAGAGCGAATATGATAGCCCACAGGTTTAAACGTTGTAACGTTCAAGTTAAAATAACACTGTACAGTGCGCATTGTACATCGTTATACACGTGCTGCCTGTGGGCTTCTTATACGCAACGATCATTCAGCGCCCTGCGCGTCCAATATAACAATGCGTTCAGGGCGTTGTTGGGGCTGCCGCGCTGGTGCAGTGCGTCGGGCATGTTCGCGGACGCACACGTTGACGGCTTCCACGCCGTACTCCGCAAACGATGCGCTGCGGCGCTCTGCAGGTTGCGCGCCAGCACCAACAGCATCCTGGCTGTTATTGCGGATAGGCTAGATACGCGTTACGTTCAGCACTGGGTTAATACCCACATTAGGAAATAAGTTATTTTACTGTTTATTTTATTTCATTTCATTTTATTTTTTTAAGTACTAACACTAGTTTCATAAGTTTTACTGTACTAACATTCTATGGATTTTTTAAATCTGAATTAAAAAGTTTTTATTTTATTTATTTATTTAAAGCACGGGCTAGGATGAAATACATTTTTGAGCGAGTTAATCTTTTTATAGCTAGTCGCTTCTACGTTGGCAGTGGAACAAGTGCCTTAGGGTAGATGGTACTTAAGGGTATGTTCCCAAATTAATATGGACCGACTGTTGCTAAGTTTTAAATTATTCATGGGCTTTTAAGTGTTGGAATCTGGGTCTAATTTATAATGTGGTGTTAATTTTGTCAACAAGGGTTGTTGGGTACCTAGGGATTTGTAAATTGGGGACAAGCCGCTGAAGCAGAGAATTACTGATTGGATTCTTGTGCTTTAAAAAAGTGAAAAATAACTTTGACTTCGGAATTTGAGTTATTTTTCACTTTGTAGTGTTTTTTGGGAAATCGGTTGTTCTTATTTTGCGAAAAAGTTTGTATTTTTCACTTTATAATTCTTTATGTTATCTAACTTACTTCGTGTACCACTACTGGCCAGCACTATTGCGAAAGAAACTATTGATCAGAATCTGAATAATTTTGAACCTAACTGCTAATCCATGCTTTCATATTATGTTCGAAAAAATTGTCTGGGTCAACAACGTTGATCTCTCAAAATGAAAGCGATTCCTACTGATAGTGTATTACGCAATTACCCCCTTTTTTGGTTGGGAAATCATCAAATGACGTCTCCCGCTCTGGGCGGACCAGGAGAGCATGTCAGACTTTAACTGACTAAAACCCACCGGTGTTCCTTCAGTTACCCATATGCCAGGGCTACCGTATCTCATTTGAACAATCTCGTGACCCTGGCAGACGCAATTACCCATTTTTTTTTTGGATGGGAAATCATCAAATGACTTCTCCCGCTCTGGGCGGAGCGGAAGGGCGTGTCAGACTTTTACTGACTAAAACCCCGGGTGGGTTTTAAGCATCAAAATCAAATCAATGTTCCTTCAGTTGCCCATGTGTCAGGCCACGGTAACTCTTTCGAACGAATCTCACGACCCTGGTAGGCATCGGTCCTAGCAGACCCCTTCAATATTGCTGACATCTCTTTGAGGCGCGCGTGGAACACTACGCGCCGTCGACCCAAGCCTGGTCCTTATCGGGCGGCGAGCTAACCATTGCACGCCGCCCACAAGCTCGCGCCTACGCTGGTCGGGAGTCCGCTATCGACTCCCGACGCCCGGGGCGTCTCCTCCTGCAGCGGCTAGTGTCGTGAGGGCGCAGAGACTGCCACTCCCTCACGACGCAATTACCCCTCAGATCAATATCAGTGACAGGAAGTATTAGACCATCATCACGGTAAATAAACTTGATTAAATACGTATTATCGAAGCTAACGAAAAAATAGCTAGAGCAAAGTCAATAAAATGTATACAAGACCACCCCTGAAGAGCTGTGATAGATGGCTAAATGACAAAAGCTGCATGGCTCGATCGAAGACTAAGCTAGGCTTGACACTGTTGGGTTTATGATTGGATGGCATACCGAGACTCCTGCGTACCTTGGAAAGCACGATAAGCCGTGGCACCCAATTGTCATTTGTATCTACATCTTTGACAGTCAATACGCGTAGTCAGAAACCAAAGATCTGATAAACCAGTCTTTGCCATAATCGCCACGCCTGGCAGGCGGGTTGGCGATCGCAGTATGGTGTTAAAATGTATAGAGAACGTTGCTGCTCATTTTCTAGTATTCCCTTAGTCGCCTCTTACGACACCCACGGGAAGAAATGGGATGGTGCTATTTTTAATGTCCGATAACACACGGAACGTTTCTTTAAGTAATTGTTTGGGTACTACGGATTCGATTAAAGCTATAGTCTTTCAAAAATAATATTGCTTACATCTAAATTCTATTATCAAGTCTGCGAAGTTTGCTTGTCTATCAATTTATCACAAAGCAAAAAATGCTACGGAATCTCCATTTCACGCGTGAGATATATATGTTACGGCTAAAGGTGGGTGTGAACATAAACTTAAGATTAGCCGGCTAAACTTAGGTTTATCTTCGAGGAGGTGTTAATGTTAGTTTCTTCTATCTTTAGCCGGCTAAACTTAAGTGTAACTGGAGGCCGTTGGCTAAAATGTAGAAGGAAATGAAAAAGGAAACAATGTAATAACGTTTACTATTTATAATGTTTAATATGGAGGTATTTGTTGGAACATGATAAACTAGAATGGCATATCGAATTACAAAGGAAATTATTTATTCGGCAGCGGCATGTACACGCAATGTACCACATATTGTCTTGCAATTACATCTTTGAAAGCCTTGTCCACCTGATGTTGACTGTTCATTAGCAAGCTAGCGAACAGTCATTTTCACTGACGACACTTTTTCCAATTCTACGAATTTTTGTTCACAAACTGTAAACTGATTCAAACTGTAACGGTTTACCAACAGTCGATTGGTCCATGAACCGTTGGTCAACATTATTTTTAACCCACTAACTTTTCATCCAAAGGACTTTTCACCCACGAACGTTTCGCCAACATAACTCAACGTCAGTGAATGCTTTACCAACAGAATGTTTTGACCAAAAACTCGAGCTCACATAGTACACTAGGTTAGGTTAGGTTAAAACTGTGACCTCCTACGCACGAGCCGAGCGAGCGAAGCGAGCGGTGCCGCGGCAGCGGCCGGCGAGTGCTAGAAACGACTTGATTTAGTGTGCCGCACAAGCGTGCATTCGAACTATGTCAGTCGCAATACAGTTTTGTCGCTCAAGTGTTATTCGCACATCCATATTCTGTTGGTAAAGCATTCACTGACGTTGAGTTATGTTGGCGAAACGTTCGTGGGTGAAAAGTCCTTTGGATGAAAAGTTAGTGGGTTAAAAATAATGTTGACCAACGGTTCATGGACCAATCGACTGTTGGTAAACCGTTACAGTTTCAAACTGATTTTGCGGAAATTTTTAGCCGTTTCATTTCGGTTAATGTGCACATTAGCCGGCTAAAGATGGAATATCACGACGCAAACTAACATGATATCGAAGTTTAGCTGCTTCTCGAAGATAAACCTAAGTTTAGCCGGCTAATCTTAAGTTTATGTTCACACCCACCTTTAGCCGTAACATATACACTAAAAACTACGGGAATCTCCTTTTCACATGTTACATACACTAGGCCAGAAATCGTTTATAATAGGTAAACTGTCAAAGAATATATTTTTCCCTCCATTATTCTAAAAATATCACCCTTATTATATGGAAATAGAATCTTCCTACATCCGTGTGTGCCACCCCTAAAACCTGGCACGCAATTGTTCGCTCGTGAACATTGTTCTTTATTGCGATCTCGTTTCCGACGATTTTACCGAAATACTTCTTATTCCTCAATCCGATTACGCCACAGAACACAAAATAGAGAAGGACCACGCCAAATAAAAAAAATGTGGTCACAAAGCGCTTCTGCTATGAGGTGTCGAGTTTGATTGCCAGGTCGGACTAAGTGTTACCTATTTGGTTATTTCATTAGAGAATTCTAATCCCCAATATGTAACATTACTAATAGATAGCTGCAAACCCCATTTTGTAAGGCTTAATATTTTAACTCTGCCATGCATATATATACTCGAAATTTGCAAATTTGCTCATAAACACCAAGACTTTTACACTAAACGAGACGACATATAAACACGATACACACTTAGATACAAAACACGACTAAACATACCAACATCCCGCCTAAAAATACACTCATCAAGCCTTCTGGTTATGCCGATAAAAATATACAATAAGTTACCAGATTCCATAAGAACAGAGAAAAAAAGCCATCTATTCACTAGTAAATTAAAAAAGCTTTTATTAAGTAAATGCTACTATAGTGTCAACGAATATTTAAATGATAAATCCCTGCAAATAGTTTAGAAAACTCCAAAGCATGTATTTAATTCATTTTTAATTACTATTATAGAATAAGTTACATTATAAGATAATCAATAGGTCCTCATCTCTACCTACTGTATTTTCTTTTGCTGTGCCCGACAGGGTCCACGATTGTTACTAAATAAAATGTTTTACCACATATACATTGTGGAATGCAATAAAGTATTGAGTCTTAATTGGTATAAAATTAGTATTATTAGATAATACTAGTTATTTTCAGCAGCAGCACAATGTCTGGATTTATATCCGATTGACGGCAACAGGCTCGCCTCCTGTAATATGGGACTGTGACATAACTGGTGAAATATGGGTGTACTGCTCTGTATGCTAGGGTATATCATGCCCTATCTTATGCCATGCCATGGTGTTATCATTCATCTGTTCCCTCATAACTTCTAATTTACTAAATCTATTTTGACAAATGAGGAATACTTGGAAGCGTCCCGATTGTGTCTTGGTTTCAGGTATTTGACGTGACATTTAATTTGACTGGCCTGTTAGTCTAGTGCTTAGTGACCCTGACTGCTAAGACTGAGGTCGTGGGTTTGATTCCCACCCAGGACAAATCTTTGTGTGATGAGCATAATCATTTGTTCTGTGTCTGAGTGTAATTTATCTATAATATGTATGTATTTAGAAATATATAAGTATTTATCAGTTGTCTGATTACCATAGTACAGGCTCTGCCTAGTTTGGGATCAGATAACGTTGTGTTGGTTGTCCTAAGATATATATTATATTAATTGAATATGGCAGCCTCTAGATGACTAAAACTCAATTACTGAAAAATAACGCTCTGAAAAGTATGAAACAAGAAAATATTTTCATCTGAAAGCCGTGGTCGTGTGCCACGTAAACATTACTCTAACAGTAGTAAGCGATCATAAAGTTTGGGGCCAAGTGGCATACGAGTTACGGCGGGTGAAAATTATTTCTTATTTATTATAAAATAGTGTTCATTATACGACAGTACAATAAATACAAAACCGATATAACTGTGACAATTTAAGCTTACCTACGTCAGGCCTCCGTCACTCCATGTACTTGCACGCTATAATTACCTACCGCCCGGCCGAGTGATCTCGGGCCGTTTGCGGACCATTTTCAATGCGGTTTTCGCAAGCGAAGCGCACGCCCGTTGTTCAATTTTAATCGTTCCATCCGTTTGTACGCTTGAGCATTTAGGCACAATTTAGCATGCAGCGGTTGCTGACGCGACGGAGTAGGCTATTATAGCAGTAGGTATTGGAAATTTTCTACTGAGTGAAGTATCTGTTACGTAGTAACTATTTAGTAATCTGTGCCTACGTCAAAATAGTCTAGAGCTTGTCCTGCCCACTGTTGTGTTGTTCATTGTGTCGATAAATCCTCGACCAAATTGGGTCAAGTGATCTTGATTTATGCGAGAACATTGCTTTCTGTTTCCGAAATGTTTGATCGGACTTATGGTATTGATGACCGTACATCATTCATCAACATCTATGTAGCCTTTTCGCGACTATATTGGGGTCGGCTTTCAGTCTAATCGCAGCTGAATATCAGTGCTTTTTTAATCGACTTCAAAAAAGAAGGATGTTCTCAATTCGGTTGGATAATTTTGAATTTTTGCAAGCCCTCGAAGTTTCGTCATTTTTTATAAACCGTGTGAACGAAGTTGTGTGGGGTATCACTAAGAAGGGAAAAATAAAATTTTGTTAAAATAGTTTAAAAAAACTAAAAAACATGCTTCCATTGAAAACCAAACTAAAAAGTACAAAATAATGGACAAAAAGCGTGGGGTGCTTTTTAAGGTATTTTTTTTATTGATATTAGGCACCCCACGGTTTGTTTCCATAATTTTGTACTTTTTTTAAACTTTTATTTATTTTCTATTTTTAGGGTGTTTCGAATTTTCAGACGTATGTCAGCGTACTTTGTGACGTATGTCAGCGTAGTTTGTGACGTATGTCAGCGTAGTTTGTGTCGTATGTCAGCGTAGTTTGTGACGTATGTCAGCGTAGTTTCCGAAGACAGTTTTTTTGCTGTCCTGGCAACCCTGGCAAGGACAATGGCACAAATTTATGAAATTATTGCATTGTCATCGGTCCTTGACAGGTGTGCAAAGTTTGAATGAAATCTGGTCGTTTAAAGTGGGTCAAAATCGCGCTATAACGAGTCGGTTACTAACAAACATACAAACAAACATACAAGTGAAGCTAATATAAAGCGTGTAAAAAGGAAATACTCTTTTCCCCTCTTCTATCTTTTTATGTTTGTCTGCTTTCTCTGGGGCATGTTTACCGCAATTAAATGTATTTCTTTCTTCTTTTTCTTTTATTTCTATACAAATATCATTTTAATTATTTTCACGTTTATATATTCATAAGCTCACGACTTCTTCCAGTGAATAGAAACTACAGAAGGCATTGCTATTATTTTAACCCAATTGCCAAGAAAGGGTTATGTTTTTACGTACTCCTTTTGGCTCGTTTACTACTTTCATATGCGCACTTTGGCTGCATTTTATAATTATTTGTTCGGTATCTATACATAATTTTCTGTGTGAAAGATGATATGGCAAAATAGGAAGTGACTACCGAGATGACAGCTAATAGAGAAGTATGGAAGAAAAACACATGTTGCGCCAACCCCCAATAAATTGAGATGAGGGTAGGAGGTATACATTTTTGACATGTAATCTGACAACAGATTACCTTGGTTTATATTGGTTTTCAGAAAACCGGAGATTAAGTATCAGTATTATGATGTATTTATAGATTTTTTGACAAATGATAGCTTCATCATAAGTGCGATTTTGATGACTGTTCAGATATTTTGATTTATCAGTTTCTGATTCGTGCTGACCAATATTCACTGATAAACGGTTACTAACACTTCCTTCCCTATACGTTTTTGAAATGTGTATATTCTTTCTGAGCCGACAATTTATTCGAACAAATTACGCAATGGTTTAGAAATAATCTTCAATCTTATTCAGATTCTGATAAATTATGCGTTTAGCAATTAGGGTGCAGGATGATCAGGCTGCATTTAAAATGAAAATAGTATAGAAACCTCTAATAGTACCTCGAAGCAGAAAAAAGTTATGTAACAGAAGCTGCTAAACCATAGCGGTAAAAATATATAATAAACTACCACAAAAAAATAGAAAATTACAGAAAAACTAGCATTTGCCCGCAGCTTCGCTCGCGTTAAAAATACAAATATTTTTTTCATAAAATGTAGTTATCCTTTGTTACTTCTAATACCTCCAAGAATATGTGTACAGTTTCATGATGAGCGGTTAAGTAGTTTTCTCGTGAAAGCGTAACGAACTTACATTCACATTAATAATATTAGTATGATGGAATAACTTAGAATTTCATGTAACTTTGAACAATTGGCTTTGTGACAGATGTTTTTATTCAATAGAATTTAAATTTTAAACAGACATGATGTATATCTACATAAATTTACAAACATTTATTCAAATTATAATTATTGACATTATTTACAAATCTAACCATTAAATTGATAAACTCTCTTAACTGAGAGATATAATCTTACAAACTGATTTAAAATCTTTTGTATTGTAATGTGCCTAAGTGATATTAACGAAGCGAGACTGTACAATTTATTATGATTGCGGTGTATATGACTAATAACATTGATGAAATTTCATGACATTATTTTGCATGTACTAGAAATATTTGGACGACTGATAAGTCGAATAAAGTGATACTAAAATTATTTTACCATTTTATGATGTAAATTGCTTTATTCTGGCAAAAAAAATAATTTTATTTCGAAGAATTTACTCGTTAAATGGCGCTTAGTTTGGATATATTTATGAACCTTGTTTGTTGACTGTGCAGTCCGTTTTTCAAAATAAATATTTATAGTTTTTTCCCGTAGCTTCGCCGACCCATCTAACCCAGTTCCGGATCTGTCGCTTTATTATCGTATAATTGTGCGTTACATGAATACTACTACTAAAGGTTTGCTATAACAAAGTTGAACTACTGTATTTTATACTCTGTGTATTGCAGCCGGTCACAATCAGTTTAGAATCCAAACTTCATTGCTTATTGAACGATCACATTCAATTTTGTTTATTAGCCACCATTATAATAAGATCTCTTTTCAATTGATATTATTTTTAAAATGAGTACGGATGTTATGGAAAGTGGAAAAATAATTCAAATACCGTCAGCTATGGTATTTTTAAATGTTGCGAGTACATATTTGGACAAGCATAATTTCTTTATTTTATGTACTTCATTGATTTTATTTTAAATTAAGCTAAGTTTGACACGGTTAGTCCGAGAATGGATGACCATTTTTACATAACAAAATCCCGCCGTGCCTCGAAAGCACCTTAACCCGTTGGTCCCGTCCAGCCCTGGTGCGAGCCAAAGTACGGAGTGAGAGGGCATGGGAAGCCGTCACCTCCTTCTGCGAAGCAGTAATGCTCGCGAAGGAGGAGGCGGGGCGCGTGAGGGAGTGGCAGTCTCTGCGCCCTCACTTCCCTAGCCGCCGTAGGAGGAGACGCCCCGGGCGCCGGGTGTCGATAGCTGACTCCCGGCTACCGTAGGCGCAAGCTTGCGGGCGGCGAGCAATGGGTAGCTCGCCGCCAGGTAAGGAACAGGCTGGGGTCCACGGCGCGTAGTGTTCCACGCGCGCCTTAAAGAGATGTCAGCAGCACTGAAGGGGTCTGCTAGGACCGATGCCTGCCGGGGTCGTGAGATTGTTCGAAAGAGATACCGTGACCCTGGCACATGGGCAACTGAAGGAACACGGGTGGGTTTTAGTCAGTAAAAGTCTGACATGCCCTCCCGCTCCGCCCAGAGCGGGAGAAGACATTTGATGATTTCCCATACGAAAAAAAAAAACCCCGTTGGTCCCGGCTGTCATTTGTGGCTGTTTGATTGTCGTTGTCGTCAGAAGCCCGAAAGTGTGACAACCAGTCTTACCAAGTGGTATCGTGTTAACCAGTTACTGGGCTGGGGAGGTCAGATAGGCAGACACTCCATGTAAAATACTAGTATTCAGCTGCATTTGGTTAGACTGCAAGCAGACCCCAAAAAGTGTTGAGAAAAGGCTATGCAGATGATATTTAAATATTTTTGGTTGCCCTGTTTTCTTTTCCGTGGTTTTTTGAAAGTAATAAAGATAAACCAAAGACAATTAATGGATGGTGAAGATAGTGCGTTACGTGTTTCGTGTAAATGTCTATGGCGTGAGCTTGGAGGATTTGAAACTGTACAAATATATCTAGTTAATGTAGGCTCTTGATCAAATAAGAAATAACCATTTACAAAACCGTCAGAACTTCGTAGATATAGGTGTGTCGCAGAATAATTCGGAGAAATCTGTTCGAAAATCTTATTTCCTGATTTTTTTTTCAACTTGTACTGGCCAGTGCCGATTACATTAGTTAAAAACAGAAACAGTAAGTTAGGTACAACCATGTAGATCATATCTTATATCCCTTCTTAAATGCCAGCTTGACAAAACTAGTTATTATTCTCATTTTTTCTCTGTTGTGTTGTAAGATTGTGGAACTCCCTTCCGCCTAGTAACTATGTGTTTATATGTAAATATTATAATTGTTTGTTTTTGTTTATTTGTATATTTTAACATTATTTTTTTTTACTTGCTTTATATGTGTACATATATTTTAGTTAAGACAAATTATTGTCTACATTTATTTTTCTTTTCTACTTGCGTATGTCTGCTGGAAGAAATTTAGTAAGAGAAAACCTGTACCTTTGTCCTTAATTGTATGATTATACTATCACTGTGTATTTTACTGTTTACTTGATATACCTACATTTTGATCGTCGCCGCTGTTGAATAAAAGGCGTGCATTCGATGAGAGCCTGAAAGGCCCTATATAACACAGCCACCCTATAAAAGGATCAAAGTTATTATTCTATCAAATGATAAAAACAGTTTATAGATAAACTGCAGGACAAGAACTTTCCTATCCTATTCCACGTCATCTTCATTCTGCGGCCCTTATTACAGTTTATTTAAGGTCGGCAAAATAAGTCCTTTGTCCTTCCATACGTCTTTAGTAATCATCATCTCGATAGTCACCTCGTTTGTAGCCATATCATCTTTTAAATCATCCATCGTTTCTTTGGTCTTTCCCCATCCTCGAGTCATCCAAATTTAGACACCAAACTTTCCAACAGGACTCTTCATAAAATTGAAACACTTAAAACGTCAAAATAAAAATAAAGTCACAGTTTTCTTTACCAAGTTTTTAAAAACGACAATCTAACGCTTAAAAAGCGGGTCTCTAATCTTAATTGAAGTCAATTCTCCAATACAAACAACTTCGTAAAAAACCAAATTAGAAACCCTCCTTCAAGGAGGGTAAGCAGATAATCCCTGTAACAGCGAGAAAGCCTATACATTTTCAACGCCAATAAATTTCTCACTGACAAGGTTACCGCGTGAACGGAGCGAGAAATTAAAACGCACGTCCCACGCCTACGCGTTACGGTATTAGGAAAGTGGTATTATGTATCTTTATACCATTTTAAGGGGTAGGTACAAGCTCTTAAGAAATTCGAATTCTGTACGATTTTGAGCCGTGAGCAGTGGTGACACGATGAAAACGGTCGCGATTTACAATGTAGGTCGTAGAACCTAGACCACAGCTTACAAAAACCGGCCAAGTGCGAGTCGGACTCGCGCACCGAGGGTTCTGCAGGTATTCACAGTTTATGCATAAGGTTTATGTTTATGAAATGAAATGGTTTTTTTTTTTTAATTTTATATTTGAGTTGACTGAATTAAAGGTAAATTGTGGTTTACGATTTATGACGTATTAAAAAAAACTACTTACTAGATCTCGTTCAAACCAATTTTCAGTGGAAGTTTACATGGCAACGTACATCATATATTTTTTTTAGTTTTATCATTCCCTTATTTTAGAAGTTACGGGGGGGGGACACACACACACACACACATTTTACCACTTTGGAAGTGTATCTCGCGCAAACTATTCGGTTTAGAAAAAAAATATATTAGAAACCTCAATGTCATTTTTGAAGACCTATCCATAAATACCCCACACGTATGGGTTTGATGAAATTTTTTTTTGAGTTTCAGTTCTATGTATGGGGAACCCCAAATTTATCGTTTTTTTTTTCTATTTTTGTGTAAAAATCTTAATGCGGTTTACAAAATACATCTACTTACCAAGTTTCAACAGCGTAGCACGTCTAGTTTCGGAAAAAAATGGCTGTGACATACTCGGACAGACAGACAGACAGACATGACGAATCTATAAGGGTTCCGTTTTTTGCCATTTGGCAACGGAACCCTAAAAAGGCGAAGGAAAACATTGGGAGGAACCGTTATGTCCTAGAACCAAAAATTCGAACTCATGACTTCTACCAACCAGCACCCACGTGATGGATTACAGCTTCTCAGCACGAGGAGGCCTGTGTCCCAGCAGTGAAAATATTTAAGTGAGATTATGCACCTACTGGCCTGTTAATCTAGTGGTTAGTGACCTTGACTGCAAAGACTGAGGTCGTGGGTTCGATTCCCACCCAGGACAAATCATTGTGTGATGAGCACAATCATTTGTTCTGTGTTTGGGTGTAATTTATCTATAATATGTATGTATTCAGAAATATATAAGTATATTTATCAGTTGTCTGGTTGCCATAGTACAGGCTCTGCCTAGTTTGGGATCAGATAACGGTGTGTTGATTGTCCTAAGATATTTATTTATTTATTTTAATTTTTTACTCCGCTTTTTTTTTTGTTTTGCTCTTGGAGCTTTTTGATGAAGAAACCATTCTTTACTGTTATTCATATTTGTTTTAGAAAAACCACATGTGGTCTGTTTTTCGACCGCTCAAACTATTCTTAAAAAAAATCCGAAAGAAATTTCATGATATATATTTACAGAAAATGAGAAGAAGTTTCCAAATTCAAATTTCTTTATTATACAGAAACCTACACGAGCGCTATTACATGGGACTTCAACATAACTGGCGAAATGTAGGTACTAATCCTTCGGGGATACAGGCTGTTAGGAAGTTCTGTTATTTTTACTTAAAACTCTTTTAATATTTAATGCATAATACGCTTTATATAATGCCAGACGTAAAGAATAGCACCATCTCATTGCTCCCCGTGGGTGTTGTAAGAGGCGACTAAGGGGCTTACTAGAGAATGAGCAGCGTTCTCTATGCATTTTACCTCCATACTGCGATCGCCAACCCGCTTGCCAAGCGTGGCGATCATGGCAAACTCGCCCAAATTGTCGGAGAAAATGGTGGGGGAGGCCTATGTCCAGCAGTGGACGTCTGTTGGCTGAAATTATGATGATGATGACGCTATATTGGGAGCGCTCTATATCTCGCAATATGTAGAAAACCGTCGTCTTGTCATTTATTCGTAATTTCTGTAATAGATAATCAAGATCTCATCGAACGTATTACGCAATTCCAATTCTGAATGGTAATTTATATTTGTCTATAGAACATGAGTGTCTATGAAGAAAATGTTATATTATATCGTTAGTATCGATTAAGTTAAAAGTAAAAATATATTTTGTTCTCAATAAATAAGCAGTCTTCCAAAGGGCAATGGAGTGGGCTATGCTTGGAGTTTCTCTACGCGGTCGAATCTGAAATGAAGAGATCAGTAGGAGAACCATGGTAACCGACATAGCCTGACATAGCCCAAACTTAAGTGGCGGTGGACAGGGCACATTGCTCGCAGAACAGATGGCCGATGGGGCCGGAAGATTCTGGAGTGGCAACCGCGTACTAGAAGACGTAGCGTTGAAGGCCTCCCACAAGATAGACCGATGACCTGGTAAAGGTAGGAATCCGCTGGATGCGAGAAGCACAGAACCGGTCGAAGTGGCGGTACTTGGAGAAGGCCTGTTTTCAGCAATCATGATACTGCGCAACTAGCATATACAAGGTAAATTTTTATCCAGTGCGCAAATTTTAACAAATGAAACTTAAACGAGTTATAATAATCATGCAATTTTTATTTTGATATAATATCTTAGAACAAAAAAAATTAAGTTATCGTTAACGAAAGATGTCTATTTTGAAACTGGTTTTTATGGTAACTTGCGCTCGGCGCCGGCGCGGCAGCGAGGGTGAACGACCGACCACCTGTTCAATCGGTCAAAATTCTAAGAATTTCGAAGTACCTACGCCGGCGTGCGGTTACTGACCTATTAGTACCTACCAAATGTTCGATCCGTCAAAATTCTATGAATTTTGAAGTACCTACGCTGTCGCGCGGTTACTGACCTATTACTATTGTCGATATTTAGGTACGATTTAGGTACAAAATATGTAGGGTGTCCACAGTTTACTGATTTAAGGTCGGACATTTTTTTTTTTAAAAGGATTGAAAAAATGATTGAAATGTGTTCTATGACTGATACTGAACCACCAAAAAAAAAAAAATTGCGTACTGGTTATAAAATTATCCTGTATACAACGTACCGACCTCAAAAGTCGGGCAGTTTCCGTAGGAACCTTCCTTTTCTACGGAGGGTGAGTGAATTTTATACCCCGTACCTCATCTATATTTTAAGATAGTTTCATCCTTTCTGAGATGAATCTGTGATAGATATTAAATGAGAATAAGTTGTTTGTTAGCGTAATTGCATATTACTTCTAAACTCTTCTAAAGATTTAGGTGCGGTTCTCACCTATCATAAAACAATTCTTGAACTAAGATGAAGGAGTGGTACACTCATATTTCACTCATTTAAAAAGTTATCAATGAAAAGTGTTTTAGCAAAACAAAAGACGAAGAAAACAGAGTGCGAATAGATTTATTACTATTGTCTTAATTCGTTGTTTCAGATTAATTGTCCCTTTAGTAGGTCAAGGATTTAGCTGTACGATAAAAGGTTAACTTAATATGTTAATTTAAATGTTGATTGTACTTTTTGGGTGATTTCTTAACGTAAACTGGCGTTTTTACTTTGTTTAGGTAATATATGGGCAACGGCCGGTTATTTTCAACTTGCGCGTAAAAATAGGGTATTCATTCTCAGTTCACGACAGCAAGAATGAATTACCAGTATTACAGGTAGATTCAAATCTGAAACTTTCATCATTAATGTTGTTTACTGCTTGTTTTGTGCACCTTCTTTGTGTAAAACTGCGGTGTCTACAAGTAATGAATACAAAAATGTTATTCTTAATTAAAATACGATCCGGGACCGTGACAAATATGGATACACGGAATTAAAAGCATCACAAAACGCTCTGACTTCTCTCGTATTAAAATTGTGAATCATATTTTGATCAATATGCATTCTGACGTTAACCTTCAAATTGCAAAAAAAAAAACGTAAGATAATTTGAATTTCGCGGGCTATCCTGACACTTCCCCCTTTTTTTACTGACCTCCACTGTTCCAATCCTGGGCAAAGGCCTCCCTCCACTCCATCTGCATTCTGCGAGCCCGCGCGTTCTCCTTCCAGTTTTGATGTAACCTATCGCGCCACCTCTGCTTCCCTCCAAAACATAATTATTTCTTTTTCCTCTATCTCTTATGGCCCATGACTTCAATAATATTACAATGTTTGACCCGCATTTTTCCAAAGATTACGTATCCCTAGTTTAGGTAATTGGGACAAGAATAACGTCAACCGCACGTATGGTTTGTTCCAAAAGCATTTGATGAAAATGTTAACAAATGTATGAGAAAATGCAAATGTCGATGTCAATATCTTCAAGGGAAAGGCGCTCAATTCTTTTACCAATACCACGTAATTTTTTGAGAAGAACGTGGCTACTGAAAACTACATCGAATTCCTCAAAGAAGAGTAAATCGCATTTATATAAACCAAACCTCATTTAAATTTCATGAAGTTGGAACCAACTTTGTTATTCAAAACTTTTATTTTTCTTCCACAATTTAAAAGTTAAACTTTCCCTGTGATTTCTAATCATTGAATAATATTCAAAAGACCAAATGATTGACTTTGAGAGAAACTTCGTCAAAATTTCTTAACAATACTGTATTATGAAAGTCTTTGGTTTGCAATGAAAGTAATTTTGGGGTGCACAAAGAGAGTCTTTGATCGAATCCATTATATATCAATTTTCTACCCTAACAACGTTTTTTCCATGAGATTCCTTAAGCTGTTTTTTGACGGCGTTTATTCATAAATAATGCCTCTTTGAAAATATATTTTTATAAGGGTAATGGGGTTTTGTGACGTGGTATCTGATGACGTGCGGCAATTTCATAAAGGTTACTTACTGTATCCTTTTATTTTTTAACCGACTTCAAAAAAAGGAGGAGGTTATCAATTTGACTGTATTTTTACACGCTTTATATTAGCTTCACTTGTATGTTTGTATGTTAGTATGTTTGTATGTTTGTTTGTAACCGACTCCTTATAGCGCGATTTTGACCCACTTTAAACGACCAGATTTCATTCAAACTTTGCACACCTGTCAAGGACCGATGACAATGCAATAATTTCATAAATTTGTGTCATTATCCTTGCCAGGGTTACCAGGACAGCAAAAAAACTGTCTTCGAAAACTACGCTGACATACGTCACAAACTAATTTGTGCCATTATCCTTGCCAGGGTTACCAGGACAGCAAAAAAAAACTGTCTTCGAAAACTACGCTGACATACGTCACAAACTACGCTGACATACGTCTCAAAGTTCGAAACACCCTAAAAAGTAGAGAATAAATAATAGTTTAAAAAAACTAAAAAACACGCTTCCAGTGAAAACCAAACTAAAAAGTACAAAATAACGGAAAAAAAGCGTGGGGTGCTTTTTAAGGTATTTTTTTATTGATATCAGGCACCCCACGCTTTTTTTTCGTTATTTTGTACTTTTTAGTTTGGTTTTCACTGGAAGCGTGTTTTTTAGTTTTTTTAAACTATTATTTATTTTTTATGTTTGTTACCTCATAACTTTTGACTGGGTGAACTGATTTTGATGTTTTTTTTTTATTTAAAAGTTGGTGCTTTTTGAATGATCCTTTTTTAATTTGGTTCCATTCAGACAATGGGATCCATGTGAAAACCATATAAGTTTTAAATTTACGTTAAGTATTTGCGCGACAAAAGAACGAATAACACGATTAGATTAGTGCAGGGTATCTACCATAACTAAAAAGTTGAAAATAAAAACTTTTTACAAAAAAAATAACAACCGACTTCCTTTAAAAAAACACTACAAAGTCAAAAATAACTTTAATTTCAGAAGTCGGTGGCAACAAAACCTTAAATAGTAAACCTTAAATAAAAACCTTAAGTCGGTTGTATTTTTTTTGTAAAAAGTTTTTTTTTTGTAGCTTCTGGCCGCGTCATTGTTTGCGCCGATGTTGTAAGATGAAAATACAAATAAAAAATATACAAAAGAAAAATTAAAACGAAGGTAAAAAAGTTTTCTGTTAGTGGAATCCTATCACGGAATTTCTGATTGATACATTATTTTAACTTGTGTGCAATATTTTGATTTTTTTCCTAATTCCTTGGACATTTCTTTGTCAATTTTGTTTCACATTTTCAATAATTAGATGGTGATTCTATGGTCTATTTAAATTGCAATATTCCAATTTGTAATGTTGATTTCATCGAGTAATGGTCTTTATAATTATTTGATTTCACCGATTTATAATAGGTTGGGGAAAAAGTTTCTTCGCATTTTTTAAGAAAATTCAAAACATTTTTTAATAAAGTTTATTTACATTTAACTAAAGTATGTAGGTACCATTTTGTTCGATAACTTTTTGCCATCTCGTTGGTAGGGACATGATCCCATTGCTATAGAAATTTTGGGACTTCTGGTCAAAATACCGCGACAAGTGGTTTTGGAAGTCCTCTCGTGATGTTAACCTGACACTGCCTAAAGAATTCTGAAGAGACCGAAACAGGTGGAAATCTGAAGGTGCAAGGTCAGGACTATACGGCGGATGCATTAACACCTCCCAGCCAAACTCTCTTAATTTTTGTTGGGTGGCTAAGGATGTGTGAGGTCTAGCGTTATCATGATGAAAAACCACACCCCTTCTGTTGATTAATTCCGGCCGCTTTCTCTGAACTTCTTGCTTTAATCTCATCAGTTGTTCGCAGTAGAGTTCAGAATCGATGGTCCAACCTGGTGGTAACAGCTCATAATGAATAATGCCCTTCCAATCCCACCACACACACAGCATCACCTTGTTGCGAGTTAACCCGGGTTTCGCCACAGTCTGTGAAGCCTGACCGGCCTTTGACCACGACCTTTTTCGCACGTTCTTGTCATACGTGATCCACTTATCATCACCAGTTATCAGCTTCTTCAAAAATGGTTCGGTTTCATTACGTCGTAATAAAGAATCACAAATGAGTACACGGTTCATTAGGTTTCTTTCAGTGAGCTCGTGAGGTACCCAAATGTCGAGCTGTTTTGTGTACCCAGTTTTTTTCAAATGCGCCAAAACTGTTTTGTGGTCAATTTCCAGTTCTTCAGCTACGTCGTAACTACTGGTATGCCGATCTTGCTCCACTTTTTCAAAAATGGCATCCATTTTATCCGTAATAGGGTGACCAGAGCGACGTGCATCTTTGACATCAAAATTTCCGGATTGAAAACGCTTAAACCATATTTGTGCTACTCTCACAGACACTACACTAGGTCCATAAACATCGCAATTTTTTTTCGCGGCTTGCGTTGCATTTCTACCTATTTTGTAGTAAAATTTTAAAATGTATCGAATGTCTTCATTAGATTCACTCATCTTGACGGTATGAAAAACAAATAAAAATCACACATTTTCCTAATTTGAATTTGGAATTATGTTCTTTAAAATTTAAACTTTCAATGATACCAAAACCAGCCAGATACAAATAGTATAGCCAAAGAGATTTTATTACAAATTCATACATACTATAATGCAAAAAGACTTTTTCCCCAACCTAATAAATTATTTTGAATTACCGATTTACTTTGTCATTTAATTTGCTATTTTATTAAACAATAATTTATTTAATGAGTTGAGTGTGATTCTATGCTCTATTTTGTGAAATATTCTAATATATAATGATTATTGCTTTGAGTAATGGATGGATAAATTTGTAATTATTTGATTTCACCAATTTACCAACCATACGCCGTTGAGGCAAAGCATGATTGATATAATTTAACCACTAGCTTCTGCCCGCGACTTCACACACGTTAAATTTCTTGTTCCCCCGACCCTTCCCGTCGCGTCGAATCGCCTACTCGTGCGACTTTCCCCGTTTTTGCAACATTTTTCATTACTGCTCCGCTCCTTTTGGTTGTAGCGTGATGTTATATAGCCTATAGCCTTCCTCGATAAATAGGCTACTCAACATAAAAAGATTTTTTCAATTCGGACGCGTAGTTCTTGAGATTAGCGCGTTCAATCAAACAAACATACAAACAAACTCTTCAGCTTTATAATATTAGTATAGATTCAGAGAATAGCGTGATGGTAGTGTCTAAAACATAGCTATAAAATGTTAAACTCATTCGGATGTCACACTGTATACAACACAAATAATGAACGTGATATAATTAAATCGATCGTGAGTCGGAACGTAATGAATTCGAAAGGTTCGCCTCTGCTACGCCGTAGCGTTATCTCGTAGCGGCAGCTACGTCGTAGCAACAAGGAAGCAAATTTATAATAATCTCAGCACCGTATGTATGTAGGTATGTATTTTAGTATTATATTTTCGAAAGTAACTCTTTTTGTCTGTTACTCTTTCACGCCTAAACCATTGAATGGATTTCGATTAAATTAGACAAGAAGGTATGTGGTATCCTGGGGAAGGATTTAAGCAACTTTTTGTCCTGGTAGCGCGTTCCCGTAGGCAGAAGCTAGTTATTTCATAAAACTGGATTCTTATAGAAAACAGGCACCGATTGATCTCCCTTAAGCGGAATAATAAAATACCAACGGATAAACCGTTATCAACTGACAATGCAACATAATTGAAAAAACAAAAAATGCATTTTTCAACATGTGCTGTTGCCTCGTTGATTTAATTTTCGCAAGCATTACTGCTGACGATTCCCGCTCTACCCAGAGCGGTAGTCGTCATTTGATGATTTCCCATGCTACAAAAAAAAAGGCTGGCAATTTAGTTTTTATATTTAACTAGCTTGTGCCCGCGACTTCGTCCGCGCCAAATTTTAGCTCCCCACCCCTTCCCGTCGCATCGAATTTCTGCCAGTTTTCATCTATTTTTCGTTGCTGCTCCGCTCCTTTTGATTGTTGCGTGATGTCATTTATTCCTCAATAAATAGTCTACCCAACACAAAAAAAATAATTGCAATTCAGACCTGAGATTACTGCGTTTAACCAAACAAAAAATCACACTCTTCAGCTTTATAATATTATTATAGATTTCATCGCCACTACTCTCAAAACGATAAAGGAAAACATCGTAAGTAACCCGCACTGAGCCCACTGGCCCACTGGCCCAGTGGAGGCCTCCCTCTCGCCGGAGGCCTGTGTCGTAGCAGTGGCAATATGCTATATCTACTTATATATTGCCTACCTGTTAAGGTTTAATTCGAGAAAGCGACAGGTGTTACTAATGACAATTCCTCTTAGCGAATAAAATGGCGGCATTTGTCTTCGAAATTAGGAATACTTTCGGTGCGCGAGTCCGACTCGCACTTGGCCGGTTTTTTTTACATTCACCAAAAAAGATTAGTAACCACGGTCGTCAGAAATAGTTGACGTTTAGTAAGAGACCGATTAGTGTATTCAAATAGAATTTAGTTTGTTAAATGAACGGTTTGTTTTCTATTAATTTATTTTATTCGAAAACATACATCGATTTCTAACAAAACTGCAACATGTGCTACGACCCTTGTTAATTTATCTCTATTGATGACCGTAAATAAATACAGAGCAGGTATTATATGGACCTATTTAAGTAAAAATGTTCCAACCCACAACCCCCACAAAGTCGACATTTTCGAGTTTTTGTGACCTATGTACTCCAAATAAGGTATATTTTAACATAACAAAGATTCATATAGTTTGTGTGGTTTGGAACATTTTTGCTAAAATCGGTGGACCTATTTAAGTAAAAATGTTCCAACCCACAACCCCCACAAAGTCGACATTTTCGAGTTTTTGTGACCTATGTACTCCAAATAAGGTATATTTTAACATAACAAAGATTCATATAGTTTGTGTGGTTTGGAACATTTTTGCTAAAATCGATTATTATGTTCTATATCTAGCATAGCATAAGATTAGGTCAGCTTATAATGTTTACTTCTGGGACACAGGCCTTCTAGAGGGAGCGGACCGCAATCTACCACGCGGGCCCAGTGCGGGTTGGTAGATGTCACATGTCAATTTTTAGTTCCAGGACATGCCGATTACCTCCCGAAGTTTTCCTTCACCGTTTTGAGAGCAGTGGTGATGAAATTATTGACACACAATAAGGTGCCTGCCTGGGTTCGAACCCACGGTCTAACTCGTAAGTTACAGCCGTTACCACTAGGTCACTACTGCTCTTCTACCCCATCATCTATACCAATATTATAAATGGGAAAGTGTGTGTGTCTGTTTGTCCGTCTTTCACGGCAAAACGGAGCGACCAATTGACGTGATTTTTAAGTGGAGATAGTTGAAGAGATGGAGATTGACATAGACTACTTTTTGTCTCTTTGTAACCCCCCACTTCCCTAAAATGGGGGGTGAAAGTTTATATGGAGCAAAAAACAATGAGTAGGGGATGGAAAGGAAATGTTTCATTTTCGGCCATCAGATGTACATTTATCAAAAAAGAGGAAAAAATACCACAAATTACGGAAAAATATTCTCTGGTTAATTTGCGCCTGATTTGTTGTGTACAAAAATAATAGTTTTTCAATTATTACCATGTTTTATTCAACATGGCGTCTCGTTTGCTTGCAGACTTCATTCGTTCTGAAATCATGTCTCATCAAATCAATGTTAAGTAGAAAATAATTAAAAAATGTGTGTATTCTTGTAGTGTTAAAAATAAATTACTATTATTCTCTTGTAAATATTTTTGAGTAAACATAATTAAGTGTGACCATTGCATCGTTACAAAAATCTTTAGTCACAATCTTGGAGTGTGTTTCTAAACGAATTCAAAATAACCACTTGCTAACTCTTAGGACAAACGTCAAACATTTTTAATTTTTATTTTGTACATAAAAACCATTTGATATTATGAAAAAAATGTTACTTTATTGTATTCATGAGTAATTTACCCAGCTTCGCTAAACGGTACACGTTATGGCCGGAGCCCCATATAAAAATGAAACATCTCCTTTGTGTGGAAAATCAGGAAATATCATAAATCAGGAAAGGGGAACCGTGTTACTCCGAATTTAACGCGAGCGAAGCCGCGGGCAAATGCTAGTCACTCTATAATATAAATGGTCGTTAATGGTTGAAAATATTATTGGCAGAGTCGTAGAGGACAATCATAATCGCTAATCCTTTTATACCCGTGTAATGTAATCGACGGCTATCTACAGCTATTATCCGATCGCAAATTCACCCTTGGAGCTGCTAGTGAGAATTTCCTAAAGAAATCTAAATAACACTCAATCCGGAGATAGAACCCACTCAGCAAGTCAACAGTTACGCTTACGACTCTTAGACCAACGCGGAAATTATTGGGTTCCGATAAAGTATGTTGGTAGCCCCTTTATTTAGGTCATCTCCTCCTTACCCGTCGGCTTATTACCCTAGATTTTCCCTATGATACTCCCGGCGGGCTTACAGATTAGATTATAGTAGAATTACCTACAAGACTGATCTAAATATTATAATTCTGAGAGACGGGTAATTGCTTTCAGTATTGGCTTATCAAAATATGTTTAATATTATGTAGAGGTATTTTATAATAATAATTAATTTAGCTTACATTATTGTTTTGTAGTACATGTAATACAAGAGAGACTTACACAGTCGGTTTATTAGTGACTAGCTTCCGCCAGCGGCTTCGCCCGCGTGAAAATTCAACCCCCCAATTCACCCTCTTGGGATAGAATTTCAAAAAACCCTTTCTTAGTGGATACCTACTCTTCACAAGGAATACACCCTCCAAATTTCATGTCTCTAGGACCAGCGGTTTAGGCTGTGCGTTGATATATCAGTCAGTCACTCAGGACTTTGAATTACAAGCTCGAATCGGGCGAGTAATACGTACATTGGCACGCTTTGAAATTTTTTACTTTATTGCATATGTTCAATACTTCCCAATTAGTTAATTAATGTTTCTGGAGAACTGGTCAATTCGGGTCCAAATAAATTAACTGTGCGATTAGCCTAATTTTTTTTTTTAATTTTCAATTCCCACAATTTAGGCGTGCGAATTACAATGATGTAAGTACTCCAAATGATTGGGTGAATCACTGCCTTCGTAATATATCACTGAGAAATCTGTATATAGGAGAAACATTTTCGACTCTTAATTTGAATAAAACAATAATTTTGCTAATGTATTCTTCACATATTTGCTGTAATTATTTCATGTTATCAAATCTATATTACAATGTAATTAATGTAACATAGTTTATGGTATACCTTAAAAATACATTAAAAAAAAACCAATACAAATTACAAAGTATAGATTGTAATGTATCCATGAGTTCGTGTGTGTGCGTGTGAGAGAGAGATTTCGTCTGTATGTGATTAATGTTGTCACCTAAATCCATTCAAGGTTGCCGGGAGACATGATTTGAAATAGGTATCTTGTAAGATCCTGTATTTCGGGAATAGTAAATCATTCGGTATTTATGGTAATGTTGTTTTTTGATATATTACATTACTTATTTATTAAAACTTTATGCACAAGTAAAACTACTGTACAAAGGCAGATTTAATGCCTGAGGCATTTTCTACCAGTCAAACTTAGGGTGATGCAGAGAAAAACATGGCAGGTGCAACATAAGGGATAGATAACTCGAAAAATAATGAATAAATATAAAAAAAAAAACATAGAAAAAAAAAAACAAACAAAAACAACAAATAAATACATAGATCCATATAACGAAAATTAACTTTGTCTGGAGACATAACGATCGGTAGAGGAGAAAACGAACCCAGCATATCAGCGCTAGGATGATATGCGCTCATTATGTCCCTGAAGCCCTTTAATGAATTTAACAGGAGCATTTTCTTCTTACACTTTATAGCCCAGACCCAACCATAATGTGTATAAAATGTAGGTATGTACCACACGAGTAAACATACAATCATATCAACATAACATTCATACCTTGTTTCCCCGAAGAGTTGAGCAGAGGAATACCACCCTTTTATTATTATTATACACACTTTTCTCCAGTTATCTTTAAGTCCTATGGAATAGAGGCGAGCCTATTGCCATCATTTGAGTACGAATCCAGACTCCGGGCTGCTACTGAGAAATTCCAGATAGAAAAACCCAATAACTCCTTGCCCAACCTGCGAATCGAACGCAGAACCTCATGCTGAGCAGTACCGCTTGCTACCACAAGAACAACGAGACAGACTATACAACTATGTTCATATACTTCGAAAACCCCGAATTCCAAACTAAATTCAAATTTTCCTTACCCAATCCAAAATCGTAGTTATTAACCCAGATTGCAAGCTCCTTGTTGCAAGTATCTACCAATACCCAGAGTTATTTGATAAGACAACGTACACACAGAAATACAGGCAAAACCACAGGCACTAACAAGTTTACAAACAATTGCTCGTATGTAAATTTGCGACTATGTTCTGCTGGCATCTGCAAGCGAATTCCGACCGAAGTTGAAATGGATTACAGTTGAGATTTGAGGTTAGTTGTGGGAATAGACCGGGAGATAGAAAATGTGTGTTGTATTTTTTTAAAGTTATGTTCTAAAATATTTTTTGTTACTTTTTGGTTGCGGATGGGAATGAAAATATCTTAATTGAGTAAAGAAAAACTACAGAACCAAGTTTAAAGCAGTTTATGAATGTGAAGCACTAAATTTACTCCAGGTTTGGGAAAATCATTCAGAGTTACCGTTTAATTTCTCACTAAACATTTTCAAAGATTTAAATCGTTACCAAATTAGACCAAATTAGGCATGGAGCTATTCCCTTAGTATGCGGACTTAAAGCCCCGTAAGGAAATAAATCACTCATTTGAAAAAATTGTCTTCAAATTCGTTTTATTATATCTTAACATTTTACAAGATAGCATATAATTTATTTTTATTACTACACATTCAAATCTACTTTAGGAATGTGTTGAAAAATCGTTCGTTAACTCTTATTATCGTCTGCGGCTTTATAGCCACGAGTGGACTTCAGCTGGTTAAGTATATTTCTCGAATGTGACCTATTACCAGCTCATTAGACTTGAATAAAAGCAGAACATTAGGTTTATCGTACATCTCGATCTATTTAATACCGGCAACATTAAAAGTAAGGGTGTACAGTCAATCGCATATCAGTGATAGTGATTGGATAGTTACTGCGCTTTTTGTCAAACTTCTTGTCTGCCGCGACGTCCCTATCCATGTCCGCCACGATCGTTGCTCGAGGCACCTCACGCCGCTGAGCCTGTAGCTTTAAATTCGTCCCTAAATAATAATTATTCTGATCCAGCCCATCCTATGCAGCCCTCTACCAGCGATGCCCTATGCCGAAGGCCTGATGAAGCATGTAGTCATTTAGTTTAAAGTTATTAAACCCTGGCTGGAGGCGTTAGGGGCCATCCATAAATTACGTCACACGTTAAGGGGGAGGGAGGGGGTCGACGATGTGTGACATTGTGTGACAAGGGGGTGGAAGGGGTCCTAAATTTCGTGACGTCACATTTCAAAATATATTTTAATCTAAGTGATAAATAAAACACGAACTAATCACGAAAAACTCAAAAACATTTGCAACTACCTGTAGTCACATAAGGTTCAAATTGTTTTATCGGCCACTCGCTCTACTAGTGTTACGCGTCGACCGCCTAGTTACCCATTGATAAATGCCGCTAAAAGCACCGAGCCTAGCGGTGATATTAATCCTTTAAATATGAATAAAATTAATTTCGAAACTGCTATTTTAAATTAATAATTATTTCAAGATCACACTAGGGAGAGAGGTCTCACAAATGTGACCAGCTGTGACAAGGACGGGGAGAGGGTCAAAAATCATGAAATTCGTGTGACGTAATTTATGGATGGCCCCTTAGTTTATTGACAGCCACAAGCAAGTCCGATTAAGCAGTTGATAACCTTCTAGGCATAGAGAAGGGCGATAGGGCAGTAGGCTTGGATGCGAGAAGCACAGAATCGGTCGAAGTCGCGGTGATTGGGGTAGGATATGCCTCCTAGACCAGCAATGGACGTCTTTCGGCTGAAATGATGAGGATGATGAACCTCCTGCCAGATTGCGAGATTCGTTCGAAAGAGTTACCGTGGCCCTGGCATATGGGCAACTGAAGGAACACGGGTGGGTTTTAGTCAGTAAAAGTCTGACCCGCCCTCCCGCTCCGTCCAGAGCGGGAGAAGAGATTCGATGATTTCCCATCCAAAAAAAAAAAGAATGATGAACCTAAAAGGTTAATAATAAAACACAAGCGTATAAATATAAATCTTTCAAAAGTTTCCAACAATGAAATGCACAAAAAAGAATGAATTGGACATTGTTGATACTACATTCAATTGAGTGGGTTGGCACGTGCCGTTTCAAACTGCATAGAGATTGGGTTTTGTATTTCTGTCGCAAAAGGTCATGCAACAAGTACTAAAAAATGATTGATATTCGTTTGCCTTCTTTATCATTTTCATATTGAAGATATTGAATTACTCTTTTAGAAACCATTTTCGTTAAAACACTAAAGGAAATTTAGCACAATGTTCGAGATGCGCGAGGGATGATATAGGCTGGTTATGATGTGACGATGACCTCATTCGTGACGATATGTGTATGACTAAATGATATCAGAGGCAGAGCAGTCGTGGCTTAGTGGCATCGGCCTCGACTTACAAACTGTAGATTGTGGGTTCGAACCCAGACAACAACTTTATTTAAATAATTTCCTCACCAAACTGCTCTCAAAACGGTGAAAGAAAACAACGTGTGGAAAACAACATATTCTAGAACGAATAATTCGGAGAAATGTGACATGGTTGGTCCACAGATGGGTGTTCCATCACATATTTGAAATTTGTAAATTGTTAATCGATAAAACATACTACAGTGTAACTGAGTTTTTAACGGACAAATTTTCTATCAAACAACCTCGAATTTTTAATTAATTAATTATTGTTTTTCTAATGGAATAATTATGTTGTATTGACCTCGAATTTTAATGTTTGTTTGTCTATTTATCTTCGGACCACGATTTTGTATTTTTTTTTTTGTATTTTAATTTAACATGGTATATGTAATAATTAACTTGATATTTTTAATGTAAATTTGAATTTTAATAATTTTATTTAATGACAATGACATAAATAATTTAATGTTCCAATAAGAATTTAAATTTGAACAATTTTATATAATGTAAATATTTGCGTGCCGAATGGTGAAATATGGCAGAACTCTGATGAAAACCTACTAATACCTACTTATGTATAACCCATATTTGCAAATAAATGCTATTCTATTCTATTCTATTCTATTCATATCGAGGAAATTCCGTGCCTCAGTACGAACGCTAAGCAGTTGGTCTCGGCTATCATTGTACATCTTCGACAGTCGTTACGAGTAGTCAGGAACCAGAAAGTCTTACAACCAGCGTTATCATTCGGTATCTTGTTATTCAGTAACTGAGATGTGGAGACATCAGCATTTTAAAGGAGTGACTGCCTCTCGGCTTCTTGTTTGTAGCTGTTTCGTGTATGACTGGTTGGACTGGAAGCTGACCCCAACAACGTTGAGAAAAGTTAAGGCAGATTGTAGGGTGCACTATGTCGGGTGCTTCCCTACCATAAGTAATGTCATGCAGATGTAAAATGTCAAACTTAAACTTAGATGCAGAAAATGTCAGTGAATGCTCAACGGGATGAATCTTAATAAAAATGCAAGTTGTCCGACTCAAACCACGTCTAATTGAACACTAAAATGTAATATAATTATAAAATGCATAGAACAATGCAATATGTCAGTGTTAATGCACTGCCAAATGTAGGTCGCGTCCAAAGTGCAAATACGCGAGCCTACTGGCTAACTTATTGAAATAAATATATTTTAAAACTCATGTACGTGCACCGTACATATTGCCACAACACAGAAGAGAATAACTAAATAAAACAATCCCAACATATGAAAAATAATAAAATAAGAATGTAAACAATAATGTAAAAATGCAGGACTCTAATGTAAATATGATTGATCTACGACTACTATGAAGAAATATAACTAAAGTCTATAAATATAATGTCACTATAATAATAAATTAGCACATCTCACTATGTTTTGCAGTGTCAAATTTCACTTCACTTGAGGTAGGGTTAGCACACGACACTTTATTCGCTTTGGAGTCCCAACATCACAAACACACACATCCAATTCTACTACCACATGACAATAAACTGACAGAGTTATTAATTTGGCAAGCTCACAGAAGAACATTACACGGAGGTCCTAAGTTAACCCTGACACATCTACGACAAAGAGTTTGGATCGTAGGAGGACATCGCGCCGTCAAAAAGGTCTTACACAAATGCGTAACATGTCGCCGATTTAATGCTAAACAAACAAACCAGATTATGGCTGATCTACCAGAGCCGAGAGTGACAGTATCTCGCCCGTTTACACATACGATTGTCGATCTTGCTGTTCCTGTCCTCGACGTCATGATCTTCTTCTCGTCTGCTTCTGCTTCTCGCTTCTTGCGGACCCTCCCCCTGTCTTTGGGTGGCCATTTTTCGCCAAAAGTACACCGATGTTACAAACAGTGCCATGCTAATCGCAACAACCACATAGATTGCAATGTAGTGATGAACGTCGTGAGAGGATAAGGTGTCTAGCTTAGACTGTTCTTCTATAGAGCGTAGTTGCGTGTCAATCTTCTTGAACGTCTCTTCGTGCGTTTCAATATGCAACGATGAGTTACGAATCGAGGTATTGATTATGTTGTTGATTGGAGAGATCGTGGGCACGGTCATCGCATATGGTTCATTGACTAAAATGTCACTTGTATGTTCCATATATGCGTGCAATGTGAACGAGTCGCCTTGCAAGTTGCATCCTTGTTTCAGCGTTATCAGACCCGAGTGACGTAACGTCTCCGATGTCATTTGAGTGCCGCACACTAATTGTATTTCGCACGTGTCACAACAATAATAGAACCAGGTGTTTTGTTTATGTAATTTGACCCATTTGTCGGCACATATTTTTATTTCCGTATGGCAATAAACGCTGTGTTCTTCGTTATCTCGAATCAGCTGTACATCGCAAATAGATTTGTGACGATCACCGGTGTTGTATATGGGGTGATTTAGTTTGCACAGTAGAGATTGGTCATGTAATTTTTGGCATTCATTAAGGTCATATTGTTCTAGGGGTATAAATGAATATTGGTTTGCGTTAAATGCTATTAATGCAGAGTTGGGAATAACATACATTACCCGATTTATGTCAATACGTTGAGGAATGCTGATAAGTCTGTTAAGTTCGTATAGGGCATCACTCAAGATCGGTACTTTTATTTCCATCAACAGGTAGTGCTGTGTTATGCGCGCATGTATTCTGAACAGCCTGTAGATGTCTCTTATGTCATTACGAACTTCAGGTAGTGTAGAGTCGCGAGGTAGTAGTCGAGCTACTCTATCTAGTTCGCTTTGCATTTGGGTTGGTGATAATAGTTGTACGTCCATATGTCCTTGGTACATATTCGTCAGGGTGTTGATGAGTGATTCTTGAATATCTTTTAAGTTTTGGGACATTCTTTCTGCAGCTATGGCCGATGTAATGATGTAAAATGCATTTGAACTCTCAAGTTTATCTTTGAGCGTCTTGTTTTCTAGGGACGTGAGGTGATCGTTGATTAAATTGAACTGCTTCACCATTGTTGCTTCGTTACGCTGTACAATGTTGTTCTCGGTTTCCAGAACACTTGTCTGGTTTTTAAGCAGTTGGAATAGGTGATTTTCATTATGTTGGATTGTGTCGATATCCTGTTCATATTGTTCTGCAAAATGTTGATCTAACACTCCAAATAACGAATTTGCAGCATACCCTACTCCGTCGATCAATCCTCTTTTGAACCTGTGTTGAATTATCCGCTGGGACCTCAGTAATTCGTTGTAATAATTTAGTTCACTCGTGCTTTGTTCAAGTTGGTTAATCAGAACATGAAATTGCATCAACCACTCTTCGCAACGAGCTTGTTTTATATGGGATACGAATACTTGCAGGGTGTCCACATTGCGCCAATAATTTGTCATATTGTAATAGAATACCAGTTTCCATTCATCTCTAATTTCTTGTAGATCTGCAATCTTGTCAAAGTAAAGTGTTTGATTTTTTGTCAGTTGAGTAAGTTTCATATCTTGCTGGACAGTAGGTGTTATCAATGTCATAACTAGCATCAGCATATAACATACCAAGCAGGTAGGTCTTTTAGCTCGGTTTCGCCTGTTTTTGGGAAGTTTGTCAGTGTCAGGGTTGTTTTGTTCCTCAGCCTCCACTAGTGGTACCAGTTTTGTAATAGGTCGTTTAGTTTCGCCTTTTGCAGTTTGTAATGTCACAACTCTAGTGTGGCCGTCCTTTCCAGGATGTAACTCCGCTACACGACCCAGTGCCCATTTTCCTGCAGGTAACCTTTCATCTTTAATACATACAATGTCATTTTTCTTTATGTCAGTATTCTGTCGTTTCCACTTTAGTCTCGCTTGTAGTTGTTGGAGGTACTCTTGCGACCACTTCTTCCAGAAATCCTTGCTAAGTTGTTGTACAATTTGCCATCTCGTGTTTAAGCGGTAAGTATTGTCCATGTCGGGTTCTGGAATTGTCATGAGTGATGTGCCGGTTAAGAAATGTCCTGGAGTTAAACAGTTTATCTCTTCGGCGTTTTCTGAAACGGTGCATAGTGGTCGTGAGTTCAAGCAAGCTTCTATCTGACATAGCAGAGTGGTCAATTCTTCGTATGTCAGACGTTGGTCTCCAATGACTCGTTTGAGATGATATTTCATGCTCTTCACAGCGGCTTCCCACAGTCCGCCTGCGCTTGGCCAGACCGGGGCATTGAAGTGCCATTGAACTCCCATCTCTGATATTTTGCCCAAGAAGAAGTTGTCAATGTTTTCTACAATGCATTTGTATTGTTGCCGTAAGATCCGATTTGCACCCACAAAATTCGTGCCGTTATCGCTGTACATGTCCCGTGGCGTACCTCGACGTGCGCAGAAGCGCTTGAAAGCCGATAGGAATGCTGTACTGGATAGTTCTGATACCAGTTCTAGATGGGTGGCTTTTGTTGCTAGACAAACAAATACTGCAACGTACGCCAGCAATGTTCTGACGCCTCGGCCTTTACTTGCCTTGATTTCAATATGTCCAGTAAAATCGACACCTGTATGTGTAAACGGGCGAGAGACTGTCACTCTCGGCTCTGGTAGATCAGCCATAATCTGGTTTGTTTGTTTAGCATTAAATCGGCGACATGTTACGCATTTGTGTAAGACCTTTTTGACGGCGCGATGTCCTCCTACGATCCAAACTCTTTGTCGTAGATGTGTCAGGGTTAACTTAGGACCTCCGTGTAATGTTCTTCTGTGAGCTTGCCAAATTAATAACTCTGTCAGTTTATTGTCATGTGGTAGTAGAATTGGATGTTTAGTGTCTTCGGGTAAGTTTGAGTTACGTAACCTTCCACCGACTCGCATAATGTCATGTTTGTCTAGGAATGGATTTAAACTCAAAAGGGTACTTTTTGTGCTCAAACCTTTGTTTTCTTTCAATCTCATAATCTCGTCATTGAGGGCATGCAATTGAATATGTTTCATTATTAGGTTTTCAGCGCTTTGTAATTCTGTGGATGTCAAATAAGTAGTAGTACGATGAGTGTCGGTGTTCGAACAGCTGTTTATGAAACGTTTCATCCAGGCAATGACCCTTGTAATACGAGTCAAATCGCTGTGTCTGTCTAATAACTCAATTACTATTGAAGACGGTTCATATTTCACAACATACGTTTGCATTTGTTTTTGTTTTGATTCGCATGTTGTCGGTGTAATTGTCATTTTGTCAAAAGTATCTTCACTGTAATTTTTCATCCAGTAGGGACCTTGCCACCACAAAGAATGTTGCAATAGTTGGGAACAACTGATTCCGCGTGATGCACAATCTGCAGCATTTTCCTCGGACTTAACATAACTCCAGTGCTGTTTTGGAATTACGTCATGCACTTGCTGTACTCTATTGCTGACGAACGACTTCCATTTTGTGACGTCCCCATGCAGCCAGCTTAATACAATCATAGAGTCCGTCCAGGCGTATGTATTTTTGTGCACATTGTCCCATTTAAAGGCTGTTAGGACCTTTTTCATGAGCCGTGAAAGTAGTAGCGCTCCACATAATTCGAGTCGCGGTATGGTCAATTTTTTGCTGATTGGCGATAACCTCGATTTTGCAGCGATAAGTCTAGTCACAGGCTCGTTTTTGTCATTTATTGTCAGCAGGTATATAGCGCATGCGTAGGCTTTTTCGGACGCATCGCAGAACCCATGTACTTGGAATGGTTTCGTGATATCTCCCAACCACCTTGGTATTTGGTATTCGGTTATGTTGAGTAAATCGCTAGTAAACTGCTTCCATTCTTCTTGCACGCTGTCAGGTAAGGTTTCATCCCACTCGCATCCCGATAGCCAGACGCTTTGGAACAGCAGTTTTGCTTTTACTGTCAAGGGTGTCAGCCAGCCCAGTGGGTCAAAAATTTTCGAGATTTCCGATAGTAGCTTTCTTTTTGTCAATTGGTTTTTATTGTCAAATTGTATTTTGTTTGTAAACGAAAATGTGTCAGTTGTAGGATTCCACTGGACCCCCAGGGCTTTTGTCATTCCATCGTTTGTAAAATGCATTGTCGTTTGGTTGAGATCTGAAGAAGATAAGCTTTCAATCAAGGTCTGGTCGTTGCTTGACCACTTCCGTAGTGTAAGGCCAGCTCCACTCAACATGTCGATGAGTTGCTTTTGAATTTCTTGTGCTCGTTCGATGGAGTTGCTGCCACTTAGTACGTCATCAACGTACATTTCGTTAGAAATGACATCCGCTGCTAACGGATATTTCTGTGCATCATCGTCTGCAAGCTGCTTCAGCGTTCGAAGAGCTAGAAATGGTGCTGCCTTGGTGCCATACGTCACTGTGCATAACTGGAACTCCTTTAAAGGACCTTGGTTGGATTCCCTCCACAGGATCTTTTGCAAGTGTTGGTCTTCTTCATGGACAAGGATCATGCGGTACATCTTCTCACAATCTGCAGTAAAGGCGTACTTGTATAGCCGCCATCCTAATATTAATGTCAATAGATCTTGATGAAGCTTAGGGCCACACTCCATCAAGTCATTCAGGCTGTAACCTGTGTCAGTTTTCTGGGAGGCGTTAAAAACCACCCTCAATTTTGATGTCACTGAATCTTGTTTTAGGACTCCATGATGAGGTAAGTAGCATGCCGTGTTGCAGCCATGTTTGCTCTCCTTCATATGTCCCATTTTCAGGTACTCTTGCATAAATTTGATGTAACTATCTGATAATTTGTCATCCCTGCCTAATCTCCTTTCTAATTGCATAAACTGTGCTACAGCTAGTGGCTTTGACTTGCCCAGCAGCTGATTAAAATTAAGCTTCATCGGCAAACGAACTGCATATCTGCCATCACCTAATCGCTTGGTTGTTGCAGTGTAGAACTCCTCACAATATCGTTCCTCCGACGTCATAGAATTGCATGCATCTCCATTGATGTCTTCCACTTCCCAGTATTTTGACAAGTCGTTAACTTCATTAACTACGACGTTGCAGTTAAATGTTTTGGTGACATTGCCTGACAATATCCACCCCAACCGTGTTTGTTGAGCCATGGGTTCATTAACCTCCCCTTTGACTAAGCCATTCATGAGTATTTCGGAAAATACGTGTGCATCCAGAAGTATGTCAATGGGCCTAGATAAGTTGTAATCTGGGTCGGCTAGTGTGATGTCTGTCACATGAGCCCAAGGTTTCTTTGCAAATGTAACGTTAGGCAGACTGTTTACCACTCGTGTCATAATTAACGCTTCCGTTGTAAACTGGAAGTCGTTATATAAGGACTTGCAGGATAGATGAACCTTTCCTTTACTCCTGTTGGATAAAGCACCGATGCCGCTTATGTTTGCGCTGAGCTGTTGACGCTTTACGCCCAATCTTTGAGCTGCATTCTCCGTTATCAAGGTAATTTGTGAGCCTTGATCAACTAGAGCCCTTAGTGTAATGTAGTCACCTCTAGCTGTGGCTACTTGCAATAATGCTGTTGGTAATAATATTTCCTCATCATTATTTGATGCGAAGTTGTTTTGCAAATTTTTATTTGACTTAGTTGAAGTCGATGACGACGGTTTAGGTGCTGTTTGTGTTGCTGAGGGCGTTTGCGCTGACTTCACAACATCGTGCAGAAGTGTGTTATGTTGTTCGTTGCAATCTTTGCATCTTTTCTGTGATGCACAGTAACCCTTAGTATGCACATACAAACAATTTTTGCATATTTTATTTTTTTCTATAACTGCCATTTTTTCCGGACTCAGCATGTCCGCGAATTGAGAACATTGAAATAATGCATGATTCGTATTGCACAATGGACAAATAATCTTGCTGAATTGTCCAGCGTTTGACGCATGGAAATCGCGAGAGTAGTTTGCTGAACTTTTATTGGGTTGTGACTTGGAATTTTTTCCGAACGGATGTGACGTCTTAAAATATGGTTTTGATGCAGGTTTATCACTGTTTTCTGGCTTTTTCCTGTGCAATGGTTCCAATGCCATAAACTTGTTTTCGACGAAATCCATAAAATGATTGTATATTGGTATCTCGCGAGGATCCGACCTGGACTGCATGTATTCCGAATACGTTTCGGAATCTAATTTTTCGCACAACTCGTAAACTAGAATCGGATCCCATAAGCTTGTATCAATGCCCAGGTTGTGTATCGCGTTTATGGTTTCGTTGGTAGTGTCATATAACCGCTTGAGGTCGAATGCAGATTGTTTTTGCAAATTAGGTTGACGCATAAATACCTGGAAATTTCTGGTAAATAACAGAAACTTATTATTATATCTATGGTTCAAAATTTCCCAACACGTGTCATAATTTTCGGGTGCTATGTGTAAATGCTGCACGAGCTTTTCCGCTTCACCGCGAAGTCTACCTTTTAGATGCTGCATTTTGTGTGTTTTTGCAATCGCCGAATTATTATGAATCGCTTCTACGTAGAGATCCATAAAAGTAGGCCATAAAGTATAGTTACCGTTAAAAATAGGTATGTCAATTTTAGGCAATGTTTGCTGTTGATGTATAGAAGCGTTTAATTTCGTGTTCAGCGCCCGTTTCATATTTGTAAGTGCATTTTCGTGACGACAGAACTCGTCATAATAGTCCTGTGAATTCCCCTCTAACATGCCATCTATTTGTAAATGTAATTTGTCAATCGCAGTCCACCGAAACTCTACAGTCTTAAGCATATCCTCTATTTCCCATTTCTCCTTAACCTCGTTTAGGCTTCGATTTACTAACCTAGTGAATGCACGGAAGTTAGCTTGTTGCAACTGCTGTAACTCGAGTAGCTTGTCCTCTATTCCTACAGATGTCTCGAACAGGGTTTTGTCGAACTCGATGTTTAACTTACTATGGCCGGCGTTACTGGGTCCAGTAAGAGTCTTCATTTCGAACGCTGCAATCTCCTGACGCGTTCCATAGTACCAGCCTTTAATGACCTCATAAATGTTGCCGGTGAAATATTGATGGTCTTTCTCCTCTACTGCACTCAGCTCCCGGTTCTTCTCTTCACATTCCGCCCATAGCACATCTAACCTCTCAAGCCTTTTACGAATGTAATCGGTGGTCTTCCTGCTCGCTGAATCCTTCTTAAAATTAGAATGGATTCTCTTCAGTTCCTCGAGGATCTCCGCTTGACGCACGATGAAACCCTCCATTGTAAAGCCGTAAGATAAATAATGAACGATCTTACTTGAAATTCAGGAACTCTCCCTGTATGCAATTGCAATGCAATGTGACGCTCTGGAACCTGGACCGCTGCTACCTCCCCGAATGCTCCTGCACGGCAACACACGTGGCACGGTATGACACGACACGACACAGATCCCGCGCGGCGACTTATCGACCGACGTATCGGACTGTATAGTACTTGCAATAGTTACGAAGGACCAAAAAACTATGTAGGGTGCACTATGTCGGGTGCTTCCCTACCATAAGTAATGTCATGCAGATGTAAAATGTCAAACTTAAACTTAGATGCAGAAAATGTCAGTGAATGCTCAACGGGATGAATCTTAATAAAAATGCAAGTTGTCCGACTCAAACCACGTCTAATTGAACACTAAAATGTAATATAATTATAAAATGCATAGAACAATGCAATATGTCAGTGTTAATGCACTGCCAAATGTAGGTCGCGTCCAAAGTGCAAATACGCGAGCCTACTGGCTAACTTATTGAAATAAATATATTTTAAAACTCATGTACGTGCACCGTACACAGATGGTTATTGGGAAACGCTAGTTGAGTTACTTTAAGTTAGTATCATGACACCCACATCCACCCAAATTATTCAAAGCAATTAATTACACACGTTGGTAAACATACCCAGTTTCAATACAAATATTTGCTTCGATATAACATGGTACCGCGTTATACGGGCCACCTCATTAAATACGGGGGCTGATTCCTTTACATAAAAAGGTTATGATATTGATTCCTTGGCAAGCGTTACTGTTGAGTATAATAAATAAATATAAATATCATAGGACAACCAACACACCATTATCTGATCCCAAACTAGGCAGAGCTATGGCAACCAGACAACTGATAAACATACTTATATATTTCTAAATACATACATATTATGGATAAATTACACCCAGACACAGAACAAATGATTGTGCTCATCACACAAAGATTTGTCCTAGGTGGGAATCGAAACCACGACCTCAGTCTTAGCAGTCAGGGCCACTAACCACTAGACTTACAGGCCAGTCTAATATGATGGCTTGGGTGCAATTCTTAGTTCGTGCAGAGTATTATTGGGGTTTTCCATCAGGAAAAGGTGTAATGCAATGTTTATTTATGGAAATATATTTTTTATGACACCTTAAAACATGACAATATTTTGTTGGTCAATATTTAAAAACAATATGGCGCCGGCATTTCCTAGCTGTTTCACCCCCTAGAAGAAATGCCGAAATATACTTATAGGCCATGGTTTCTTTTAAAGTCCGAAATAATAACATAACACACTAACCATTTCAATGCGATTCATTATGGCAATTCGACAACATTCAGTGGGTCATTTAGACTGTCGAGCTGATGATTTTTTGAACACGTGAAGCAACTGATTAAGAATTTCTTTCAAATTCGGATTGTGAAAAAGAGTGTGTTACACACTTGCGGTGCTGGTGTAAAAAGACGCTTAACGGAGTCGAGCCTCGGCACCAGGCTACAGACAGTCCAGGGGAGTTATGCCATCCCCGGATGGCAGGCTAACATGACGTCTGCTACGCCTGGACCGGGATGATCTGCGTCTGATGACGAGCACCATCACAGGACACTGCCCGCTAACCAAACACTTTTACACAATAGGCATAACGGACAGCCCTCTGTGCAGAGCCTGCATGGAGGCTGAGAAAACCGTTGCGTATGTACTCTTCGAATGTACAGGCGTCACCCAGATTGACAGATACCCTCGGGACACCCAAATCTTTCACAGACGTTCTCAGCAGACAAGGAGACATAACCAACTTCTGGAGGGAGGTGGGCTAGTTGGAGTAAACACCGACGGCCGCCATGGCCCACGCACAATGGTCCACATAAAGGACTAAGTGCGGAAACCAAACCCCCATAACATAGAACGGAGTCGAGAGTATTTGTTTTAGATACTGTGATATTTTTTCAGGTATATCTGTAAAACATGTTTTTCTACTGGTATGCCTGACAAACTTCTGGTTACGTAGATATTGAACGTCGAAGTTATTTTTGCGCAATTTGACTAAGTTTTGAGTTTAAAATGTGTATATGTCGACTTTTTAATGGGCCTCCTTTACACCCTGCATCCCTCTCTCTTTCTGTGATTTTATCTGTAAAAGTTCCTAATAATTTATGTTTAGCAATGGGTGTTATTTACCTGAAATTAAATGAATTTATTTATTTATTAAGTACGTATAAAAATTTAAACTCTGATCTGTGTAATAATTAAAAAAACCGGCCAAGTGCGAGTCGGACTCGCGCACCGAGGGTTCCGTACAAACCTGTAGGTATAAAGTTTAAAATTTAAAAAAATATTTTTATTTTATCTGTGCTATAAAACGTTGCTTCGTACCAAATTTCAAAATTCTAGATTCATTGGAAGTACCCTTTAGGTTTTGATTCCCTTGCGAGTTTCGAAAATTTGCAGAAATTTGCGGCATAAACGGCTATGTCTTTTGATTGCGTTAGCTTAGAAGTATGATTTTTTCACAGCTCCAAAGGACAGTAGACCAGAGTATTTGATATAAATTTGAGCTTAATACCTTTACGCGTTCCTGAGAAAAAGGGTCTTGACAGACGGACGGACGGATGGACGGACAGACGGACGGACGGACAACAAAGTGATCCTATAAGGGTTCCGCTTTTTTCTTTTGAGGTGCGGAACCCTAAAATCTTGCTGATGGTATCATAGACATAGTATTATGTCTTTTAAGATGTAAAAGATTTTTCAATGCCTAGCTCCTAGATAAACTGTACGGGTTACTCTATTCATTACACCTCCAAGCGCGGTGGTTTAATTTGAGAACTTTATCGTCGCACTTGCAGCTTGAGGTGCTGTATTCAATCATTAGAAACAAGGTAATATATGCAGTAGTTAACAGAATGTAAGGAGACTGAATGATTTTGTACATTATTTAGTAATAGTACTAGATGCGTCCCGCGGTTTCACCCGCATAAGCTGCAGTGTGTGCAAGTACCTTAATATTGACAGCCGAGTATCTGATAACCCAACCATGCCTTCAATTGCCAGGGTCGCGAGATTTGTTCGAAAGAGATACCGTGGCCCTGGCATATAGGCAACTGAAGGAACACGGGTGGGTTTTAGTCAGTAAAAGTCTGACACGCCCTTCCGCTCCACCCTGAGCGGGAGACGTCATTTGATGATTTCCCAACCACGAAAACCGGCCAAGTGCGAGTCGGACTCGCGCACCGAGGGTTCAGTACAAACCTACAGGTTTTCACGGTTTATGCATAAGGTTTATGTTTATGAAATTATTTTTATATTTTTATATTTGAGTTGACTGAATGAAAGGTAAATTGTGGTTTACGATTTATGACGTATTAAAAAAATGCGGTTCACAGAATACATCTACTTACCAAGTTTCAACAGCATAGCTCTTATAGTTTCGGAAAAAAGTGGCTGTGACATACTCGGACAGACAGACAGACAGACATGACGAATCTATAAGGGTTCCGTTTTTTGCCATTTGGCAACGGAACCCGAAAAAAACATGATTTCAACAAACATGGTTTAAGCCGCTATAAATTCGTATCCATAGATACAGTCAGCGTCAAAAATATCGGTACGAAAAGACAGCTCAACATGACTTTATGTCAACTGGATAAAGTTCTTGTCAGAATGACAGTTGTTGCTTACTGTCTTCATTCTGAAACATTCTTCAACACTCAATGGCATACATTGAGTTAATATTTAATTTTCATAGTTGCCTAGATCATTTTGAACAGTCTGTTCGTCCCAATATATTAATAACGCTGAGTGTACCTACCTTCGTTCTCAGATTGATTTTTTTACATTTTCAAAACATACTTTTGGAGCAGATCATAGGTAATTTTTCCCTGAACCTTTCAGCGTAGTTAGCATTATTTTCCTCATATTACAAAAAATTCTTCACTCATCTCTATTTATATTTGTTATGTTCACTAAAGAACTCTAAATATTTATTCATTCATTAACACTGCTAGCAACAAATGGTCCCGCAGTGCAGTAGTCCTAACCACATTTGTTTGCATTGCATTCGGTCGTTAGAGGGCACCACTAGCTTCACAAAAATTGTATAGAAATACTAATGTCTGTATGATTTTTGGAGCAACTTAAATAAATAGAAATTCATAAGTGTAGGTAGTATTTTAGTAGTAAAATACCGGATATTTAGATGCATCTGGGTACATTGAAAGTGGACCAATACTTGGATAGGAGCCAAAACCTTCAAGGTCTTTTACTAAGCTTAGGCTGTGTACAGACTTATGTCAACATTGTCTTTTGCGCAGACCTGAGCCAAGTCTATCTTGAGACAGATTATCGCTCTGTGAAAACAAAGATGGCGTGCACATTCGAAAAACTATTTCAATAAGGCTAGATTACACAGTGTGAGAATTATAGCAGCAGCTCGGCTTATAGTATTTTTTTTTTTTAAGGAGAAATCGATATTTTCAGAAACACGTCTAAGGCAATTAGTACTTACTATATAAAATGAAGTTTTAAAGGTATCAGGCACTTATTTTTTAGGTACGTGCGTAGAACGTACGACAACCTCGGTTCAACTGTTCAGTTTTAAAAATATATCACCGATTTTTTAATGTATTACGTCACCTCCAAAATATCCTGTGTCTTGGGATATAAATCTCGTGTAGAACATCCAAACCTGAAACTAACAGCTGGCCGAAAAACTACTATTATGTTTAAAAATGGAACATCTAAAACAAACCCTAATCAACTAACGTACACATCATCCACTGACATTGCATTACCGGGGGATGTGGGCATTGGATGTCATCCAACATCCAGCTACTTAATTGACATTATACTATTTACACACACACATTATTATTGCTGACACAACGGTCTGAAATCAACAGGGTAATACCTACTATTTAGATTTTAAAAACCCGATCGTATGTTAATAATTTTGGTTTTTTTATTAACCTTAATTTTAGTATAGTTAGTCCAGGCTGGTTAGCAAGTTGATTTTGAAAGTGGGTTAAAATGATAACAATAATTCAAAGTCTAGGGCCATGGGGTCAAAAGCTCGCCCTTATTCTATACATCTTCAACCGGTTGATTGACTCACCAGAGGTCTAGCTGGCCTATTTTTTGGCCAAAGAATCAGCATCCCCATAGTTTATAGGTATTGTTTTATATTATTTATTTATTGTGTTTTTATGAGCCTAAGTTGCCTGAAAGAGAGGATTGTATTGTATTGTATACGCCTTTCTCCGTTGACAACGATGGGGACGATTTTTTTGATGCCCTTGCATTATTTTCCTTTTTTATGTCAGTCAACACTTATTACTTTATATTTTTTGTATTAATAATTTTCACCTTAGTCTTTTATTTCGTCACAAATTAGGTAAATATTTGAACAATTAATGCTAAGCTGAAATATGTGTTAGCCATGTATCAATGTGATAGCCGGTCTCATTGTTTAATGTTCCACTAACTGTAGTATCACTTCCCATAATGATTATTCTATTTCAAGAGGCTATTTCCTGTAGCTTCAAACAATATTTACCAAAAGTAACCTTTACAACCTTATTACAAAAACATGGTCATAAAATGTTTTACTCATCTTTGGAAACAACTTTGATGGCTTGAAAGTTATGTAAACACGTGGTTACGTTAGCTTGATTGGAAAACCGCTTGTCAGTTAGTTTTGTTGGTTTAATGGTATGAGGAACAGGTTGTAAAGTATAGGTACTCATTGTCTATTGAAAAGGGAGGACCCTCCGGCCCGACGATTTGTTTTTTTTTTTACATTTCGTATGTCAACCTAGGATGTTGTCGGCTGCTTACCCGGACTTGTCTGTGGATACCTTAATAAATTTAAGCATTCAGCCAGGCTTAAAAACTTAAAACTAAGTGACTACATGCTCTGTCAGGTACTTATGTCGGCTTAAAGCGTCGGCGTCGCTGGAAGAGGGCAGCAACGACTATATTGTGAAAATTGTGACAATGCACAAATTGTGACACACTATTTTTACACGCTTTATATTAGCTTCACTTATATGTTTGTTTGTAACAGACTCCTTATAGCGCGATTTTGACCCACTTTAAACGACCAGATTTCATTCAAACTTTGCACACCTGTCAAGGACCGATGACAATGCAATAATTTCATAAGTTTGTGCCATTATCCTTGCCAGGATTACCAGGACAGCAAAAAACTGTTTTCGAAAACTACGCTGACATACGTCATAAAACTACGCTGCATACGACACAAATTACGCTGACATACGTCACAAACTACGCTGACATACGTCACAAACTACGCTGACATACGTCACAAAATACGCTGACATACGTCACAAACTACGCTGACGTACGTCCCAAAATTCGAAACATCCTAAAAAATAGAAAAAAATAATAGTTTAAAAAAACTAAAAAACACGCTTCAATTGAAAACCAAACTAAAAAGTACAAATTAATGGAAAAAAAGCGTGGGGTGCCTGATATCAATAAAAAAATACCTTAAAAAGCAATGGAAGCGTGTTTTTTAGTTTTTTTAAACTATTATTTTTGTACTGGGTTTCCCACATGTGAAACCAAATCTAAGTGGTTGGAAATAAATAAATACGTAAAAAACTTATCCTGTTCCGTGTGTTGCCAGACGGTAAAAATAGCAGCATTCAATTTCATCCTGTGGGTATCGTCAACTGCGACTTAAGGCCCTCTTGTAGTTGAAGACGTTTCGGCGAACACTGGCCGGTCGTTGCGAGCGTTTGAGCTGCTAGATTTTGTGTATAATTGTTTCGTGGAAACAAAATGATAAGGAAATTATAAAATATTTTCTCAGCATGCCCTAAAAAACAATAAAACCTATCTTTTGGTATGAGTTTTACTCGGTTTAATGATGGAATCTCTTCAAGGTACACGTTTTAAATAGCGATTTAGTGTCATCTTTATGATTCTTTTTTATCGAGCCAATTGTTTTAATTCACGTTTCTATCTTCACACAGCGCTTAACAGTATGTTTAATTTTTATTTTTTTTTATTTTTTTACGGAAACTAGCCATTTTGCTAGATTTACAGAGGTTTAAAAAAGTTAAAAAGTACTGCAACCTCGCCTTAAGGACTTTCTAGAGAATAGGCAGTAGCGTTCTCTCTGCATTTTACCACCATTCTGCGATCGCCAACCCGCCTGCCATGCGTGGCGATTACGACAAATCCCTCAGAAAAATAATACAGAACCGGTTTAAATAGTGGTGCTTGGAGGAAAGCGTTCTGTCTAGCAATGTACGTCTGGATGTAGTGATGAATGAAGAATCATATTCGCGATCCCTTCGAAAGCACTTGATCCCAGCTGTTGTGTAAAGATCTTTGACAGTTGTTCCGGGTAGTCATAAGAAGCCTGAAAGTGTCACAGGCAGGCTCACCAAGAGGTATTGTTTTCCCAATAACTGATGTGTGGAGATCAGATTTTTCCCATCTTAAGTACCTACTGATTGAAAACTGGAAACTGCCCCCAAAATAGCTGTGAAAACGCTAGGCAGTTAGATATTCATGAACAAGCTTTAAAAAATCGAGTATCAAAATGAAGGAACGTTCACAAATATATATATATATATATATATCTTAGGACAACCAACAAACTGTTATCCGGTCCAACGGCAACTAGACAACTAACTGAAAAACATACTTATATATTTCTAAATACATACATATTATAGATAAATTACACCCAGACACAGAACAAATAATTGTGCTCATCGTACAAAGATTTGTCCTGGGTGGGAATCGAACCCACGACCTCCGTCTTCGTAGTCAGGGTCAATAACCACTAGACTAACAGGCCAGTCAAAAATATCATGCCAATATTCAGGACAGGGCTAGGCATTGATGAATGGTTCTTGTAACCTGTATTCACTAATGATTACATTCCATTTGGGAACTAATTCTGTGGCTGCCGGATCATCAATCATTATTGTACTCCGATTTGTGCGGATATTTATTTTTATAGCAAACAATATTTTTTGTGGAAATTGTACGCTGAAATATTATACAGAACTAGCTTTTGCCAGCGGCTTCGCCCGCGTGGAGGTCGGAAAATATCCTGCAGGACGTACTACCGGGATAAAAAGTAGCCTATGTCCTTTCTCAGGCTCTTAACTATCTGTATACCAAATTTCATTTAAATCGGTTCAGTAGTTTTAGCAGGAAAGCGAGACAGACAGACAGACAGACCGACAGACAGAGTTACTTTTGCATTTATAATATTAGTGTGGATGTCCAGGAATTAACGCACTCTATTAAACGTACCAATTAGAAAATAATGAAATAGTTATATTCCCTACACTGGTTTGCACTATCCACACTATCCACACTTCCACACTAATCCACACTCCACACTTAATATTATAAATGCAAAAGTAACTCTGTCTGTCTGTCTGTCTGTCTCTCTTTCCTGCTAAAACTACTGGACCGATTTAAATGAAATTTGGTGCACAGATAATTTAGAGCCTGAAAAAGGACATAAGCTACTTTTTATTGCGGAAAAGGGGTTTAAAAGGGTTGAAAGGGAGGATGAAAGGTTGTACGGAAATATTGTCATTTTTAAAGCTAGAATGATGAAACTTTTTTATTTGGCTTTTATTACATAATATTATGCCACCGTATATTACCGTGTGGTGCCGGACGTAAAGAATAACACCACCCCATTTCTTCCCGTGGGTGTCGTAAAAGGCGACTAAGGGATTAACTAGAGAATGGGCAGCAGCGTTCTCTATGCATTTTACCACCATACTGCGATCGCCAACCCGCCTGCCAAGCGTGGCGATTATGGCAAAGCCCCCCTAATTGGGGGAGGCCTAAGTCCAGCAGTGGACGTCTTACGGCTGAAATGATGATGATGATGATGACATAATATATATTTATGAATTATATTTAAAATTTGTTAAATTTTTATTCTTAAGGGAGTAAAATAACAATAGGGAATAGGGATGAAATTTTGTACGAAAAGGGGAATGACAAGAATCGGCGGAACTACTGGTCGCAATTGAAAAAATCTTTTTGTGTTGGGTAGCCCATTTATTGAGGAACGCTATATATTATCACGCTACGGTCAAAAGGAGCGGAGCAGCAAACAAAAAATGGACGAAAACTGGCAGGCAATTCGATGCGACGGGAAGGGGAGCGAAAATTTGACGCGGACGAAGTCGCGGGCAGAAGCTAGTTATCTATAAAACATACAACACAACATTGTCCGTAAGGTGCCGGACATATAGAATAACATCACCCCATTTCTTCCCTTGCGTGTCGTAAAGGCCACTATGGGACTAACTTGGAAGTGGGCAGCAGCGTTCTCTAAGCATTTTACCACCATACTGCGATCGACAACCCGCTCGCCATGTGTGGCGATTATGGCAAAGCCCCGAAAATTGGTGGAGGCCGATGTCCGGCAGTGGACGTTTTACGCCTGAAATGGGCTATAAAATATTGTTTATTTATCAAATTAGTTTGACTGATTGTGGGAGAAAGTTGTGGTCACAGTACAAATCTACGCACACATACAAACGTACACGTACAAGGGTCAAGCGTAGTAGTTATTGCCTCCATTTTGATTTGTTTTGACTCTAGAGCGAAAGTGTGACTGTAATTTACGTAGTTTTAGTTAATTTCTGGGAAAAAGTAATTTCCTATATTAAGAATGACAGATTTTGTTCTATGTTGTAAAAGATTTTGAATAAACCACTGCAATAATGTGCATTAATTCAGTTACACATAGTATTATCAGCTATATCATCATTAGTGACCAACGTGGTAATTTCTCAATACAAGTACAAATGCATTTTGTCATCTATATATATAAAAATGAATCCCTATTTCCCTTGGTCACGCCATCACGCGTGAACGGCTGGACCGATTTCACTTTTTTTTTGTTGTGTTCGTAATTGTCAGGAGAAGGTTCTTAAGAAAAAAAAAAAAAAAAAATTGCGCGGAAAATTAGAAAATTTAAGAACGCTTATTTAAGAATACTTAATGTAAACTTTTTTAATGTAACATTATGACATTTGACATAGAATTGACAGAATGCGTGCTCAAATATCATCAAAGAGAATGTTCAAAACAAATGCGTCGATCGAAGTTATTTTATTGATAGAAAATACATGTAAAATAATTTGTCAAAATGAAAGGGATTCCTACTGATAGTGTATTACGTACCCTCTGGGTATGTGTCAGGTAAAAAACGCTTTATGCCGACGACGTACCAGGTTATCATAACTTGGTAGGAGCTTACCAAACAAATGAGTGTCAGCTAGAAAACGCTTACCAGACCACCACCGCGTACCAGGTTGTCAAACTTGGTAGGTTTATTACAACATTTAGGTATTGAACCTGAGGCGATACGAAGTTCGCTGGGTCAGCTAGTAAAGTTATAAAACAGGCATTTACACACGGCTACATATGAAGCTATACCTATATTTCCAGTTTAAACAGACCTCGTATTGTATAGGATTTTCGTACAATGAGAGGTCAGCTTATACTGGAATATATAGATTGATTTGTCGCCGTGCGTCCGCTTGGTAATGGTGTATTAACGATTTAAAGCTTCCGGTTCAGTTTTTTTTTTACTTAAATCCTTTTAACCTAGATCCCGCAGTGTTCAAATTTGCTGAAAATAAATATTACTTTTTGACCAAATTGCTTGACCATATTCGTTCACTTCTGTATGCCGATTTTAAGTTAGGGCCAGTACTTTCACCATCGACTTTCAAAATTTAGCACATCAATCAGTGGTTAAATAAGGGATGAAAAAATATTATGAAAATCAAGTATTTATGTCAAATAAAAAAATACTAAATAATTTATTTGTCTCAATAACGTACAGAAAGTTCTTAACATAATTACGTCGATGGAAAATCGTATTGGGCACACGGCTTGTTGTTACCTAAATAAAGATCATTTATCAAAGACTTTGTAGCCAACCCAAATATTCTAGAGCAAAAATCTAAGCTCATGATCCAATTTCTTGAAAAGAAACTAGAAAACCTAAGTTTTCTTTTCATCAAAATACTGAGAGAGAAAAAAGTACATCTACACAAAAAGTACCATTGTAAATGATTTCTTTATTTAATCTCCTTTGCACGGCACTGCAGTGCTACGGTCCCATGGCCCGTTAATAGACGGGCCGCGCCAGGCGTTGCTATGGCTGTCGAGCCCCGTGCTGGGCATAACCATATACTTTAACAAATGAAAAAGAAACGCACCAGTGCAGGCCATGTAGGCTTCAACAGGCTCTGTCTAATAATTTTGCTGACTCGACGGATCAAACTGGCGGATAGGCCATTGCAGGCCAGATCCGATGTGACAGTGCTGACAACCTGTCAGCCTGGCCTGGCGCGGTGCGGCCTATGAGATAGCGAGCCGTGAGAACGTGGCATAACGCCTAATATTCCTTTCATTTTTCTCTTTGTGAATTTTCTTTTGTCTGGAACAAAAAGTTTTTAGTGTTACAAGACGGTTTTTATTAATGGTCTTGTAATTATTTTTAACTTTAGTGAAATGGATGAAGGGTCTATTTTTCTTAATGCTCACAGTCGTAGGTTTTCAAGAAGTGTTAGAGAGCGGCAATTTTTCTGGCTTTTATTTTTATTATTTTCTTTAACTTTTTTACTAGCTTCTTTGGCTTGCTAGTAGAGTCGATCGAATAAAAAGGGCGAATAGTAACTGCGTTTTTTTTAAAGTATTGTTTCGCCCGGTTTGGGCTAATGAATTCATGAGAGTCGATTAATAAACCGCTTCTTTTTGCCCACGTCATCGCCTACATATATGTTGGATGTCGTATGAAAAAATCTCACGGAAAAGCACAAACGGGAGTAAAAGTATCCTAAAAACTGTGAAATGTAGGTATATATGTAAATATTACATTGTTCTCTAACAAATAAGTTGCCAAATCACTGTATCTTTGGGATACCAGCGATTTTTGGGAGCACGCTAAGGAAACTAATAAGACCACGTTCGCAGATTCATAGAAATATCGCAGCAGGATTTCATCGCACACTGTAATTTGAACTTTCGGTGTTTAACAGAGCATTGAGAATCCAATAGCGAATCTCAGCGTGTCGAAAAAACATAATGTTTGATTTTGAACCCTCGGCTCTAAGCGGTACGTTGAAATTCCAGTGCCCGAAAAAAATCCGATTCTTACGCAATAAATACAAGCCAGATTTTCTGGTGTGTCAGATGACACTAGAAAAACCGCTTATTATATCTCTATTAGTTTGGAAAGGCGTAAAAAGAGATTATTCGTTCATTATTTTGATCTACTTAATCTGTACTATTAATATTATAAAGCTGAAGAATGCATTTTTTTGGTTAAACGCGGTAATCTCAGAAAGAAGGTCTGAATGGAAAAAAAATATTTGTGTTAGGTAGCCTATTTATTGAGAAAGCCATAGTCTATATAACATCACGCTACAATTAAAAGGAGCGGAGCAGCAACGAAAAATGGACGAAAACTGGCAGGCAATTCGATGCGACGGGCCTTGCCAGGGAAGCAAAATTTGACGCGGACGAAGTCGAAAGAAAAATAAAACATTAACATCGGCTGTATTTTTTTTCAGATTTTGCAAACTTAAACCCACAATCTCAATTACAAAAAAAAAACAACCGACTTCCTTAAAAACACTACAAATTTTATTGAAAAATAACTTTAATTTCGGAAGTCGGTGTCTTAGGATCTGTATTTATGGTTTTGCTACCGACTTCCGAAATTAAAGTTATTTTTCAATTTGTAGTGTTTTTAAGGAAGTCGGTTGTTTTTTTTTTGTAAAAAAGTTTTTATTTTTAAATTTTTAGTTGTGGTATCCACCCCGCACTAATTCCAAACAAACAATGCATATTTATGCGATAGCAGAAATAGCGGTTGATTTGCTGTCATTTTTTAAAGAGTTCCGGTGTCTATCTCTGGAACTCATCATCAGATCTATATGAAATTTATATGGGACCATTTCGGTATAAACTCCTTTCAAACAAAAAAATAATTTTGCAAATCCGTCTATATATGACGGAGTTATGGCCGAACATACATAAAAAAAAAAAAAAAAAAATATAAACATCCGAATAGAGAACCTCCTCCTTTTTGAAGTCGGTTAAAAATTTGCAAACTTTCGTTTTACCAGTAAAATACAGTGATAGGAAGTAATTATAACATCACCAACATACAAGTGGAAGAAAACTTGTTATTGCAGCTAACTCCAAACCCACTAATCTGAGCTGGACCTTTATATGTGACTACTCTGTTAGTAATGAAGAATTAATGAGGTAACAAACCTTTAAAAAAAATACAAACGTATTAAGAACCACCTCGTTTTTTACACGCTTTTTTTTTTTTTTTTTTGGATGGGAAATCATCAAATGACTTCTCCCGCTCTGGGCGGAGCGGGAGGGCATGTCAGACTTTTACTGACTAAAACCCACCCGTGTTCCTTCAGTTGCCCATGTGCCAGGGTCACGATATCTCTTTCGAACAATCACGCAACCCCGGCAGGCATCGGTCCTAGCAGACCCCTTCAGTGTTGCTGACATCTCTTTGAGGCGCGCGTGGAACACTACGCGCCGTCGACCCGAGCCTGGTCCTTACCGGGCGGCGAGCTACCCATTGCTCGCCACCCGCAAGCTCGCGCCTACGGTGGCCGGGAGTCCGCAATCGACTCCCGGCGCCCGGGGCGTCTCCTCCTGCGGCGGCTAGGGACGTGAGGGCGCAGAGACTGCCATTCCCTCACGCGCCCCGCCTCCTCCTTCGCGAGCATTACTGCTTCGCAGAAGGAGGTGACGGCTTCCCATGCCCTCTCGCTCCGTACCATAGCTCGCACCAGGGCCGGACGCGAGAGGTCGCCGCCGCCGATCGCCTCCACGAGGACACGGCGGTGCTCCGCCCAGGACACGCTTTAGATTAGCTTCACTTGTATGTTTGTATGTATGTTTGTATAATTGTATGTTTGTTTGTAACCGACTCCTTATAGCGCGATTTTGACCCACTTTAAACGGCCAGATTTCGTTCAAACTTTGTAGGCTTATCGAGGACTGATGAAAATACAATAATTTCATAAATTTGTGCCATTATCCTTGCCCGGGTTACCAGGATACCAAAAAACTACACATGACATACGTTTCAAAATTGGAAACACCCTAAAAAATAGAAAATAAATAATAAAAAAACTAAAAAACACGCTTCCATAGAAAACCAAACTACACATACACATACATACATAGAATCACGCCTTTTTCCCATGGGGGTAGGCAGAAACCACGGAACGCCACCTGCTACGATCTCGATCGAGTTTAGGTTAAAAGTAAAAAGTAGAAAATAATGGAAAAAAAAACGTGGGCTGCCTGATATCAATAAAAATACCTTAAAAAGCACCCCATGCTTTTTTTTCCATTATTTTCTACTTTTTAGTTTGGTTTTCTATGGAAGCGTGTTTTTTTAGTTTCTTTATTTAAAGTCAGTTTAACAACCACATTGATAACCTCCTCCTTGTTTTGAAGTCAGTTATAAAAGACTATTCGACATAGTGTCTGCTGTTCAGAAAAATAATGTATTTTGCAAAAATAAAACTGGAAAATAAAACTGCCGTCTCCTCAAGACATTTCAATGAACCAAGCAAAGAAACAACATAAAACTTAGTAGGTTATACACTACATTAGCATACATTCACTGTAATATTGCTATCTTTAATATCAACAAGTTATTGGCCGTAAAGCAAGCGTTCATTCTGAACAAAAACAAATGTTTCTGAAACTTTTATCTGTTTTAAACACGCGATGTGGAAAGAAAAAGTAATTCAATCTATTTTATTGGATTATAATGTTAGCCGTGTGGTGCCGGACGTAAAGAATAACACCACCCCATTTCTTCCCGTGGGTGTCGTAAAAGGCGACTAAGGGACTTACTAGAGAATGGGCAGCAGCGTTCTCTGTGCATTTTACCACCATACTGCGATCGCCAACCCGCCTGCCAAGCGTGGCGATTATGGCAAAGCCCCCCAAATTGGGGGAGGCCTAAGTCCAACAGTGGACGTCTTACGGCTGAAATGATGATGATGATGATAATGTTAGCCACATGATTGTGCTTCAGTATCATCATCATCATCATTTCAGAGCCGAAAGACGTCCACTGCTGGACATAGATCTCCGCTAAGCTCCGCTACATGTTTAAAAACAAACTTAGGTCTTTGTTAATCAATAATTACAGCATTGACGAATTTTGTAATGACAAAAATCTTAAAATTAGTGTCAAATAATCTAATTTAATATGTGTATTGCTTTTTGACTAAGTTATAAATGTTGTTTTTGTATAAGTAATATTTCGCCATTTAATGTACTTCTGACGCATTTAGCTAGGGATTATTGTTAAGTATAAATAAGAATACTAAAGTAGAAATTTATTAAAAATGAATTAATTTATTAATGTTTGTAAAGTTAATATATTTAATTTGGAGAGACGTGATAAACTCGTTGCTGGGTGAGGAACGAGGTTACTTTTAACTACTAATACTATTGTTTACTTTGCTTCTTTTTGTGTATGTACCTACTGTGCAAATTTCGACACAAATGTATTTTGTTTATGAAATAAATAACTTGAACTTGAGCTACATTGACCGCTGTTCTGCTTTCCGCATCCAGCGGATTCCTGCGGCCTTCATAAGGTCATCGGTCCATCTTGTGGGAAGCCTAGTCTAAGTCTTCTGGTTTTTTTATTTTATTTGGAGGGACATCTCGTTGTTAATCCTGAAAAGATTCTTACAACTTAAACTTTTTAGACCTCCAGCCGGGCCAAGTCTTCTGGTACACGGTCGTCACTCCAGAACCTTTCGGCCCTATCGGTCATCTGTTTTGCAAAGCTCAATACAATATTAAAGATAAAGATTCGAAAGTAATTTGAATGTAAGAAATCTGGCCCACCGCTGATGATAAGCTAGAAATATATAACTAAAAAGAATGAGCGAGCAACGAGCAGCAAATGTGTAGTTCGGATAGTTTTGTGGCTGGGCTATAACGAGTACGAGTATTTCCTTTGACAGCTCTTTTCGCTGTGACAAACTAGTGGATAGAGAGCTCTTAGTATTGGAAACAGTCAAACATAAACATTTTTATTTATTTACTCAAAATCTGTAATAAAAATCATCATCATCATCATTTCAGCCGAAAGACGTCCACTGTTGGACAAGGGCCTCCCCCAATTTGGGAGAGGTTTGCCATAATTGCTACGGTTGGCAGCCGGGTTGGCGATCGCAATACCGTGGTAAAATGAATGGAGAAACCTGCTGCATTCTCTAGTATGTCCCGTCTTCTATTACGACACCCATGGGAAGAGATGGAATTTTGATATTATTTACGTCTGGCACCATACAAAACAGCAATAACAATAACTTACATGAAATCTGCCAAACTACATAACAATAGTACTATTAATATACAGGATGACAAGATTTCGATACACAACCAGTAACTATATTCAGTCTTTTTTTTGTGGGTGGGTAATCATCAAATGACGTCTCCCGCTCTGGGCGGAGCGGGAGAGCGTGTCAGATTTTTACTGACTAAAACCCACCTGTGTTCCTTCAGTTGCCTGTGCCAGAGCCACGGTAACTTTTTCGAACAATTCCGTGACTTTGGCAGGAACTATATTCAGTCTAGAAGTGCTGATTCTGAGCGTATTTTTAATAAATGACTTTGGTTATTTAATAGTGAAAACGTTTAGATTAAATGTAGCTCAAACAGCACAGAAAATGCTCCGCTTCTTTACCCATAAAAGTTTCAAAAACACTCTTACTTATTTTACAACCAGCGTAGCCATACCGCCTTTTTAATGAGTTTAAAACATATTTTCATTAAAAGTAAGTTAAGGTCGTGGAGGTCACATAAGTAGTCTTGAGACGTAAAACGTTGGTTTTTAGCTGCAATTGGTCGGACTGGAAACCGAGCCCAACGTAGTCATGACTAGGCAGATTGATTAAAATAAAATAATACAGAATAGCAGGAATCTCGACGGTCAACTTGCTACTGAATAAGTACATACCTAATTCAGTCATCATCATCATCATCATCTCAGCCGCAAGACGTCCACTGCTCGATATCGGTCTCCCCCTATTTGGGGGATTTGCCATAATCACCACGCTTGGCAAGCTGGTTAGCAATCGCAGTATGGTGGTAAAATGCATAGAGAACGCTGCTGTCAATTCTCTAGTAAATCCCCTAGTCCCCTTTTACGTTACCCATGGGAAGAAATGGGGTGATGCTATTCTTTGTCCGGCACCAAACGGGACTTGACATGTTTCAGTAAATAAGCCTCTTGCATTGACATTTTACGGCAAATGGTCGTTTACAAAAGAATTAACAAATGACAAAAAAGTATAGTAGTAGTAGTAGTATTTGAAAGCGTTGGTATTGTACTTTCCATGAAATAGTTTATAGTTTTTTTTTATAACCTACGATAAATGTCTACGCTAGGGTGTTCAAGAAACCTCAAAGAGATGTCAGCATTAATGAAGAAAGAAAGAAAATACGTTTATTTGCGGTAAATATGACGCAAAGAAAAAGTGAACACAACAAAGGGGGAAGGGTGAAGGGGTCGATAGGACCGATGCCTGCCAGGGTGGCGGATTTGTTCGAAGGAGTAACCGTGGCCCTGGCATATGGGCAACTGAAGGAACACGGGTGGATTTTAGTCAGTAAAAGTCTGACACGCCATTTCGCTCCACCCAGAGCAATGAATGATTTCCTACTCACAAAAAAAGGGTGTTCAAGAAGAATACTGTACTAAATTCATGGTTTCATGGTACAGTTTGTGCGTCGAGGATTTCAGGAGAAACAACTAAAGTATGCTTTCTAAAAAAGAAACCATACTAGAGATGAGAAACAAACATTACATTATGTTTTATACAGACGAGCACTTTAATTTGAAGTTCATAACCTCGAGAGTACAGCAGACATGAATATTAAAGTTTACAGATATTAACACTAACGGTTACTACACACCAGCTAAATTTTCATCTGTCTGCATTTTCTCAACCATGTTTGGGGTAAAATTCCAGTCTAAGCAGCTGAGTACCAGTATTTTATTTAGAGCCACTGTCTATCTGATGTTTACCACCCAGTTACTGGGTAATACTAATTGTCAGTAACGACTTTCAAAGATCCGCGAAAGACAGCCGGCACCAATGGCTCACCGTGCTTTCCAACGCACGGACGGGTTTTGGTATGTAAAGGTGTTCACACATTCACGGATCAACCGTGTCAAGCGTCGGTAGCTTGATTAAAAATCATAAAAATTTCAACCAAGCTAAATATGCACGTACTAAGATGTGTTTACTATAGATTGAATACTTTAACGTGGATCTCAAACCTAACACACATTAATAAATAGTTCTGTTTAAAGACATTTATTTCTCAAAAAACAAGAAACATTACAGTTCACTTAAAATATTGAGAAATGTAAATATAAAACTAAAAGTAAGTGTGATTCTCTGTGCTCACAATAAAGAATTAGGCAATAAAGGTTACAAATGTTACAATTGATATTGTTAGTGTTGTATTCTAACGTATTCTTCTAGGGCTTTTTTAAATTGAAATATGGTGTCACTATTGGTTATGTCATCAGGTAGTGCATTATACAGTTTTGCTAGTTGACTGGTAAAAAAGCCTAAAGCATTAAGTCTGCCTCTGTAAAGTTGTGTGCTTAAAGTATTAAATTAATAAATACATGTTACGTGTCACCCTACTAATATTATACATATAAAATTTGTATGTCTCGGTGTTCGGCTGTTTGCTACTCAATCACGCTATAACGACCGAACGGATTTGGATGACATTTGATTTGGCACACAGATAGTTTGTTACGTGGATTAACACATACAGACAGCTGTGCTGCTGGGGAGTTTGTTGGCCACTTCTTCTTCCCACCTAAAGCACTAGGAAGTGGCAACGGGTGGGCGGTTTGGGGGACTGTCTTTTGTAATTTTGACGTTCGAAAAGTGCTGATCCTCAGCCTAATTTGAATAAATGACTTTTGATTTTGATTTTGACATATGATACTTTTTATCCCAGTAGCACCATCCGGTGTGATGATTTCCGACCTCCACCTGGGTGAAGCCACTAGCAAAGCTAGTAAGAAATAAAATTATTGTCATTACATACCAGGAGCTATTTTGAAGATCATGCTGCAACAGAACTTACAGAAAAACTCATTAAAACTTTAAAATTGAACTCAACATTTCTTGCAATAAATCGACGAATGAGGCGGAAAATCTTCTTCAATACAGCCAATGAACGAGAAATAAGAGAAAATTTCTTACTTTAAGTGTGAGAATGTAAGTCAGCTATAGATGTACTGCAACAAAACCAATTGAACATAATTTGTTAGAATACTTGTTGCAATCGACTCCAATGGGAACAGGACGTAGTTGAGTAATAATACTGTGGTTATTCGTAATAATTTAATTGAAATACACGTACAAAAATAAGCACATCAATCTTTCTATATAACGTACTTATCGAACCTAATACCATCTAACGCTTCCCGCGCAATTTTTATGAGCCCACTACCGACCAGTTCCGCACGGGAAAAAGCAAATTCTCTGATTGGTTTCCGCCATTTTGTGGCAACCAATCACAGAGCGATCACGAATACAGTAAAAAGGTAAAGTTGCCAGCGTAAAATATAATAATGAAAGTTCTAATACTACGAATATCGATTAAAAGAATTGTTTAGAACAACAAAATTCACAAACTCTAACATTATGTTGCTACGAAATATAACAATTCTTTTTAGCAATACATTTCTTATAAAGACGGTCTGTAATGTAATTATCCCAAAGCTTATAAAGCCTGTGTAATCGCTGAAATCTAAAAAAACTAAATAAAATTGTGGGAAGAATCCAGACATTTTTCCAGATGTAAATATCCTAGCAAAACGACCCAAGAAAGAACCACGTTTTAGATGGGATGAGTCTGTGAATACTAATTCAGTCTAATGTAAATAAGAAGTCTGTTAATGTACTGGAGCGAGCAGAATATATTATATTCATCTTTATTACTACAGTTTTTTTATTTCTGTGAAAACTTTTCCCTAGAACTTCGTCTGTCTGCGTCAGTTTCGGATTTTCTTCGGGATACCAAGCATCAAGCATTAAGGATATTTTTCTTTAACTTTCCAATTTTCACTATGGAGCTAACTTTTTTTTGAAGAGGGGAGGCCTATGGCCCAACAGTGGAAACTTTGGGCTGATTATGAAAATGATGATGACCAACTCTGAAATCACGAATAAAAAAACAGCTGCTTCATACTTATTGGCTAAGTAGGTAATGAACTTTGTATGATAGGGCACATTTTTTTTTTGTGTTTTCTGAGTCAGTTCCATAATAATTTCTGTTGTTCATTTGCATGGGTAGAACACCCTGTGTAAATTTAGAAAGCGATCAAATGTCTTCCCATATCTATGGCATAACTAGCTTTTGCCCGCAGCTTCGCTCGCGTTAAAAATCATAATAAATATACATTTTATTTTCAAATCAAATCAAATCAAATCATTTATTTGCATAATACAGGTAGGTATAAATAGATGTTACAAAGAAATATTAAGTATGTACTCTGTATCATTACCTAGTAAGGTGTGCAAATATTTATATAATTGTAGTTATTCAATTAAAAGTACAGTAATTAAAATAAAATAAAAAATAATAAAACGATAATAAAGTTAAATAAATTCAGGATATTACAAATGTTGGTTCAAAGATAAAAATTGTTAGACGAATTATACACATATACATGTCATGTCATAGACTTACAATCAAATAAATGAAATTAAAATATTGGTCCAAATTAAAATAAAATTATACAGATGTCAAATTAAGTAAATAAAGCATGTCACAGTATTAATTGTATTGTCATCTTATTCCGTCAATAAGTTACTCTCTCTATATGTAGCTATCTATATTTTTATCCTGTAAGTACTCCTTGACATTATAATAACATTTATCCACCAGGAATTTGTGTAGCTTCGACTTGAATGGCTGAATAGGTAATTTTTTGACATCATCAGGTAATTTATTATAAATCAATGATGCCATACAAAGAATGCTTTTATTTACTAGTGCTGTTTTTCCATATGGTATCTCAATTTCTAATCTTTTTTTGTCACGTAATTGTCTATAGTGGCTTTTAAAAGCAGTTTTATGGCAATTAGGATTCGATTTCACAAAAACATTTTTATTTCATATAGGTTTAATGAAGGTAGTGTCAGAATTTTTAAGCTCTTAAAGTAAGGTTGACAGCTGGTAGTATTGTCTATATTACACATTGCTCTAATGCATTTTTTTTTTGGCTTTAAATACAGATTCTTTATCGACTGCATTTCCCCAGGATATAATACCATATATTAGGACAGGTGCAACTAGTCCGTGATAAGCAGCTAATACGGCTTCTTTATTAACAATTTTTGAGAGCTTGTAGAGAGCAAATGAGGATTTATTAATTCTTTTGCAGATATATTCTAAATGTGTTTTCCATGTCAGTTTGTTGTCAATATTAATTCCGAGAAACATTGTATCTGTCACAGAATGTACTACTTCGCCGTGGTAACTAACGTTTATATTTTTTAGTTGACTTCTCTGATGAAAGTGTATGTGTAAGTGTAAAGTGTAAGTGTATTTTACAAAGAAAGTATCCTTTGTTACTTTTAATACCTCCAAAAATATGTGTACAAAGTTTCATGATGATCGGTTTAGTAGTTTCCGCGTGAAAGCGTAACAAACAAACTTACATTCACATTTATAATATTAGTATGATATAACAAAATTTACAAGATACTTACTGGAAGAGACGCCCTAGGAGGACATATAGTGACCGTATTGATGATAATCTTCAGAACGATCAAGTGCACAGTACTCGCAACTTGCGTGCGTGTATGAAGTAAACGAGACAAAAGGATTAAGTAAGGCTAGTGGCGTACTGTAGATTCTGCCTATCTCTATGAGAAAGGGCATGGCTTTATATATATATGTATTTATCAAAACTGGTCCAGTGGTTTAACCAGGATAGTGTAGTATACCAACAGATAAACTTTCGTATTTAGAAAGAAAAAAAAAATACGTTCATTTGCAGGAAACGTGATACGGAGAAAAAGCACAAACACAAAAAAATAACAAGTAGGGCATAAATATGCGTCACATTAATTCATTTATTTAAACTTAAATGCTCACCAGAAAAAACTAATGTCATGAACATAATAACATAATAATTTACAATGGCACTCCAAGAGAGATTATTAAAAAAATCCATGAAAACATGATAATACGTTATAAGAGAGTAACAAGAACACATAATTAAAACATAATCTAAAACTCTCTTCTAAAAATTAATTTAAAGTATGATAAACTTTATTACTTGTTAAAAAAAAAAAAATCTTTTGAATGCTACATCATTTAACTGCTTCCATCTTTTAAGGTAGTTTATTATATTTTTTTAAAGAAACTGTCAACATTTTGTATCTTTGGAAATAAGGCTTATATCTTTTTCTAGAACATCTGCATAATGCAATGCGCCTGAGTTTTAAATATAAGTTTTCGAACATCTTCTGGGGTAATTCGACTGAGTTTCCCCAAAAAATATCATCGTAACTGGAAATGGACCACACCAGGCCGAAATATGCGGCGAGCAAGGCATATAATAATTACTGCTGCCAGTTTATAGAGAGCATATGCTGAGGAATTTAGTTTCTGTCTCTATATGCCTTCCAATTTAATTTCTTGTCACTAACGAATCTTATAAATTTTGTTTTATCAACTTCTCAATGATATGTATACAATACGAGTATATCATTAAATATATCATGCATTTGTGGTTGTTGTAATATTAGTTTGGAGTACTTTCGTCCTTGCAAATATTGCGTTTACGTTTACGTCTTGTCTCAAAACTTCATTATTATGATTTTGTTTATATTGACATAGACCACGATGGTTTTTCATTAAAACTTGGCACTTTGGGGCTGCAAAGTTAAATTACATTTTAGTGTTTTACTTTTTTGGAATGGAAACTATAGAAATTTGAACATTTTTTGACTAGCTGTGCTCGCGACGCGTCGCCCGCGTGGTTGTTGGGAAATATCGCACGGAAATGGGATACGGGGACGAAAAGCTCGTGAAAGTCTTGTCAAAATCAGTCCAACCGTTTTATAGATTAGCCGGAGTAAACAGACAATTCTTCAACCATTGTTTTGTAAAAGTCCTGTATAAACTTTAATGCATCATTTAGTAAAAGCATTTATTTGGACACTAGCTTCTGCCCGCGACTTCATCCGCGTTAAATTTCTTGTTCCCCCGACCTTTCCCGTCGCGTCGAATCGCCTACCCGTGCGATTTTTCCCGTTTTTGCAACATTTTTCATTACTGCTCCGCTCCTCTTAGTTGTAGCGTGATGTTATATAGCCTATAGCCTTTCTCGATAAATAGGCTACCCAACACAAAAATAATTTTTCATTCCAACCAGTAGTTCCTGAGATTAGCGCGTTCAATCAAACAAACATACAAACAAACAAACTCTTCAGCTTTATAATATCAGTATAGATTACAAACAGACAGTTCACTTCAGTTAATTTTTATGTATGTATGTGAGTAAAGATAAGTTATTTTATAAACTACTTCCGTATGTATATATCAATTCATTTGTCTTGACCCAACTATGCTTAACCTGATCGATCGACCCGTGCGGCTGTTATAATTTAACGACAAGCCACAAGCGAAAGTTCACTACGAATAAAGTTTGCTTACCAAAAAAATCTCAAACTCATTTCATTTTTGACATTTTCATCATTGTTATTGCTGTCACCTTATCTAGGCACTCAGGTTATCGCTCTAATGGATTTTTTAAAGTCTATTATGCATTTCTAACTATTTTTGAGAGTACTGGTGGCCCATTGGTAACAGCCGCCACTTACAAGTTGTAGATCGTGGGTCCAAACCCAAACAGGCCTAATTTAATTTTTGTAAATTATGTCATCACCACTGCTCTCACAACGGTGTAGAGAAACATTGTGAAGAAGCCAGCATATCCTAGAACCAAAAAAAAATAAGACATGTGACATCTACCAACCTACACTGACCGCACGTGGTGAATTATAGCCCGCTCCCTCTCACTGAGAGGAGGGCTGTATTCCAGCAGTGAAAACAATATAGGTTTAATTATTATGTATTACTGTAAAAAGTTGCGCTCGGTGCTATGGTGACCTAACACTACTTTTTCGTATTGATTGTTAATGGTTTTGGTTAAAGTTAAAGTCTTCAATTATAGTGGAAACAGTTATATTCAATCACTATAAAGAGTTACAAAGTAAAATGGTAAACTATATAACTACTTATTGGTAATGGTTAAATGGTAATGGTAATGGTTTTGAGTGCGTGGTGTCTCTAAAGAGATCTGATCGCGAACTGGTTCGATATTGTGGGACTCAAGCGAATGTGCATACTTGCAATCGATGCGATTATGTATTTTCGCTGAGTGTTCGATTAACTCGAACCGATGCAATTATATATTTTCACTGAGTGTTCGATTAACTCGAACATATTCCCGAGACGAGAAGAAGTGCAGGATGATTCTAACTCTACGATATTATGGTGTATATAATAACATTTAAAAATATTAAGCTTAAATAGAAAACAATAAAAACACATTTGTTTAGAGTAATCTTACTGGTCTAACAACATTAAAACTTAAATCATAATGCATGCATGATAAGCAAAATAAAGATATAATGGTCTACATAAATAATAATTATTGTTAGTAAAAAAACATAAAATTTGGTTTAAAGTTAAACTATCGAGTCCTCTACAGAAAAGGCGACATTTCGGTGGCCTGAGTCCTTATTTTTGTCCCGTTTGAATGCACTAGGCTAGCGTTTGGCACAACTGTATAAACTAAACTCGATTTCACTTTTATTTTGTAGATCTTTCGCACTAAGCACTTCACTATAATTGTCACTTTTGCTTGGTTTCGGTGTCGGCGGGGCCGCTGCTAAATCTTGCTCATGACGACTTTCGCTGCGACGCCGCGGTTTTGGCGGGGCCACCACCGCCTCGTGCCGGCAGGATCCCTCGCCAGGCTGCCCAGGCTTGCGGCACAGGCCGCATCGCCCAGTTTTCCACATCCAGACTGCTGCCGCGCATAGAACGATCGACAGTAATACGTAGCAAATTACGTACTGGTGGATATCATGGGGCGATATCTCTTCTATTTCCGAATCGCTTTTCTTCAGTTTTTCTATCTTTTCCCCGAGACTATCCATTGATATGGTAAGGTTTCCGTCATCAATTTGCTTTTCGTCAGGGATTTTTATTTTCGATTATGTATTTTCGCTGAGTGTTCGATTAACTCGAACCGATGCAATTATATATTTTCGCTGAGTGTTCGATTAACTCGAACAATTACTAAAGCAACAATTCTCTTGTTACAGAAAATGCCATCAGAAGATACAAACCTGCTATACAACTGGGCGTAGATGATCTCCTTGCCAGACCTGGCGACAACACCAAAATGGAACACATCAACCGACTCGCAAACAGAAATCATTATAGAAAACGCCAACGAAGAAAGATACAACTTATCACAAAACTTTTACAATGTTATAACCAAAGCAGATGAGAAAGAAGATTGTGTTAACTTAACATTAAATGCGTCTTTAGGAATTGGGTGTGGTGAAAAGGCTTATGACTGTTTTGAAATTAGTGTCGTTATAATACTGTGTCTGCTTATAGTGGTGACAGTGATTGGTAATACTTTAATAATAGCAGCTGTGGTGACGACTAAGAGGTTGAGAACTGTGACTAACTGTTTTGTGACAAGTTTGGCGGTTGCTGATCTGTTGGTTGGGATCTTTGTGATGCCCCCTGCAATTGCTGTACATATAACTGGTGAGTCCTTACTGTTTTTTTATTTATTTATAAACATCTTGTGCACATAAAAACTTTTTTACTAAAAAAAAACGATTTGCTTAAAAACACTACAAAATGAAAAATAACTTTAATTTCGGTTGTCGGTGTCTTAGCATCTGTATTTAAGTTTTTGCCACCGACTTCCGAAATTAAAGTAATTGTTCACTTTGTAGTGTGTTTAAGGAAGACGGTTTTTTTTTTGTAAAAGAGCTTTTATTTTTAACTTTTTAGTTATGGTATCTAGCCCGCACTATATATATGGGTGCAAAGTTCTCATCAATAGAAATGAAATAAGTCTAAACACCGGGTAGGTATTTGCTGTAAGTCGTTGAGGAGTTCCCTCGACTGTCTTTCGGCTTCATCATTAGAGCAACTTCAAACCTTCATTAAATAGTAGTGCTTTAAGATAATTAATGAAAAAAAATAAACGCATCAGTCGCCACTAAGATTTTCGAAGGCTTCCATCGACTTCTCTGTAATGCCATCATCAGATCCTGGTTTCCTTATCATGGTACCACTCTTGGGATATCTCCATTCCAACAAAAAAATAATCATCAAAATCGGTTCATAAACGACGAAGTTACCCGCGAACACACATAAATATATACATATATATAAGGTCGAATTGAGAAACCTCCTCCTTTTTTTGAAGTTGGTTAAAAAATGTACAAAGGCGGACTACGGTATTGCGCGGACTGCGGGTATTACTTCTACTTCTTTCTCTGCCTTTAGTTAAATTTACTCATGTTTAGAAAGAGGAAATATTTATCACGTTGGCGTCTTCAGTAAGTATAAAGAACAAAGTGTAAAATTCACTCAGGCTCCATAGAAAAAAACAGGATCCTCCTAACAGACAGGTATTATACTGGGCAACTACACAGTTTTTATTTTGGGAAAGGTAGCTCGCAGATCAACCGTGGAGGTTATCGGCTACTATGCCTGTGGCTACCAACGATTCCAAGCAGGGCTTAAAAACTAAGTCACTATACGCTAAGTGTACCCTCTGTGGGACCTTGGCATAGGGCGTAGTTCGAAAATGGCAGCAAGGAACGGACTGGGACGGGCTGGAACGTACCCGACGAATGAGGTCGGGACGTTGCATATAAGCTAGTTGCACGGTAAACTGAGCTTGCACGATGAAGGATTTTGTGTGTCGTCAATCAGATGAAAGTTTGCATGTAGCGATATAAATGCCACTCCAGTTCCTCCAAAAACTTATTGACCGTCTAATGATGTACAGTTTTATAAATTAGGAAACTCTGAAAAACTTTCTTAATGCACAGGCGTCGCCCAAATTAGGACAGAAACCCTAGGGTTACCCAAATCTTACACGAACGTTCTCAACGGACCAGGACACATAGTTAGCTTCAGGAGGGAGGTGCGCTGGTTGGAATAATCACTGACGACCGCAATGGCACACGCACAATAGTCCATTTGAAGGTCTAAATGCGGAAACCAAACCCACTAACATAGAACACTTATTTGTAGTTTGAGCTCCAAAATAATGTAATTTTCCACCTACGGACATTAGATTACGTAGTACACGCTCGCACATAACTACGCATTTCATGCTTAAGGTGTAGATACCCTCCAGGGGCATATACTCCCTCCTACACGTACGTCGGTTACGAATACGTCTGACCTTTCTGAAGAACATAACCAATAAGGTCAACTACCTACTCGAATACTATTTCAATATCTAATACATTTGTCCCGTTATCGTCCCAATCACTCTCGTCTCTTGTTCAGATTATTATCACTTAAACAATGGCAAATTTACTTTTCAATTGATAACTTTTAATTAAATCAATTTGAATTTCGTTTCATTTCTCTGTAATTAAAAGTTGGTCTGAGTTACAATTCTCTTTCATGCTTTTCCAGTAATATTATGCAAATATTTTATGGCAGTTCGAAGCTTCTTTAGTAATTGGTCATGAAATCCAGAATTTGATACTAAAAACTAATTAAAATACTGTCTAATTTGATTCTAATCTTAAATTATAAAATGATGGTATAATTTAAATCTGTAACGAAAACAATCAACGTAAGTTTTCTAACTTTATCTTTATCAGACAAAGAAGGATCAGTTCTTATTACAATATCTTTTTGATTTATATTAGGAACAGAATGATGACAAAAATTATTATGACAAATTACTGGAACAAAAGTTCATTTCATTCTCTGTTTTGTACTAAGATGTTGTACCTTCTTCACGAACTGTATGATCACATTTATGCCAACTTTGTAAGCTGGCTTCATATATTGTTTAAGTACATTCTTATGCAACGAGGAATTTCATTTATATTTTTATTTTGGGTCAGTTTTCACATTCATTGAATCTACATTACGTATTTTAAACCAATTAAAATAATTAATAACATTTAACATTGTAGCCGTGGGTCCTGCTTTTTCGTTTAAGTATTAAACTATATATTAAACTTAATTTTGTCACAATAACATAAAGTTCCTTGTGGTGCCGAATGCAGAGAATATCACCATACCATTTCTTCCCGTAAGTGTCGTAAGAGGCGACTAAGGGAGTTACTCGAGAATGGGCAACAGCGTTCTCTATGCATTTTACCACCACACTGCAATCGCCAACCCGCCTGCCAAGCGTGGCGATTATGGCAAAGCCCCCCCAAAATTGGTGCAGTCCTATGTCCAGCAGTGGACGTCTTTTGGCTGAAAAGATGATGATGATGATGATGAACACAAAGTTTGTGTTGAATTGTTGATACCATCGATCCGCGCGTTTGTATTTCCAGTTTTAGCTGACCTCGCATTGTATACATTTCTGTACAATGTGAAGTCTGCTTATACTGGAAATGTATATCCCTTGATTAAGGATAATCTATTTTATGCCTATTTTAGAATTCAGTATTCTATTTTAGTAAAATTAACAATTTTATTATTGTATCCCATTGATACCAACTTGTTACAACCGCTTCACTATTTAATATGACAAACCTCCACCCTGTATTTTTAACCGACTTCAAAAAGGAGGAGGTTCTCAATTCGGATGTTTATATGTTTTTTTTTTATGTATGTTGGCCATATCTCCGTCATATATAAACGGATTTGCAAAATTCTTTATTTGTTCGAAAGGGGTTTATTTCGAAATGGTCCCATGTAAATTTCATATAGATCTGATGATGAGTTCGGGAGACAGACACCGGAACTCTTTAAAAAATGACAGCAAATCAACCCCGATTTCTGTTATCGCATAAATATGCATTGATTGTTTGGAATTAGTGCGGGGTGAATACCACAACTAAAAATTTAAAAATAAAAACTTTTTAACAAAAAAAAACAACCGACTTCCTTAAAAACACTACAAAGTAAGAAATAACTTTAATTTCGGAAGTCGGTGGCAAAATAACCATAAATACAGATCCTAAGACACCGACTTCCGAAATTAAAGTTATTTCTCACTTTGTAGTGTTTTTAAGGAAGTCGGTTGTTTTTTTTTTGTTAAAAAGTTTTTATCAAGCTTAAGTTCCAAGTTCATAAATAACTGTATGATACCAATCAAGTTTCAGACGAGAATAAAGTTTTAAGATAAATATAGATTAGAGTAGTTACTTGTAACAAAACATCGAGCTGCTCTAATGTGTCACATTTTCACAACTCTGGCTATGAGAATGTCGTTAGACGCTTTATCAACTCTATATCGGTCTTCATTAAATATTGACATTTTATTTTAATTTCAACTCTGTGACTATTCATTTCGATGTGACATTTAGTGTTATTCTGTTGCAGTATTGTGAAATTTAATTTAATTTTGTGATATATGGGCTTTGCTTGAATTAATTATTTTCGTGCATCTTGATTTTGCTAACAAACACGAAAAACCAATTGGTGTAACACTTCATCAAGCAAAGACACAAACACATGCAAACTGCACATTAGAGATTTAATCGAAAACTAAACGCAAAAAAAAGCTGTTTAAGGAATGTCACAGCCAACTAAATTACTAGAAAGTGGTGAAAAGCAAGCGTTTTGGGGGGCGATCTTCTGTAACTTCGACGTTCAAAAAATTATGATTCTTAGTCTAGTTTGAATAAATGACTTTTGATTTGATTTGTCAGATACATGCTCACTGCACACATCGTGTCGAGAACTCGCAGTAACGTTACATTCCATGGAAATGTTTGTTTCGAATTGTGCTTTTGTTTGTATTGTTAGTTGTAACATTCGTAAGAACAATATATTCCATGCAAATTTTCTAGTGTAGACTCACCATTAGACTAAAGTTACTCAACAGTAAAATGTGACTAGACTAGAAAAATTGTAGCAAAATATATACAGGCTCTATTTGTCTTTTATCGTCTATAAAATAAGGTTCAAATTGTATCAATACAGGATCTACTTAATACGGTGTGAAAATACTTTGGTGGGCTTTTTTAGCCTAACCATTATCAAAAACCCTTTTCCATTCACACGACGCTGAATACTTCCTTTTGAAGATAAACGAAAGCGCCTCAAATATATCAGAAAATATTAGGGTCACAGAACTCGTAAAAAACGAAGATATCAGATTTATTCCTTTGAAGGGTATGGTTATTATGGTAGTCTAATAAATGTTCGTTCGATCTCAAGTGCTGTTTCTGGCTTTTGAAGATTCTTTCTTTGGTTTGGATTTGATTGAGATGATACCAAAATGATGTCTTCTCTTCATCTGTAGTGCATGCTTTATTACTATACTTTTCTACAAGCCCTTCTGAGTTATACCATTACTTTTTGTTGTGCTCGTGGCCTCACCCGCATGGATATTGGAAATTATTCCACGGAGACGTGCTACCGATACCAAAAAGTAGCCTTTGTTACTCCTTATAACATCCGCTATCTACCAGTGAAAGTCTCATCATAATCGGTCCAGCTGTTCCACAGAATACACAAACAGATAGAACGACAAAAAATGTATTTCGTTAAAATCATGTTATCCAGTAACTGGGTTGTGGAGGTCAGATAGGCGGTCGCTCCATGTAAAATACTGGTATTCAGCTGCATCCGTTTAGACTGGAAGCCGACCCTAATATAGTTTCCCAAGATGATGAATTTAGGCTGTTGACATTAAAAACAGACAATTAATTTTTATTTATTTGTATAGAAATAACTAACAAGTTAGAGCGCCTTCACACTAGCGTTTGTCCAGCGTAGGCGTTCAATCAACGTATGCGCAGCGCAGACGCCGCGACAACGCGGCGCAGGCGTCGCGTTACTGCGGGGTTTCCTCTGGAGTCAATTGAACGCTGCGGTAACGCTACGCAGACGTCACACAATTGCGTTGTCGTTTCGTGAATATCGTTACCAAAATGGATTCTGACGAGGAAACTATTATTGGCTTTGCTTTTAAAAAGAAAATTATTGTGAAAACGGAAAAAAAGGATATTTGAGAACCTATGAAGGAGTGTACGGTCAAGTGAAAGTAATTATTTTGTGCTTTTTGTAAACACATAAAAAATTATTCAAAATATTTCTATTGTACATGACTCCGCAGTAACGCGGCGCATACGTCGCGCACCTGCGGCGCCAACGCAGTGTATTTATGTACCCTTGCACTGACGCCGCGACAAAGCGACGTCTGCGCCGCGTAGTCGCGGCGTCTGCGCTGCTCATACGTTTATCGAACGCCTACGCTGGACAAACGCTAGTGTGAAGGCGCTCTTAGTGAGAACATTTTCATTTCTCACGTACCTATTCTGGAGGATTCGATTTACCGACCTATGTATGATACCTACATCCTAATAATAATATAAAATTAAGTTCACGTAAATAATCTGAACGAATTTGGATGAAACTTGGCACACAGATATCTATAACCTTATTTTGAGCTCAACACGCAGACGAAGCCAACGGAATAGCAAGCAGATACTTAGATGAAAAACATCTCCTTATTACTCCTTATAACTTTAATTTCGGAAGTCGGTGGCAAAATAACCATAAATACAGATCCTAAGACACCGACTTCCGAAATTAAAGTTATTTCTCACTTTGTAGTGTTTTTAAGGAAGTCGGTTTTTTTTTGTTAAAAAGTTTGTTTCAGGCTTAAGTTCGAAGTTCATAAATAACTGTATGAACCAACCAAGTTTCAGACGAGAATAAAGTTTTAAGATAAATATAGATTAGAGTAGTTACTTGTAACAAAACATCGAGCTGCTCTAATGTGTCACATTTCCACAACTCTGGCTATAAGAATGACGTTAGACGGTTTATCGACTCTATATCGATCTTCATTAAATATTGACATTTTATTTTAATTTCAACTCTGTGACTATTCATTTTGATATGTGACATTTTGTTCTATTCTGTTGCAGTATTGTGAAATTTAATTTAATTTTGTGATATATGGGCTTTGCTTGAATTATTTATTTTCGTGCATCTTGATTTTGCTAACAAACACGAAAAACCAATTGGTGTAACACTTCATCAAGCAAAGAAACAAACACATGCAAACTGCAGATTAGAGATTTAATCGAAAACTAAACGCAAAAAAAAGCTGTTTAAGGAATGTCACAGGCAACTAAATTACTAGAAAGTGGTGAAAAGCAAGCGTTTTGGGGGGCGATCTTCTGTAACTTCGACGTTCAAAAAATTATGATTCTTAGTCTAGTTTGAATAAATGACTTTTGATTTGATTTGTCAGATACATGCTCACTGCACACAAATCTTGTTGAGAACTCGCAGTAACGTTACATCCCATGGGAATGTTTGTTTCAAAATGTTTTTGTTTGTATTGTAAGTTGTAACATTCGTAAGAACGATATATTCCATGCAAATTTTCTAGTGTAGACTCACCATTAGACTAAAGTAACTCAACAGTAAAATGTGACTAGACTAGAAAAGTTGTAGCAAAATATATACAGGCTCTATTTGTCTTTTATCGTCTATAAAATAAGGTTCAAATTGTATCAATACAGGATCTACTTAATACGGTGTGAAAATACTTTGGTGGGCTTTTTTAGGAAACCATTATGAAAAACCCTTTTCCATTCACACGACGCTGAATACTTCCTTTTGAAGATAAACGAAAGCGCCTCAAATATATCAGAAAATATTAGGGTCACAGAACTCGTAAAAAACGAAGATATCAGATTTATTCCTTTGAAGGGTATGGTTATTAGGGTAGTCTAATAAATGTTCGTTCGGTCTCAAGTGCTGTTTCTGGCTTTTGAAGATTCTTTCTTTGGTTTGGATTTGATTGAGATGATACCAAAATGATGTCCATGCTTTATTACTATACTTTTCTACAAGCCCTTCTGAGTTATACCATTACTTTTTGTTGTGCTCGTGGCCTCACCCGCATGGATATTGGATATTATTCCACAGAAACGTGCTATCAAAACCAAAAAGTAGCCTTTGTTACTCCTTATAACATTCGCTATCTACCAGTGAAAGTCTCATCATAATCGGTACAGCTGTTCCACAGAACACACAAACAGATAGAACGACATTTAAAAAATGTATTTCGTTAAAATCATGTTGTCCAGTAATTGGGTTGTGGAGGTCAGATAGGCAGTCGCTCCATGTGAAATACTGGTACTCAGCTGCATCCGGTTAGACTGGAAGCCGACCCTAATACAGTTGGCTTTTCCCAAGAAGATTCATTTAGTTAAAAGCTGTTGACATCAAAAACAGACAATTTATTTTGATTTATTTGTATAGAAATAACTAACGAGTTAGTGAGAACATTTTTAGGGTTCCGTTGCCAAATGGCAAAAAACGGAACCCTTATAGATTCGCCATGTCTGTCTGTCTGTCTGTCTGTCTGTCTGTCCGAGTATGTCACAGCCACTTTTCTCCGAAACTATAAGAGCTGTGCTATTGAAACTTGGTAAGTGGATGTATTCAGTGAACCGCATTAAGATTTTCACACAAAAATAGAAAAAAAGCAATAATATTTGGGGTTCCCCATACATAGAATTGAAACTCAAAAATTTTTTTTTCATCAAACCCATACGTGTGGGGTATCTATGGATAGGTCTTCAAAAATGATATTGAGGTTTCTAATATCATTTTTTTTTAAAACAATAATATTTGGGGTTCCCCATACATAGAACTGAAACACAAAAAAAAAATTTAATCAAACCCTTACGTGTGGGGTATCTATGGATAGGTCTTTAAAAATGAAATTGAGGTTTCTAATATCATTTTTTTCTAAACTGAATAGTTTGCGCGAGAGACACTTCCAAAGTGGTAAAATGTGTGTCCCCCCCCCCCCGTAACTTCTAAAATAAGGGAATGATAAAACTAAAAAAAATATATGATGTACATTACCATGAAAACTACCAACGAAAATTGGTTTGAACGAGATCTAGTAAGTAGTTTTTTTTTAATACGTCATAAATCGTAAACCACAATTTACCTTTCATTCAGTCAACTCAAATATAAAAATTAAAAAAAAAACATTTAATTTCATAAACGATGATGACGAATGATGATGATGATGACCTGCAGGTTTGTACGGAACCCTCGGTGCGCGAGTCCGACTCGCACTTGGCCGGTTTTTTATTTCTCACGTATCTATTCTGGAGGATTAGATTTACCGACCTATGTATGATACCTACATACATACATCCTACTAATATTATAAAATTAAGTTCACGCAAAAAATCTGAACGAATTTGGATGAAACTTGGCACACAGATATCTATAACCTAATTTTGAGCTCAACTTGCAGACGAAGCCAACGGAAAAAGCTAGTAGATACTTAGATAAAAAGCAACTCCTAAAATCTAGTATAAGCAGAATATTTTTAATTCAAAAAAGGGTAGAAAAGAGCTTACTATATGAGCAAAAAATAAAACAGAAGCTCGAAGAAATTGTACGAAACATAAACAAAATTAGAAGCATAATCCTATAACATCCTCTCGCTACAAACGATACGATCACGTAAGAGTATTTCTTAGTAAGTGGATCGTGATATTTGCTAACACCTCGCACCTGAGACACAAAAATGATATAGGTACAGAAGGTCAGGTACACGCTCGTTCACGCTCTTTACAAGTTGCCACAGAGCACGGAATTGCACGGTACCGTCTAGACGTGGCAGTACTTATAAAATTCGTAGCGCCGAAAATACATTGCTATCCCGCAATGCCTTAAGACTAAGGTCTTCAACCAGTGCTTCTTGCCCGTAATGACATACGGAGCCGAAACGTGGACACTGGCAGTTAGGCTGGTCTATAAATTCAAGGTCACTCAATGCGCTATGGAGCGGGCAATGCTCGGAATTTCTCTTTGAAGAATAAAATCATAAATTTAATTATCCGGAAAAGAACCGGAGTTACCGACATTGAGATCAAGGGCGGCGCGGCATGTGAGCGAGACCACACCCGTGTATTTTACGAACGAAGCAATCGGCCGTCATCGGTTGCAGTCGGCAAGTGATAAGGTACACATCAGCATTATAAATTGGTAACGAACCTTCTGTTACCATTTATTTTGTGACTGACTTTTTTTCCATCGTTTATTGAGTGTAACTTGTGCTTCTTAAGTAAACGGTTATCTACTTCGATTTAATTTTGTGTTTAACATTAGGTATCTTGTAGAACATGTCTGAGATATTAATACAATTTTCTTGTGGAAAGATGGTTTTTACGAAACGTAAAATATTTATACTTATTTAGGGGAATGCGCTAAGGTCACTTGATAAATTTAAATTATTCTTACGTTTTTTGAGGTCATTGTTAGTTTGTACTTACAGAATTGTCATTAAAATAACAAAGTCACGTTTGAAAGTCATACAACTCAGAATTATATGAGTTAGAATTGGGCTCAGATTAGTTATTTAATACGGTAAATTTAATTTTGCCAGCTGCAGTTTTGCTTTAAAGCAAAACTGTCTGACTGAGGAATAACTTTTAAAAGATAAATAATTAGTACGGTAATAGTTTTTCAGATCGAATTTCGGCTATAGCGTCCGACCTCAGGGGTGTCTGTCTATATAAGCGGGATTTATTATAGTGCTCAAGTGTGTGCTCAGACACAGGGACACTCACTCTTCTCTCACTCTCATCGTCTAAAGGGTCGACAATTTATTTATAATTTATTTAACCATTTCTGCACACATATAAACATACAAAAAGAAAGGAACGAAACATTTTTACAATGGTAATGCTTCTTTCTATAGAAATCTTTTCCAGCATATCTGCAGTAGGAGAGAAGATACGAAGAGATGTAGACAACGTGTGTAATAGTAGAAGAAATATTAAACTATAATTTAAATATAAAATAAAAATATACATACATACATAAATACTTTTAGAAGAAATGTCACTAAATATATACTAATTATGTAATTAAAATGAAAAAAAATCATAGCAATTATGACAAAGTAGAGAGATAGTGTTCTCTTTCTTTTAATTTTCTACTCTTCTTTTAAATACAGCAATAGTAGGGCGCAATCTGAAATGACCGGAGAGACATCAGTGGTTTACGAACTTTTTGATGCACGGCTGTATCCCACCGCCAACTTACAAACTTCGGGCTATTACTGAGAAATTCCAAATGTATTAACTTAATAACATTATGATGATACAGAGTTACTTTTGAAACGGGTGACTTAATAATAAATGATATTTGTAGTGATGTTATTAGCTTATTTAGTCGCACCACGTACACTCAAAATCTCCTTCTCTCTCACACACACACACACACTCACACACATACAGAGACACATCATCACACACACACACACTCACACACATACACAGATACACCATCACACACACACACACACACATACAATCACTCTCGCGCACAAATACAATAGATCGTATTTTCTTTCTTACTTTTTCTCTTTTGTTATTTGTATATTTATAATGTAAGGGAAGAGCGGAGCCTTCAACTACAGGTATTATTCTATGCCTACATGGAGACTCCTCGACATCCAATGTAAGCTAAAATGATATACGCTATAGACCACTACACCAACGGAGCGTCACCACACTGAGTTCTGAGTTGAGCTGTATGATTACCGATAAATGTGTGTGCTAACTGGATAGGTCCATTCAATCTGTGTGGTTTTCCTCAAAAGTCTTTTTTAAACACCAATCCACATGGTGTTCACACGATTTGACCAAGGTTATATAATTATTTGGTCTGTGCCCTCTGAGTTTGTTCCGGCCTTTCTTCTCAGAGTAGTAAGATAGGAAACGCCAACTACTATATTTTTAAATATGCTTGACGTGTAAAAGTATTTGCACAGACTTTATTACAGAAATAAAATAATTTAATATAAAGCTACTGTTGAACAAATAAGTAAAATATATAAATCTGATGAATTCTCGAAAATGGAGCAACTCTGGTAACTAAGCTAAGAGACATTATTAAATTTGACGAAAAACGACGTAAAATTAATGAGCAAGACGCGTTAATTACACTTAACACAGAGAGTCATCAAATTAAATGGAAAGCCCTGAAATCTTATTTAATTAATTATGTCTCTAATTCAAATGAGCCTTTTAATATCTCCATTTTCTGTCTTTATTGACACTGTTTCCTTATGAGTTATAAGACGTAATTAAATTGTACTTATTAAGAGGATAAGAGGAAATGCGGTCACGTGGTTTTCGGCGTTAAATGATAAATGATTTTATTTCTGTAAGTAAGTTTGTACAAACACTTTTACACGTCAATAATATTTTCTTGAGCTGGATGAGGTCGGTGTTTCCTAACTGACTACTCTGAGAAGAAAGGCCGAAACAAACTCAGAGGTCACAGTCTCTTTTGTAGTCCAGACATAATCTTGGTCACATCATGTGAAGACCATGTAGCTTGGTGACTGAAATGGTCTTTTGAGGAAAGAACCGCACAGATTGAGTGGACCTGTCCAGTCAGTGCAAGCATTTGTCACGAATCGTTTAGCCCAACTCGGAACATAAGGAGCCCAACGCTTTGACGAACAATACCAAAGAAAGGACATTCGGGTAGACCACATAAATTACTCAAACTGCCAGATCATGATTACTGATCATTTCATACAGACATCGTTCATTTCACACAGTTACCAAGGCATCATGTTACCGAATAACTGGGTTATGAAGGTCAAATAATACTTGTATTTAACTGCATCGGGTTAGACTAGAAGCCGACCTCAACGTAGTTAGCAAAGGCTAGGCAGATGACGATGTGGTTGTTGGCGTTCATTCCATCCAAACTTGATGTTTTCTCCATGGTTGACCATATGGTATGGTATACATGATAACATTAAATAAGCCAGCAATACTTTAAAGCTGTATAGTACCTATACATATGTCACCGTAACATTATGAGAATCTTTAGGTTACAATCTATCTCGCAATATTATGAACTATTGGGGAAAATTGTGAACTGCAAAAACTATTTACAATTTAAAGCATTCTTTTTCGACGGTTAATAATCTTCTAAAAAATATAAAAGCCGCACAGTTTGATCACCAAAGTCCGCAAAGTCCGACAACCAGTCTTACCATGGCGTACCGTGTACCCCGTTACTAGGTTATGAAGGTCAGTTAGGAAGACGCACCATGTTAAATACTGATATTCAACTACATCAGGTTAGACTGAAACCTGACCCCAACATACAATAGTTGGTAAAAGGCAAATTAGATTAATTGATTGTACAAAAACGATCATTAAAAAGCTTCACTCGACTGGCTCCAAGGAAATTGTTGTATTTCTCATAAAAAATATATTTAAATAATTACTACGCTTAGTAATGTTGGTACTTCAACTAAATTGTATCCATTAGTACTTAACCCACAAATGGTACTTGTACCCAAAAATGGACTTTTCTGGACTCGGCTCTACTAATTGCTGTTTCGTTTGCGAAAAAAGGTAAAGTACCTGAGTACGGTCGGCTGCACAAGTAATTTACTTTTGAAATTAAAAATAACGTTATTGTTATATTGAATATTTCTGTTTATACATGAATTTTGATTGTTTTGTTGGTCTAATGGTTGCAAGCGCTATTGTTGTACATAAGGTCCTTTTTTTGTGGGTGGGAAATCATCAAATGACGTCTCCCGTTCTAGGCGGAGCGGCAGGGCGTGTCAGACTTTTACTGACTAAAACCCACCCGTGTTCCTTCAATTGCTTATATGCCAGGGCCACTCTTTCGAACAAATCTCGCGACCCTGGCAGGATACATGAGGTCCTGGATTTGATTTCCAGGTCGTGCAGTATTATTGGGTTTTTCATTTTGAATTTCTCAGTAGGAGCCAGGGGTTTGTACTTAACTGGTATCAATAGGCTCGATAGACTCAGTAGACTTACAGCATAACTAGAGAAATTTGGTCGTATTATTCGTCGTATATTTTTATGGGAATAGACATTTACCAATAGCTAAAAAAAACCAAAGACTAAGAGCATTATGACATGACTAGCTTTTGCCAGCGGCTACGCCTGCGTGAATGTCAGGAATTATCCCACAGGCACGTACTACCAGCTTTAAGCAAGAAAGAAAGAAATAACGTTTATTTGTGGCAAACATGGCGCACAGAAAGACCAGAAACGAACAAAAATAAACAAATAAGGTGGAAAGTAAGGAAAACATGCGTCACATCCACGCAAAAAGGCCATCACTCAGCATAATGCTGTGACCCTATGCGAGACAGAGTCCCAGCGCTGGTTTTCAGTGACAGTCGGCACTGACGTGATGACGTCGACCGGTGCAGAAAACAATCAGTAAAATAAATACCTACTAACACATTATCTTAAAAAAGTATCAAGTAAAAGTATAAAGTATCTGTTAACCCCGTTATACCTGTGTACCAAATTTCATGCAAATCTGTTCGGCTATGTTTGCGAGACTGAGTAACAAATATACAAATTTTCACATTTATATTATACTAGTTTTTGTCAACAGCTATGGCCGCGTATTACACATAACCCTCTTTTGAATCTATCTGTCTATTTATAAAAACCGCATTAAAAACCGTTGCATAGTTTAAAAGATCTTAGCGTACAAACGCAGAAAGCGACTTTGTTTTACACTATATAAAGATAAAGATTAAGAAGTATGATAAAATTGAGTTTTGTCTTTGAATTTATAAAATTTAATATTAAATAAAAGGTTTACATTTTTATTCTACAGATGCCTATAACCTCTAACCTAAACTATTTCTAACACTATCATAATTTTCAACAAAAAAAAAAGTATTCTCTGTGAAAACACTTAGTAAATATAAAGATGCTTTTACTTTTAAAGCTGGCTGTACTAAGCCATATTTACTTAACCTTACCGTAACACTCAAATGCTCATACATTTTATATAACCCCCAAATTACAGGGATCAGAACTTCAGCGTCTTTACCTATTGAAAAACTTCTTAAGTAAAAGTAGAAGTAGAACCTAACGGTAATTTCACTTTTACTTTTACCCGAAAATATTCTTAGGCAAACAAAAAAATCTATTATAAGCATATTTGACCTCCGTAAAAGACCTTTTTAGTAAAGTGATTGATGACTGATTTTGAAAGGACTTAAATAATAATTACCGCATTTTTTTCTTCATAAAAGCGCCCGTGTACCCTTTATCGGGCCAATGTAACAATGGGGTGGATTTATTTTGAAAAACGCTATGGGATTTATATTCTTTGAAGTAATGGCGTTGTTAACGTGAAAAATAACAAGGTTCTGTCATTAAGTATAATTGATCGTTTATTTATTTAAAACAATAATATCGATACCAGAAGTATCAATTAATGTAAGGGACAAAACACGGTTTTTCAGGAGAGCCAAAAAACGATTTTATTTTTTGAAATCTGTCTATAACTTTTTACTGTCTGCTCTAATTTTTATTATGTCTAGAGGAAAGTTTCTTAGAATTTTTTCTTCTTTCATGCTATAAACGCAAGATTTAGGAATACCCAGCGGTTTAAAATATAGCATGTCCCTTACATTAAAAAAATATGTTTAGTTGTGCCTTACTTTACTAATATTTTATGTGTAAACCGCCAAGCATAGTGTAAGCAGCAAGAGCAATAGAAAATTATACGTAATTCTATTGTAAAGGACTTTTACAGTGTTGCAATTTGATGTAACTATAGATTAACTACTAAAATTATGGTATTTTAACACCATGGAAATAGGTTCTTTTATGATTAATGCTAGTTTCAGCTCAGCTATCACAGATTTAAATGAAATTTAGGGATACAAAAATAAAACGATTTATTGTTAATTTTTTTTTTTTTTCGACTTTTATGTCTGTGTAATTATTATAAATTCAACAATCAGTCTATAAAACTTTTTGTTAAATTTAAATAAATGTTCTAAAAGTAACAGTGATACACACCTAGTTATCAATGTAAAAATAATTATGTATAATTGACTCCATGATCTCTTTTAATTAACAGTCCTACAAACTCTATGCTTTTAATAATTACGTTTAATTAGCTTTATAAGTATAATCACTAAACGAATAAAAAAATATGTTTTCTCAGACTTAATCAACAGTCTTATTTATTAAGTAATTGAATGAATGTACTGGAAACGAAAGACAGATGAAAAAATATGAATTTCCTGAAAGATGAATGAATAAAATAATATAAATGATATGAATATTAATAAGAAATTTATGTTAATACAAGAATAAATAATTAGGAATGAGCAGACAGATTATGATGATAACTATTAGTAAATTAAACTATTTTAATGGTGAAATGTTATTTATATCGACTGATTTGAGGTTTAAGGTAAGGGTGTAAATTATTTAACATATGACTTACTTTATTTTTCAGAGAAAAAAGAATGTAAACGTCTGTTACATCATTTTTTTTTGTCATAAATCGTTTTACGCAGGCCAGAAATGTTTACTGTAAGGGATTTTTTTTTTAACGATAGAATTTTTTCTATAATACCAATCAATAGAGCTGAAAATTCTGAATCCACATGATGACATATATAACTCATTTTCGCCAAAATGTCCCTTTCGTTAATTGATACTTCTGGTATCGATATTATTACTCTTAAGATCTCGAGAAAATGCTAGGGTTTCTTTAGGAAGAAGTAGTTCCTTCTATTAACATCCTGTCACTCCCCCCTCCCGTCCTGCCCTTTATTACATGGAACTTCATACGACTTTCGACAAATCTGCCATAATGTGGATATAGTATAGGTACATCTCTACCTACTGTTTTTCCATTTCATGATTCTTAAATGTGGTATGTCCTTAAAACTTCAAATATGTAAAGTTACGATAAAAGATTTTATTTCTGTAATTTGGTTCGTACAAAAAAGAATTTTGCCGCGGATAGTCTGCAGCTAAAGCTATTTTAATATAAAACTGTCAATTCGTCCGTTACGACCGTGTAAATTTGTGCGAATGGACTCATCATCATTCAGCATCATTTCACCCATAAGACGTCCACTGCTGGACATAGGCCTCCCCTAATTTGAGGGGGTATGCCATAATCGCCACGCTTGCAAGGCTGGTTGGCGATCGCAGTACGGTTGTTGAATGCGTAGAGAACGCTGCTGCCCATTCTCTAGTAATTCCATCGATATATCGACGGTTGAAAGGCTATTTGATCTAAGCGACATTTTTTGAAAGTTGCAGGAGAGTGATTCAAATTCTCATTATAAAAGAGTGAGTGGATTTTGGAAAAACTGAATTATATTTACCAAAATCCACTCACTAGTTCTTTTAAAAGGATTTTTTGTTCGAGAAATAAGCGGAAATTGCGGAGTTATTTTCAAAACAAATAGCGTAGAGTCATCTCAACATCTCTCGGTTTAATCTGTGTATATATATAAATATATATGTATGTAAGTATATATTATAGTAAATATGTATGTGTGTATTATAAGTTTATAATCTATTTACATTCTCCATCTTATTTATAATTTGATATAGGATGTATTTTAATAGTTTTTTTTTTCAATAACTGTTCCTCACAATGAAAGCACCTGCCATCTAATCTCTTCACCACCCTTGGTTGACTGGTAGAGAATGCCTAAGGCATTAAGTCCGCCATTGTACCTTTTTTGTGTGCGAGAAGTTTTAATAAATAAATAATAAATAAATAAAACTTTGAATCACTCTCCTGCAACTTTCAAAAAATGTCGCTTAGATCAAATAGCCTTACAACCGTCGATATATGTACTACGCACGTAATTCCCTTAGTCGCTTCTTACGACACCCACGGGAAGAAATGGTATGGTGCTATTCTTTACACCCCGCACCACACGGAACGCAAATAGACTACTGACCCAAAAACCTGAATAAATAAGTAAAGTCTTACAATGGTCTCTTGCCACCTGTCTGACTTTAACAGGACGAGTTGTTGGAAAACATTTGTGAAACTGACACAAATTTCATTGAAAAACAATATGGCGGCTTTAGTTTCAATTTTGACTACTTTGGTGGTATTGTGAGCCGTGTTATATTTGGTTTTTATGTTGCTATTAGCTTTTGCCAGTGGCTTCGTCCGCATCGAGGCTGAGATTTATTCCATAGAAACGTATTACCGAGATAAAAAGTATTATATGTATTTTTAAATCCAGATAAATCTATCAATCAATTCAGCCTCTTACAGTCCACTGCTGAACATAGGCCTCACCCATATTGCGTCACTACACCCTGTCCTCCGCCTTCTAAATCTGAGTGTCAAATTTCATTCCAATCCGATCAGCCATTTTTGTGTTATTACATCATCAAAACAAACAAACTGTCACATTTATAATATTACTAGCTTCTGCCCGCGACTTCGTCCGCGTTAAATTTCTTGTTCCCCCGACCCTTCCCGTCGCATCCAATCGCCTACCTATTTTTCATTACTGCTCCGCTCCTCTTAGTTGTAGCGTAAAGTGATATAGCCTATACCCTTCCTTGACAAATAGACTACCGAACACAAAAATAATTTTTCAATACGGACCATTAGTTCCTGAGATTACCGCGTTCAATCAAACAAACAAACTCTCAGCTTTATAATATTAAATATAAGTAATATAAGAATAGATTGTAAGCTCTAGTTCACATAAACCCTATTCAGACAATTTTCTTGGTATTAAGAATAATTAACTAGCTTCAATAAGACTTTATTATTCAATAAGACCTTTAACACTAGTCAATCGATTCGCAAACTTCAGGGCTCAAGATACTAAAGAAATAACAATAACAATAAAAGCAGTCACAAACTCAATAGCTACGTACGCAATCTTCAAGCTTACTTATTATTTGATTTTATCATAGAAATTATGTTTAAGAAGATTATAATTTTATTTTTGACAGGCCTGTTGGTCTAGTGGTTAGTGACCCTGACTGCTATGCCGGAGGTCGTGGGTTCGATTCCCACCCAGGACAAATGTTTGTGTGATGAGCACGATCATTTGTTCTGTGTCTGGGTGTAATTTATCTATAATATGTATGTATTTAGAAATATATAAGTATGTTTATCAGTTGTCTAGTACCCATAACACAAGCTCTGCTTAGCTTGGGACTAGATGGCGTTGTGTGATAGTTGTGGAATATATATATTATATTATTATATTGTAACCACTATGAGAAACACTCGTAGTAATGCAACAGCTCCAATCCTTTCTTAACTCAACTTACACACACATTATACAATAATACATACATAGATCGCACACAAACACACACACATAATATAAAACACACACATATCGCACACACAAACACATACACAAATTACATTCATACACACATGGATTTCATCAGTACTTACAAAAAATATTTTACACTTCCACAATACTATTGCTTAGTTGCTCTTCCTCCTTCAAAAAGAAGCCCGAAGAGCCTTCGTTATACAAATAACAACAAAAAAACTCAAACATAACGAGCACTTCAAGAAAAAAATCTGTTTCAACCAAAAATCGAAGTACTCTTGAAGAACCGACCAAAAGATTTACACGTTAATGATATTTCGTAACACTCCCATATTTTATTTTCGAGGTAAAAATGTACCTTTATTTTTTATTGACATAGAAGAATATTTACCAGCTCATAGCTTAATAACGTGGCCGTGGAGTTTCTTTGGCTGTTCATAGGAAATAGATTTATAGAAGGTGATTTGTGAACGTAGTAGATTTGTGATACCTTTGTCATAGGCTCTTCATTTTTCTTTCTGACCGATCTGTTAAAAATTCAAAAGTTCCTTCAGTTGGTTTAATTGAAATAAATGCTTGTAATTTTTCTTTATATCAAACTGGTTGACGTGGCGGTGCTTGGGGGACGCATTTGTTCAGCACTGAATAAAATGACGATTGCGCCTGAAATGATGATGTTGTGAATAAATACTTTGAATTTGAGTTTAACAGCCACACGCTCGCTAAGTTCGGACCGTGAATGGGTGACCAGCTTTTACAAAGAGCTCTCCGTGCCTGGGAAAGAACGCTAAACCGTTGGTCTGGACTGTAATTTGTAGATCATTGACAGCTGTTACGTGTAGTCAGAACCCCGAAATTCTGACAATCAGTTTCACCAAGTGCTATCCAGGGATATCAAGTAAATGGTTAGTGAATGACAGATAAGCAAAAGACTGAGACCGAAACTGACTGTGAATGTGAGTACCAAGCAGGCTCGATTGAATATATCACTATATAATCGTCTCGCGGTTTTAAGTATTTTATAATATATGGCCTACGTAAATGTCCTTCAGATCTGGTTGCGTCTTGTGACAGATTGTTGAGCTCCCTAAAATAGGATTGAGCTTCACGCTGACTGATACATACATGCCGTCTGTTGGGACAAGTCAGGTAAAAGCTGCAATGACTCTTTCATCAAAAACCCTTTCCAGACATGGACCTCCATTGTTAAATTCACATAAAATTCAAATAAACTTTGACGTGTAAAAGTGCCTTACATTTATTACATAACTAAACATTTCAGGTAGTCACTACCTTCAAAATACTGCAAAAAATTAAAAACTCTTAATTCAGCTGCATCCATTTAGACTGAAAGCCGCCCCTTACATAGTTGGAAAAAAACTCGGCACATTACGAAAAGAAGGAAAGATTTTCTTTCTATGAATAAAGTGCTTCTGAATACATACTTCAAATATGTAAGTATTTCAACAAGGAACGGAAAATCTAGTCTGTTTGTGTTCTTTTCACAATACGAAAACATTTTACGTTGTAAACGATTTGCATTCTATTTATGGCTTAGAGTGTCTTTGCGTTATAAATCCAACTATGTAACCGTTTCAAGGGGTTTTGTAATAACTTTATTTAAAAGAGTGTATATGGAGATTTTGTCTATTTTTCTTCTATGGATCTATGTATATAGCGATTGGTAACTAGTTTCAAGTTTTTGACTCACTGACACTGACTTGACTCCTAGATGTTTCAAAATGCCTGTAAATAGTTTGAAGGTGAACCAGAACAAAATCAAGTTTCACCCACGCCTTGCCTGCCCCTCTCAACAAACACGATGAAAACAAAACACAATTCCTCCCGCCAGCAGACACTTTTCGCCCAGCGTATAATTTGAATTTTAATATATCAATAATAAGCATGTTTACTACATTCCGGTGGACGCAAACTAATCAGAATGGAAATTCAAATGCTTAAACGAATCAAAAGGATAAGGATCGAAACAGGTATCTTTCTGCAGTTTCTGTCAACCCCTGTGGGAAACAGCCGTCAGTTGACAATTTTCCCACTGCTGGGACACCTAGATATCCTCTCGCCGAGAGGGAGTGGGCTATAATCCAGTGCAGGTTGGTAGACGTCATATGTATACGAATTTTTGGTTCTATGACAAGCCAATCTCAATTACCGAGTAATTTCAATTAAGCATTTACATGCGTGCATTCCTATGCACTACAATTGACTACACATTTACATTTCATACTAGTCAAATACTTACATTTAAGGTAAGGTAGTAAAAGATTAGCTGTCGTTTACTACCTTACCCTATATGTACCTACTAAATATTTACGAGAACTACACGAAATAGTAGTGACTACGCTGATCATAAAACTGAAAATGGAAACCTCAGTTTCAGCTTACGAAACGAACTAAAAATAAACAGTGTATGAGTCAACCTCACACGTAATATCGTAAAGGAAAATGAGCTTCAACTTTCCACTTTCGACTTTGGTTACGTACCTTAGATAAGAAGCTTCGTCATAATGTATGGTCCACAAAAGAGGTTGGCTTGCAGGTAGGAAATAAACATCTGCGTTGGGGAAAATGTGGATCGTTATTGAGTGTGTTATATTTCCTCTCTGTTCTAGAAGAACAACGTGTAACGTTGTGTGAATATCCAAATATTCAATTAATTCATAATCAACGTTAATTCTTAACTTATAAAAACATTAGCGTATGGAATGCGAGGAATACCTACACATTCTTGTCCGCGGGTAGCATGAATACGTGATGTTTTGTGTGACGTCATAAAATGGTGTCATTTGTGGGTATCAGCGTACAGTCTTTAATCGTGTAGTGACGAAAAGTCATGTTTATGCGGCTAGTCTACATCAATACACCTCTTTTTGGTGTGTAGCATGAAGACGTGATGTCCCACGTTGGGCGTCAATGTAACGTCTCGGAGTAGAAATAAAAGAAATCTCACCAACGCTTACAAAAAAAAAAAAAAAAAATATTAAAGGATCGTGGACTACAAGGCCGTCACTTGTTAATTAATTGTTTTGTGGAAGTAGGCGCACTATGTACTGCCCTGGCTTATCGCGTAGCTGGAGCGACGCGACGCCGAGGAGTTGACCGCGAGGTGAAAGTGGCCGCAGGGACGAGATGGTAAGGCGCCACAGGTCAGGTGGGTGCCGCTAGGTGGTGTGTGCGCAGGTCTCGAACGTTCGGTAGGGTGAATCAGCTGAACTCAACGAACGTCGATGAGGGGAATATTAATCCGTTACGGTACAAACGTAGTCACACGATTTATCTATTTATTTATTAAGCAAGTAGATGTAAGTGTGTGAAGTAAACGTCGTGGGTGTGCACCCACGACATTTACAAAGATAGTATCATTAGGTGATGATGGATCTTCAGTACTATGTAAATATATTACAAGCGTGTATAAAATTCTTATTAAAATATTGCTTCAGCCCGCGACTTCGTCCGCCTTCAATTTATTTGTTCCGCCGACCCATAACGATGCATTGAATCGGCTGCCCGTGCGAGGTCAAGGGTCACGTTCGTAGGTTTTTCTTTTTGCTCGGGTCCTAAGGCTCCTAGCGTAGTTACTCGATAAATGTGCCCTCCAACACTAAATGGACTTCCTGATATTAGAATGTTCAGTCAAACAAACTCAGTTATGGTTTTTATGTAGAACTTTTTAAGAGAAACAATTCCATCATACATGATTGTTGCGTTACTTTAACTGTTTACGCAGCGCACGCAACGGAAGTTCTCAAAATGAAAAAAATCCCCGTTTTCGCAACATTTTTCATTGTTGCTCCGCTCCTATGGGTCTTAGCATGATGTTATATAACTTATAATCTTTCTCGATAAATGGACTACCTGATACTGAAAGATTTTCTTATTCGAATGAACAATTCTTGAGATTAGTGCGTTCAACAAAACAAGGAAACAAACTCTTCAGCTTTATAACATTAGTATAGAACAGATTTATATAGCTATAATATTCATAGTTTTTTACATCATGCCTTAAGGCGCGGTGTTACCTCAATATTCACAAAACACTGGTGTCTTTGACAATCGAGTATGACGTAACGCAATGAAAATATACGACACAAAAAATACAGTGGACAGAGAAGGGTTTAAAGAAAAGTTCTAACCGAATAGAATAGTGAAAAATTGTTTGATATTCCCAATAAAAATTGTTTCACAAAAAAAACTTTGACGTCGAACATCTCTGTATTTTCAGCGATAACAACATTTTTTTTTTAAAGAGTTCAATAGAATAAACATTAAAACTTTAACCAGACAATTATTTAATTTAATGTGTGTAGTCCGAATAATCTAAATAAAACCCGTAAAATAAATGCCAATTCGCAGCTTAGTCACATCGTCAATCCAAATATTTATTCAATTTTCAACCTTATTTGTTGGAGCTGTAGCATGTAGTTGTAGCATTTAAAATCGTAGTCAGTCCGCGCCTTAAAGACAGAATATAATAAGGACTCTAACATTATTCATAATATTTGATAATAATACCTCTTTGCTAATCTTTGCTAATTAATATAAAATAATAGAATAAATTAATTTGCAAAGAATTTAGTTATTCTAATCTACATATTTCAGTTTGTATATTTTGTTACTGTAATTCCCATGAACGCATTTTTCTTTATCCAAACTAATCACATACAATTACACAGACGTAAACGACTAGACAACAATAATCTTGATACACACTTTTGTCAATAAGTTGTGATTGCCTGTAAACTTATTTATTTTGTAGGCGGTACATAACATATGTGTCAACTCATATTCTTAAATAGTTTTCACCTATATTCATTCTTACGTTATGATTCGCCTATGTAAGAAGTAGGTAAGTAGGGTCGTATATCTACATCCTAAATAACATTGTTTAAAGTCCATTTTGACAACTAAAGTTAGTACCGATATAAGAACTAATTTGAAAACTCAAACTCGAGCTTAAAGCGTTTATTTCAAATAAACCAATTACAGGCAATTTCGTGTTGTCAAAGAAAAAGCCGGCCAAGTGCGAGTCGGACTCGCGCACCGAGGGTTCCGTACAAACCTGTAGGTATAAAGTTTAAAATTTAAAAAAATTGCACTCCGGGAGTGCCGGCAGAAGTGAAAACTTGATTATTAACGTTGAGCATGTTTGATATTTTGGAATGGTTAGGGAATAATTTGTTGTTCAATTTCCATATTTTAAGCACTTTATATTCACGAATTTTACGAATACACAACAATGTGATCACTACACAGACGGTCGAGCCATCAGCTGTCACCATCCATGGATGCGCGTGGCACGCTGTAACATAGACGAACATTCGCGCAAGCGCCCTGCGCCGCCTAAACGAAACAGTAGGCCCAGGCATACATTTTCGCCGCGCCGTAGAGAGGGGATAGCTGTCTACTCTCCATCCGTCCTACGCTTTTTCGATCAGGTCACGTGTCCTGACGCGAGTTTAAGATTTTATACCCATTACAGAAAAAGTGCTCAACGCCGCTAAAGAAGTTTTCACTTCAAAAAAAAAATTTTTATTATATGATGTTACTAAAAATTTACGGTTTTCGCAATTTTTCCTTTATCTGTGCTATAAGACGTTGCTTCGTACCAAATTTCAAAATTCTAGATCGACTGGAAGTACCCTTTACGTTTTGATTCCCTTGCGAGTTTCGAAAATTTGCAGAAATTTGCGGCATAAACGGCTATATATTTTGATTGCGTTAGCGTAGAAGTTTGATTTTTTCACAGCTCCAAGGGACAGTAGACTTAAGTATTTGATATAAATTACAGCTTGAAACCTCCACGCGTTCCTGAGAAAAAGGGTCTTGACAGACGGATGGACGGACGGACGGACAACAAAGTGATCCTATAAGGGTTCCGCTTTTTTCTTTGAGGTGCGGAACCCTAAAAAGAACGTTAAGCCGTTAGACTTGCGCCTGATTTCTTTCCGGTCGTGTCGGATTGCCGTCCCATCGAACTATGAGAGTGAGGGAACAGTGAGTGCCCCTGTGCCATCGATATGCGGTCTGGAGGGCTATAAGCATAAATCCCGACTCCGGGCTACTACTGAGAAATTCCAGATGGGAGTAACCAACACAGCTTTGCCTGACTTCGTAATTGAACTCGAGACCTCATTCTCAAGCGCATAGTAGTGCTTGTAACCACTGGGCATACGAGACAGTCAAAAATTAAAGAAAATTATATTAAGACGTGGTAGCTCATAGATGACTTTGACCTGTCTCTATTGACGACGATCGTTTACTAATTTGAGTTATGGATCAGCACCAATGGAAGAATATTTCAAGTAAAAGCAAAATATGTTTTAACAATATTCAGTTCACTGTTCAATGTTCAGTATTTAGCACTGAGGTGGTTCGCGAAAAACTTTGATTTGCACGTCATTGTGCGTTTCGTGCAGAAAAGTCTGAGCCAGACAAAACCAAGCGAGCAAGATATAATGGAAAGTTTAAGTAGGTATAAGAAACACTAGTTGCAAAAAAAATCTCGGAGGGAATTGCTTCTCAGTTTTTTCAATTGAATAGTTTGAGAACACCAAAGTCTTGTGTGGGTCTGATATTAATTAATTGCCTTCGAGAGGTACTGGTCTTCAAGTTTGTAAAAGTATTTGAACGATTTGCTACTAAATGATTTTATGGTGTTTTATTATATATATTTTTATTTTTTAATTAGTTTTAACATTTATTTCGAAATGTAGTATTTAAATAATGTACAAACATACGATTGATGAGTTATAATAATGTGTACATGTTCAAATTAAATATACTCTTTTATTTCCAGATTTTTTCCTTTCTCAACTATCCCACTTCTCCTTGATATCTTGTGTCTCACTTCAAATATTTATGTTCTACTCATGTTAAGACTCTGCGTTCTTCTAACAATCTACTCCTACTCTGCTCTTCTACTACTTCAGACTATCTTCATTCTTTCTTTCAAGTTAAGTTCATTCTTATGTGGAATACGCTTCATCGTGTTATCGTCGTGGCCGTGACTAGATTATGCACTTAAGCAGAAATTATACCTGTTTTCAAAACAAATAGCGTAGAGTCATCTCAACACCTCTCTTGTTGAATTTGTATACATGTACATATGTACATTATTGTAATTGTATATATATTAAAATATGTACTTGTGTACCCATTTTATTTAGAATTAATTATGAAATGTATATTTTAATCGTTTTTAGGGTTCCGCACCTCAAAAGGAAAAAGCGGAACCCTTATAGGATCAATTTGTTGTCCGTCCGTCCGTCTGTCAAGACCCTTTTTCTCAGGAACGCGTGGAAGTATCAAGCTGAAATTTATATCAAATATTCAAATTTACTGTCCCTTAGAGCTGTGAAAAAATCAAACTTCAAAGCTAACGCAATCAAAAGATATAGCCGTTTATGCCGCAAATTTCCGGAAATTTTCGAAACTCGCAACGGAATCAAAACCTATAGGGTACTTCCAGTCGATCGTCGCACTTGGCCAGTTTTTTTATGATTGTTCCTCTCGACAAAAGCACCAAAATCAAGCAAAATCAAAAGTCATTTATTCAAATTAAGCTGAGGATCAGCACTTTTCGAACGTCAAAATTACAAAAGACAGTCCCCCAAAATGCCCACCCGTCACCACTTCCTAGTGCTTTAGCTGGGAAGAAGAAGTGGCCAACAAACTCCGCAGCAGCACAGCTGTCTGTCCAGTTAGAAGAACTTGATTCTATACAATGGTATATAGTAAAACATTAAGAGACACAAAACATTAAATTAAATTAAATGATTTGCTATATGCCAGCCCCAATATACCAACAAATAAAATGATAACTATACTCAAGCATAAGCAACAAAAAAAAATGTATGATGTAAACATGGCTGCAAAAATAAAAGCCTCCTGGCATAAAGGGCGTGACAGCTTACATATGCAATGCTGACATCTACTCTCTTCACCACCCTTGGTTGACTGGTAGAGAATGCCTAAGGCAATAAGTCCACCTTTGTAGCCTTTGTGTTTACAAAAAGTTAAAATAAAATACACAAAATAATGTTTAATAACTATAAGATAATGTCATGTTATTTTAAACCTACTATAATATTACAAATGTTAAAATTTCTATGTTTGGATGTTTGTTACGCAATCACGCAAAAACGGGTTAACGGAATTGAATGAAATTTGGCACACATACGTAAAGGTTATACGTATAAACGAATTAACAGATAGAATACATTATATCTCGGTAGTAAATTTCCATGTGATATTTTGCGTCTTCTCAGAAATAATTCGTAGTTATAATAAAAAATGAGTGAAGCCGAAAGTTTCATCCTGTTATGAAGCAACATTGAATAGTAGAATTCCCCATTTTCTAGTACAACCTAAAAGTTTTTTTTTAGATGAATGTTAAATATTAACATTCATCTAAAAAAAACTTTTTACAATAAAATAACAACCGACTTCCTTAAAAAAAAACAATACAAAGTCAAAAATTACTTTAATTTCGGGAAGTCGGTTGTTAGTTTTTCTTTGTAAAAGTTTTTATTTTTAACTTTTTAGTTATAGTAGATACCCCGCACTAATCTAATCGCGTTATTCGTTCATTTGTCGCGCAAATACTTAATGCAAATTTAAGACTTATATGGTTCTCACATGGATCCCATTGTCCGAATGGAACCAAATTAAAATGGGACCATTCGGGATGCACCAACTTTCAAATAAAAAAAGACATCAAAATCGGTTCACCCAGTCAAAAGTTATGAGGTAACAAACATTTAAAAAAATACAGTCGAATTGATAACCTCCTCCTTTTTTTGAAGTCGGTTAAAAGCTGTTTTAATCCACTCACGATATTTGTCTACAGGTAAATGGGAGCTCGGCTGGATCCTCTGCGACATCTGGATCAGCCTGGACATCCTGCTCTGCACCGCCTCCATCCTGTCCTTATGCGCCATCAGCGTCGATCGCTACTTAGCAGTCACAAGGCCTCTTACGTACTCCAGAAGAAGAAGATCGAAGAAGCTTGCGTTGACCATGATCTTCTTTGTCTGGATCGCTGCAGGGACAATTACTTGCCCTCCTATGTTTGGTTGGTAAGTATTCAATCTTTTTTTTTAACCTTCAACGGAAAAATAGAGGTGTCAAAATATTAGCGTGTGTATTAGCTTTGTAAAATGTAATAAACTCCGTCACATGCAAAACCTGTCTCATCATCATAATTTCCGCCGAGAAATGTCCACTGCTGGACATACCAATTGGCTTCCCCTAATTTAGGAGGATTTGCCATAATTGGCAGGCAGGTTGGCGATCACAGTATGGTGGTAAAATGCATAGAGAATGCTGCTGCCCATTCTCTAGTAAGTCCCTTAGTCGCCTTTTACGACATCCACGGGAAGAAAAGGGGAAACCTGCATAAAGTAAAAAAATAATATCATGTGATTTTCTTCCTTATCCCTTAATTAAGATCCAAATTACGAAACTGCAGATTATCTAGTATAAGGTGTAAGACACAACGACGCGTAATCAATTACAGTGTTCCTCTATGTGTGCGATTTGGACCATCTGTGGCCAAGTCAGTATTTAGGCCAAATTGGTACCAACTAGCAAATATTGCACTATGTAGGTATTTTATATTTCTTTGCTTCAATTTAATTTTTAAGCTAGATGAGGTCGGCGTTTCCTATCTGATTACTCTGAGAAGAAAGGCCGAAACAAACTCAGAGGTCACAGTCTCTTTTAAAGTCCAGACATAATCTTGGTCACATCATGTGAAGACCATGTAGATAGGCGTCTGAAATGCTCTTTAGAGGAAAGAACCACACAGATTGAGTGGACCTGTCCAGTCAGTGGTGTTGCTACGTCAGCATTAAGACCAAGTAATAAAAAATGAGTCACATCAATTTTAAGAAGAAAAAGAAAATACGTTTATTTGCGGTAAATATGACGCAAAGACAAACTAAACACAACATAAATATTAAAAAAAAAATACACGGAAATAGAGAGCCGGCCACATTAGCCGTAAAACCTTGATGACCTTTGTGGTAGACGTATTCTTCAATGGAGACCGCGAATCGGCAAACGTAAGGTAGGACGCCCTCAAGCTAGGTAGAGCGACGATCTTTGCAGCGTGGCTGGTAGTAGCTGGATGAGAGTTGCCGAGAAATGAGCTGAATGGCGTGCAATTGGAGAGCCCTATGTCCATCAGTGGACAACTATTTATTATAGGCTGATCATGATGGAAATAGAAAACGAGTTAGAATTTCACATTTTGTTATTATGATTAAATAACATCATGTCTGATTTCCTTGAAGAGTTGGGCAGAGGTGTAACAGTACACCCACATTACACCTGTTATATTTAAGTCTCATGTAATAGATGGTGAGCTTATTGCCATAAACCGGACAAATCCAGACAAATCTGGGCAGTTCCTGAGAAATTCTAGATAGAAAAACCCAATAACCCTGCTTGATCTAGGCATCGAACCCAGGACCTCATGTTCAACAGTAGCGCTTGCGATCACTAGACCAACGAAGCAGAGAATTATAATTAAAGTTACAATAAAATCATAACTTTTGAAATATGGGTATTATACAGGATGTTCAATTCAATGCAATTCAATTCAATTTTTTTATTTCACGAACAATTCACATTGTGTTTGAAAACTATAAACTATACAAAATACGTAATAAATAAAAACAAACTCATTAAAATTATAAACTAAAACACACACACACATCGTTATCCTTGAAACCAGTGATTTGGTTTAGTTAATAGAACGTAAAATCAATGAAAAAAAAAACAACCTTTTTTTTAAAAAAAAATCTGCATTTTTCCACAAGAACATTTCACCTTATGCGCAAGGGCAACAAACTTGCGTCTCATCGCCGCGTTGCCCGACGCCGACGACGCACGGGTCGCGACCCCAGTCAGTCAGCTGTCAGCCTCGCTACCGCACGTAACGCCGCGTCATAGCGTCGCTCATTTCTCGCACGTAAATTCATTCTAAACCTTTTTAGGAAAATATTTTTTTTTTTAACTCCCTCTGTTATTTTATATTTAAGTCAAACTACCCAGGGGTTAAGTGACAACGGTGTTTACCCTTACATCCTGTATATACGTCGGAAAGAGGTTGTTTATGTGCACAGGGACAGACCGGTTATCCTCGTCAATCGTGGACGCATAGTAAAATAAATGCACCAATAGATTATGAATACTTTTTATAAACGTAATATTCCGTGTTTTCTTAATGGCGGCTCGAATAAAAAGTAACTCGCGCACGTTGACCGCTACCCGAGTGACGTTATCTGTGACAGACGTCAATCTCAACTGACAGCCACGAATGATTGCCAGCATCCGTGGCCAGCATCATCACTGACGGCAGCTCTATGCCTCGCCGACATATATATCTGTCTACTCCTATAGGATAATAACGGGCGTGATGAAATGTTATGGAATTTACATTATTTTTATCGTTGAATTGAGAAAAATGTGATGATGGTCGTTACATAATGGTCAAACAATGGAATTAAAACAGAAATCTTTTGCAAAAACAGGATCAATTTAATACATGAAATGTAGATTTTATTAAATTATTCCAAATGCCATTAGGTATTCCGTGACGGTTACTGAAATCTACTTAAGTATTTTAGATTTGTAAGGAACGGAAATATTTAATTTTCTCTTTCAATCTCTTATTTAATTCAGAAAAATATTTGCCAAATCTGGCTACCAACCAGCATAATTAGCATAACGGTGAGTGGGAAGCGCCAGGGTAGTTACGCAAATTTGAAATTTTCTTACATTTTTTTTTTGCAATTTGCTCAGTGTCAGTTATGTCGAAAATATGATTCAAGAAAGTAGCACGTATGTATTTACTTAATTAAAATTATCAGCACAACCCACAAAATTGTTTAAATCACATTGAACGACGTTTCATGAAATAGATTTTAATTGTGTAAATACACATACGTACTACGAGTGTGTCCGCGAGTCATATTTTGTTCAACATACAGCCTGACTCTGACCTGAAAATTGCAAAAAAACGTAAGAAAATTTGAATTTTGGGGGCTACCTTAGTGCATTCTCCTTAAGTCCGGTAGCTAAAATGGGCAAGCACTCCGAAATATTCATAATTACTATTGTCCTCACTGCTGGGCCACTGGCCTCCTCTGGGTAAAAGGGAGTGGGCCGTAATTTACCATGCGGGCCCAGTGCGGGTTAGAAGATGTCACAGGTCTTAACTTTTTTTATATTTAGGACATGCCGGTTTCTTCACGATGTTTTCCTTCACCGTTTTGAGAGCAGTGGTGATGAAATTATTGATACAAAAGAAAGTGCCTGGCTGGTTCTCGACCTACAACATTTAAATCGGGGACAATACCACTGTGCCACCGCTGCTCTCAAAAATATTATCTATCAAAGTAGAATTGTCCATTTCCACGTACAGATTCTAAAGCTACAAACTTATTCGACTTGGCACCGTTGCTGTTCACAAACAAATGTACGCGAAAAGTAATAACAGAACTGTAGTAATAGAATACAAGGACTGGAAACTTCGGAGGTAAATGTAGATACATTATGAATATATACAAAGAAGCCAGGCGGGCATCGATTCGCATACTGTAAACATGAATTCAGCAATGCTTCTAGACCTCTTAGCGTAAAAAATTTCGTCGGAAAAAATTGCTGTTTCAGACATTTTGATCGCATTGCTATCGGACTTTCTATGAAAAGCAGATTTTTATGAAAACCGACGACGTATTTCTACGCTAGGTGGTCTGGAATCATGGTCCTACTACTTTGTATAAGAAAACTGTAGAAGATACCACATTTTACCTTCATCATGACGTCGAAAGAAAATCGAGTTGCAATAACAAAACTATAGTATTACAATATAAGGAATATGAACTTAGGACAGAAATAATCGTTATAATATAAGAAATAAATGGAGAAGGTACAAATTTTAAAGGCGTCAGCGAAAAGTATATAGACGACGGCTTTAATAATGTAATAAACGAAAATCGAAGTTCGGAAATAAATGTGAGAAAGTCTTGATACTAAAGCTCAATTAAAAGCTTGAACCAGAACCAATGTAAATAATTTGTAGGGGTCTGCTAGGACCGATGCCTGCCAGGGTCGCGAGATTGTTCGAAAGAGATACCGTGACTCTGGCACATGGGCAACTGAAGGAACAGGAAGTCAGTAAAAGTCTAACATGCCCTCCCGCTCCGCCCAGAGCGGGAGAAGTCATTTGATGATTTCCCATCCAAAAAAATAAAATAAAATATGTAAATAATTAAGTAGAGCCACTTTTTGGGAATGACATCTGGCACGTCAGCCTAAGAAGTGGTCGGCCTTCCCTATGGCTACCTTAAAAAATTAAGGCCTCCAGCTCAGGCTCAAAAACTTAAAACTAAGCGAGTACCCACTAAAGGCATCCCCTGTGGGATACGGACCTCAGCTTAGAGGGTGGCTGGAAGAGGGCAACAAGGAACGGGCTGGATCAGAGTGAATTGACACCCAACGTATATTTGCTACCGTACCGTGTGGTGCCGGACGTAAAGAATAACACCACCCCATTTCTTCCCGTGGGTGTCGTAAAAGGCGACTAAGGGACTTACTAGAGAATGGGCAGCAGCGTTCTCTATGCATTTTACCACCATACTGCGATCGCCAACCCGCCTGCCAAGCGTGGCGATTATGGCAAAGCCCCCCAAATTGGGGGAGGCCTAAGTCCAGCAGTGGACGTCTTACGGCTGAAATGATGATGATGATGTATATTTGCTATGTTATAGTAATTTCACTCTTTGACAGTTGTCTCAAATAATGACAGTTCTGATTGGAACGGCAATGAAGCAACAGATACCAACTGATCCTGTTGATAAGCATACTCTGCCTGGAGACTACCTAAATTGGGACCTATCCAGTTCAGTCCCAATTAATTAATTAAGTGTAAAGTTAAATCATCCGTTAAATCTTTTTGTCAATTTTAAAGGAGAATGACCGTCCTCAAACTTTGCAAGATAAATTAAGGGATCTGCCAGCGAAGGTGCAAAAGGCAAACAGGTCCCTACTAAGTGGGTTGTCACGGAATTTTCTTACCTTAACCCTTGTACGGATGACGAGGTAACCAGTCATGCATGTAGGGGTCTCGAACGACCCATATTGTTCCTATCAATCTATGTAGTGGATAAGCTTTTAATCCGTTTTGTAGTTGCTGTGTTAATGTACGGAGCTGCGTACTTTATGCTTAGTGACGGTGAAGATAAAGGAGGTGGGTAAAGTTTATAACATTTTTCGCCTATCATAGTCATGAAAATTCAAGGTATTTATTGACGTCATGTTATTGTGTTTATGTGAAGTTTAAGTATCGACCTTTACATCTATTCTAAAATAGTAAGAAAAAAACAGTAAGTTGTATAAAATAAATCATCAAACTTGGCAAATTCGAAGTTTTGTTATTTTGAGCACTTTTTTTAAACTTTCATTACAAAATAAACTGTTAAGGTGCAGGTGCACCGAAATATTTTTAGTCTCTCAAATACTACCTAATAAATAGGCTTTTTAACTAACATTAATGTGTTTTGGTGCATAAAGCGCTTAACTGTTTATTTTGTGATGAAAGTTAAAAAAAGTGCTTAAAATAACAAAACTCCAACGAATTTGCCAAGTTTGATGTTTTTTTTTTAAATATCATTTGCTATTTTTTTCTTACTATTTTAGAATAGATGTAAAGGTCGATACCTAAACTTCACATAAACACAATAACATGACGTCAATAAATACTTTGAATTTTCATGACTATGATAGGCGAAAAATGTTCTAAACTTTACCCTCCTCCTTTGAAAGGGAGAAGTAAGGTAAATAAGAATATAGGTAAAGTGTCCGTACTATTTTAATTTAAAGTTCATCATCATGGGCCTAGCCTTTTCCCAACTATGTTGTGGTCGGCTTCCAGTCTAACCGGAGGCAGCTGAGTACTAGTATTTTACATGGAGCGACTACCTATCTGACTTCCACAACCGGGTTACGGCTTACGGCCGTTACGTTACGTTACGGCCGGTTACGGCTTACTGGGTTACGATACCCCTTGGGAAGACCGGTTGTCAAACATTCGGGCTTCTAACGACCCGTAACGACTGTCTAAGATCTACGAAAGACAACCGGGATCAGCGGCTTATTTTGCTTTAATTTAATTTACAAAATTTTGCTTAACTGTTTTAATTTGAAGTCAAATAAGAAATACTAACTGTCTATCAAGGACGATTGTGACTATATTATACAAGATGGCGGACGTGGCGGAGGAGATCGTAGCGCCATCTGTTACCATGGATTTCGTACATACGTTACGAAATAAAAATTAAAACAAGAGATTTTAGACTTTTGAGTACATCGTTTTAATTTCAACTCGATACCTCCACGCGTTTCCGAAATAAAGGATCTTGACAGAGAGACTGACGGACGGACAACAAAGTGATCCTATAAAGGTTCCGTTTTTCCTTTTGAGGTGCGGAACCCTAAAAATAAATGTAATCATGCATTGTCACGAGAATAAAACGTGTGCCTTTGTGAAAATGGGTGAAATATTAATTGCAAAATTCCAGGACATACAAATGAAGTTAAATAAAAGCTTTTAAAAAATTGCATTTTGCCTGCGTATGTATTCTATGAAACAGAGATTTTGTTTCGGTAACGTACGAAAAATGTATACGCTAGTTTAATATCTGACTGATTTCATGGTTATAGCCCCACCACGCTATTACCATGGTGGTCTATGCCCCTACCACACTGTTTGATTGATAACGAATGTGTTTAGTAAATCTCTCAAATTATGTAAGATATACAAGCATGCATACTGTTTTAACACATAACAGAATCATCATCATCATCATTTCAGCCGTAAGACGTCCACTGCTGGACTAAGGCCTCCCCCACTTTGGGGGGCTTTGCCATAATCGCCACGCTTGGCAGGCGGGTTGGCGATCGCAGTATGGTGGTAAAATGCATAGAGAACGCTGCTGCCCATTCTCTAGTAAGTCCCTTAGTCGCCTTTTACGACACCCACGGGAAGAAATGGGGTGGTGTTATTCTTTACGTCCGGCACCACACGGTACATAACAGAACATAACAGAATAAAGCGCCTGTTTATCTCGACAGCATAATTCCAGTGAAAAGCTGAAAGCTAGCTGACAATGGAAAATAATTTAATTCAATGTTCTGTGTTTTGTAATGTCAATTAATTATCTACTATTGTAGAAGGGTTTGTGGCTTAGTTATAACAGCCGCACGGGTTGGTCGTTCAGGTTAAGCTACGCTTGCTGCGGTCGGTCCGTGAATGGGTGACCATCTTTACATACCAAGACTCTTCCTCGGAAAGCACGTTAAGCCGTTGGTCCCGGTTGTTTTTCGTAGATCTTAGACAGTCGTTACGGGACGTCAGAAGCCCGAAAGTCTGACAACCAGTCTTACCAAGGGGTATTACCCAGTAACTGGGTTGTAGAGGTCAGATAGGCAGTCGCTCCATGTAAAATACTGGTACTCAGCTGCATCAGGTTAGACTGGAAGCTGACCGCAACATAGTTGGGAAAAGGCTAGGCAGATGATATTGTATAGAATCAAGTTCTTTTAACTTAACAGACATCTGTGCTGGTGAGGAGTTTGTTTCGTCATTTCTTCTTACCAGCTAAACCACTAGGCAGTTGTGCAGGGCGGGCGTTTTGAGGGACTGTCTTATGTAATTTTGATGTTCAAAAAGTGCTGACTCTCAGTTTAGTTAGTTAGAATTACTTACTTAATTTTGATTAGCCCATGTAACATGTCACTTTAAATAGTAATAGTAGTTATTGTCTTAATAGTTATTTACAGTGGATCTCTAGATCCCACACTAGGATTCCCTGTGTCGTGGGATCTAGTTACTTCGTTCCGTTACATTAAAAGACAAAAATTTGTTAACGTTTTGAAGGCTGGTTTGCTTAATTACACAGTTACAAATTAATTGAGAAAAAGAAAAAAAATAACAATAATAGATTTAAAAAAATTACAAAAATGCTGGGTGAGTGTATGAGTGGAAACAAGTGTGTGGATGTGAGGGAGTGAGTGGATGTGAGTGTGTGGATGTGATGGAGTGAGTGGGTGTGAGTGTGTAGTGTATGTTGTGTGTAATGTTTATATATCTTGAGATAGTATTTCCGGGTGTAAGTGTAAAGGTCGTTATTGTGTGATCTTTAGAATCTCTTCTGTGCTTTCATAATCTAACTCCAATAGCCATTTGATGATCTTTTCCTTACATTTATGTTTTGTTAATTGGGCTATTTTGTGTTTTGCGTTTAATTTCCTGTATAGGTAGGGTCCCATAAAATTGTATGATCTTCTAAAATAAATGTGCAGGTAAGTAGGTACAGACGCCAGCAAACAAAGCTACTGCAATAAGTCAAATTTCTTTAATAAGTATTCAACTTTATCGCTGTAGAATTAAGTTCAACATTGGTTGGGAAAATTTGACAGTTTCGGGTAGCTTGACATGCTGACATCTGTACCTACCGACAGTAGAGGTTCACCAGTGATAATAATGAAAGATTTCCGTATGAACAGTAACCTACTTTCAACCCAGAAAACCACTTCCAAATAGCTTTTATGTCCTGCACAGACGTAACCCAATTATGTACTCTGTTTTAATTAAAGTAGCCCAACGGACCGTTTGTCATTCTTATTATTGTTGAAACAATAATATTGTGATGTCATTTCCGTAACCAAACATTGCTGTGTGAAAGTAAAATAAATAATAAAAACCGGTCAAGTGAAAGTCGGACTCGCTCGCGAGAGGTTCCGTACCACCGTACAAAATTTTACACCATATGCTTCAAAAAATCTTTTTATTTTCATTATCTATAGTTACAGCGGTACCAGTAGTAAATTTAGATCAATATTATGTTTATGAAATTATAATCCTTTCGGAAATTATTTACAAAATTCTTCTTAACTTGTCAATAAACGTGAAATGTAAAAATTTTGTAAAAATTGTTTAAAATAAGACCAACAGAGTATATCTTTTAAGAAATGCGAGTTGGACATGAAAGGTTACGTACTGCCGTACAATGTTTAACACAATACGACACAAAAAGATCAAGGTTTAGCTGCCAAAAGAAACATTTTTTTTAATGAGATTTTTTTCGGCGGCACTTTATTTTATAACTTTAATTATTTATTTATTTTCTGTTGGTATTGCGTCTAAGTAGTAAACACTCAGTGAAAACTTCAAGTTACGACCTATCATGGTTCATAAGATAGCTACTTGTGACAGACGGATTGACAAACAGCGAAGCCTTAGTAATAGGTTCAGTTGGCATCCTTTGGGTACGGAACCCTAAAAAGTGATTTCATAAGTGGGTTAGTTCCATTATGTTTATGCTTTTGCTAGCTCATTCGTAATAAAGAGTGAAGTGGTAAAGTTCTTATCGTTTTTGTAGATATTACGCTATGTGTAACATTTTACAGGTACTTCGTTTTGTTATGCTGACATAGTTTAGCAAATTGGTTTAGACTGTTAAAATGACAAGAAATTTTGTTAATGAAGGTGAAAAATTACACAAACAAACTCCACATTCTTTAATAGTAGCATATTTATTTTCTACCTGTTTTTACGAGCGATTTCGCCCGTGTCAAGGTCAGAAATGATCACACGGGAATGTACGCATGGCGAAAAATCGAGCTATAGGTACACTTCCAGTATAAGCTGACTCCCATTGTACGAAAAGCATATACTAAGCGAGGTCAACTAAAACTGGAAATGTGTAGCTTGATATGTTGCCGTGTGTACTACTAAGATAAAAAAATCTTCTGGTAGTAATCCAGGTTGTAAAGTATCTGTGCGCCAAATTTCATCAAAATCCTTTTTACCGTTTATTCGTGATTAAGTACCAAACATACAAAATTTCAAATCAGTAGGATGATTCTCACCTCATTATCGTCACTACAGCTAAACTTTTTTCTGTTTTCTGAAGAATAACTAACATATTATTGAATACCCAAGACCATCTCGTGGTCGCAAATCCTAATGCTAAGCATGGGATATTGGTTCGATTCCCAGGTCAGCCAGTGTTATAGGGTTTTTCTACGTGGAAATTCTCAGTAACAGCCTGGAGTCTAAAATTGAGCCCGGTTGCTGGCAATTCGATCGCCTTCTTTTACATAGGACTTAAACATTACTGGCGAATTATGGATATACTATAGGTAGAACTCCGCCCAACCCGTCAGGGTAATAAGGCGTGATGTTTTGACAACAGAGACAAAGTGCCACAATACTTTAAGTACACTTAAAATATGACACACTGGTGCCGATTCCCTTATTCACAAACTAAACTAAATTTAAGTTCAGTGCATCTTTTTCTTTCTATTTCATTAAGGAAAGGACAGAAGATAAATTTTAGTTTAGTCCTGTCAAATTAATCAGCGCTTGACGTAAATTGACGTAATTTTAGTAGGCAAGTTATTAATCACGTCTAAACTTGTATGGAGTAGTGACAGGCGCTGATTAATTTGACAGGACTAAACTAAATTTTTTCTTTTGTCCTCTTTTTAATGAAATACAAAGAAAAAGATGCACTGAACTTAAATTTAGTTTAGTTTGTGAATAAAGGAATCGGTACCAGTAGCTGTGAAATAGTGACACTTTATAATATTTAGAGCGTAGCTTCCTGGGCTAGGTAATTTTATATTTTAGAATTCAGTGTTCGTTTGTAGTATAACATAGAATTAGTTTTATACATACTGCAATAGAACAGCTTTTAATATTCATTGAAATTATTTATTTTTGGAACGAAGTTCTTTAACGCAACTTGCGGTAGGAGTAATTTTAAATAGCCACGGCGGGTTCGAGGATGAACGCTTGTGCCACGTTCCCTTCTGCGAAAATGTCGCAGAAGGAGGCAGCGGAAAGGAAAGGGAGATTTCGAGTATTCTCCCGGCCCGCAGCAGGCGCACCGGGCGTCGGCAGAGGGCAGATAATGAGTCAAACACCTCACTCCCCCCGCTCGACCACACGGGGCCGGCAGTGGCGGGCCGGCACCAGCCGGGTGCTGCGTTGAAGAGTGCTTAAGCGTCCACGTAGCCCCCGGTGCAAGTGTGCGAGGGAAAACAGGGTGGTTTTAGTCAGTAGAAGTCTGACAGACACCTCCGTCCGCCCCAGGGCGGATCCATGAGGATTTCCACCCCGATACCAAAAAAAGGCCCACGTACCCACGAGCGGGATAAAAACGCAGCAGGATTTTTTCGCGGTTTTCTGTGTTCTGTGTTCCAATTTGATCGATTCGAGCGAGTAAATTCGTACGAATCAACGAATAAGCCGTATTAATCCACCCTTATTACATTTTATAAAATCCTTACTTCTTCCCCAGGTACGAACCAGACCACAATCAGAACGGGAACTGCCGCTACAACCAGAATCCTGGCTACGTTGTGTTCTCTGCCATGGGATCCTTTTTCCTGCCCATGGCTGTGATGGTGTACGTGTATGCAAGGATATCCTGTGTGGTGGCGAGAAGACATCAGCAGCTGGCTAGCAGTACTAAGTGTAATAAGGTCGGTATTTGGAATTATAACGTTGCTTAGCGATTTATGCTGTGGGTACGTTGAAACAAATCTCATGGTAAACAGGAGATGCCACTGCTCACGTCGATTATTTTATCTATAATTTGGTTGAACGCGCTAATCTCAGGAGCTACTGATCCTAATTGACAAGTTTTTTTTTGTGTTGAGTAGTCTATTTATTGAGGAAGGCTGTAGGCTATATAACATTACGCTATAATGAAAAAGAGCGGAGCAGCAACGAAAATTGGCAGGCAATTCGATGCGACGGGAAGGGTCACGGTAGCAAAAATTTGACGCGGACGAAGTCGCGGGTAGAAGCTAGTAATGAATAATCATCATCATCATCATCATTTCAGCCGTAAGACGTCCACTGCTGGACTTAGGCCTCCCCCAATTTGAGGGTCTTTGCCATAATCGCCACGCTTGGCAGGCGGGTTGGCGATCGCAGTATGGTGGTAAAATGCATAGAGACCGCTGCTGCCCATTCTCTAGTAAGTCCCTTAGTCCCCTTTTACGAGACCCACGGGAAGAAATGGGGTGGTGTTATTCTTTACGTCCGACACCACACGGTACAATGAATAATATAAGATAATATTTATTTAACGAAAACAGTGCTTTCGTTTTCCTTAAAGTTAACATTAGTTACTAGGTAAAAATAGTAGGTTGAAGGAATATTTTGAGCGCAGCAATACGTATTAAATGATAAAATGCCATTTTTGAGCAGTGTTCGCTCAGTGGTATTGGACTTTAGTACAACTTACGAGTTCTAGGTCATGTATAAAGTACCAACCTAGGCAGGCATTTTACTTTGGGTATTTACTTTTATAACTACTGCTCTCAAATCGGTGAAGAATAACGTCCTGAGTGAACCGTCACGAATCAAAAGTTCGAAGACATGTGACATCTACCAACCCGCACTGGGCCTGTGTGATGGATTATGGCCCACTCCCTCTCACCGAGAGAAGGCCTGTGTCCCAGCAGTGGGAACATTATAGACTGACTGTGTGTGTGTGTGTGTGTATTATGTAATGGTCGTTTAATCAAACTTCGCTTATTTTTTTTTTGTATTCTTTAAATAAAAATTATGAGCTTAGTAGGAACTGTTAAGTGCAACCCAATATCGAGATTTCTAAATTACCTTGCATAATTAACTTATACTGTTAAGGCTCGTACAAACAGGCGCGACATGTCGCGCGACGTGTCGCGCGACGTGTCGCGGAGGCGTTTCTGCGATTTATTGCGACGCAACATCTTTCATACTAGCGCGACCACGACCGACGAATCGCACGCGACGAGCAGCGCGACAGCTTGTGGTACATTTTGTATGGCGTCGTGGGGAATTCGCGGCCGCGACGCCACAGTCGCGGCGCGACGAGGTCGTCGCAGCTGCGAACCGACTTCACACAAAATTAACTTTATGTTGTCGCGCTGCTCGACGCGGAGCGACTGTATCGCGGCGCGACACTTCGCCCCTGTGTGAAGTGTCACGCGCGTTTTCGTATAAACTGTTCTACGGATATAAATCGCCGAATCGCGCGCGACCATCGCGTCGCGCTAGTCTGAACGAGCCTTTAAGCCACGTTAAGTCGCCTGTCATTCGTGGCTCTTTGACAGTCGTTACGGGTCGTCAGAGACCAGAGTGTCAGACAACCATTTTTTACAAAGGGGTATCGTATTACCCAGTGACTGGGTCGTGGTGGTCAAAAAGACTTTCACTCCATGTCAAATAGTGCTGTATTCAGCTGCAGCTGTTCTTCTAACTTAACAGACAGCTGTGCTGCTGGGGAGTTTCTTGCGCCACTTCTTCTTCCCAGCTAAAGCACTAGGAAGTGTCGAAGGGCGGGCGTTTTGGGGGGACTGTCTTATGTAACTTTAATGTTCAAAAAGTGCTGACTCTCAGCCTAGTTTGAATAAATGACTTTTGATTTTGATTTTGCATCTGATCAGATTGAAAGCCAACCTGATGATAAAACAGTTAAAAAATGTTATCACTGCTGGGACACAGTCCGAAAGGATACTTGAAAAAATGTGAGGTCAACAACTTAAATAGCACAATGAATGTTGTTTAACTATCAAAATGTAAGTCACTCCTATTGTTATTGTGTTAAAAAAAACCCCCAGTTTTCTTTGTGAAAAACGACGCAAGCACGCATGAAGACTAGATTGATTCTCCTACCGATATTCCGACCAATCGTAAAAACGGTGCGATCATCCGCGAAACGGTTTTTTATGGATAGTCCCGAACTTTACACTCTATCTCGACACTGTTTTAGATTGGCAATTTCAATCCTTTTGACTGGTTTTTGACGGCAGGCGGGTCCTATATATGTGTACATTGGAAGAAATATAAAGAACAACACTTTCCGACGATTTGGGCTTTACCTTTTTCTCAAATACTTTTGGGGCACTATAACACGTAAAACACGATGCAAGTTTCTTAATTTTGGGATGAATTTATGCGAAAACAAAATAACATAATCTATACATCTAGCCAAATAAATAAAATTGGAGTGTCTGCTTGTAATATTAAAATAACCGCTTTTTACTAATTGTATATGGATGTGTGCACGGTACACATACCAAAACAACATTTTTTTAAATTTTTGTCTATCTGTCTGTCTGTTTGTTCCAGCTAATCTCTGAAAAGGCTGGACCGATTTTGACGAGACTGGCAGATAGCTGATGTGACAAGGAGTAACTAAGGCTACTTTTACTTTAGGAAAAAAAATAGGATCTCACGAAAAAAAAAAACGAATGAAAAACTTTTTTGTTAAATACCACGCGGACGAAGTCGCGGGTAACAGCTAGTATTTTATACACTACGTTGGTCTAGTTTAAGGTTCTATTCCCAGGTGGAGCAAAGTGGTATTGGGTTTTTTCTATATGGAATATCTCTGCAACAGCACAGAGTCTGAATTTGTACTGGTTGATGGCAATAGGCTCTCCTCCAATTACATGGGACTTAAATATAACTGGCGAAATTATGGGTGTAGAGTCAGCGTCAATAACGACTGTTCAAAATGACATAGACATCTCTGAATATTAAATCTTAACTCAATGACCCAAGGAATGTTTCAGAATGAGGACAGAACACGACAGCTGTTACTCTGACAAGAATTTTATCCAACTGAGATAAAGTTTAATTTCCTTAATAGATGAGAAAATTTTGACCAGTCAGTCGATACCGTTTTCTTTTTTTTTTTTTGTAACGACGCTGACGATGCTTAGCTGGACTTGCCTGTGACTACCTTAATAAAATTAAGGCCTCCAGCCAGGGCTTGAAAGACTTAAAACTAAAGCGACTACTCGTTAAGGGCACCCCCTGTGGGGTTTGGATCTCGGCTTAGGGCATCGCTGGTATAGGGCAGCAAAGGCCGGGCTGGATCGTAATGAGTTCGTACCGATATTTTTGACGCTGACTACTATAGGTACACCTCTGCCCAATTCTTCAAGGAAACAAAGCGTGATGCGTGTGCTAAACCTAATAATAAACAGCATTATTGAGTATCTCTCCAGAATATGAAAAAAAAATATATATGTATAAAATAAACACAAGCCAAAATAATTTGCGAGTTGCTTTTTGACCTACACCGTCTAATTTTTTGTAGGTGATTTTGTTTTTTTTTTCTGATGTTGTTTGCCCCCATTTACACAGACCCTTACTACGCCTTTGATCCCGGAGGGTTTGAACCATGAGCCACGTATTCAATAAGCCACAAATAGTCGGAAAAGTGGGATAGCCCGCTACATTGCGCTGTGTGTCAACATCGTGCGACGTAGCCAGACGTATTTAACAGCGACTTTTTAAAATGAAAGTGGTTAGTATCTAGAGAAAATTGTGTTTTCGTACTTTGACGCGGTAAAGAGAAACATAATAGTTTCAATATATTGGCGCTTTATAACGAAAAACAGGTCAATGCGACCATGATATTGTAAGTGTTACTGTTTCGGCTATATAAGTTTACTAATACTTGGTGGTGCCCGCAGTTTCATCCGCGTGATTTTTGTTGTTTCTCCGACTCACCACGTCACTCTCGCATCGCATTACTTTCTTGCCCTATTACTTCGCTTTCACTGTTTGCTTGGGTCCCTCGGCTCCCTGTTTGCTCGGTTGATATGTGACCAAATAAATAAAATTCAAGATATAAAATGCTTTTGACTGAACAAATTGGGATATGATTAAGAGAATAATGAGATAATGAAAAGTTTTACTTAATAATTGTAACTTCGATGAAATTGCGAGAAAAGCAAAGTAAGTTTTCTCAATAAGACTGCAACTAAATAAACAGACTTACCTATAAGAAACTGGATCCAGAATAAAACAGGATAGGATTCAATTTCGTTAAAGCTTTCTAGATTCCATTATTTTGTCAAAGTCTATATTCAGTTTATTGTTGTTCAAGGAAAGCTTGTTAGAAGCTGCTTTTCCTAATCCAGATACAGAAACAGTATCTTCGACTAGAAATAATTTAACTTCTCTATTACATGGGATTGACTGTCTTGTTGGTCTCGTGGTCGCAAGCACGACTGCTGAACGTGGACTCTAATATTCGGTTCCCAGTTCGAGTAAAGTGTTATGGAATTTTTCCATTAGGAATTTCTTCGTAACAGCCCGGAGTTTGTAAGTTGGCGGTGTGATACCCACGTGCCTTGGAAAGCACCTTAAGCCGTTGGTCCTCAGCCTGATCTATGATTTCTAATTGCATCAAAATTCAAACATATTTGTAAACAAGCCATAGATAGATTAGCTCATGAAAAAAAAAACTCATCATAACAAAACAAATGAGCCCAAATTCGATGGGTTTATCTTGTTTAGTTAAGAAGTTCCTACAGTCTTCTTCCAGCACCATCATTAGAACAGGTCCATAGTACCATATTATAGTATTGTCACCAAAGATACATATGAACACCAAATTTGAGCAAAATTGAACATCGGGAAGTGATTCTAATTTAGCTTCCAAGATTCGTGCCGAACACACATACACACAAACATCGCAAGTCAAATAAAAGCTTGTAAAAACAAGAGAAGTTGAATCTTGCCTTTGTAGGAAATGAGATGTTTTCAGCCTAAGGCCGATAAACAAAATCTGTTCTGGTATGTAATCGGAAAGTGGTTTTAATTTAGCTTCCAAGATTCGTGCCGAATACACATACGTACAAACATCGCAAGTTAAATAAAAGCTTTTAAAAACAAGGGAATTTTATAATCTTGCCTCCGTATGAAATAAGATGTTTTCATGCCTGTTTCCGATTAACAAATCTGTTCTGGTCTGTCTGTTTGTGATGTAGTTGTTATTTAGCCCTTTTGGGGTTGATGTTGCGTAATGCTCGGAGATTATGCTTTGAATATTTTACCACTTCGTTTGGGAAGATTAATCTAGCTTTAAGATAATGTTTATCGGAAATAAGAGTCTGTGTTTAAGTCAAATTCTCGGCTAAAGCTGTGGTGAGATAGTGTTTCCCTAACCAAACAATTCATTTCACTGAAAATATCACCTGAACATGACTGGCATTGAGTTGCTTGGATTCTTTCTTCTATAGACTCCGGACCCAGGTTGGCCGCAGCAAGGAACATCTGCTCAGGTGAAGATTCATAGATGACTCCGCCTTGAGATTTAAATGTGGTGCTGTTCCACAAACGATGGAGCACTTAATATCGTGTCCAGCATGTTTTGTTATATACATGTTACAATAATTCGATGGCCCCACCGAATAAACGTGCAAGAGTTCTTACACGATTTTTTTTTTCATTTTTCGTTTCTTTTGCTTATCCTGCACGAACTTAATTTTTTTTCTGATTTTTGGACTCAAGCACTTCTATTATAATAATGAATTTCTTTATTCTGGGGAAATAATGAATTCTAAAATTATAGGAATAATAGTTTATGCTATTATTGCATGCTTTTTGAGTCGCCAAGTATACAATAATAAACATGTTAAAACCTATTACATAAATGAAAACTGATCTTATTAACTCTAATATAAATGTATATAATCTTTCCAATCATATAATAACAGAACAATGTACTGTAAACAAGCGTGTAAATAGTTATAGCTGGGTTCAAAAGTAAACTTGATTTATGGAGAACAATAGTGTAATAACAGTACGTTTTATTCGTTGTGTATTATTACACGAATAAACGTGTAATGATATATTAATGTGACCTAGTCAAGCAAATTTCACAAGAGCAAAAACATTAAATAGCTTTTCATCAATTTCCTGAAACTTGTTGATGTTTTAAAAAAAGTTAATAAACAAGTCTATAGTTTATTTTTTACCTATAATTCGATTACAAAATGTTTATACCTATTTACAATGAAATGAGTGTTATTGAGATTTGTATTTGTATTTGAGAACAAAAGTTTGAACGTTTTTATTTTTTGCTAAAAAGTTGTTAATTTTCTCTTACACGATTATTCGGTGGGGCCATCGAATTGATGGACGCTAATAAAGTGGCAAACTCGTAGTCAAATTCTGGGTCAGCTCTGTCTAGATTACCATCGTCACGCTAAGCAGAACTGTTTCAGTCTCATTATATATATTTGACTGGCCTGTTAATCTAATGGTTAGTGACCCTGACTGCTAAGACTGAGATCGTGGATTCGATTCCCACCCAGGACAAATCTTTGTATGATGAGCATAATCATTTGTTCGGTGTCTGGGTGTAATTTATGTATAATATGTATGTATTTAGAAATATATAAGTACTAGCTGACCGTACAGACGTTGTCCTGTTTCGTAGAACTTGATAGCAGCGCCATCTGTCTGGCTGATTTGTGAATCTAAGCCATCCAGGGTGCCACCCATATGCATACTAAAAACTCATTCAAATCGGTCCAGCCGTTTAGGAGGAGTTCAGTTCACACACGTACAATAGAACTATATATTTATAAAGATATTTATTAGTTGTCTGGTTGCCATAGTACAGGCTCTGCCTAGTTTGGGATCAGATAACGATGTGTTGATCGTCCTAAGATTTATTTATTTATATATACTTACGTATAATAAAGCTGAAGAGTTTATTTGTTTGAACGTACTAATCTCTGTAACTATCAGTATTCGAAAAATAATATTTGCATTTGATAGCCCAATTATCGAGAAATATCTTAGAATATTTAACATAGGAGGAGACGCCCTGGGCGTCGGGAGTCGATCGCAGACTCCCGGCCACCGTAGGCGCGGGCTACGGGCGGCGAGCAATGGGTAGCTTGCCGCCCGGTAAGGACCAGGCCCGTGTCGACGGCGTGTAGTGTTCAACGCGCGCCTCAAAGAGATGTCAGCTGCACTGAAGGGGTCTGCTAGGACCGATGCCTGCCAGGGTCGCGAAATTGTTCAAACGAGATACCGTGACCCTGGCATTATAGTAATCATGCTATACTTACTTCAATTCATGATTCCTAATACTTATCATCCTTTTTATGTTCTATGTTTACACTATTCATGCTATACTTTAATATATATTATCTTCCTTTTTATTTGTTTATATGTCTACACTCAGCAAGCATTTATTAACTTAAAAATAGCTGAAATAAAATAACTCAATTTTCATGTTATGACATACCAAATTGTCAACTGTCAGTTACTTTTCTGCTTAGTCTATGAATGACTACTTTTTGGTTTATATAATTTTAAATTAATTTTATCAATATATCTAGAGCTATTTGATTTTATTAATTATTACGTTTGTTTACTAATTAACTTAAAATTATATTTATAAAATTCTTCACGCACTCATGTGGCCAGCTATACGCACTCGTGAATATGTCCTGGCCGACTGCACTGTCAGATGACATGATAGCCATAAGCTAACATTTGGAAGTGTTTAGAAAAGGAAGACGACGTTGATATAAAAACGGGCGTTCGAGCCGCTGACGGTTCCACTCTGGAAGCTACGCCACTCTAGAAGCTACGCCACTCTTGAAGCCACTCCTCTGAAGCCAGTGCACTCTTGAAGCCACGCCACTCTTGAACCCACTCCTCTGAAGCCAGTGCACTCTTGAAGCTACTCCACTCTGAAGCCAGTTCACTCTGAAGTCAGTCCATTCTGAAGCCAGCCTACTCTTGAAGCCAGTCTACAGGCCCCGAGGTCTACTACAGAGCTCATCTGGCGGATCCTAAAATCTACACGAAGCCCTCGAAGAAATCCTGAGATCGACCTACCGCTCTGCTGCCTGCTCCCGTCCCTCAGTGCTGAACCACAGAACCATAAAACAGTGCGTGCCAGGCAGGGTCTTTTATACTTAGCTTTACTTCCCATCTCCTGTTAATATTTCTCTAATAAATTGTAACAGATCTGCCTTTATCCTCTCATTCCAATAGGATAAGCAGATACGTAACAGTTTGGCGCCCAAGTAAACTCGAACCCACGATCTTTTTCAAAATTCTAAAAAAAACTAACACTAGTTTTTCCCTTTTGGACTCCTTATTCGACTTAAACTTATTTTTTTTTTCCTCAGCTCTACTACACACTTTATTTCCCTCAGCTCTCCTACACATACTCTCTACAAACACATCATTACACTGCACCCCACACACTTGCACACCACTGCGGTTACCTACGGGTAATCGTACTCAGTCTCCGCTTGGCGTGTTCTTAAAACCACCTTGTGGTCACTCCCAAGTTAGGGGACTGAGACACTCCACGACGGAAACAGGAGAATATCCTGTGGACGTTTATACAGACCTACACATCTACATAACTCTACTTCACTATCCTCTATATTTATATAATATATCGCACACCTAGTTGAAGGGTGGCACAACTCAAAATAATACAAAATCGAGTTATTGCGATTATCGGAATCAGCGTCGAAAACTACACTAACTCCAAAGACACCTGTGTACAAACTCCATTCATAAAAAACTAGATGGCTCTTAAAGTCAGTCTTTTTGATTAGCCCACGGTCACCCCTGACCAACAACAGTAACGCATCACCAGTTACGACATGTCAGCCGTAGGGGAAGTTGCTGTCAATACGCACAAAGAGTAAATTATTTCCACTTAGTTTTGTATTCGTGGCTAGCCGCAGTAATCAAGCGTGAATTATTTTGAGTTGATTTTGTATTCGTGATTGCATCGGTCTTGTTTCTTGGGTGTTCTTCAAATTATTTCCACTTACCCCAGTAATATGGAATCAATTTCAGTTGATAAAAATATTAAACAATGATTTAGTCACGATTACTAATATAACACGAAAAATAATAATAAAAAAGTTATACGTGTATTTGAAGGTAAGTAATTGAGCAAATTAATATCTTAGTAAAATAATATACAGCATCATATACCAATAATTTAAATCGGTCAAATAGAAAACGAGTAAAACGTTTTTCGCACTTCCTGAAAAAAGAGGTATTTTGAGTTGTGCTACTCTTTATCTAGGTGTGCGATATATATAATATAAACTGTATGCTTTAGTTCCCCAATTTTACCACCAAAAGTTTTTCTTAGTCTACTATTTTTTTTTATTATTATCGGACCCTCTCCCGAGTCCTAACACGCAAGAGTGCGAAAACTCTTGAGTCCTTTAGTTTTCTCTAACACTTTTCTTAGTCACTGCAATTTTCAACATAACCATGGATAGAATTATTTTCTTTGAACTTTTAAATAAAGCTGAGCTTGAATACGAAATAAAAATAAGATTAGAAGAACCAAAAGATACGGTAATTCAGCTTAAAAAACAAATTCTTCAACTCGCACCTCGTACGCCTTCTGAAGATATTTTAGACTCTATATTGGAGGTTAAAACTGATTTAGATGAACTTACCACAACTCTAAATTATACCGAATCTAAAATACAATTATTGGAACAGGGCAACCAAAGATTAAACAAAAAAATTACAACCTTTCTTAACCATCTTTACTTTCGACTTGAGAGGATTGATATTGATTCCGATCCCTCAGAGGTAAATCGTTTATCTCAAACTAAAGAAAGATTTCTCACCTTAGAATCAAAATTTAATCCCTTAACAACGGTTTCCAACGACATTAACTCTCAAATTAACCGTCCTTCTTCGACTCCTAATAGCCCCAATGAGACAATGTTTCATACTATGCTTCCCGACATTCAGTCTCAACCTAACTCTATTCCTAATAATTCCCTTAACGAATTAAAACGAATAAAATACGACGGAAACTCGTGTCCGCGTTCCTTTATCCAGAAAATTCAGGAATTTAGTATTTCTAGGAATATTTCTCAGGACAAATTATTAGATCATGCGTTTGAATTATTAACTGATAACGCTTTACATTGGTATCGTTTTAAACGTGACTCTTTGTCATCATGGAGTGAACTTTGCGAAGCTTTGATTACAGACTTTGGCGGTTTTGACTATGACCATAAATTATTAGAAGCCATCAATAGTCGAACTCAAGGCAAAGATGAACCTATAGTTATTTTTGTTTCCATATTATCTGGCATGTTTTCCAGACTTTCAGAAAAACTAATGGAAACTAAAAAACTCCAAATTATTATTCGTAACATTCGACCTTGCTATTCACCTTACATCGCGAATAATAATATTAATTCTATTCAGGCACTTATATCATGTTGTCAAAAATATGAAGAATTCTTGGACAAAGAAAAACGTTTTAAAGAACCTCAAACTACTAATAATCCTTTAACTGTTGAATTTAACTATAAATCTAGTAACCTAACGTCAAAGCCCTCAACTTCTAACGCGTTCCCTCCTAGAACAAATTTTAATCGTTTTAACAATAAAGTTAATACAATTAATAAAGTTAATTATAATGCTTTTTGCGTACGCTGCCGCACTAATGGTCATACACTAACTAATTGCTCTCAGCCTCGTACATTAATTTGTTTTAGATGTGGTTTAAAAGATGTCAAATCTACTGATTGTCCTAACTGTAAAACTAAGAATTCAAAAAACTAAACAACGACTTGGGTAATAAAAACTTTAATCAATCAGACTGGCATGATTGGTTACAAACTATAAAAAATTTCTTTCATTGTTATAAAATAACTTCACTATATCGCACACCTAGATAAAGAGTAGCACAACTCAAAATACCTCTTTTTTCAGGAAGTGCGAAAAACGTTTTACTCGTTTTCTATTTGACCGATTTAAACTATTGGTGTATGATGCTGTATATTACTTTACTAAGATATTAATTTGCTCAATTACTTACCTTCAAATACACGTATAACTTTTTTATTATTATTTTTCGTATTATATTAGTAATCGTGACTAAATCATTGTTTAATATTTTTATCAACTGAAATTGATTCCATATTACTGGGGTAAGTGGAAATAATTTGAAGAACACCCAAGAAACAAGACAGATGCAATCACGAATACAAAATCAACTCAAAATAATTCACGCTTGATTACTGCGGTTAGCCACGAATACAAAACTAAGTGGAAATAATTTACTCTTTGTGCGTATTGACAGAAACTTCCCCTGCGGCTGACATGTCGTAATTGGTGATGCGTTACTGTTGTTGGTGAGGGGTGACCGTGGGCTAATCAAAAAGACTGACTTACAGAGCCATCTAGTTTTTTATGAATGGAGTTTGAACACAGGTGTCTTTGGAGTCAGTGTAGTTTTCGACGCTGATTCCGATAATCGCAATAACTCGATTTTGTATTATTTTGAGTTGTGCCACCCTTCATCTAGGTGTGCGATATGATAATGAAAAAGATTTTAATCGTCCTTTTATTGATATTTCTATCAATGACAAATTATTTTCCGGCTTACTAGATAGCGGTAGTTCTATTACAATACTTGGTAATAACTCTCACCTAGAAATTTTAAAATTAGGCTTCACGTTATCCAAGTCTTTTTCAATGACGATTACTACTGCCAGTAAACATAAAAGTAAATCCCTTGGCTCAATTAATATTCCGATTAGATACAATAATCAAACTCATCTAATCCAAGCCTTCGTATTCCCTAATATATCTCCTTCAATTATTTTAGGAGTCGACTTTTGGAAAAAGTTTAACCTTATTCCACACATACTTTCTTCGGCTTTTAAAGCAAATACTAAATGTTCAGTAATTACTGAAACTACTCAACAAATACTTCCTTATAATCATCTCTCTTTAGAGCAAAAAACTATTGCTGATGATATGATTAAACGATTTAAAGCTATATCTTTCGAAAGTAAAGGAGCACTGGGTCGCACTCATCTAATTAGTCATCATATTGATACAGGTGACACTCCTCCAATTAAACAACGATGTTATCGTCTTTCTCCTGAAAAACAAAAAGCTCTCATTATAGAAGTCGATAAAATGTTAAAATGGGGCGTTATTGAAAAGTGCGAAAGTCCTTGGCTTTCTCCAGTTATCATTACACCTAAAAAGAATGGTGAATGGCGATTCTGTGTTGATAGCCGTAAACTAAATTCAGTTACTCGTAAAGACGCGTACAGTCTTCCGTTTGTTAATGAAATTTTGGATAACCTTAAAAACGCTAAATTTCTTTCAAGCATCGATATTGCTAAAGCATTTTGGGAAATCCCTTTAAAAGAAGAATCGGATAAAGATAAAACGGCTTTTTATGTCCCTGGTCGCGGCATGTATCGCTTTGTTATCATGCCCTTTGGTTTAACTAATGCTCCAGCTACTCAGCAAAGACTTATGGACATGCTTTTTACTCCTGAATTTGACAATAAGGTCTTTTGCTACCTTGATGATATAATAATCATCTCTGAATCGTTTGAAGAGCATATCTCTTATCTAGTTAAAGTTCTTGAGAAATTAACGTTTGCTGGATTAACTATTAACTTCGATAAAATTCAATTCTTTAAAAATGAACTTAAATACTTAGGGTACATTGTAGATGAATACGGTTTACGATCAGATCCAGCTAAAATTAAAGCAATACTCGAATTCCCTACTCCCACTTCTCGTAAAGAAGTAAGAAAATTTATTGGAACTTGTAGTTGGTTTCGACGTTTTATTCCCAACTTCAGCACAATTGCAACTCCACTTAATAAATTAACTTCTTCCGGTAAAAACGCCCCTAAATTCATTTGGGATAAAGATGCTACTCTGGCATTTAATAAACTAAAAGAAGCTCTTGTTACCACTCCTATACTAGCTTGTCCTGACTACGATCTCCCTTTCTCTGTACATTGCGATGCTTCTAACTTTGCCATTGGAGGTATGTTAACACAAATAAAAGACGACAAAGAAGTAGTCATAGCGTATATGAGCAAATCTCTTAATAAAAACGAACGAAATTACTCAACTACTGAAAGAGAAACTCTTGCAGTAATTTCAGCTTTAGAACATTGGCGTTGTTATATCGATAATGGTAAACAATTCACTGTTTATACAGACCACGCAGCACTTAAATGGTTTCTAAAATTATCCAATCCATCTGGTAGACTCGCGCGGTGGGCTCTTAGGTTGTCATCTTTTAATTTTATCCTAAAACACAAAAGGGGTAAAGACAATTTAGTCCCTGATTTACTCTCTCGTAACTCTACATCATATCCACATGGCGTTAATCCTGTCTCACTCGAGTCCCAACCTATATCTCCAACATTAGAACACTATAACAAACTACTTTTAGAATGTCGTAACAATCCTGATCAATATCCCAATTATACTATTCGTGAAAATAAATTATTTCGCTATACTCAATCCCCCCACGCGTTAACTGAAGATTTCGCATGGAAAGAAGTTCCTCATCCTAATCTACGAGAAACCCTTGTTAAAGATAATCATGGGTATCCAGGTCAGCCTCATCTAGGAATCTTTAAAACTTATAAAAAACTATCACTTCTATATTACTGGCCAGCCATGTTTAAAGATATCGCTAAAATAATTTCTACCTGTGATAATTGCTTAACTTACAAACACGCAAATCACTCTCCCTTTGGCCTTATGGGTAAACCAAAAATTTGTTCCAGGCCCTTTCAAACAATTTCTTTGGACCTAATGGGTCCTCTACCTATGACAAGACGTAGAAATCAATTTATCCTAGTGGTTAATTGTTGTTTTACTAAATATTCCCTGATCTTTCCACTAAAACGGGCTACTAGTGCTAACATCATCTCTAACTTAGAAAATTTTGTTTTTCTAGTTCATGGAGTACCTCAAACCATTATTATGGACAATGGATCACAATTTCAATCCCATGAATTTCATAACTTTCTGGGCAGATATAACATACCATACATATTTTTTTCTCCTCACTATTGCCCTCAAGTTAATCCCACTGAAAGATATAATCGTACTATAATCACAGCTTTGTCATCTTTGGTTGGTGATGACCATAGATCTTGGGACATCCACCTTCCTAAAGTCCAATATGCTATGAACAGCACAACTAATGTAACCACTGGTTTTTCTCCTAATTTTTTGCTTTTCGGACGAGAAACAGTCACTTCTGGCTCACTTTATACACCAATTAATAATCTTGATGAAATCGTTTTCCTACCTAGGGACATCTATGCTACTAACATAGGTTTATTGTCTGCAACTTTCGATAAGGTTCAGATAGCCCTCCATATTGCTCATGCTCGTAACTCTTCTCGTTACAATGAAAGTCATACGTTTAAAGAATATAACGTAGGAGATACGGTTTGGCGTAAAAACTATGTAAATAGTCAGGCTGGTACTTATTTCAGCGCAAAACTAGCGCCGAAATATGTGAAGTCAACTGTTTTACAAAAACTATCCCCATTAGTATATATACTAGAAGATCAACAAGGCAACCAAGCTAAATGGCATGTTAAGGATTTTAAAATATAATTGATTTAATTATAAAATAATTTTTTTCCTTACATTATACTCATCCCTTTCTTCTATCCTTCCTCTATAATAGAGTTCTTTTCGAGTAATTAAAACTCTATTTTTTTTTAAATTCATTCATCGGTTTTTAAACCATTTAATCTTTCCTTATCTTTTTCTTTTCTACAAGTTTGAATAACTTGTTTCATCTTATCGACTCCTTAAAGTTGATTGGAGCGGATGACAACTCCATAAAAATAAGCCATTGTTAACTTATGACTCTAAAAGTCAACCTATCGACTCCTAAAAGTTGATTGGAGCGGATAACAACTCCATAAAAATAAGCCCATGTTAACTAATGACTCTAAAAGTCAACCTATCGACTCCTAAAAGTTGATTGGAGCGGATAACAACTCCATAAAAATAAGCCTTTGTTAAAATCTTTCTATTTCATCTCATTAGTGGTTTTAGACGCGAGCGGATTACAACTCCTAAAATAAGCCTTAAAGTTATTGATTTATCAGGTCGAGTAGTGATCATTGAATGTGAATCCTACCTGACCTAACTTCGTAAGATGTCGGTGTGTTTGAAAGAGTTATGTAAGTTTTGTGAATGCTGTAATACTTTAACTTAGCAAAATTTTTGTTCTAGACCAAAAATTTTCTCGGGGCTGTTGGGGAAATATAGTAATCATGCTATACTTACTTCAATTCATGATTCCTAATACTTATCATCCTTTTTATGTTCTATGTTTACACTATTCATGCTATACTTTAATATGTATTATCTTCCTTTTTATTTGTTTATATGTCTACACTCAGCAAGCATTTATTAACTTAAAAATAGCTGAAATAAAATAACTCAATTTTCATGTTATGACATACCAAATTGTCAACTGTCAGTTACTTTTCTGCTTAGTCTATGAATGACTACTTTTTGGTTTATATAATTTTAAATTAATTTTATCAATATATCTAGAGCTATTTGATTTTATTAATTATTACGTTTGTTTACTAATTAACTTAAAATTATATTTATAAAATTCTTCACGCACTCATGTGGCCAGCTATACGCACTCGTGAATATGTCCTGGCCGACTGCACTGTCAGATGACATGATAGCCATAAGCTAACATTTGGAAGTGTTTAGAAAAGGAAGACGACGTTGATATAAAAACGGGCGTTCGAGCCGCTGACGGTTCCACTCTGGAAGCTACGCCACTCTAGAAGCTACGCCACTCTTGAAGCCACTCCTCTGAAGCCAGTGCACTCTTGAAGCCACGCCACTCTTGAACCCACTCCTCTGAAGCCAGTGCACTCTTGAAGCTACTCCACTCTGAAGCCAGTTCACTCTGAAGTCAGTCCATTCTGAAGCCAGCCTACTCTTGAAGCCAGTCTACAGGCCCCGAGGTCTACTACAGAGCTCATCTGGCGGATCCTAAAATCTACACGAAGCCCTCGAAGAAATCCTGAGATCGACCTACCGCTCTGCTGCCTGCTCCCGTCCCTCAGTGCTGAACCACAGAACCATAAAACAGTGCGTGCCAGGCAGGGTCTTTTATACTTAGCTTTACTTCCCATCTCCTGTTAATATTTCTCTAATAAATTGTAACAGATCTGCCTTTATCCTCTCATTCCAATAGGATAAGCAGATACGTAACAGCATATGGGTAACTGAAGGAATACGGGTGGGTTTTAGTCAGTAAAAGTCTGACACGCCCTCCCACTCCGCCCAGAGCGGGAGAAGTCATTTGATGATCCCATCCAAAAAAAACACGGATATTTTACATCACGTTTATTCAACCACGACAAGTCACAGAGAACTCTGAGTGAAAACGGAGTAAAACACAAGTTGGGGGGGAACCAGACACTTCACGTGGTCGAAGTCGCAGGCAAAATCTTATTAATTTATATTGTGCATAAAGATGTTTCTTTCTACTTTAATATCATCACTACATACAGTGAATTTGCCTACTTCCCACGTCATACCTGTGTGCCGATTCTATGTCATACCTTTCAATTTTTTTACATCTTTATAGTTCCTTACAACAGATGTTAGTAACACCTTACCCTTATCAATACCTAAATATTCTCATGTACGTACAACTGTGTCCGAAGTTGCCCTTGTAACTGAATTTAGAATAGGGAAAAAAAGGAGCCTCGCAAAGCTATTTTTAGCCTTTTCAATGGTCATTGAGATAGGAAAAGAGTATTTCCTTTTGAATGTTAGCAAGCCCTTTTAGTTGTGAAATTAGCTGGCATTGTAAATATAGACAAGTTACTGTGATGGATGGGTGAAAATTGGGGAGTAGTAAAGTCAAAAAGATGAATTTATTATCATTCTTCATTATTTCAGCCGAAAGACGTCCACCGCTAACTATAGACCCCACCAAACGGGGGGGGTGGGGTTGACATAATCACTACGCTTGGCAGGTGAGTTGGCGATCGCAGTATGGTGGTAAAATGCATAGAGAACGCTGCTGCCCATTCTCTAGTAAGTCCCTTAGTCGCCTTTTGCGACACTTACGGGAAGAAATGGGATGATGCTATTTTTTACGTCCTGCACCACACAGAATCATGAAAAGTTCAACTAGAAGGAACTTCATTGATCAAACAATAAACATACATACATGTATAAACATCCATGAGGTTTCAATGGGGTTAGGCTGAAACTGCAGAACGCCACCTGCTTCGCTATCTGCTGCTATCCTTACAAAATCCTTTTACTTCGTCTGGGTTCATACATTTGCGAGTACTAGGCGCCTAACCTCTTTCAAGAACATCACTAATCTTCTACACACGGTGGCACGAAAATCTAGTCGATTTTCAAAAATTTTGGTGGTAGAGTGCCACCCAGTATATCCTTTGATTAGGATGTCCCGCCACTGGAGGACACGGTGGAGCTTGCGGTGGAGGTGTGCCTTTGGGTGTAGCACCGCCGTGTCCTCGCGGAGGCGACCGGCGGCGGCGACCTCTCACATCTTCTTCATTTGGGTTAAAACGCTAGATTCATGTCTGTGAATCCGATTTGAGAAAGTCTAAATATATAACTGCAGTCTTAACTGTGACGTGCAAAGAATAGAAAAATATACAGTGTAGCGGAATATCAACCTCACAGATAAAGTACAACAGGTAGGGTATTTCAAATTATTGAGTTCTAATTAACTTTTAATATGTACCCACTATGTATTCAATTTTTGCAACGGATTTTTAGGTATATCAGGAACCGATTTTTCATAACCTGCGTATTCAACAACAACATGAAAATTTTAAATGATTCTATTACAGTGCGTAGGTTTATTTATTTATTTACTTAGGGACAACAAACAGCAGTGTACTAAAAAGTAGGCATAGGTTAAAACTCAATAATAGAGGTAACAAATACACTACTCACAACGTAGGTTTATACAAACTCTACTCGTCAATGATACAATATTCCAAAAAGTATAGGTCAGCGTTTCCTATCTGGCTACTCTGAAAAGAAATGCCGAAACTCACTCAGAGGTCACAGTCCCTCTTAAATTCCAGACATAATCTTGGTCAGATCATGTGACGAATATGTGAAAAGATGTTTAAAATGTTCGTTTCAGGAAAGAACCACACAGTTTGAGTGGTCCTTTCCAGTCAAGGCACGCATTCGTAAGTAATTGTGCAACTCAACTCAGAACTTAAGAAGCTCAACGATATAAAAATATGAAACACTGAACATAAAACTTTAAAAAAAATATATCTCATTTTTAATCAAAGCGCTGAAAGGAAGCTGTTTGCCAAATAAAACTGAAACCATCCTTTAAAAGGAAATGATGAACACATTTTTTTCGTACACGAAAGAAAATTCAGTAAAAATAGGAAATGCTACTATGAATGCTATGAAAAAGATAATTCTTAATAAATTACCAACATTCTCGAGGAAACAGCTTTAGCAGCCACCAAATTAAGTTGAGCCTCCATTTTATCTACAGAGTGAGTTTCTGTGACGAGTTGTTATGGAGAAAACCGAAACTTAGAAAACAGCTCGATGTTGTAGTAAATGAAAGCATAGTTGCTTGAAAAAGTATCATAGTTAGATAGGAATTGAACCCTGTTTCACAAATCCATTTTTATTACTATACGGAGCGATAGTAAATCAAAATCAAAAGTCATTTATTCAAACTAGGCTAGAGGAGAGTCACCACTTTTTGATCGTCAAAGTTACATAAGACAGTCTCCCAAAACGCCCGCCCTTCACCAGTATGTAAATTCATGCCTTTTTCCCATGGGGGTGGGCAGAAACTATCGAACGCCTACTTTATTTTGCCTCGTTTACGTTCATACATCTGATCCTACACACACGCCGGTTGCGAGCACTACGCACCTGACCATTCCGACATCACCAATAAGGGGACTCAAATAGTTTTTGTTAGTCGCCTTTTCTTCTCTTTCTTTTTTTTTTAGAAGGGGATATCATCAAATGACTTCTCCCGTTCTGGGCAGAGCGGAAGGGCGTGTCAGACTTTTACTGACTAAAACCCACCCGTGGTCCTTCAGTTGCCATGTGCCAGGGTCACGGTATCTCTTTCGAACAATCTCGCGACCCTGACGTCCTAGCCGACCCCTTCAGTGCTGCTGACATCTATTTGAGGCGCGCACTACGCACCATCGACCCGATCCTGGTCCTTACCGGGCGGCAAGCTACCCATTGCTCGCCATCCGCAAGCTCGCGCCTTCGGTGGCCGGGAGTCCGCTATTGACTCCCGACGCCCGGGGCGTCTCCTCCTGCGGCGGCTAGGGACGTGAAGGCGCAGAGACTACCACACCCTCACGCGCCCCGCCTCCTCCTTCGCGAGCATTACTGCTTCGCAGAAGGAGGTGACGGCTTCCCAAGGCCTCTCGCTCCGTACCATGGCTCGCATCAGGGCCGGACGCGAGAGGTCGCCGCTGCCAATTGCCTTCACGAACATGACCACCTAAGGCCACCATCACATCATTCTTCAGCCTCTCATTCATAGTCACACTAAAGTTGCTTCGCAAGGGGCGATAGTCCAGCTTCGCAAAGAGCGATAGTCATCATCATCATTTCAGTCGTAGGATATCCACTGCTAGACATAGGCCTCCCCCAATTTGGGGGATTTGCTATAATCGCCACACTTAACAGGTTGGTTGACGATCGCAGTATGGTAGTAAAATGCATAGAGAACACTACTGCCCATTATCTAGTAAGTCCCTTTGTCGCCTTTTACGACACGCACGGGAAGAAATGAGAATGAAAGCAATAGTATTAAGAATTTAATCATTCGAAACAGCGTTATTTTTAATGAATAGCATACTGAATCAGGTCTTATTTTCTTAAATAAAATAAAGAGGAGCTGTTTCTGAATAGGTTTCATAATTAACTTATGAAATATATTTTTTCTCATAAAGTTTGTTCTTGTCCCAAAGAAGACGGAATAACTCGCCCTGTATATTAAGAACTGGAACAAGGCTCGCAAAACAAAGAAAATATAAATCTTTATTAAAACATTCTTGATCCATTACAAGTCCAACTAAGTTTACTTAATGTAGAGAATCTGAGATTTTCTAGGGAATAAACTTTCTTTGACCAAGATGTTCGATTTTATGTTGGTTTTGATCTACTTTTGTCTTTTTACGACTACCGAATTGCCATTTTCTGATAATGAATTGATGTCAAGCAAGATTGTTTGATTTAGAAGATAAGTTAATTATTAAATGTTGGGGATAAAAAATTATGTAGCTACATTTTGTTGCAATTAGCATTTTCCGGCCTTCATAACAGAGCGCAAAACAGTATTATAGATGTTTTCTACTACAAAAGTACGATAAACGGGCCCTGCATAATTAAGATATAACGTTCCCATTGCTGGGACACAAGTTTTCTCTCGGTGGGAGGGAGTGGGCCGTAACCCACCACGCGAGCCCATTGCGTGTTGGTAGATGTCACATGTCTGCGAATTTTGGTTATAGGACATGCCAGTTTCCCCACGGCGTTTTCCATCCCTGTTTTAGAGCAGTGTTGATGAAATTATGTACATAAGAAAAACGCCTGCCTGCTGATGCGAACCCATCTACAACTCCATTGCCACTCTGCCACCACTGCTCTTACTACTGCTCAAACGCACCATATTCTAACCAAATCCGTTTGTTACAGAAAGGAAAACTCTCCTGCATCCGCACCGAATCTGAATCCGGATCCGACAAGATGTCTTTACGACAATCAGCTTCGAAACAAACTTCAAAAAACTCTACACAACCGAGTGACTGTTCTTCGCAAGACCACAAATGCCCGTGCTGCTTCAGACAAGAAAAGAAAAAGAAATATAGAAGTAAGGAAAAAGAATCAAGATTCTACAACAACGATGTGACATTCAAAGCGAACTTTAAGAATAAAAACACCACGAGAAGAACTCATTCTATGAAAGAACATGTCGAAAATAATCGAGTCTCTTCTTTACGGAGGGAGACAAAAACCGCGCAGACTTTAAGTCTTGTAGTCGGCGGTTTTGTAGCCTGCTGGCTTCCATTTTTCCTTTACTACCTACTCACCCCTTTCATTCCAAATAATTACGTGAATCCAGTTCTAATGTACATTCTTACGTGGTTAGGGTGGTTTAACTCCGCAATAAATCCCTTTATATACGCTTTTTATTCCCCTGATTTTAGAGTAGCGTTCTGGCGGCTCACGATAAAAAAGTGTAAGAAAAATAAACGTTAAGAATGTTAGTTATATTTCGACTCGTAATAAGTACTTGCGTAGTTTATATTACAGCAAATAAACGGGAAATAGCAACTGTTGTAAAAAGATCTGAGATAAACTGACAAGTCTCTTTGGCGTCGGGTGAACAGTCGATTTTCGATCTTACTGAAACAGGATAAGTTTCTCATTCATTTGCAGTGAGTTTATGTTTGTATATCTTGCAATACGGAATCGTAAATAATCGGAAACATCTTTCAATTCTGTATTTGCATTATTATTTGATCCTTTCAGAGCTGCTTCGTCAGATCTAAGTTTTAGGTATCCATTGCAGAAGACGTATAGTACGTCTTCTTCGTCGCTTGCTCTAGTTTTATTTTATGGTTGGAATTTTTACTATTTCCTGGTTCATTAGGTACTTACTCAGCTTGGATGACGCCATTTTGAATGTGAAAAACAAAGTTTTACTTAGATAGTTCACTGTGATATGAGGTTCTATATTACTGTTTGTAATTAACCACCTACCTAAAGTTAGAATTGGGAAAAATGTTTGAGTATCGTAAAAAGTTATAGTTTTGCTTGGTATTTTGTTCAGTGAGTTATTTTGATTATTTGGAGTTTTAGGTAACTGTTTTAATGTTTGCTTCGTAAGCCTTTTTATGTAATGGTTAGAGTGAATTGTTATTCAACTCGATTTTATCAATCATTATGTGTGGGGTTGGAAGCACCCTACAAAATTGTTTTGATGACTAATAGTTTAAGTTAAAATAATTGGTTTTCCATAAAATTGTACTACAACATAAATTCATAAATCATTATTTACGACTCCATTTATACAATTCCTTTATCCGAAAATCAAATCTTTCTAACGTGACAAACGAGCCCAAAGTCTTACTAAATTATTACAAATTGACGTATATTTTGATAAATACGACCATACAAATTATAATAAATATCCCTTCCACTAGACCTGACTATATTATGGACCTCAAATCACAGTAGATTTAGCAATAAAACAAGAAAACCCTTTCTAGATGTTTAGTAAGAAATATTGTTTGAGGACACTTTATTTATCAAAATTATGGCGTGGGAATATGGTGACATTTTTTTACTATTATGGATGACTAAGAAAAACTAGTAAGTCTCTGGTAGTTACTTAGTTTTGCAGGTTTTTCTTTCTTTATTGCTCTAATAAATACATGTTTATTTGTACACTTAGAAACACATACATAAGTACACAAGAATTAAGGAAATACTGTATAAAAGAGTCACATTAAACGGGGAACTGATGCCTCCTAAACATGGCCAAAAGCCCATGTTTTAGGAGCCAAAGTTCCTCTAGCTATAATGGCACATAACTAGTATTAAGTGCCATGCAAGTACTTATAGATATAACAACAGAAATTAATCAAACGATGTCTTAATTTAAACAGAATATTAGTTCTATTAAGAGACAGTTGTATTAAGGTTCTTGGTTTCGTCATACGTTGTAATATCAATACTGATGTAAATTATAATAATACAGAGTCAAATTAAACTTGTTGGCAATAATTTACCTACGTGTTAGGTATTGCCATACCGAAAACGAATGGACAAAAAAAAAACACTTTAAAAAATTCCTCCGTCGATGACCGAAGGTTAATGTCTGTAACTGATCAGTTAGTTTTGTAAATTTTTCGTGGACCATATTTTTTTTTTATGAATTTACAAAAACCATAACTTAGCCGTCGTTTGGTTACCTTCTTTGCATAGTAGAAATCAAAGTCGCATTTCGTGTTTGTACGCTTAGATCTTCTAAACAACGCAACGGATTTTAATAGTAGTTTTTTTTCAATAGACAGATTAATTCAAGAAGAAGGTTTATGTTTAATACACGGGTGAAGCTGCTGGCAAAAACTAGTAATATCAGTATGTCAAATATAAAATATAAAATTTTGAACATGTTTGGAATTATGTTTTTTTTTATATAATTTATTTTAATGTTTAATCTATACTAATATGATAAAGCTGAAGAGTTTGTTTGATTGAACGCGGTAATCTCACGAACTACTGGTTCGAATTGAAAAAATATTTTTATTTTAGGTAGTTTATTTATCCAGAAAGCTTATCTAACATCACGCTACAACCAAGAGGAGCGGAGCAGTAGTGAAAAATGTTGCAAAAACGGGGAAAATCGCACGGGTAGGCGATTCGACGCAACGGGAACAAGAAACGGGTCGGGGGAAAAAAAATTAACGCGAACGAAGTCGCGGGTAGAAGCAAGTATCATATATTTTTGCATTGCGAACAAATTTAATTTGACTCTGTATATTACCAAGTGCACAAATCGTTTAAAAGTAAGCTCAAACGTGGCTCATAAGATAATGTAAAATTGATTGAATACATTGATTATATTTGTATGATAAATAATGTTGAATGTTGGATAGTTGTAATACTATTTTTTACTACTCTAGGGTTTTTGTTTAAATCTAAATGGAAAATGTAAAATATAGAATTAAACATGCTCATATTATTATAATAGATAAAATGCAATTTTTTTTATTGCACTGGAAATTGCTGTTACACTCACATTATGAAGTTAAGGCTGATTTCTTCAAGTTATCCAAAAAATCTAATTGAAAATAATACCATAATACACTGTAAATGAAATGAGATATTATCAATGTAACACGTAATGTGCTGTAAATAGAAAATATTTTGTACAATAATAATGATATCATCTAGATAAACTAAGTCATTCATTTACCAAGTCACTGAGACCCTCAATTGGCGCAAATACTCTAACCTTATAGGTAACAACAGTTTTCAGCCGTTTGGGGTTGAAACGCACGGGTCAAGGGGCCCGAGTGCGCGTCTCCTTATAAAGGAAATTTCTTATCAACTGGTCTACACTTCACGTAACCAGAGGGCTGGATCATTCTTTGAGCAAAGAATTAGCATTCCCATTCAACGTGGCAATGCTGCCAGTCTTCTGGGCACGTTTCCGAATGACAGTGATGCGGACGAGTGTTTTTTGTTTCTGTATTTATTTGTATAGCTAGTAATTTATTTTAGTATCTTACCTGTACAGCCAGTTATTCATCACTCACATCGATCTCATAGATTTAAGAATAAAGTTACATTAATATTATTTAATAGTGTTCCGTTTCTGTCAATACGCTGTATTGGTATTAGGTTAGATATTTGATCATCTGCCTAGTCTTTTCACAATTTTGTTGGGGTTGGCTTCCTGTCTAACCTGATGCAGCTGTATAATATATATACAAGGGGTGACTGCTTGTCTCAGTTCGTCAATCTAGTTACTGCGTAATACGCTACCTCTTGGTAGGATTGGTTGTCAGACTTTCGGGCTTCTGACAACCCGTAACGACTGTCAAAGAGCCACGTATGCTGGCTGAGGCCAACGGTTTAACGTGCTTTCTAACACACGGAGGGATCTTGGTATGTATAGTTCACCCATCCACGGATCAGCCGCGGCAAGCGTAGCTTAACCTGATCAATCGTACCGTGCTGTTATTACTTAGCTTCAAGCCCCACTATTATTTTTAAGTGTTTAGAAAAAATATAAAACACATACATACAATCACGCCTTTTTCCCATGGGGGTAGGCAGAAACCACGGAACGCCACCTGCTACGATCTCTACACACTTCTTTTGCCTCGTTTAGGTTCATACAATTGGTCACACATACACGCCGGTTGCGAGTACTACGCACCTGACCCTATCTTAAAATATAAATTTAATAGTAACAATTCTAACACATTTATTTATTGTTACTATTAAAATGATCTTTTGCATAATACATGAAGCAGTAGAAAAGCTTCGATTAACTCGAAGACCTAAAAAGCCTTGATAATAAATGGATTTATTTCAGAGCCCATTTCCGATGTTACTGGAAAACATCTAGAAGATTAATGACACGAATTTGCCTACCAAATAGTTTAGTTCAGCACTATATACGTAGACTTTTATTTACTTGTAAATAATAGGGTGAAAAATGGTAGAAGACGGCACTGAAATGAGAACATAAATAATTGTGATCACTGCTTCATTTAAGATATACTTATATTATTTACCAGCTTCTGCCCGCGACTTCGTCCGCGTCAATTTTTTTTCCCCTGACCCTTCCTGTCGCATTGAATTGTGTACCAGTTTTCGTCCATTTTTCGTTGCTGCTCCACTCCTTTTGATGTTAGCGTGATGTCAAATAGCCTACAGCTTTTCTCAATAAATAGGCTATCCAACAAAAAAAAAAAATGTATTCGGACCTCAAGTTCCTGAGATTACCGCGTTCAACTAAACAAACAAACTCTTCAGCTTTATAATATTAGTATAGATTCAGTGTGACTATAAATTGTTTTGTTTGAATGTCGGAATTAAATTCTCCAAAAAACTTAAAAATGTAATAAACATGTTTAGTTGAAATGTTACGATTAAGAACGGTACCCAAAGACATTCCATATTTATTAACAGAGAGACAATATTCATTAAGATCATTACTGAAATTATAGAACTTGACAATGTTATCAAAAAGCTGCTTATACTAACGGGAAGTGGGCAAGTAATTAATTATTAATGAAGACGGCTTCAGCACAAAATGGGCACTTGTACACGTGCTTGTGCATTTCACACACAGGCCACTTCTTTTAAAGAGAAGAAAGTAATATAGATTTGCTAAAATCGTTCATTAGTTTCAATCAATCAACTCAACCTACCGCACTGTTCACTGCTGGACATAGGCCTCTCCCACGCTGCACCACAATACTCCGTCTTCCGTCTTCCTCATCCAATCTGTCCCAGCTACCTTCTTTAGGTTGTCCATGTAGTCTGCAATGGTATACAACCCCTGAATAACTAGTTATTGGCGATTTTAGGCTATTGGGTCTACGATCTTGCAACGTGCTTCCTTGTCACAGTTTTTATCAGGTGTGTAAAGACACTTAACGAGGCCGACCGTTACTTGTTCTCCCCTTCGATTATCATTGTTTAGTACTGGACCGTACCCGGGAAACTTCTGGTTTCGGAGATATTGAAGGTCAACATTCCAACGAATAAAGGTTTTTAATGATACCCCCTTGACTCCTATACCGTTACATGCACCCATAAGCTAATTGTTTTGCATGTGTTATATTGCGCACTACCTTTTTTTTTTGGATTGGAAATCATCAAATTACTTTTCCCGCTCTGGACGGAGCGGGGGGGCGTGTCAGACGTTTACTGACCCACCTGTGTTCCTTCAATTGCCCATGTGCCAGGACCACTGTATCTCTTTCGAACAAATCTCGCGACGCTGGCAAGCATCGGTCCTAGCAGACCCCTTCAGTACTGCTGACATCTCTTTGAGGCGCGCTTGGAATACTACGTGCCGTCGACACGGGCCTGGTCCTTACCGGACAGCGAGCAATGGCAAGCCCGCGCCTACGGTGGCCGGGAGTCCACGATCGACTCCCGACGCCCAGGGCGTCTCCTCCTGCGGCGGGCAAGGGACGTGAGGGTGCAGAGACTGCCACTCCCTCATGCGCCCAGCCTCCTCCTTTGCAAGCATTACTGCTTCGCAGAAGAAGGTGACGGCTTCCCATGCCCTCTCGCTCCGTACCATGGCTCACACCAGGGCCGGACGCGAAAGGTCGCCACCGCCGATTGCCTCCACGAGGACACGACGGTGCTCCGCCCAGGTAGGGCACACCTCCACCGTATGCTCCCCCGTGTCCTTCGAAACCTGCCGCTTTATCTTGAACAGGAACCCACCGAAGTACCCATGCTCGGTGAGAACCTACGTCAGGCGGAAGGTGAGGACGCCGTGACGCCTCTCTATCCACTCCTCAAAGAGGCCGAGTACTTACCGCCGCAGTTGTGGCATGCCCAGCGCTGGATTGCGACAATCGTACCCGCCATGTCGCCATGAGATCCTGCCATGCCGGAGCTCTGTCCGCCGTGCCGCGATTTGTCGCGGCAGCGGAGTTTCGCCCCGGCGTTTCACCTCCCCGCGCCGCTCCCACATGTGGGCGAGGACCTCTGCCTCCAGATCCCATGGCGGCACTCCGGCAAGGAGGCTTGCCGCCTCGCAGGAGACCGTGCGATATTCCCGGACTAGCCGGATGGCCATGACCCTCTAGGCCGAACTCAACCGGCACGCTGGGCGCAGCCTCAATGAGGGCGCCCACACTGGCCCACACGTATTTATCTTCCATACTTCTCTATTAGCCGTCTTCCGGTAGTCGCCCCATTTTTAGCCATTTCATCTTTCGCACAGTCTATCCATCCTTTTTTAGTCATCCCCTATTCTTATAGCCATTCATACTCAAAACTTAATATACATAGATACTCAAAACACAAACTTCGAATAAATTTCATTATTCTGAGAATTTTTTTACAACAACTAATTAGGAACACTTTTTCATGCTGTAAGTAAGCAACGAACAATAAAATACCAAGAATTAGAACAAAATTAATACCAGGCACTTAAGCTGAATAATTCAACTCCCCAAATGACCGCCACATAAATTGTGAACAAGCGAATTTTACTAAATAACCCTTGTATTTTCACGAAACTGCCATTAGCGGTAGGAAGCACTCAATTAGCTTTTAAAACAATACATAGAACGCTTTATAGCGGGAAAGTAATAAAGAATATTGTTGTAAAAGAGATACATGCAAAAAAAGGAGATAGATTTTTCAGAAATGTTGGAAATTTTCCAGAAAAATAAATTGTAGTTCTCATGGGAATGTGTGGTATATTTTATTGTACTTTTTGTTGTTTTATTGTGTTTTAGCTTGATTGCTGTAATTTTTATGGTTTGTTTTGTAGGTAACTGTGCGTTTAAATAAATGATGTACGGACATTGATATTAAGAAGCGGTAGATACGGTACATTCTAACATAGCAGTTTCTTTACTTGTACTAAATTTTATCGAACTATATAATTATGTAATTTAACCGAATTCTATGATTTTATGTGTAATAATAACTAGTATTGACCGATGACTCGTATGTGTGGTGCAAACTGTTAATATAAGTTGGTTATTAATAAATAAAATAAATAAGCAGTCACTAAACCTGGGGTTAGTGCACCACTACATGAAACTCACACATTTTTGATCAGAGATCCGTACTTACAGTTACTGACAGACACGGACTGAGATACCCGCGGCAGTTGTGTGAGCACAATCGATAGCCACCGAATGCTTGCGATTTAGATCTTTGATACAACGTAACAATGATTTGTATTGTTTATCTCGCTTTCACAAAAGTGCGAAGTAAACAATCAATAAAATTACAATTTCCAACAAACATATATTTTTCCCTGTATTAACGTGCGAAAGGTATACCGGTGTGTCTTCTTTTTGTTTCTTGAGTGATTTTAATACTCATTAAATATACACAGATTGCATAATGATGAGTATTTAAATACTTACAAAAAAAAATAGCTATAACTGTGTCTATGGACTTCATTCAGAAGGACTGCGCACTGTGTTCAAGGGACGTATCTACCGCTTCCTAATATCAATATGTGCAGGTAATAATCTCAGTTGATGATTAAATGTTTTTACAGCCCGTTAACACACATTAAGCGCATTTCATGCTAACCGTGTTTAAAACATCTGTCTAACTCTGTCAATGGTTTTAAGAAGAGTGAGTGATTTTTCAAAAATATAGCGCTATATGTATTTAGTGATTAATGATGCAAGCAGACTTTGAACTGTAGAAGTAAATTGCTTAAGCAGTTTCCTAATGTCCAAAAAGATATATCTACCTATTTCATCACTTTCATATTTTTTTTATGAAGATACTATTTCTAATATAAAATTGACTAATAAAACAAAGAATAACAAAAATTACATCTAATTTTACATCTGGAATAAAAAAGAAATGACTGTAGGTAGTCCAGAATAACGGTTTTGCTCCAATAAAAATATTTATAGCTAAAATCGATGTCAACCCAAATGCCACTGGAGGAATGTGGAATTTAGTCAAGTCTAGCCCTGTTTTGATAGCCGCGTCGTAAAATTTTACGAATTCTACAAATATTTTGTTCGTATCTAAAGAGATGAAAGATTCATTGAATTTTGGATTATCTACGCATAACTTCCAGTCTATTTTATAAAAAAATCACCATAAAAATGAAGGTGACGTGAACTGTTAATAATGTCAAATACCTATGCCTATTTTTCTTACCACATAACTTTTAACCCATGGGTTGTGCGTATGATTGGTCAGATATCTGACATGAGTTATGTCAAAGTCAGTAAATCTAAGTGCGTTTGTCCACCACAGCCGTCACCGAATCGTTACCGAAAGAGAGATGACGTTTCCGAGTAGCGATACTTACTTTTACTATGGCCACGTGTCAACCGTACGTGGTGTTGTGTCACCCGAATGACGGCATTCGGGTGAGATTATCCCGGCCGCCGAAGTTTCAAGTACTTTGACGCGGCCGCTGGACTCGGCTCGTTGTGCCAGCTAAAGTAATACGAGCTGGTATCCACAACTCTACGTCAATACACGTATTTCACATACGGCAGAGAAAATCAATTATTCGACCCACATCAGCTCCTTAAGGAGGGCCACCAAAGCCTTGGTCTTACAGTCGATCTCAAAGAGAGTATCTAGGTTCCCGAAGTACTTTGCCCTGAACGTGGCGGCCACTAGGTAGTTTAGGAGCACATGAGCTGTTGTTTCGTCGTCCTCCATGCAAGCCCTGCACAGCTGATTATTTGTGACTCCTATGACGAAGAGATGTTTTTTAAAATGACCAGTGGTCAGTTAAAGCTGCTGAACTGTAAGTACGCAGTTGTGGTTTAGTTCGTTGGAGAACCTGTTATATAACGCAGGCATCAATTGTGAACAGGGCTTCCTTAGCCTACCTGTCCTCAGCTAGGTCCACCCTTTACCAGTGATACAAAATATGTTTGATCTTGTCCACCCACAGTTATCGTTTCGGTGCTGTTCACCCGGCTTCTGTTTTGTCTATAATGTCATATTGTACCGCCGAATTCTGTCATGGTGGACCAATGCCCGTCGCCGGAACGTGACATTCGGTTCGAATAATAACTTATATCGGTGACAGATGCGATGTACAACAGCCCTAAGTGTGAGTTATGTTTAAAAAAGTTTTTGCGCGTGGTATAAAGATGTTATTAGTCTTTGTTCTGTTCTTCGGCGCTATTCTTTACGCCCTGGACCACAGCGTACTACGAGATGCCGTTCACAAAAAAGGCTATTTCTAGGCTTATTTCTTCAGTGTGCTAGACGCATCCGTTTCAGAATTTGAAATGGTATGAATATCGTTTCATAAGCCCATAGCTACAAACTCGTTTTACCGATGAATCGTGAGTTCTAGAAATTCCGTATAAATAAAACTAAATCACATTAATTTAGAAGAGTAATTTATTACTCAGAAAAATGGTTTCAAGCGTTGGCCTGAAATTCCCTGAAATGAAACTTCAGTTTAACGCTCTTATTACTTTAATAGCTCAGAAACATTAATTTCACTTGACAGTTGGATGATTTGCAGAAACAACGGATTTTTGATTTACGATTCTCTTTCATTTTGTAAAAGAACTATGAAGAAATTGATGGCTTGAAGGCGATGTTAATTATTATGGATCGAGATCTTCTTTGTGTCAAAAGTCGCTGAATTATGAACGGAAGTTATAAGTAAGCATTTAATATCTCCCTCGTTGGTTTAGTGGTTATAAGGGTTACTTCTGAGCATGAGGTCATTCATGTGTTCGATTCCCAAGTGGAGCAAAGTGTTTTAGGATTTTGCCATCTGAAATTTCTCAATAGTAGTCCGAAGTCTATATAACTTTTTTCATACCTAATATGTAATGTAATATCGTTTTTTTTCCCAAATAAAATAAAATAAAATAAAAATAAAATAAGTCGGGATTTTTGACCGGTTGTTGGCTATAGGCTCGTCCCTATTACATAAAACTTAACATATCAGGTGAAATGCGAGTGTACTATTTGCTACACCTTTTTGTTGATGGGGAATCATCAAATGACTTCTCCCGCTCTGGGCGGAGCGGGAGGGCATGTCAGACTTATACTGACTAAAACCCACCCGTGTTCCTTCAGTTGCCCATGTGCCAAGGTCACGGTATCTCTTTCGAACAATCTCGCGACCCTGGCAGGATTTGCTACACCTCTGTTTATCATTTCGGAAAATACAATCTCAACGGCATAGTATGTTAGTTTGCTCACACAAATTCGTAGTTCTGTTTTACCTGACTACAGCGAAAATCAAATGCAGGTTAATATTTTTACCGTTTAAAAATACTTAAAGCACGGCTCATTGCGTGGTTATTGTCAGAAAAAGCTCAAACCATTCGTTCGGGGAAAATGAAGGGGTATTTGACTGTTCCTTACAAAAATTACATGGTAAACGATCGTGGTAAGCTAGGAATAAGATCAGGGTGTGTAAAGGGAGGCTCCTCTAACCAGACGGGTGTTGTGGCTGGTGGGCAACTGTCTGTGTCGTAGTATACATGTTAGTTGCGCGGTAAACTGTGTTTGCGCGATGAAGGATTTTGCGTGAAATCAGTGTGATGCGTAGATCGTCTGCCAGGGTCACGATATTTGTTCGAAAGAGAAACCGTAGCCCTGGCACATGGGCAACTGAAGGATCAAGGGTGGGTTTTAGTCAGTAAAAGTCTGACACACCCTCCCGCTCCGACCAAGAGCGGGAAACGCCATTTGATGATTTCCCACCCAAAAAAAATAATGCATAGATCGTATTTAGCGATGTACATGCCACTGCAAATATGCAATATGTTGACGAAATTTTTATAATATGATTTTATATTTTTTAACGTTTTCCGATTCTTCAACAGTTTTAATCATTTTTCTTCTAATGCAAACGAAATAATTATCTATATCCGTCATAAAAACACAACACTCCAAATGTATTAATGTAATAACCAACATTCAAAATAATTAATTAAACAGTATTCTAATTGCATTGGTGCGAAACAAAGCCTTTGTTGTGTGAAACTTTAATCAACGTAAAAGGGTTAATCAATACCTGTGGCGTTTTGTTCCGTAAAACAAATTGGGTGACAAAAAGGGGCCTCTTTTTAGGAATTATCGTGATTAGAGAGTAATGAAGAAGTTGTCACCGTATTCCGTTCATGAAAATAAAGAAAAATACTAAACAAGAAGTTTTTTGATGTTTAATGATTTTTTATTAGGTTCTTTCTAATGATCCTATTGATAGTATATATTTTAAAATTTGTATGTTTAGGTGTTCGGATGTTTGTTACTCAATTAAGCAATTTGGCAAACGGATAGTTTATAACCTGGATAAAAAATAGCATACTTGTGGATAAATGCGAATTACTTTTCACTATTGTAATTTTTTATTATAATGAGAAAAGATTTGGTCCTTGCATAGGTGATCAAAAAATAGTTAGCTTATTTAAAAAATCTTTGACCTAAAGAAAGCTACATTGTCAGCCAGTAATCTGGGCTTTAGTTATCAATATATTCAGGTGTCTTACGACTTCCACACGAACGAATTCGCGTGCAGATGCTAGTTTGTTATATATCAATAGTAACATTGAGATTGCTAATCAGAAGAATTGATCAGCAGGATAATTGGTAATAGACTAACAATTGCAATGTTTTTCATTTTGCCAATTCAGCATCATTCATTGTTTTTTTTTTACGTTGTCAAATAGACCAATTCTTCAAACATGAAAAAAGTAGATTAGAAACCTTAAAAATGCCCACCAAACCCAAATAATAACCGACTGGAAAAAAGTAAGCGGAAAATCATAAACAGCGGGAAATCATAAACAGCGGGAAATCCAACTCATCGTCTCACTTGGCCACCATTCCTGACCAAATAGTCTCAGTCGCGGACACGAGGGCCACAATCAACTCGTTTACAGAACACATGCCGTGTGGTGCCGGACATAAGGAATATCACCATCCCTTTTCTTCCAGTGGGTGTCGTAAGAGGGACATACTAGAGAATGGGCAGCAGCATCCTCTATGCATTTCATCACCATACTGCGATCGCCCATACGCCTGCCAAGCGTGACGATTGTAGCAAACCCCCCCAAATTGGGAGAGGCCGTGTCTGGCAGTGGACGTCTTTCGGCTGAAATGATGACAGAACACGTATAATCCGTATTGACGAATTGTTCACGAGAAGTTCCGGTGATGAAAGACCATCGCTGGAAACTACCCGCTGACGTGCGTGCACTGATAACCGTAAAGAACTCAGTTATTCGTGCCTACGACTCCCTCCATCAGATTTCAAAGCAATTATGATGCTGGGCTCAAAAACCGGGAGTAAATTAATTCAGAATTAAAATATTTAAATGTGGATTGTTCAGACAATGCTGATTTAGCTTAACAATGCTCTATTAAGCTTTATAGAATTTGCTAAATTACAGAAATTCCTGATTGGACTACTTGACGCGACAAAGGGAGAAATCTGATATTTGAAAATCATGATTATCTTTACGATTGGAAGTTTTTTAATGAGAATTATTTTGGAATGACGCTCTTTATCGCACTTGCTCTCTACTTACTATCTTGTCTAATGAGTGGAAGATCGAAAAGTCAAACATTTTGATTTCTTTCGTTTTGTTACGCCCAAACGTTGTTTATTTATTTCATACTAGCTTTTGCCCGTGGCTTCGCCCGCGTGGGTGTGGGAAATTAATGCAAGAGGACGTATAACCGCGATAAGAATGTGTTATTCCAGGTTATATAGGTAATATAGACTCTGTGTGCTATTTTCGATCCAGATCCATTCAGCCATTTTTGTGTGATTGAGAAACAACAACCCAATCATACATATTTTCACATTTATAATATTATTTGCCCGCGGCTTCGCCCGCGTGGATGTCGGAAATTAATGCAAGAGGACGTACTACCGCGATAAGAATGTGTTATTCGATGTTTTATACTGGGTGACTTTTTTTAGCGTCTTGAAAAAAAATGGGGGTAATAGGTGAACGGAGTAGAAGCTTTTGGCATAGAAATTTTTATTATTTTTATTTTTGAATAACATGTAATTAAATTGATCTAGCAATAAATACTACACATTTAAAGTAACATTTTCATACTAGAACAACAAAAACAGAAATTTGGAAAAAAAAAAGCAAAAAAAATTATTTAAATCTATCGAAACTCAAATCATACGCACCCTACTCAATGCGCGGCATGTATCATTGATTTCGGAGCGCGGTCCTACCCTTTGAAGCCGGCTGATAGGCGGCCTCATTGATCTTTCGCAGGCGCACGAGCCGCACACGCATCCCTGTCCACCCGCGTCCCGCGCTCCTTTAGTCACCTACGATGAATCTGAAGGCGTTCCTGCCTTCTATTCTAGTTACACAACACACCATATGAAGGTCGAGACGGTAAAAAATGTCACCCGGTATAGGTAATATAGACACTGTGTGCTATTTTCGATCCAGATCCATTCAGCCATTTTTGCGTGATTGAGAAACAAACACCCAAACATACATATTTTCACATATATAATATTATTAGTAGTAGGATTATAACTCATATTACTTAGGATTCATAGTTTATGAGAACATCATGTGTGTTGGTGTTTTTAAAATAAAAGTAATAGTATTCAGAGTAAGAAGACTGTGACATAGGGCTTGGTTTAGTTGAATATAAGTCTTCCTGGTTTTTCTTAACGCTCCTATTTTACCTATACAGACACTCAATCATTTACCAGACACCGAACTTAATTATAGGAATAGTACTTTTGCCAGTGGCTTGGCCCGTATAGCTGTCGGAAAATAACACCCGGGAACCTACTACCGGGATAAAGTAGGTATCCTATCTGTTACGTATCCATGATATAATATATCTTTGTGCCAAATTCGATCTAAATCCGTTTGGCCGTCTTTGCATCATTGAGAAACAAACATCCAAAAATCTAAACATCTAAGCAATTTCGCGGTCTCTTACTTGAAATAATACTATTAGGTTTATTTTGAGTATAATGAACACACATGATATTCGCAATTACTTTGAAGCCAAAGTAATATGAATTACAATCCTACTTATCCTGTACTACCCGGCCCCTGCCAACGCGCTCTGCGCCCACTTTTTAAATCTCTAATATCTTCTAAGATATTCATTTAAATTACATGCTGTAAAGGGCCATATCGATCTATATTAAATGCAAAATGTATTTAAGGTACTTAATTGGATAAGGATTAATGCTGTATTGCTTAAAATCGCTTCGTAAATAAGCCCTTATTTCTCGTAAAAAGTAAAAGATAAAAAATGGTTATTGTGGGTTATCCCTAAGAGATAGACATATACCATTGAGGACATTTTTGTAGGCCTTTTTAAGGTGTACAATACTGTAGTACATTATTTTGATCTATTTCGTAGGATTCAGCCAGGGTTTTACGAATTTTGAGACGTATGTCAGCGTAGTTTTCGAAGATAGTTATTTTTTTCTAAAATAAAAGAATCTTTCTAAAATAAAAATAGCCTAAGTTACTCCTTGTTACATCAGCTATCTGCCAGTGAAAGTCCCGTCAAAATTGGTCTAGCCATTTCCGAGATTAGCGGGAACGAACAGACAGACAGACAGACAGACAAAAATTGTAAAAAATGTTGTTTTGGTATATGTATCGTGTATACATCCATATACCCTTAGTAAAAAGTGGTTATCTTAATATTAAAAACAGACACTCCAATTTTATTTATTTGTATAGATTTTACAAATGCTTGCACTGACTGGACTGGTCCCCTCAACCTGTGTAGTTCTTTCCTTAAAATACCATTTCGGTCATCAAACTACATAGTCTTCACATGAACCAACCCAGATTATGTCTGGACTTTAAAAGATACTGTGACCTCTGAGTTTGTTTTGGTATTTTTTGTCAGAGTAGTCAGATAGGATAAGCTGACCTCATTTTGTTTGAAAATATGATTAGCGTGTATATGTTGAAAATTGTATACTACATTTTTGTCATGCTGAGAATCACTCGCACTGCACTCTGTTGGATTTTGAATGCTCTGTTTTACACAGAGAGTTGAAAATGTAATGCGCGGAAAGACCCCGCGACGATTTAATTTCGTCGAATTTTGACTTATGTACAGAAACGGAACGCTACAATCAGTCATTACTAGTCATTGTAATTATGCTTAGATTGTAAGATATTTAGTATTAGGCAATTAATATTAATAATGTATACGTAAGTAGTCGTTTAGGACTACGAATTTTGTGATAAAACATCTCAAAAATAAAGAATTTTAATGAAGTTTCTGTTTTTTAATTTCTTTCCCCAAACATGTCTGTCTTACATTACCTGTACAATAATGTCTGCATTACCCGTAAATCGAACTTTACTGTTTTTTTTTTTCATCTACTGTATATTATGTGTTTTTTCGTCTGTGCTTAATAAATGTATTTTCTTTCTTTCGTGCATAAATGCAAAATGTAGGTAGTAAAATTCGCACACCAATAATCTGTTCTACCCGACTGTCAACAAGGTCACACGTGCTTTAGCTCTGCAAACGCGCAAAGGTTACCTACGGGGCGAGCACGGTCTTCTGTGATAGGCTCAAGTCACACATTTTGTCACAGTTTGGGAGCAAAAACCGTGATAAGATGCGTAACTCACGCCTATCACAGAGGCCGGGCTCGCCCGCTGCGCTCACATCGACACTTACAACAACGAGCAGCTGACCGATGGAATAGTGACCTATATAGATTAGAATGTATAGTAGAAAAGACTTATGTGCAGATACTTACTTATTTGAATAGGTACTAAAAGAACAGCAACAGCATCCTAAATGTGATTGCTGCCCGTTTTGACTGTCCTATCTAAAATCATTTGACAAGGACAGCCATCGGCAACCATTAGACCAGAGGGGTAATTGCGAAACTTTTTATCGGTAGGAATTGGTTAAATATTCATAGTTAAACAACATTCATTTCGTTATTTACGTTGCTGAGCCGACAATTTATTCGAACAAATGACGCAATGGTTTAGAAATAATCTTCAATCCCATTCAGATTCTGATAAATTGTGCGTTTCGCAATTAGGGTGCAGGTATGTACTAACAATACTAATATAATTTTTACGTCCTTTGTTGAAAAAGTTATAAAATCATAAAAAACTTAGTATGTTAGACATTTAAAAGAAATGTATCATGTACTTTTATGGAGATATCCCTGAAATAAATAAATTGAATTAAATTCAAAAGCTTTCCAAAGAAAATCATGCGCTTCATCATTGTCTTACCTACATGCGGTTTCCCAACTATATTGGGTCGGATTTCAGTCTAACTGGATGCAGCTGAATATCAGTATTTTACACGGAGCGACTATCTATCTGATTTTCATAACCCGGTTATTGGGTAATACGATGCCCTTGGTAAGACTATTTGTCAGACTTTCGGGTTTCTGATGATCGATTACGACTGCCAAAGACTCGGGAATCATCGTGTCTCTTCGGAAATACTAACACACGACGATAAGATGTAATATAGAGGTGTTACAACCATAGAAGTACTGGCCTATATTTACTCGTTTGCACAACGCAAAGGAGGATTAGTTTACAGATAACTTAGGATACCAACCGTACTTCCAAATAAAAATGCCTTTATTGTCATTACAGCCTTGAAAAACTTAAAACTATACATAACAAAAAAACATTAATGCCAAAAGGGCCTCAGCTCAGCATAATGTCAGATGGCACCACCTTACAGTGGCCCTGGCATATAGGCAACTGAAGGAACACGGGTGGGATTTAGTCAGTAAAAGTGAGACACGCTCTTCCACTCCACCCATAAAAAAAAGAGACACCGCTTCTCCTTCTGCGAAGCAGTAATGCTCGCGAAGGAAAAGGCGGCGAGTGTGTGGGAGAGGCAATCTTTGCATTCCGCCGCCCCTAGTCACTGCAGGAGACGCCCTGGACGTCATGAATCCGTAGCCGACTCCCAGCCACCACAGGCGCGGGCCTGCGGACGGCGAGCAATGGGTAGCTTGTCTACCGGTAAGGACCAGGCCCGGGACAACAACGTGTGGTATTCCACGCGCGCCTCAAAGAGATGTCAGCAGTATTGAAGGGGTCCCTTAGGGCCGATGCCTGTCAGGGTCGCAGAAGTGTTCGAAAGAGTTATTGGGCGTTGGCTTAGCCAACTGAAGGAACCAGGGGAACCAACGCAAGGGAAGTCATTTGATGATATCCTACCAAAAAAAATGCACTTCCTGACGCTAATTTTCAGCTGCAACCCATGACTCCCATATTCCAGAACAATAAACATAACAATATTTAGGCACCTAAGAGAGGTGCCTAAATATTGGTACCATTTTTTTTATTTGGTTGGTAAATCATCAAATGACGTCTCCCGCTCTAGGGGGAGCGGAAGGGCGTGTAAGACTTTTACTGACTTAAACCCACCCCTGTTCCTTCAGTTGCCCTTATGCCAGGGCCACGGTAACTCTTTCGAACTGATCTCGTGACACTGGCAGGATTGGTGCCATCTGATCTATTTCGCCATCGCTTTGTATGAGTGAATCGAGATATCGAAAGTCGGAGCAGACCGGGTGAAAGAAGTGCACCATCAAGCGCTCTGGCTCGAGAAATGTCATCCACCAAATATTATTAAATAAGTAGTTTAATCCTGGCGGCTCTTCTAGGTTTTTTAACCTATAAGTTTAGTACTTAGTATAAAAATTGTTCACTTGAATAAATAAAAATATAATTAATTTCGTGTCGAACTTAAACCTTGAATAAACGTCTTTATTTAAGATAAATTTATTTATTTCAAAATAAATTGCCTCAGCATTAAACGATATTTTCTTCAAACACCATTTGAATAAGCTGTAGGTCATTATTTTTGATCAGGCGCTAATATTTTATTTATAATTTTATTCACAGCGCAGTTGTGGTGTAGTGGTAATGGGTACCACTTACGAGTTCTAGGTTGTATGTTCGAACCTAGACAGGCGCGTTAAGTTTGTGTAAATTAATTAATCACTACTAGTCTCAAAACCGTAAAGGAAAACATCATGAGGAGACCGACATGTCGTATAACCATAAATTCGCAGACATGTGACATGAAACGCACGGTGCGTTAATTAACAATATCCTCTCCAGACACAGTTTCGATATTGTGAGCCGTTCCTACCGCGTTAGTTCTGCGTTGGAACTCGTATTCAAAAATTACTCGGATTTTCGAAGCTTCCATCCTTTTCGTCTAAGCTGGATAAAAAAACCATTGAAATGTAAAAATCGAATATTGGATATTTTTTTAAAGAAAAATCTCATGTTGTAAAATATAAAAAAAAGTTTCACTCGAATATCTCACACCCCGTGAAGGTTTAATGTTAATTGAAAGTATTTAATAATTTTAAACGGCAATCTCATACTTATCAAACGAAATTTTGTAATTTATTATATAAGACGTAACTCTAATTTAATCCCATTGTATTGTGCAAAACTTAAATGTGATATAAGTAAACAGATATAAATAATATTCATAATGTAAACATGTATATAAAAAAATTGAGTCAAAGAATCACAGGACATCAAAAAATTCGTCGTTCGGGAAATGGCAGCATTGTGACGTTGTATGGCAATGATGATTCTTTGACCAAAAAATAGGCCAGCCCCTTTGATCACGTGAACAGTCTAACAACCGCTTGGCTTTGTTTCTAAAAACCAAATGATAGACCAAATTATAGATTGTAGAAAAATTTGTACCGTCTTAAACATGGCGATGTTAAAACTAAAAAAATGAGATAGAGTAGGATGTAAGAGAAAGAGAAACAAACTCGACAGTGTTAGTTACCTTAGGTTCGATTAGATTATCGGAAATACGAATTCAAAACTTTGTTGAGTAATGCACAAAAGCTTTAAGCATGGAGAAATTGCAAAATGCAAGAGCGACCGAAGCGAGCTCGAAAATTTTAGGATCTCGCGTCGAATAGGTGCGGTGTTTTCATTTTTAGGGTTCCGTTGCCAAATGGCAAAAAACGGAACCCTTATAGATTCGTCATGTCTGTCTGTCCGTGTATGTCACAGCCATTTTTTTCCGAAACTATAAGAGCTATGCTGTTGAAACTTGGTAAGTAGATGTATTCTGTAAACCGCATTAAGATTTTCACACAAAAATAGAAAAAAAACATTAAATTTGGGTTTCCCCATACTTAGAACTGACACTCATTGTATTTTTTTTATTTCATCAAACCCATACGTGTGGGGTATCTCTGAATAGGCCTTCAAAAATGATATTGAGGTTTCTAATATCATTTTTTTCTAAACTGAATGGTTTGCGCGAGAGACACTTCCAAAGAGGTAAAATGTGTCCCTCCCCCCCCCCCCCTTGTAACTTCTAAAATAAGAGAATGATAAAACTAAAAAAACTATATGGTGACATTACTATGTAAACTTTCACGAAAAATTGGTTTGAACGAGATCTATTGAGTAGTTTTTTTTTTTTATACGTCATAAATCGTAAACCGCAATTTACCTTTCATTCAATCAACTGAAATATAAAAATTAAAAAGAAAACATTTAATTTCATAAATATAAACCTTATGCATAAACCGTGAATACTTACAAGTTTATACGGAACCCTCGGTGCGCGAGTCCGACTCGCACTTGGCCGGTTTTTTTATTAGTTCTGATGGTTTGTGCACCTAAGTTTTATTTTGAAGCCAGAAGCTTGGCACCCTGCTGCCGGCCTCCATGAATCAACTTGTAATCTCCCCACTGCGCCTTGAATCCACCACGCCAGCCAGGTGCGGGTTGGGACAAATTAAACAATAAAGGATATTAAATTCATGTTTTTCAGAATATTCCTTTGAATCTTTAAACATTTTAGTAACCATGGCTGAAGAATTCTATAAATAAATCAGAAAATATTTAAACCAAATCGCAGAAATAATAAATGAAAACCTCTATTTAAATAAACGGATCAAAGCTCAAATTTCTTATTAATAATTGCTTACAAAACCGTTAAAAATCGAATCGCTGGTCCTGCTTTTTTAACTAACTCTTTGATCAGACCTTTTAGTATTTATTGAGGTTATTAATTTTATGGGTTCCAAATCCAAGGGATGAAAATGGGACTCTGTTACTAAGTCTAAGCAGTCTTTCAGTATTAGGTTTTTAACTTTATGACGCGTGGCATGTTCTACATATGTTATAAGGGTTTGATTTCCGCATTTAGTTCTTTTTTTGTGGGTGGGAAATCATCAAATGACGTCTCCCGCTCTAGGGTGGAGCGGAAGTGCGTGTCAGACTTTTACTGACTAAAACCCAATCGTGTTCCTTCAGTTCCTTTAAGTGGACCATTGTGCGTGGGCCATGGCGACCGTTAGTGGTTATTCCACCGAGCCCACCTCTCTCTAGAAGTTCATTGTATCTCCTGGTCGAGAACGTCCGTATAAGATCTCCGAGGGTTTCTGTCCTAATCTGGGTGACGCCTGTACATTCAAAAAGTACAAGCGCAACGGGTTCCTTAGTCTCCATGCAGGCCCTGCACAGGAGGTAGTCGGTTACGCCTATTGTGTAAAAGTGTTTGTTTAACGGGCAGTGTCCTGTGATGATCCCGTCATCAGACGCAGACCATCCCTGTCCAGGCATGCATTTGGCATAGGCACGAGTGGCAGTTCAGTGGTTGGTTCGAATTACTCGAATTTTTATATGGGACAGTTGGTAATTGCCATGGACAAAGTTGTACAGTATGATGGTATGACCCACACTTTTAAACGTTACCAGATATTTTAGATACCCGCTGCTCTAATAGTTTTGGTTGTACGGAATTCTTTGTGAATCCGAATCGAAATCCGACTCATACTCGGCCGATTTTATTCTGTGCTATTATTTTTTCAAACAGCCGATGAAGTCCTAAATAATTCTCTATCCAGCAATTTTTTAATCCCCGACGGCTTTTCAAACATCAAACGATGTTGAGACTAAATTGAGAGGTAGAAAAATCTTGTAATTTTAGCTTGGAAGACGATAAGGACTTATTAGCGTTCTTTAAATAGAAAACATTTTCACAGTCTGTTTACTTTTCATAAGAAACTGGAATTCTCCTGCAGCCCTGCCCGCGTGGATTTCGAAGATATCTCACGGGAATGCATAAACACCAAAAGAGATAAATAACCAGGGACTTCGGAAATGGTTGAAGTTTCGAATGGACTTTGGTAAATGAGCTGATTGATACCTATTCATTAAATTAAATTTTATTCGAAAACATCCATGGGTGTCATACTAAACTTCAACTATATTTGACGTTTCTGGTTATTTATCTCTTATCCATACTACTGGGATTTGAAGTACAGGTTATACACTAACTGTGTGCCACAATTCATTCAAATCCATTCAGCCATTTTTGTGATAGTCCAGAACATACATTTTTAACATCTCATTCATCATCATTTTTCATTTTGTTTTTCAATTTTCTTCTCATTTTTTGACGTGACAACGTCTTATAAATTGGTTTGCCGGGTGACACTTCAAGAAACTGCGTTACGCTCCGCTCACGTTATGCGCTCACAATGAGAGCGAGTGAGAGGCACGCGTCCCTTCCACTCGGGCATGGTTAGCCCGCCTAAGAGCGAGAGAGACAGACATATTACCACTCAAAGTCGTTGTCACGTAAAACTTTCGCCCGTATACCGACTTTACAGGCAACCAATTTTTTTTTATACATTCGCATAAACAGAAAAAAATCTAAAAACTGTATTTTCGTCATTTGACTCCACCTCGCAACAAATTCTATTTTATTATGTGGATAGAAAATAGGTAAGTGTCCATATAGATACTAAGAATATAAACATAGTAATACAAATTAATGCCATTATAACTGTGTCTGTCTGTCATGTGACCTTTTCACGCCTGAATCACTGAACCGATCGTTATGACATTTGTCATAGGTAGTCTGGGAACTGGAAAAGGTCATAGACTAGGTTTCATCCTGGATAAATCAATAAAATGAAATGAAATAAATAATACACATAGTCAGTGTCGCAAGCAACAGCTAGTCTATATTTAATATTACAAAGAGGATTAAGGAGAATGGGCTGCGAACTATGGGTTTCTGCCTTGTGGCCCAATAGCTACTAACACGAATATTCCAATTCATATTTATTTCAAGAAGGCCCAAAAAGGTACTTTTGCACTATAATATTAGTTATGGATATAATATTTAGAATTATATTATTACTCAGTTGGTGATAAACTTCAGAAAGTTCAGGTACATAGTACTGGTAACCAACGTGCTTGTATGACCAGATGTATGAACTTAAACGAAGCACAAGAGTATGTAAGGATCGTACCAGCTAGCGTTCTATAGTTTCTGTCACCCCCATGGGAAAAAGGCGTGACTTTATGTATGTATGTATTAGTCAATTCACCCTATCGTGATTTTACTGACACTTACGTAGTTTTTAAGGACTTTGTTACGTAAGCCTCAACTCGAAATACAGATTCTGAATTGGAAAGCAAGAAATTTCACGTGGACTCGAAGCTGCTGATAAAAAACCGGCCAAGTACGAGTCGGACTCGCGCACCGAGGGTTCCGTACAAACTTGCAGGTATTCACGGTTTATGCATAAGGTTTATGTTTATGAAATTAAATGTTTTTTTTTAATTGTTATATTTGAGTTGACTGAATGAAAGGTAAATTGTGGTTAAAAAAACTACTTACTAGATCTCGTTCAAACCAATTTTCGGTGGAAGTTTACATGGTAATGTACATCATATATTTTTTTTAGTTTTATCATTGCCTTATTTTAGAAGTTACGGGGGACACACACACATTTTACCACTTTGGAAGTGTCTCTCGCGCAAACTATTCAGTTTAGAAAAAAATGATATTAGAAACCTCAATATCATTTTTAAAGACCTATCCATAAATACCGCACAGGTACGCGTTTGATAAAAAAAAAATTGAGTTTCACTTCTATGTATGGGGAACCCCAAATATTATTGTTTTTTTTCTATTTTTGTGTGAAAATCTTAATGCGGTTTACAGAATACATCTACTTACCAAGTTTCAACAGCATAGCTCTTATAGTTTCGGAAAAAAAGTGGCTGTGACATACACGGATAGACAGACAGACAGACATGACGAATCTATAAGGGTGCCGTTTTTTGCCATTTGGCAACGGAACCCTAAAAATGATTTAAAATAAAGAAGAATTTTACCTTGAATGTAACGGATAAAACCTATTGTGTTCTAGGATGAAAGAAAAAGGAAGATCATTGAAAAATGTTCTCCTTTGACATACAGACCGGTAAACCGTGGTTCCTTACATTTTCATATTTACCGTATGATGCTTGAATAATGATAAAAGGCAACAAAGGATTTGCATCACTCTGAGATTTGTAAACCGGCTGTGCCGGGTCTTGGCATGTAAAAGATAGAGCCATCTAAACTCAGTCTAAAGGTTTTTATCGTATGCACAAAGGAAGCACACAATCGTGAAAATCTCACCCTTTGAAACGGAACACAGAAACCTTCAGCTATTTAATCCTTATACATAATATAATTCCCATTTTTTGTTTCCATAAAAATATTATTGAACACTCTAATAACTGCTAGTTCCGCTTCTTGTGATCCTCAAACGAATCCTAATTTCGGTCTTAAAGATACTAAATAACCAAGTAATAATAAAAAAAAACACAAAAAAAGGTTTATTTGCTTCCACAAACATTTAGTAATTAAAACTTGTAGACTTATTAATTCGTTTATTCTATTCGTCTATTCTATTCTATTACAATACATGAGTATTCATTTGCGGGAAACTAGTGCCTAATCTAAGCCATGGCTTATATTCCAGGATACCAGGAACTCCCTTCTACAGCATAAATGGCATCAAAACATATCTCCTCATTCAGACAAATAGCAACAAAGCATTATGTTACATTTTATCATTAGTATAAAGATGGTAAATTCTTAAACGAAAAATTATTGTTAGAAAACAAAAAATTAAGCGCTTTGAGTGATCTTTGTTCATTGACTATTTGGCGTCGACTCAAAATGACTGAATGGTTTATTATTTTTTGCTTTTCAGTTTTTTCGGCGGTTTACTTTTTTTTGTTAAAAGGCTTTTATTTTATACTTTTTTGTGGCTACGATCTACTAATAAAATTTGGCGAAGCATACCCTTTTCAAATTATGTTAGGTTTTTACGACGAGTAGTTCTTCTGTCTGCGTGTAGTCCAATTTTAGTGGATAGGACCAATTTGGATGTATCGCTCGCCTGCCATTGAAGCTGCACCACGTGTTTCGCTCGATCGGTTCGCGTGCTTTTGGTCACAGTTCCAAACTCTGAACCGATAAGGTAAGCGTCCCTAATCTTTGTTGTTGCCACAGATGCCGTTCAGGCGTAGTTAGTCACAGTTCTAACCCAAATCTACCCGTTTGGTCGAGGTAAAAAGACCAGAAAGTTAGAAAAAACGGCTCCTTTATTTTGAAAAGTGTACATCATTAGATGGTGAATGAGTTTTTGTAGGTTAGTACAAAATTTCTTATAAGTAAGGCGCAGTTGAGATAACCCTCATTACAAATCCAAACTCAAACAAGCATAATAAGCAAAACTAATCAATTCCATCTATTATTGGAACAACACTAAAAATCTCTTTCAATATTGTACAAACGTTTAGGTACAACCATTTCCAACCTCACTTCACTTTACCTAACAACAGTGATAAAAGAAATAGCTAAAAGAAATCTCTATTTGTTTCAAATGTAACTAATCCAGGAAAATAAAGGGCTCTTTCGGGCTACGATTGGCCAGATCCTGTTAGCCGAAAATAGCCGACCAAAAGGCACGTGTTCCAGCGCCGACGAAGAAGCGACAAACTATGCAATACTTCTTCGCTTGAGAAACGTAAAAAAATGGTTCTTGGTCCCGTGCAAGTGAAAATATACATGTATCAATAGCTGATCAAAATAAATAATCAATAAACTGAGCTTTTAATTAAAGCACTCGCCCAGTATCGTTCGGCAGGCAAAAAACTCGCTAAGTGACTTTTGCTCGCTTTGCAGGTAGAACCCCTAGAAGCATGCTGGCCTTTTGCCGCATGGCAAAATATGGCTGAGCTTGGATGTATCATAACATAACAAGTATAATATTGTGTATTACGATATTTGCAAAAACAAAATTCTATTCTATTCTTGGTACACACATACTCGTATACCATAGAGTAATCGCTTGTCACCCTAGCGCTTTGTGCTCGTTACTTGCCACATTGTTTTTAATTGTTATAAGACTTATAGTGTAACATTTTAGTATGATATTAGCGGCTATTACGATTATTAAATGTATTACCTTACCTATATCTTTAACCGTATTACTATTTCCCTAATATATCTTCGTAGGAACCCAAAAATAAACTAAGCAAGGATTTCCATTGATGATAGTGAAACATGTTTGTACATACGTATCATCATCATCATAATTTCAGCCGAAAGACGTCCACTGCTGGACATTGACCTCCCCCAAGCATCCAACATATAAGTATACCAGAGAGTAATTGCACATTTTCGTCGGGCACTCGCTATTCGTCGATTGCCAACACGTTTTTACTTACAATCGATGTTACGATTTAGCATGACGATAACGGTAATTACGCTTTCTCTAATCTCTCTTCGTAGGAACCCAAAAATAAACTTTGCATGGATTATCACTATTGGTAGTGGAACATGCTGAAGATCAAGAAAGGTACATATTGTTTCAAGATATATCAGAAACAAAAATCTAGATTGTATAGTAGGGTGTTTCACTTTTGTAGGAAAAAAAAATTATAGTGATATTTTTTCCGACTTCGCTCGGCTTCCGGTTTTAGCTTATCTTAATAGTATATTAGCCAAATTTCAAGTGGATTGGACCATGTTTAGAGGTTGCACAGAATGAACAATTTAACAGATATAACGAGAAATCGCAAAAAAATGGTAATTAATTGCGTTTATTTCAAAATAGCACAATACGGTAGCCATACATTATTCTTTAATGAAAGATAATTAAATTAATCATAAAATAGAACATTAATTAAAATAATTAATTACTTATTTGGCTACATAGGCTGCAACCTCATCTTTGATTTGCTGGGCTACGCGTTTTCTGTGATATTCGACGACTCTTAACAAGAAATTGTTTCTGCTGTTCGTCTTTGACCGAATCGTTAAATTGTTTTATCAAAGCGATGCCCCTTTCTTCGGTGTCTAATAGCTACTCTGTCTTCTGGAATCTTACAGCATGTGACTGATGGCAACAATTTACTGACCCAATGTAAAACTGGTGGAAGATGGTCAAATAATGATGCTTCAATTTTTTGAGCCATTTGGCGTCTGTTGGCCACTCAAGCTCGATAAACAGTAGACGGCGATATAGAAATGTTTGAGACATGGTGACCAAGATTTTTAGCAGCTGCAATGAACGAAGTAATAGCTTGCCGAGTGGAGAGTTGTTCGCGATCCCATGTAGCTGTGTGTCCAATCGAGCGGTTTCAGTTGTTGTTGGTTGTCGTTGTTGTTGTTTCGACATTTTTGCTGGTGGTGCAGCGGATTCATCGCCTTCATCACTTGATGACGATGAAGAAGATTCTAGCTCCAAGGTTTCTTCCGTGTTGATTGCTTCAATCGGTTTATAGTGTTTTATTTTATAGGCATTCACTTTTTCCTGTCTGTTAAGCTTTCGGGTATTTTTTGAGATAAACAATTTATCGACACCACTCATTGAGGAATTCATGCGATCGTCCCTCTGTGATATAAGGAACTCTTTATCGTCTTGTACCACGACTTTCATAGTCATTACATTCTGGTTGGCAATATCAAATAGTTCTTCCAGATCACCTTTCCAGATTTGGCGTTTCACATTTGCCGTATCCGTATTTCTGCATTTCTCTTTGGGCAAATTTTGGTATTCGTTATAAAGTTTTTGAATGCCAGCTCAACAGCTCTGTCTTGACAGGTATATTAGCCTTCTTCCACACTTCTTGCAGTTGAATACTTGTCGACTTAGTGGCGCCCGAAAGTGTCTCTTTTTTTCTTTGTGATGGTGTAATAAAACCAACAACACTTGTTCCTTGGAAGGAAGTCGAGCTCCTATAAATGTATCACAAGGAACCTTCTCGAGTAACCAAATTCCTCGTCTACTATTCATGTTTACATTAAAATATGTTTGAATGTTATAATCGACACACTTAAATCACTTGCTACCCTTCAGTTCAGATAATAAACTTGAAGTATTTGCTACCCTCCACTGCACCGATATCAATTACTTAACATAAAACTCATCAAACTGTGCAACCTTTAGATGTTAATCGATTTTACTGATTTTTGGCATATGAACCTTATATATGAGGGGGAACAAGAATTCGAGCGAAGTCAAATAAAAATCAAAATTTGGAAAAATGAAACACCCTAATTGTATAGGTGATTCAATGACCGCTGTTGCCATGCTAAAATGTGATAGCTATAGCACTAATCTCTTCTCTTTAATCGCCGGCGATGGATCAGGAGCCTTATAAATTTCAGTCAGCTATTGTTACGTTGTCAACGGCAACCTATTGTTGTAAAAATAAGAGCAATCTTTATAGGGGGGTTACAGTCCGTCCCTTTGGTCCCATGTTATTACAAAATTTTTGGTGTATACAGGATGTGAAAGGATTTTGCGTGAGATTTTTATTCAAGACATTTTTAATTAATCTATACTAATATTATAAAGCTGAAGAGTTTGTTTCGTTGAACACTGTAATCTCAGGGACTACTGTTCAGTGGTCTCGAACCTACCGATTTTTCGGTAATTCTGCCGATATGGGCTCTGTTCTACCGAAGTACCGAAATATAACGAATATTCTACGGTTTCACAGTACGCATGGAAATTCTCTTTACCGATTTTGGGTACAAATATACCGTTTTAGCTGGCAATTCTACCGATCTCGCCCTATGACGTTCGAGACCACTGCTACTGGTCCGAATTGAAAAAATATTTTTGAGTTGGGTAGCCTAATTATTGAGGAAGGCTATAGGTTATATAACATCACGCTACAATCAAACGGAGCGGAACAGCAACGAAAAATGGACGAAAACTGGCAGGCAATTCGATGCGACGGGAAGGGTCAGAGCAGCCAAAATATGACGAGGACGAAGTCGCGGGCAGAAGCTAGTTTATTATAATTGGTGTAAATCGCTTTAATGGAAAAAAACAGCAGCATCTGTTGGTGTCATTAATATATTTTTATTTTTAAACAACATTCAACAACTTCATTACTCATGTTCAGCAGCAGTGGTAGGAGTGGGTAGGATACATAGCTCTAAGATTGGATGGCCAACGGGGCTGAAAAAAAAGATGAAACGTTGAAAGGCCTCTCACAAGCTGTAACGATATCCTGGTGAAGACTGCAGGAATCCGCAAGATGCAAGAAGTACAAATCTTGCCAAAGTAGTGATGATTGGGGACAGCCTTTGTCTGGAAGTGGACGTCTTTCGTCTGAAATGATGGCCATTGTCATCATTTCAGACAGAAAAATCGTCCCTTAGGTTATAAAGCCTTATCTTCAACAACCTGTATATATATCCGGAGTTTATTTAATTTCATTGGGACCCCAAATGGTGATTTCTGTTTTGCATTCCGTTGGCCTTTTGTTTTTTGTCTATATTACATGTTGGCGGGTCAGGGTTAATGTTTTCCGCAAACAATGGAAGGGTTAACTTTGCTTCATCGGCCGCTGACGAAATGTAGCCAATCTCGTCATGTGTAGGAAATATTGTGTCATTGTGACGCTTGGTTTTGGAACTTTGTTGTCGAATTAGCGTAGAATGTACTAAAGCAGCGAATTTTATATATTTGGATTGTTGATCCAAATATAACTTTTTATTTATGTTTCCTGACCCATGTCTGGAAGGCAACTATGGAAAGGAAACCAATTCTTCTACAGACTTTAATTTGGAAAATGTGCCCAGGACTTCCACAACCTCATCCCACCATCACCGTTTTACTACCGGACTACAAAACGTACTGCAGGGTACTATTTCAACCACTCTGGAACGCTGACTGTACTGACTGCTTCTCCTCCAAACTCTATGTTCGCACAGTCAAAGTTTAGAACTCTTTACCAGCGTCTGTGTTCCCTTCCACATGTTTACAGTCTGCTGCCAAAGCAAGAGTGAACAAGCATCTTCTGGGGACGCTCGTTCCATCACAGACATCTATCGTTTTCCATCAGGCGTGTTCCAAGTCATGACCAGGATAATACAAAAATATTAGTAGTAGTTTTGCTAGAGTGATGTTAACATTCTATGATAACGTGATATTATAACGTGAACCAGTACTCCAAGAAAATTATGACTTCACTGGTTTATATAATAGTATTCATGCTATACTTACACTTTAATTCATCATTCCTAATACCTATTTATCATCCTATTTATTTGTTTCTATGTTTACACTATTCATGCTATACTTACACTTTAATTCATCATTCCTAATACCTATTTATCTTCCTTTTTATTTGTTCATATGTCTACACTCAGCAAATCGATCTAAATACGATTTATTAACTAGCTGCTAAAAATAGCTGAAATAAAATATTAACTCAAAAATGTTTTAACATGCCAAATTGTCAACTGGCAGTTACTTTTATGCTTAGTCTATGAATGGCTACTTTTTGGTTTATATAATTTAAATTATTTGTATCAATATGTCTAGCTATTGATTTTATTAATTATTACGATTGTTTACTAAATAACTTAACTTAAAATTATATTTATAAAATTCTTTACGCACTCATGGATATGTCCTGGCCAGCTATATGCACTCATGGATATGTCCTGGCCGACTACACTTGTCAGATGAGATGAAGGCCACAAGAAGAAAACTAATATTTGGAAAAGGAAGACGATATAAAAACGGGCGTTCGAATCGCTGGAGGAGTCTACTCTTGAAGCCGATTTGAAAAGCATCCAACCCAGGGGATCCAGCTAAAGATCCACCTGGGACTTCTACTCCCGATCTTCGGGGGTCACCTGCGTGCCTGACTTGATGGGCCCCGAGGTCTGCTACGGAGCTCGCCTGGCGGATTCCGAGATCTGCACGGGGCCCTCGAAGAAACCCTGATGTTGACCTGCCACTCTGTTGCCTGCTCCCGTCCCTCAGCGCTGAACCGACTCCCACACGGAACCATGAAGCGAACTGGAGTGCGTGCCGGGCAGGGTCTCTATAATTGGCTGTGCTTCCCATCTCCTGTTAATATTCCCCTAATAAATTGTAATAGATCTGCCTTTATCCATTCATTTTAACAGGATTAAGCAGATTCGTAACAATATCAACGCGAAAAAATAAACTAAGTATAAACAGAACACATTTTGGCAGTGTCTGTAAATTACCTTTATCTTAATGTCTGCCTACGTTGAGGACATAAAAAGTCTATCAGAAAGTCATTGACCTAAAAAACGTTGCCAGAATCGTTAGCCAGCTATTTCAGTCTCAACTTTTTCCTAGCTACAAAGGTAAGAGAAAATTATCACTTTTGTAAGATGATTGATTGATTGATGTAGCTCTACAATACCAATGCCATTGAAATTGTTATAAAATAAGCTTTCTCATTATAAAAAGATTTGTATAGTTTAACCTTGTAATATATTACTAATTCGACGTTGAAAAAAGGGTGAGCGACTATTTCATACTTTCATCATATTTATGAAAAAAAAAAAATCCTAAAGTTCGTATTTTAATAACAAATAGACACATTATTTTAATTAAAATAATCGATTGAACGAACAGACCTCTCACTAGTCATTTGGGGGCACTGCCGCACCTTCGCCAAGATGAGCAAAAAAGCACCTTCTTAGCGTTTCGATGGCAAAAAAAAAAACGAAAATATAAATAAGCGTAGTTTTAAAATTCCAATATTTAAGCTACAAAATCCAGCAACTCGAACACTCTCACCACGTGTGCAGGTCATTCACAGGGCATGCGGTGCAAGATGAGGTAGGGATGTAAGCAATTATCTCTGAGACGCTGCATGCACACTGGAAGTCTTAGCCAATTATGAGCTCCTAGTGAACCTACTAAGGAGTACCGTGTTACTGTGTGTTGTAGAGGTGACGAAGGCAGTTTAGAAAAGCTTTTATAGTTCCAATACATGGCATGGCCGATATCAGTAATGTGTAAGAATAATTCTAATCTTATCTAATATCTTAGGGCAACCAACACACCGTTATCTGATCCCAAACTAGGCAGAGCCTGTACTATTGTAACCAGACAACTGATAAATATATACTTATATATTTCTAAATAAATACATATTATAGATAAATGATGCCCAGACACAGAAAAAATGATTATGCTCATCACACAAACATCTGTCCTGGGTGGGACTTGAACCCACGAACTCAGTCTTAGCAGTCAGGGCCACTAACCACTAGACTAATAGGCCAGCCAATTAATATAATTCAGAAATGAGTACGAATTGATTAGGCCTTAACAATTGAGCCGTCACAATATTGGCCCGACCAATATAGTTGGAAAGAGTGCAGGCACATGATGACAATGACAATTATGTATTAAAATCTTATCCACAGTCAGAAGTCACATGGCCCATAGTAAAAAACGAACCATAGTATGCGAGAAGATGGCCCAACTCCCGCAGAGTCACAAATACAACCCTTATCTTAATGTCCTACAGTTATTACAGCGTTCAATTCTCTAAGTTAACTTTTATAAGGCACTTATACCACTGAAGCCATTTGCAGACTCTTACAATAAGATTATAGACATAAAGTCGATGTGAAATTGCTTGTGGAAATAGTTAGTTCTTACTTGGTATTGTGTAACAGTCAACTGCATCTCAATGGTAATACGTGCAGTAGGAAAACCGCCCTTAATAATACGACTTAAAGATGTTGTCAATTTCGAATTATTACCGATGTGGTTGACCATACTATACGTGACTGTAACATTTGTGATACAAAATATATTATTATGTCTTTTTCCTGGCTTCGATTCGATTTTCGAGTCAAGTAATCTGTTTCCTTTTATAGGGTTCCGTTACCAAATAGCAAAAAACGGAACCCTTATAGATTCGTCATGTCTGTCTGTCTGTCCTTCCATATGTCACAGCCACTTTTTTCCGAAACTATAAGAGCTATGCTGTTGAAACTTGGTAAGTAGATGTATTCTGTGAACCGCATTAAGATTTTCACACAAAAATACAAAAAAAAAAACAATAAATTTTGGGGTTCCCCATACTTAGAACTGAAACTCAAAATCTATTTTTTCATCAAACCCATACGTGTGTATCTACGAAAATGATATTGAGGTTTCTAATATCATTTTTTTCTAAACTGAAACCAAACCATTGCACGAGAGACACTTCCAAAGTGGTAAAACGTGGGTCCACCCCCCCCCCCTCCCGTAACTTCTAAAATAAGAGAATGATAAAACAAAAAAAAAATATATGATGTACATTACCATGTAAACTTCCACCGAAAATTGGTTTGAACGAGATCTAGTAAGTAGTTCTTTTAATACGTCATATAAATCGTAAACCTCAATTTACCTTTGATTCAATCAACTCAAATATAAAAATAAAACAAATAATTTCATAAACATAAACCTTATTCATAAACCGTGAATACCTACAGGTTTGTACGGAACCATCAGTGCGCGAGTCCGACTCGCACTTGGCAAGTATTTTTTTCTTTGGAATGGATATTGAGAGCCATCATACAAGAATCCGACGTGCCTCGGAAAGCACGTTAAGCCGTTGGTCCCGACTGACATTCGTAGATCTTCGACAGTCATTAAGGGTCGTCAGAAGCGCAAAGGTCTGACAATTATTCTTACCATACTAAAAGGTCGCGTTTTACCTAGTAACTGCATCATTATCATTTCAGCCGTAAGACGTCCACTGCTGGACTTAGGCCTCCCCCAATTTGGGGGTTTTGCCATAATCGCCATGCTTGGCAGGCGGGTTGGCGATCGCAGTATGGTGGTAAAATGCATAGAGAACGCTGCTGCCCATTCTCTAGTAAGTCCCTTAGTCGCCTTTTACGACACCCACGGGAAGATATGGGGTGGTGTTATTCTTTACGTCCGTCACCACACGGTGCGGTAGTTACTGCGTGGTGGAGGTCAAATAGGCTTTAAGTTCATGTAAATATTGATATTCAGCTCCTTCGTTTAGCTTTATATGAAACTAGCTTCTGCCCGCGACTTCGTCCGCGTAATTTTTTTTATTCCGTGCCCTTCCCGTTGCGTCGAATCGCCAACCCGTGCAATTTTCCCCGTTTTTGCAACATTTTTCATTACTTCTCCGCTCCTCTTAGCTGTAGCGCCATGTTATGTAACCTATAGTCTTCCTCGATAAATAGGCTACCCAACACAAGAAGAATTTTTCAATTTGGACCCTACTGGTCCCTTCCTGAGATTAGCGCGTTCAATCAAACAAACAAACAAACTCTTCAGCTTTATAATATTAGTATAGATAAATACTGATAAATTAATTTGAAGCCTTTATTTGAGATACCTTTATACCATTTATAACTCTACACGTGTCAAGTTTCATAGGTTCCAACAAAATTTATCCTTTGATTCGATATTCTACTTAACCCTTTCAGCACAATATTATCAAATTTCTCCTCAAATAACCATTTTGGGTAATAGCCAATGAACGGCTTTTCGATATTGGGATGAAAAAATAAAAAAAGAAATGAAAGTTATCAAAAGAGGAGACTGTTTATGGAAAGTAAATAAGGATGTTGTATAATGCTGTTTACTTTTTGTTAGGAATAAAAATAATAAATAGAATAGTACTCTAAAGTACAGACGCCAGCACTTGAAGCTACTACAATCTGTAAAATTTCTTTAATTGGTTTTCAACTTTAACGCTAAAGAATTAGGTTCAAGATTAATTGGGAAAATTTGACAGTTTCTTGATGTGCTGGCGTCTGTACATAAATGAAGTTTAAAGATTTTTTTCTTTCTTGCTTTTCTTTTCTTTCTTTCTTTTCTTTTTTCACATCTTCAACGGACTTCGTAGCACCAAGAGTTGAAAATCTAACATTAAAAGGGAAACTCCCTGTTAAATTTTCGACGATGAGATGTACTCTGTTGGATTTTCAATACTCGGTTCAGCACCAAGAGTAAAAAATCCAATACACGTAAAAATCCCACCGCGATTAAATTATGTCCGTATGGACGTCGACTTATTGCAAACACGTGTAAAAAAAACGCCCTAAACTTAAAAAGAGACTCATTATTATTATTTTTTAATTATGCGTCCGACATAAGGCTTCCGTGTGGTGTCAGACGTAAAGAATATCACAACCCCATTTCTTCCCGTGGGTGTCGCAAAAGGCAACTAGGGGACTTGCTAGAGAATGGGCAGCAGCGTTCACTATGCATTTTATCACTATACTGCAATCGCCAACCCGCCTGCCAAGCGTGGCGATTACGGCGAACCCCCTCGTATAGGGGAGACCTATGCTCAACAGTGGACGTCTTATGGCTGAAATGATGATGATGATGATGATGATGCATCAGAAGCTGTAAAACTTTTTATAGGATCTTAAACTTAAAAAATCGAACATCATTAAAAACCTACCTACTGTTAAAGGTAAACAAGATATAACCTCGTAAACTCACGAAAGCAACAAGCCATCAGTTGAACCGACAGAGCAATGTGTCACCTTTGAGAAGATCTACGGTAATATAAACAATAATATGGAATCTTGTCGGCGCAGAGATGCTGACGTCACAGGTTTAGGGCCTTGAAGACAGCGGAAACTTTATTAGGTGTGGGGCTCTAAGGGCGTAGCGTGCTTCTGGTGCTTGAAGCGTGTCGGCTCTGGCAAAAACTTGCGGTTCATGTTCTAATATTACCTTCATATTTATTTATTTAAATTGCTCGCACACAAAAAGGTACAAAGGCGGAATAAAAGCCTTAGGCATTCTCTACCAGTCAACCAAGGGTGGTGTAAAAATTACATGACAGGTGCTTTCTTTGAGAAGACCAACGTACCAATACACATAAAAAAATGTTAATTGTATGCGTTATACAAAACTTGTAGTGCCTATTAAAAACTGATCTCCTGTGTGGAGAATTTATGACGCTTTAAGAGATTATTTTGTTTATAGATTTTTTTTGGATTTTTATGTGTTCTTTTCTTCTTTGGCCAAAGAATTAGGATTGCCATTGAACGTTACTATGTAGCCAGACTTCTGGGCACGTTTCCGGATAATAGCGATGCGGTCGAGCATTTCAATTCCTAAGTTTGGTACGTTAAAAATAAGTATACGAATACCTGGTACATAAGTATACCTGGAATATAGTCATGTCAGAAACTAGTTCAGCTAAAAGCACTTTGAACGTGCCTAAAATAATACTTACAGCTGTAGACCTAAAAGTAACTTCTAAATCGTAAAATATGTTCCCTTTTTAACGGCGCCGCTCTAACAGGCTATAATTTATCGCTTTTGTCATAGCCTCCGTGTAATAGCCCAAATCGATCAACTACAGTACCTGATATTGATAGCCGGCCCAATATTACAACGGGATTTGGTGCGTGGTCCAAAATTTCCGACTATAAAAGAAGATTCATCATTCATAATTTCAGTCAAGGACGTCCACTCATTCGCTGGTCCATAAATTCAAAGTTGCTCAGCGAGCTATGGAACGAGCTATGCTTGGAGTATCTCTGAGGGACAGAATCCAGAATGAGGTGATCCGGCAGAGAACCAAAGTTATCGACATAGCTCAAAGAATTAGCAAGCTGAACTGGCAATGTGCCGGCCACATTAGCCGTAGAACCGATAACCGTTGGGGTAGACGTGTTCTTGAGTGGAGACCGCGAATCGGCAAATGTAAGGTAGGACGCCCTCAGGCTAGGTGGAGCGACGATCTTCGCAGGGTGGCTGGTAGCAGCTGGATGAGAGTTGCCGAGAATCGGGCTGAATGGCGTGCAATTGGAGAGGCCTATGTCCAGCAGTGGACTGCTATAGGCTGATGATGACGTCCACTCTTAGGCATAAGCCTCGCCCAAGCACCGCCACTTCGACCAGTCCTGTGATCCTTGCATCCAGGTGATTACTGCAGTCTTCACCAGGTAATCGGTCCATGTTTTGGGAGGCCTACTAACGCTACGCCATCCAGTACGCGGTCGCCAATCCAGGACCTTCCAACCCAGTCATCATCTGCCTAGAATTTTCCAACTGTGTTGGGGTCAGCTTCCAGTCTATTTGAATGCAGCTAAATACCAGTATTTAACATGGAGCGACTACCTTTCTAACCTCTACAACCCAGATACTGGGTTAAATGGCACCCTTTGGTAAGACTGAATCAGAGTTTCGAGCTTCTAAAGACTGGTAAACACTATCTAAGATCTACGAATGGCAGTCGGGACCAACGGCTTAACGTGCTTGCCACGGACGCACGGAGGGGTCTTGCTTTGTAAAGATGGTTACCCATCCACGCACCAATCACGGCAAGCTTAAAATGGTCATCGACGAATATAATTGCGCGCGGAGAAATCACGCTTTGGGGTACGTTTCCCGCGCACCAGAGCGTGATGTTTGGGATATTCCACTAAATCCACAAAGTAGTTACAATGACACAAAATGTGTCGTTTGACTTTTCCAACATAGCAGACATTGAAACAGTTAAAAGACACAACAGTTGAATCAGCAGCGACAGAAACAATGTAATTGTAGATGCTGCAGTAACTCAAACAAGGTGTTTGAAACACAGAAAAAAATATTCATCATACTACAATTACTACTTTTATTGTGTGGTATTGGCTCGCAATAAAGTGAGAGTAAGGGAATAATTTGTAAAAAATAACTACTTATCATACCCATAAAGTAGTTGCAAATTAGCTGGCTACATACCAAAGAGCTTATTCGACTGTAGATGCTTCGATTTCCTAGATATATGCACTCTTCGGCCGCGTGTCCACGGTAAGAAAAATCGCCGGTTCTATGCAAGAATTCATCATCATCATCATCATCATTTCAGCCGTAAGACGTCCACTGCTGGACTTGGCCTCCCCCAATTTGGGGGGCTTTGTCATAATCGCCACGCTTGGCAGGCGGGTTGGCGATCGCAGTATGGCGGTAAAATGCAAAGAGAACGCTGCTGCCCAGTCTCTGGTAAGTCCCTTAGTCGCCTTTTACGACTCCCACGGGAAGAAATGGGGTGGTGTTATTCTTTACGTCCGGCACCACACGGTACAAGAATTCGTGTCTTTTCTACTCACGACTAGTGTACACTGCGTCGGCGCTGCACAAGACAAAAATCTTGTCTGCGCCAGACACGACGCGATCTGTAGGGGGCGGGGGGCGGTGTGTACAGTGCACATGAGATCGTTTGAACGTGTGGACCTGTGTTGTTTACGACAGTTTGTTTACGTTTTTATAAAATGCTTGTTTCACTTTTAACTTTAATAGAGGATCGACCCGTTTTGTGGGATAAAACTTTGGACATTTAACATAAACGGCGTACTTTTCCTCATACTGTCGCAGTTCAAAGTAGAAGTTAGCAAACTATTTTTTTTGACTTAATATAGGATGCACCCAGTATTTTCTCTTGGAGTTAGTTTACTTTTAAATGTTTCTATACATATAATATTATAAATAGGCCATCACCACTTTTTTTTTTTGCTTTGTATTCCACATTATTTCCAACATAATTGTTACAACACGAACACAACACGATGTACACCCTACAATGTCTTAACCATGACTGAACGAATCAATTCGTACCGTGTACATACTAGATTTTTTCTTGTCTGCAACAGACACGACATTCTTTCGTGCACAGACCCGACAAAATTCTTCTCATATACATGAATATTTTTATCTTGTCTGTAGCCGACACGAACGTTTCTTACCGTGGACACGCGGCCTTCCGCTCCTCAAAAACCCCTTGTCCCACACCCAAAACATGTGTCGAAACAGATAGCATCCCGGAGTGACAGACAGCTGAGTCAAAAACTGGCCAAGTGCGAGTCGGACTCGCGCACCGAGGGTTCCGTACAAACCTGCAGGAATTCACGGTTTATGCATAAGGTTTAACTACACTCAGCGGACATACAGTGACCTACGCGTTCAATATAACAATGCACTGAGAGTGCTGCTGCGGCTGCCGTGGCGTAGTAGTGCGTCAGGGATGTTTGCAGATAATAATATTGATGGTTTTGCCGCCATTATTAGAAAAAGGTGTGCATCCCTGATGACTCGTGTTCGCGGCAGCACCAACAGTATTCTCAGTGTATTCGCAGATCGGTGGGATTCCTCGATGCTGCGGAGATGGATGCGGCTCCATGCTGAATTTTAATTTATATGTTTGTACCTGTGTATGTAATCTACTAACACTAGACGTTAAGAAAAATTGTTACTAACCCTATGGACTCCGGTCTGAAATAAAAATATTCTATTGTTTATGAAATTGAATGTTTTTTTTTTAATTTTTATATTTGAGTTGACTGAATGAAAGGTAACTACTTACTAGATCGCGTTCAAACCGATTTTCGGTGGAAGTTTACATGGTAATGTACATCATATATTTTTTTTAGTTTTATCATTCCCTTATTTTAGAAGTTACGGGGGGGGGGGGGGGACACACATTTTACCACTTTGGAAGTGTCTCTCGCGCAAACTATTCAGTCTAGAAAAAAATGATCAGAAACCTCAATATCATTTTTGAAGACCTATCCATAGATACCCCACCCGTATGGGTTTGACGAAAAATTTTTTTTTTAGTTTCAGTTCTATGTATGGGGAACCCCAAATATTATTGTTTTAAAAAAAAAATGATATTAGAAACCTCAATATCATTTTTGAAGACCTATCCATAGATACGCCACACGTATGGGTTTGATGAAAAAAAATTTTGAGTTTCAGTTCTATGAATGGGGAACCCCAAATATTATTGTTTTTTTTTTCTATTTTTGTGTGAAAATCATAATGCGGTTAACAGAATACATCTACTTATCAAGTTTCAACAGCATAGATCTTATAGTTTCGGAAAAAAATGGCTGTGACATACTCGGACAGACAGACAGACAGACAGACATGACGAATCTATAAGGGTTCCGTTTTTTGCCATTTGGCAACGGAACCCTAAAAAGGGTCCCTTAAACCGATGTTCTGCAATGGACCCGAGAGAAAAACATCTGAGCTACAAGTGTATGCTTAGGTCAAGGATTTTGATCCACATCTGTTTTGTAGGTCTCATTTCCTTTGTGGAATTCGAGGTGTGTGATTTTTCCGTGTACCATTCCTGATTTGGTATAGCTGTAATCAGAACCTCATCAAGGTTGAACGCATCAAGGTATCATACTTGAGTGTAGCGGATAGAGGAGTCTATTATAATATCCTAAAGATACCAAGGAGGGGCTCATTGCTAAATAATAACAGCCACACGGATCCATTACATATCGAGACCTCTCGGTGCTCGTCACGGCTGCAATACGTTAATATTTGACAGTTGTGACGGATAATCAGGAGCCCAAAACTCTGTCTTACAAAGGGGATCACGATCACGTTGACATGTTGGCCAGGAACTTGGTTGTGAAGGTCAGATAGGCAGTCACTCCATGAGAACTACTGCTCTAACTCGAACTCGAACTACCAGCTGCATCTGGTCTGATGGTGATGATGATTCTAAGGGAACAGCGACAGGTCATCAAAATTAAGTCACAGAGCTGGGTCAAGCCGGGTCGACACAAAGTAGATGAAAGCTGAACTTACAGACGCGAATTATTTTTGAGGTTCGCCTTTTAATGCTGTTTGAAAATAGTATAGTAAGTTTTAGTTCTAAATACGTTAGTACGACCTCGAAAAAGGTAGTGGACTGCTAGGGTCGCGAGATTTGTTCGAAAGAGATACAGTGGTCCTCCATATGGGCAACTGAAGGAACACGGGTGGTTTATAGTCAGTAAAAGTCTGACATGCCCTTCCGCTCCACCCTAGAGCGGGAAAAGTCTTTTGATGATTTCCCACCCACAAAAAAAAGAAGAAAACAGTGATGGCAGGTACAAAGCCACTTGCAAACTACGCATTACAGTCACGCAAAATCCTGCATCGCGCAAGAGAAGTTTACCGCGCAACTAGCATTTACGTACCTACATATATAACGTCCCGACCTCAATGTTCGGGTATTTGCCTACCAGACATAACTCTCGTCTGGTGGCAGGATTCTCTCTTTTATATGGAGGTTGAATGAATTTTACACCCTGTTCTATTGTATCTATATAAAGACCGTGCTGGTCTTGACGCCAAAGGCGATGCACGAAGATTTTTAAAGCCGAATTTTCTAGTGTCATTTGAATCAGCACATAAAACATATATATGCATCTGACAACTACTAAACAGACGCAATTTAAGCAGATCCATAACTTATAACCACTTTAGCAGTAGTCGCCAATTCATTATTTGAATAATCGAATTGAATAATTTATGCCTGAAAATTTCAATACCGCAGAAATCGTTTTATTCATTTTGATAATTGATTCTGTGGATCGAATGCCATTTCAATCTAAATGTATTAATTGTGTTGATAGTCTGGGAAAAATGGTTTTCCCATAGTTCCTGGAAAAGGGAGGCAGATTTCGCACAAGTATAAATAAATGTAAGACTATCTATTATGAATACTTCATAATTTGATTATAATACTAATTTAATGTGAATTCACTCGCATGCCTAGTTAGTTCCTATTAAATTTGAACAGGTAACATGTGGATAACGTTGTGAGTTACACGTACACTATTAACTTTATATAATAGGTTGGGGAAAAAGTTTCTCCGCATTTTTTTAAGAAAATTCAAAACAGTTTTTAATAAAGTTTATTTACATTTAACTAAAGTATGTAGGTACCATTTTGTTCGATAACTTTTAGCCATCTTGTAGGTAGGGACATGATCATTGGAAATTTTGGGACTTCTGGTCAAAATACCGCGACAAGTGGTTTTGGCAGTCCATGTGATGTCTTCGTGATGTTAACCTGACACTGCCTAAAGAATTCTGAAGAGACCGAAACAGGTGGAAATCTGAAGGTGCAAGGTCAGGACTATACGGCGGATGCATTAACACCTCCCAGCCAAACTCTCTTAATTTTTGTTGGGTGGCTAAAGATGTGTGAGGTCTAGCGTTATCATGATGAAAAACCACACCCCTTCTGTTGATTAATTCCAGCCGCTTTCTCTCAACTTCTTGCTATAATCTCATCAGTTGTTCGCAGTAGAGTTCAGAATCGATGGTCCTGCCTGGTGGTAACAGCTCGTAATGAATAATGCCCTTCCAATCCCACCACACACACAGCATCACCTTGTTGCGAGTTAACCCGGGTTTCGCCACAGTCTGTGAAGCCTGACCGGCCTTTGACCACAACCTTTTTCGCACGTTCTTGTCATACGTGATCCACTTTTCATCGCCAGTTATCAGCTTCTTCAAAAATGGTTCGGTTTCATTACGTCGTAATAAAGAATCACAAATGAGTACACGGTTCATTAGGTTTCTTTCAGTGAGCTCGTGAGGTACCCAAATGTCGAGGTTTTTTGTGTACCCAGTTTTTTTCAAATGCGCCAAAACTGTTTTGTGGTCAATTTCCAGTTCTTTAGCTACGTCGTAACTACTGGTATGCCGATCTTGCTCCACTTTTTCAAAAATGGCATCCATTTTATCCGTAATAGGGCGACCAGAGCGACGTGCATCTTTGACATCAAAATTTCCGGATTGAAAACGCTTAAACCAAATTTGTGCTACTCTCACAGACACCACACTAGGTCCATAAACATCGCAAATTTTTTTCGTGGCTTGCGTTGCATTTTTACCTTTTTTGTAGTAAAATTTTAAAATGTGTCGAATTTCTTCATTAGATTCACTCATCTTGACGGTACGAAAAACAAATGAAAATCACACATTTTCCTAATTTGAATTTGGAATTATGTTCTTTAAAATTTAAACTTTCAATGATACCAAAACCAGCCAGATACAAATAGTAAAGCCAAAGAGATTTTATTACAAGTTCATACATACTATAATGCGAAAAGACTTTTTCCCCAACCTAATATTAAGGAACTTTTGTGTAACTGTTTGTTTTCCCAAAGAAATAAATTATAATGTTTAATCAGGAATCCGCTGGATGCGGGAATCAAGAAAACTGGTCGAAGTATAATATTTATGGTACCTTATTTTTTAAGTAAAGCTTCTTTACGCACGCTTGACTTCGGCAGTAAGCTGGTGAATACGTGACGAGAGCGTTACGAAAAGTGTGATCGGGCGTAGCGAACGAAAATTGAGAAAGAGATATAAGTTAGTGAAGATAGAAAAAGAGAGAGTTACTTTTCGTATATTACTGTAGGGGCAAGAGAGAGAGGTGCGAGCACACATTTTCTTTCTCTCTTTCTCTCATAGCTAGTTACGTTTCATATATCTAATACATAGTGCAGGCCTGTTGTCTGTATCACACTGTAGGAACAAGAGAGAGAAGTACGCGCGCACATTTTCTTTCTCTCTTCCTCTCATCGCCAGTGCATGAGTTTATACATCAGTCGTGTGATCTAAAGCACACTCGTGTTTTGATTGCATATTGTACGTAAACCAACCAACCATTGATTAAAATAAAGCAAAGAAAATAAATGATTATTCGGACACACCTTTGGTATTCCTATTTTGAGCCTACAAACTTGATTGACTATTTGAAAACTGTTTTTTCCTCAAATTACGTAAATATCTTGTTTGTTCCAATTCTCGGAACCGTAGGTCATTCAATTATCTCAAGAGACAGCCTACGCTTTCAAAAACTTTCGGAATAACTCAACTGAACGTAGAATGTCTAAAATTAGTATAAGAAAGACGTCTTAGGAGAACTTGTAATTGGAGACGTAAACATACACCCACGGAGAAAGAAAAGTTAGGTGTAAATATTATTCTTAGGCAACGCTTCCACTTAAGCCGGATTCACATTACTCTGTTCTGTCGTGACGCCAGCGCCATCTGCAGGGCGAACATAACCTCTGTAATAGGCTTGAGTCACGCATTTTGTCACGGTTTGAGCTCCCAAAATGTGATAAAAATGTGTGACTCAATCCGATCACAGTAGATCGTGCTCGCCCCGCTGACGCAGTGTGAGCCAATCAAATCTTGTTGTGATTTGACGTAGTCCCGAACAGAGTAGTTTGATTAGAGTGTCCTACGTCACAAGTAGTTACAACACAACACGACACAGTAACGTTGACTTTACTGTCGTGACTTTGTCACGCCTGATTGTCGTCCCGTTCAAAGCTGGCATCTTAGTTGCTAGTTTTAATGATGAAAGTACATACATTTATCAAGATCAAGCTCACATCATTATCGTTTGTTGATGTTTATAATTGTAAGCCATGCGCATTCGATTGCGATTTAACTATGGTTCTTCTGCTTACATTTGTGCCTCTAAACATTATGGACCCTGAAACGACTAGTTGTACAAGGTAAAAAAAAAATCGTCAGGAAACAATGTGAACGGAACTTTAGAATGTAATAAAAGAAAATGTTAATAAATTCCGAACAAACTCTGGAGAAGGAATATGTATCATCATCATCTGTCTAGCTTCATTTCAGCTACATTGGGAGACGTGTGTCTAACGAATATGTTTGTACCAGTATTTCACATAGAGCGACAGTAATCTGACCTTAGCAACGTAACTTCGACATTTACCGCTTATCTCGTAAGATCTATTTAAGGTGACCGACTGGGTGAAATTACTATCATATGATGAAACAGAAAAATTGTGAAAACTTGAAACTTACCTGGACCAAACACACGGTCTCACTCACACACGTTTACTAACACATACTTATACTCACACATAACCTCACTCATACAACCACTCCACATTATACCACTACTCAAAATGTACTTGAATACGGGGCTTTTGGCTACCTTGTACGTGTGCATTTTTCTTTTTTGTAACTATTTTTTATTTCATGTTGTGCGTTTTGTTTGTGCAGAATAAACTATTTTTCTTTCTTCTTTCTTTCTTTACACATTTAGTTTTTCTATTATCAAAATTTAAATTCAAAAATCAAACTGTACCCATGTCTTGTGTCTCGAAAAATGTGTTTCATATGTTTAGACGGGCGTTAATAGCTGCGACACAGTTTATAATTTTTGTAGCTATCATCGTTTCTATTGTAATCTATGTCAGTGTGTTTTTGTTCCTAAATAAAAATTATAGGTACTTAAAAAAAAAACCTTGGTAATACTGACATACGATTGAAAATATGACTCGAGTTTCCTAGTAATACGATGACTGCGGGGAGAACAAATGAAAGTTGTGTCGAGCATACAACGAGTCAAAATGACACGACTTGCTAAGCGACGCACAACGGACGGAACGGCGCAAATAACGCTTGACTCAAGTCTCATTGCTGGCTGCAAAACGGTATCTGGCAGATAGAAGACCTTAGTCTCAGCAGTGGTAATAGTAATCAGACTTCAACTTTGGATTTCGTTTTGGTTTCGTATCTATACTATACTAATATTATAAAGCTGAAGAGTTTGTTTGGTTGAACGCGGTAATCTCAGGATCTGCTGATCCGAATTATTTTTTTGCTGTATAGCCTATTTATTGAGGAACGCTATAGGCTATATAACATCACGCTACAATCAAAAGGAGCGGAGGAGAAACGAAAAATTGATGAAAACTGGTAGGCAATTCGATGCGACGGGAAGGGTCAGGGGGGCAAAAATTTGACGCGGACGAAGTCGCGGGCTCAAGCTAGTAATCTATACAAGTAATTCGTGAGCTAACTACACACAAAGGACATACAGCGCTCTGAGCGTTCAATACAATGATGCATTCAGGGTGTTGATGGGGTTGCCGTGTAGTGCTTCCAACCTGTTTCCAGGCAGGAATAGAGCCTTCCACGCCATCATGCGCAATCGTTGCGCCTCCATCATGCGCAGGGTACGCGCCAGCCCCGACTGTATCCTGCTATAGCAGATAGGTGGAACAGCCCCATACAAGGGTATTGGATACGCCTACATGGCACTATTGCGTATTAAAAATATGGTAAGTTTTGATTCTCTGGTTGTCTCGTTTCTAAGTCATTTTTATATTAGACTAGCTGACCCGACAGACGTTGTCCTGTCTCTTTGATATTTGAGCACGCATTCTGTCAATTCTATGTCAAATGTCATAATGTTACAATAAAAAGTTTATATTGTCCTATTATATGGTTGTTAAGTATTCTTAAATAAGTGTTCTTAAATTTTCTAATTTTCCGGGATTTTTTTTTAATTTTTTTCTTTCATTAGAACCTTCTCCTGACAATTACAAACACAACAACAACAAAAAAAGTGAACTCGGTCCAGCCGTTCACGCGTGATGGCGTGACCAAGGGAAATAGGGATTCATTTTTATATATATAGATAATAAGCAAAATGTTAATATGTTATTTGTGATTTCCTGACTATGATTATATGTAAGTTAAAACGCTTTCCCATGATAATATTTAAATGATCTTGTAAAACAGGGCTTCTTCTCTCCTATCCTTTAGCTGTGCCTTACAGGGTCCACAATGCTCAAAAAATATATAGTTACCACCTAAGTACACGTTATGGTAAAGCAATAATGATATGGAGTATAGCGTTAAGGGCCTTATCAAGGTTTATTTTTTATAACCGTCAAATAGTTTTTTTCTCTCAAAGGACCATGTTTTCCACCAAAGAAACTTCGTAAATTTTCAAATAACTTGGAAACTTCAGACCACCACATAACCACAACCAAAACTAAACCTTATCCTTCAAAGTTAAAATATAATTCAGTTTGACACCTTCATGGACTTTCCTATCAATTAAGGTAGTTGTCTTTAATCTGTTTACCCGTTCGCTCAAGTTCCTGTAGTCTGTACACGGTAAATGTTTTGTTTGTTAAGTAATCAAGGTAATTCGGATACTATCGTGTATATTAATTAGGCTCGAAATCCTTTAGTGTGAATGGTGAATAGGAAAAAGGCATTGTGGTTGTACAGACGCTAGCACATCAAGGTACTCGAAACTGACGAATTCTGCGAATCAGTCTTGAACCTAATGCTTTAACACTAAAGTTCAAAATCTATTAAAGAAATTTTACAGATTGTAGTAGTTTGATGTGCTAGCGTTTGTACTTATACAGGGTGTCCAAGAACCTGGCGTCCAACTGGATTCCCACGATGCCCCAAGTTCTAACAGTACTCAGAAAAATATTTTAAAAAATCCACCCCATGTACTTACAGAATTATACTGATTTCAAAAAAAAAGGGGAAATGAGCACCCTGTGACATACTTTTGAATGCTGTGACTGCTAATGCTGATAATTTCGATATTTCTTGGAGGTTTTGTAATCTAGGGTATTGCTGTGTCTAAATAGAATGTAAAAATAAAGTACTTATTGTACCATTTTAAAATAAAATATTATTTTAACTAAAGGTGATATGGAAAACTATTGAATTTCGCAACTTTGACCGACTGTAGTGTAAAAAAAATGTACCAAAATAGTATGGCAAGTGACGTCAAATTTTGACGCGTTTATTCTTCTTTTTAAAAAGGTATAATACTTACACATTAATTTGAAAAAAAAAATTTTTGATAATATTTTTACTCAACAACCCAATTTTTACGATGTCTTACAGAATTCTTAGAAAGAAAAATTTACGACGAATTGAATCTAACCTCTAAAGAATTACTATTGTATGCTCATAAAAATAACAACAGGCCTCTCAAAAAACAGGTTAGACCGTAAGGGACGGTATGTGCATGCATCTCACCATAGTGATTCGTTATTACAACAGGAGGGAGCAAGACAGAAACTATCTTTGCGATTTGCTGGTTCTTCTTTATGGTACCCCATTATTCAGGTAAGAGTGAGGGAGAAAAAGGTTAGAGGTGCGAGTGAGATAGATAGTGACGCTATCTGGGATCGTGCTATTTAGGATAACAGTACGGTCAGTACGCGTCACTGCCTCCTGCCGTTACTACGCACCTCTCTCTTATTGTTACCATTGATCACGTACTACGATTTAAAGCTTTGTTTATTGGACTCGATTACTCTTTGTGCTCTGGACTTTGAAACGAACTCTTTACGACGACCTTTGCCTGTGTTTGGACAGTTTGTGTTTTGTGTGTGCTACCATGGCGACCTACACTCCGCAAGAATACGCAAATATGCACTACATTTATGGAGAATGTAGAGGTAATGGACGAGCTGCAGCGAGACTTTACAGAGAAAGGTATCCGAGGGCTACGCGATATCCCGACCATCGAGTTTTCATTAATGTGCACAGATCACTATGTGACGGGCGGTTCCCCAATCAAGTAGCTGGTGAAGGACGACCCGTAAATGACTTCATACGCGATGAAGTTTTAGAGGCGGTGTCGGCAAATCCAAGCATCTCTGTGCGAGGAATAGAAGCTGATACGGGGATACCGAAGAGCACAGCACACAGTATTCTCCAAAAAGAAGAATATCATCCGTACCACGTACAGCGAGTGCAAAGTCTTTTACCTCGAGACTATCCGAGCCGAGTCGCGTTTTGTGAAACAATCCTGCAAAAACATCGAGAAGACGAAAACTTTATCGACAAAATTTTGTGGTCAGATGAATCAACATTTAAGAAGGATGGCTACATGAACCTACACAACTTGCACGAGTGGCATGTGGAAAATCCGCACTTGATGCGAGAAGATAGATCCCAGTACCGGTTCAAAGTGAACATGTGGACCGGTATTCTCTGTGGGAATATTATTGGTCCATTTGAGATGCCCGAGAATTTGACTGGCGAATCATATTTAAATTTTCTTCAAAATGATTTGCCAAACTTACTAGAAGAGACCCCACCAGATATGTGGTTCCAACACGACGGCTGTCCAGCACATTTTCGCGTATCCGTTAGAGAGTTTTTGGACGAGCAATACCCGAACAGGTGGATTGGGCGATCAGGAACAATCCCGTGGCCAGCCCGCTCACCTGACTTAAATCCGCTGGATTTTTTTTTCTGGGGAACTATGAAGGAGCTCGTTTATGCGAAGCCCATTAATGACATCGCTGACCTTCGTGAGAAGATAACACAAGCAGTGCAGGTGATACGTCAAAAAAGTTACTCGCGAAACATAAAGCGGTCCTTTTTAAGGAGAGTGAGAGCTTGTATTGCCGCGGGTGGTCAACATTTTGAACATTTATTGTAATAAAATATCTTTAAACTAACATTCTTTGCTTTTATTCTACTGGGAACCCATCTACCTGTGTGTATTTCCTTCTTGCTCACTCTTGGAACCGAAGTAAATAATAGTAGTAACATAACAGTTTCTAAGATAAGAAAGGGTCCGACAGTTACCGTTAGTAGGTAGGCACTTCGTAAAAATTGGGTTGTTGAGTAAAAATATTATCAAAATTTTTTTTTTCAAATTAATGTGTAAGTATTATACCTTTTTAAAAAGAGGAATAAACGCGTCAAAATTTGACGTCACTTGCCATACTATTTTGGTACATTTTTTTTACACTACAGTCGGTCAAAGTTGCGAAATTCAATAGTTTTCCATATCACCTTTAGTTAAAATAATATTTTATTTTAAAATGGTACAATAAGTACATTATTTTTACATTCTATTTAGACACAGCAATACCCTAGATTACAAAACCTCCAAGAAATATCGAAATTATCAGCATTAGCAGTCACAGCATTCAAAAGTATGTCACAGGGTGCTCATTTCCCCTTTTTTTTTGAAATCAGTATAATTCTGTAAGTACATGGGGTGGATTTTTTAAAATATTTTTCTGAGTACTGTTAGAACTTGGGGCATCGTGGGAATCCAGTTGGACGCCAGGTTCTTGGACACCCTGTATACCATGCTCATCAAATCAAATCAAAATATTTTTATTTGCTATCAAAATATTTTAATCATCATACAAAGATCAATTTTTAACCGACTTCAAAAAAGGAGGAGGTTTTATTATAAGACCTTCGTGCATTAAAAGTATACCTATTAACTACTTATAAGCCTGCTAGCACAATACAAATATGGACAGTACAGAAACTACGAGCAAACGTTGGAAAAGGCATACTCATACAGACGCGCGATCCACGAGACCCCTATGCGATAGTTGCGGTGCTGTTAGATGCGGTTGCCGTATTGAGGTTCCATAGAAATACTTTTTAATTTTACTAACACTAAAAGACACAATGGAGTGTAGGTATTATTTCAACAAATAGGCATTGTTTCCATACTGTCCATATTTATACTGCGCTACTAGCTACAAGTCGTCGGTCCACCGGCCCACGCTACGCTTGCCGATACGCGGTCTCCACTCCAGGACTCGTCTGCTCCATCGGCCATCGGCAGCCCACTGCCACTTCAGTTTGCTCACTCTGCGAGCTATGTCGGTTACTCCAGTTCTTTTCCGGATAACTTCATTTCTGATTTTATCCTTCAAAGAAACTCCGAGCATAGCTAGGTGAACGAACTACTTAAAGAAAGTGGCTGGGGCAAACTGGATGCGGAATGCGGAGGACAGGATGTTGTGGCGCAATATGGGAGAGGCTTATGTCCAACAGTGGACTGCGATAGGCTGAGTTGATTGATTGATTGACTAGCTACAAGACATGTCACGCCGACGAAGTCGCGGGCTTGCGTGACATGTATTTCTTAACATAAAATATACCGGATGACATTTTTTACCGTCTCGACCTTCATATGGTGTGTTGTGTAACTAGAATAGAAGGCAGGAAGGCCTTTAGATTCATCGTAGGTGACTAAAGGAGCGCGGGACGCGGGTGGAAAGGGATGCGTGTGCGGCTCGTGCGCCTGCGAAAGATCAATGAGGCCGCCTATCGGCCGGCTTCACATGGTAGGACCGCGCTCCGAAATCAATGATACATGCCGCGCATTGAGTAGGGTGCGTATCATTTGAGTTTCGATAGATTTTAATTTTTTTGTTTTTTTTTCCAAATTTCTGTTTTTGTTGTTCTAGTATGAAAATGTTACTTTAAATGTGTAGTACTTATTGCTAGATCAATTTAATTACATGTTATTCAAAAATAAAAATAATAAAAAAAAATATGCCAAAAGCTCCACTCCGTTCACATATTACCCCCATTTTTTTTCAAGACGCTAAAAAAAGTCACCCAGTATACTATAAATAAATAATAAATAAATATCTTAGGACAACCAACACACCGTTATCTGATCCCAAACTAGGCAGAGCCTGTACTATGGCAACCAGACAACTCATGAACATACTTATACAGGATGTCCAAGAACCTGGCGTCCAACTGGATTCCCACGATGCCCCAAGTTCTAACAGTACTCAGAAAAATATTTTAAAAAATCCACCCCATGTACTTACAGAATTATACTGATTTCAAAAAAAAAGGGGAAATGAGCACCCTGTGACATACTTTTGAATGCTGTGACTGCTAATGCTGATAATTTCGATATTTCTTGGAGGTTTTGTAATCTAGGGTATTGCTGTGTCTAAATAGAATGTAAAAATAAAGTACTTATTGTACCATTTTAAAATAAAATATTATTTTAACTAAAGGTGATATGGAAAACTATTGAATTTCGCAACTTTGACCGACTGTAGTGTAAAAAAAATGTACCAAAATAGTATGGCAAGTGACGTCAAATTTTGACGCGTTTATTCCTCTTTTTAAAAAGGTATAATAATAATAATAATAATATAAGCCTTTATTCAGACACAGAAATTTACATAGTTTGAACTCTTAATCTACTGACTCTGACGAGTCGGTGACACCAACAACCCGGTATGTTTGCCCAACTTTGGCAAAGGCCTCCTCCATCTCTTTCCACTCTGTTCTATTTTGCGCTCTCCTAGTCCATGTTTTCCCTGCTATCATTTTTATTTCATCTTCCCATCTTCGAAACTGTCTTCCTCGATTTCTTTTCCTATTTCTTGGGTACCAAAATACTATGCTTTTGTTCCACTTTTCAATGCCTCTGACTATATGACCTGTCCATTTCCACTTTAGTTTCTTTATTCTGTTTGTTACGTCTTCAATTTTTGTGCATCTTCTGATAGTTTGGTTCCTTACTCTGTCAGACTTCCTTATATTCAGCATGCTTCTTTCCATTGCTGTCTGGCACGTTTCAAGTTTATTGTATTGCGCTTTAGTGAGGGCCCAAGTCTGGCACCCATATGTTAACACTGGGAGTATGCAGGTGTTATATAGTTTTGTTTTGACGGTTAACTTAGTTTCTTTGTTCTTCATTATTTCTTTTAGCCCCCAGTAACATTTCCATGCTTTCCCAATTCTGGTATCTATCTCTTTTGACATTATATCAGTCATTGAGATTTGTTGGCCTAGGTAGGTGTACTCCTTCACGAACTCAACTACCTCGTCGTTAATAATGATGGTGTCTTCTAATGCGTTTGTCATGGCTTTAGTTTTGGAAGTGTTCATCGTTAGACCTATCTTACGACTTTCGTTATCCAGGTCTATGAGCATGTTTTGTAGATCGTCTTTTGAAGTGGCGAATAATATAATGTCGTCAGCAAATCGTAGGTGTGAAAGTTGTTCACCGTTTATGCTTAATCCATACTCATCCCACTTTAATTTTCGGAAGATTTCTTCTAATACAGCTGTGAATAGTTTAGGTGATAGCGGGTCTCCTTGACGTACACCTCTATTTATTTTTAATAGTTTTCCCTCTTTTTCCAATTTTATTCTGGCTGTACAGTTGGTATATATATTCTTTAAAATGCGAATGTACTTGTGTTCGACTCCGTGGTTCTTTAGGGAGTGCCAAATACAGTCGTGCTCTATTGAGTCGAATGCCTTGTTGTAGTCGATGAAGCAGCAGTAAAATGGCACCTTAAATTCTTTGTTCTTCTCGAAAATTTGTCGTACAGTATGGATGTGGTCCAATGTTGAGTAGCCCGCCCTGAAGCCAGCCTGCTCTTTGGGCTGATTTTCGTCCAGAGTTCTAGTTATTCGCCACAGAATTACTTTTGCAAAAACTTTGTAGATATTAGACATTAAGCTTATTGGCCTATAATTGTTCATTTCATTCCTGTCGCCCTTTTTATGGAGTAGGATGATTGTCGAAGTTGTCCATTGCGTTGGTATGTTTTCGGTGTACAATATATCGTCGAAAATGCATTTTAGAACTGGTGCAATTTCGTTTTTGCAGTCTGCAAGCAGTTCGTTGCTGATTTCGTCGGGGCCGGGAGCTTTATCCATCTTTTGTGTTTCTATTGCCTTGTTTATTTCTTCTATTAATATTGGTGGTACATTGTCGCTATTATTTAAGTCAATATTATCTTTTTGTTTCTTGCTCGAATAAAGGTTTTCGTAGAAATTTGTTGCTATTGATAGTATATCAGATCTTTTTGTGTTTGTCTTACAGAATTGATCTTTCATATTAGGTATCCAGTTTGTCATGTTAGATAAAAACTTAAGAGCCTTTTTTATACCTCCAGACTTGTTAATGTGTTTTTCAAAAGTGTTTAGTCTAAGGAATTCACGGTCTCTTCTCATTTGGATTTTTATCTCTTTGCTTGTTTTACCTATTTGTTTCCTGATAGTCTTTGTTTTGGTTTCCATACTGATTAATTTTGATCTTTTTTCTAGAAGTTCGATCACTTTTCCTGATAAGTGTCTTTTATCTTGTGATTTATCCTTGTCGCTAGTTTCCGATCTTGCTGTCAGTATTTCGTGTATTATGTTGTATTTTTGTTGAGTGTTTAAGTCCTGAAGATATGGTTGTGTCACAGATTTGAGACTTTCCTTGATATTAGCTATTCTTGCTTTGTTGTTTAGTATTGATGTTTTGACTTTGAAGGGGCGACTTAGTTTTGAACTAGATGATATGTTCAGGCGAGCTCTGACCATTCTATGGTTGCTGTTGAAGTTTAAATTGGCGATTGTGCCACAATCCTCAAATGATTTGGGCCTATTCGTTAGAAAATAGTCTATTTCATTTCTATATCGGCCATCTGGCGATACCCATGTCCACCTTCTGGAAGCTCTTTTTTTGAAAAGGCTGTTCATTATTTTCATGTTGTTTTCAAAAGCCATTTCCAACAATTTTTGCCCGTTTCTTGTTCTTTTCCCGCTGCTGTAAGGACCTAGTACAACATCTTCTCCATTCCGTGGTGTTCCAACTCGTGCATTGAAATCACCCATTATAATGCAGTTTTTGTGTGTGTGTTCTTTTATGGCGGTGTTAAGGGATGAGTAGAAGGAGTCAATTTCTAATTTAGTTGACTGCTCAGTTGGGGAGTATATTTGCACTATAGACCATGATTCTTTGCTTGGAGGAATCTCAATATTCAGTATAGCGATTCTGTCTGATATACCTATTATTTCTACAATAGAGTTCTTGAGTTCTTTCTTAATTAAAAATCCAACTCCATGTCTTCCTGGAGTTTCACCTTTATGATACAATATGACTTGACGGTATTCTTCAATGGCTTCGCCATTCCTTCTTACTTCGCTCAAACCGATGATGTCCCACCTAATATCTTCTAAAGAATATAACAATTCTTGTAAGCTCTCTTCGGTCCTTAGGGAAAGTGTGTTGTATGTAGCTATATATATTTGTTTCGTATTTTGTTGTTTCTTGGTTACAAAAGTTTGAGGTAAAGAGGTATTTGGAGGGTATTGGTCGCCATTCCCCACGGTGACCAGCCGGCTTGGGGAGAGTTTTTTAAATGTTTCTTTGGGTAAGTACTGTTTGTTGGTTTGGTTGGGTTTCCTGTTGTCGGTGTCTATTGGACGTTTTTTGGTGTTGTGGGTAGTGATATTGACGCGGAACTACCCCGTGCCACATAGTCTAGCATATTCGTCTTATTTATTTTCTTTGGTGCTGAAGTAAACGGTTGGTTTGGAGATTTGTTTGGAGGACTGATGCAGTCACTTTTCCTTTTTCCTATTTTTGCCTCATTCGGTTCTTTAATGACTATTTTGTCCTTGACAAAATAACAAATTTTCCCCTTTGCACGTTCTTCCTTTAGTTGGGGTAGAAGCTGTTTCCTCTTCTCCAAGGATTCTTTGCTGAGGTCCTCCTTGATGTAGATTTCGGAGTTCAGTTTCTTTTTGTTCCTGAGCACTTCATCCCTTCTCCACTTTGTTGTAAAGGTTACAAGAATAGGGCGCGGTTTGTTATCATTCTTTTCTCCTAGTCTATAAGCATTATTTATTTCGTTGGAGGTAATGTGGATATTCATGTCTGTTCCCATCAGTTTTTTGATAGTCTCGATTGGGGAGGCGCTGCGTTGTAACTCTTTTACACCGAAGAAAATGATGTTGTTTTTCCTTTTGTGTTCTTCCATTGACATGATTTTATCATGTAAGGTCTTGACTTCGGTCTTCAGGCTTTTATTTTCTTCTACAAGAGCAGTTAGTTTTTCGTTGATGCTTTCTGATACGTTTTTGGTGACTGCTTCGGTTATCTCCCTTGTTTGCGTTGCCATTTCCTCCTTCATTGTGCTCCAAAAGTTTTCCATTTCTTTTTCCAAATTTTGGGGTAATTATTTTAGAGTTGACAACACCTATTAGGAGATGGTAACACTAGTTAGGAGTTGGCAACACTAGTTTAGAACTGGCAGCACTGATTCAGCGCTGGTAACACCGGCGGTATTGAGATCTGTAGTCTATGGTCACGATTGTGTTTGTTATGTTGGTACCTCAACTGACAGCGTGAAGAACAATGACACTTTTCTAACCTGTTCAACGGTGCAATTAACAATAATGGAGAATGAATTGTTTTTTGTTCCACTTAGATCTTCCAGTATATATTCACCACGTGTATCCGTCACTACTTACAACTTTGATTATAGTTTTAGGTTGTTTGTGTTTATACTGACAGTGAATTATAAATATTTTTGCGCGAGCAATAACAACAGATGTTTACTGGTTGACACCGGAACCGGAACCCCGGAAAAAGGTATAATACTTACACATTAATTTGAAAAAAAAAATTTTTGATAATATTTTTACTCAACAACCCAATTTTTACGATGTCTTACAGAATTCTTAGAAAGAAAAATTTACGACGAATTGAATCTAACCTCTAAAGAATTACTATTGTATGCTCATAAAAATAACAACAGGCCTCTCAAAAAACAGGTTAGACCGTAAGGGACGGTATGTGCATGCATCTCACCATAGTGATTCGTTATTACAACAGGAGGGAGCAAGACAGAAACTATCTTTGCGATTTGCTGGTTCTTCTTTATGGTACCCCATTATTCAGGTAAGAGTGAGGGAGAAAAAGGTTAGAGGTGCGAGTGAGATAGATAGTGACGCTATCTGGGATCGTGCTATTTAGGATAACAGTACGGTCAGTACGCGTCACTGCCTCCTGCCGTTACTACGCACCTCTCTCTTATTGTTACCATTGATCACGTACTACGATTTAAAGCTTTGTTTATTGGACTCGATTACTCTTTGTGCTCTGGACTTTGAAACGAACTCTTTACGACGACCTTTGCCTGTGTTTGGACAGTTTGTGTTTTGTGTGTGCTACCATGGCGACCTACACTCCGCAAGAATACGCAAATATGCACTACATTTATGGAGAATGTAGAGGTAATGGACGAGCTGCAGCGAGACTTTACAGAGAAAGGTATCCGAGGGCTACGCGATATCCCGACCATCGAGTTTTCATTAATGTGCACAGATCACTATGTGACGGGCGGTTCCCCAATCAAGTAGCTGGTGAAGGACGACCCGTAAATGACTTCATACGCGATGAAGTTTTAGAGGCGGTGTCGGCAAATCCAAGCATCTCTGTGCGAGGAATAGAAGCTGATACGGGGATACCGAAGAGCACAGCACACAGTATTCTCCAAAAAGAAGAATATCATCCGTACCACGTACAGCGAGTGCAAAGTCTTTTACCTCGAGACTATCCGAGCCGAGTCGCGTTTTGTGAAACAATCCTGCAAAAACATCGAGAAGACGAAAACTTTATCGACAAAATTTTGTGGTCAGATGAATCAACATTTAAGAAGGATGGCTACATGAACCTACACAACTTGCACGAGTGGCATGTGGAAAATCCGCACTTGATGCGAGAAGATAGATCCCAGTACCGGTTCAAAGTGAACATGTGGACCGGTATTCTCTGTGGGAATATTATTGGTCCATTTGAGATGCCCGAGAATTTGACTGGCGAATCATATTTAAATTTTCTTCAAAATGATTTGCCAAACTTACTAGAAGAGACCCCACCAGATATGTGGTTCCAACACGACGGCTGTCCAGCACATTTTCGCGTATCCGTTAGAGAGTTTTTGGACGAGCAATACCCGAACAGGTGGATTGGGCGATCAGGAACAATCCCGTGGCCAGCCCGCTCACCTGACTTAAATCCGCTGGATTTTTTTTTCTGGGGAACTATGAAGGAGCTCGTTTATGCGAAGCCCATTAATGACATCGCTGACCTTCGTGAGAAGATAACACAAGTAGTGCAGGTGATACGTCAAAAAGTTACTCGCGAAACATAAAGCGGTCCTTTTTAAGGAGAGTGAGAGCTTGTATTGCCGCGGGTGGTCAACATTTTGAACATTTATTGTAATAAAATATCTTTAAACTAACATTCTTTGCTTTTATTCTACTGGGAACCCATCTACCTGTGTGTATTTCCTTCTTGCTCACTCTTGGAACCGAAGTAAATAATAGTAGTAACATAACAGTTTCTAAGATAAGAAAGGGTCCGACAGTTACCGTTAGTAGGTAGGCACTTCGTAAAAATTGGGTTGTTGAGTAAAAATATTATCAAATTTTTTTTTTTCAAATTAATGTGTAAGTATTATACCTTTTTAAAAAGAGGAATAAACGCGTCAAAATTTGACGTCACTTGCCATACTATTTTGGTACATTTTTTTTACACTACAGTCGGTCAAAGTTGCGAAATTCAATAGTTTTCCATATCACCTTTAGTTAAAATAATATTTTATTTTAAAATGGTACAATAAGTACATTATTTTTACATTCTATTTAGACACAGCAATACCCTAGATTACAAAACCTCCAAGAAATATCGAAATTATCAGCATTAGCAGTCACAGCATTCAAAAGTATGTCACAGGGTGCTCATTTCCCCTTTTTTTTGAAATCAGTATAATTCTGTAAGTACATGGGGTGGATTTTTTAAAATATTTTTCTGAGTACTGTTAGAACTTGGGGCATCGTGGGAATCCAGTTGGACGCCAGATTCTTGGACACCCTGTATATTTCTAAATACATACATATTATAGATAAATTTCACCCAGACACAGAACAAATAATCGTGCTCATCACACAAAGATTTGTCCTGGGTGGGAATCGAACCCACGACCTCAGTCTCGTCAGTCAGGGTCACTAACCACTAGACTAACAGGCCAGTCACTATGACACTTAACAATGCTATGGGTTCTCATTTGTGGAAGAATTTTTGGATTCGTATCAGTAGTTACGAAGATTACCCTCTATAACAAACTTTACTTCCACGCTTTAGAATATTAGTAAAGTAGAATCATAATTTATCCTACTAGTATTATTACATGTGAAAGTTTGTAACGATGGATGGACGGATGTTTGTTACTCTTTTATGCAAAACTACTAAACTGATTTGGATAAAATTTGGCAGTCTAATCAAAATCAAAATATTTTATTTCACATAAACCTACATCAGGCAGAGCTCTGTGCTGACAGTTAATAACCTGTATTGACACACAGAACTTTTATACCAGAAGTACTCTTCCGTGGGAATTCCAACGAATCATATCAAATCAAAATATTTTTAATTCACATAAACCTACAAGGGCACTTATGACACGTCAGAAGCTAGGTGCACGGTTCCAAATTGTTGATTCCTATGAAACTCCACGGTTACTCTTTTAAAAACAATTGGCTTTTACAATGGTTTCGAAACCTCGACCTCCGCGCGGTGAAGCCGCTGGCAAAAGCTACTATTGAGTCCATTATAAAAATAACCTTCCACAGCAATGGATTGAGGTACCTCATTTATGAGGGTTCTGCTAAAATTTCTCCACATTTTTTTGGGCCGAAATTAAGTCATCATAGAAATAAATTATTCCTCCGCTACGTCTTCATTTCCTGAAGTACTTTTTAAGCTAATGTACCTTATTAACAGCCACTTAGGGCTATGACTGGACCTTTTTCCAGCTAACCGTTCTTACTCATTAGTTAAGGCGTTTCCTAATTTGACACTTTGATCAATGATTCGGTGACCTCAACGAAATTATATAGTTGGCACTGTTAAAATACATTTTTTTTACTATTTGTTCATAACCTATTTTGGTACCACTTAGTAAGCGTGTTTGAAATTGGAATCAATAAAAACTTTAAGTATTAACCAAATTCTAGGTACGGTTAGCAAAAGAGATAAATAACCGGGGTCGTCGGATACAGATGAAGTTTAGTAAGTTTCCGATGGATGTTTTCGAATGGAATTCATTTTAAGTAGTAGAAAACAGACAGTTCATTTATCAAATCAAATTTCACACATAAAAAAAAAATATAACCGACTTCCTAAAAAAACACTACAAAGTGAAAAATAACTTTAATTTCGAAAGTCGGTGTCTTAGGTGTCGTATTTAAGGGTTTTTTGCCACCGATTTCCGAAATTAAAGTTATTTTTCACTTTGTAGTGTTTTTTTAGGAAGTAGGTTGTTATTTTTTTGTAAAATATAACACCCCGCACTAATCTAATCGCGTTATTCGGTCATTTGTCACCGCAAATAATTAATGCAAATTTAAGACTTATATGGTTTTCACATGGATCCCATTGATCGAATAAAACCAAATTAAAATGGAACCATTCGGAAAGCACCAGCTTTCAAATAAAAAATCAAAATAGAGGAATCATCAAAATTGATTCTTCCAGTCAAAAGTTATGAGGTACCAACATAAAAAAAAATACAGTCGAATTGATAACTTCCTCCTTTTTTTGAAGTCGGTTAAAAATCTATCGGTTTCTTACAAAATTTCAATTATATTCGGCGACTCGGTAACTTTTCTCTTTTGGCGACTGTACATCGCTGTCTTGTTACTCTTTATGTGTTTTAATTATTGGTTTTTGGAACACCAACAGCCTGCAGGCACAGTATAATATAGTAAGCAGTATTACATCTCGGCAGTGTTCTTGAAATAATTACCTACGGCCTTGGGCTGCCCACTTACTGTGTCTCTTGGGTCATTACTTTTTAGGTTCACAAAATTTAATGATGGGATGAGCATTCCATTTTAAAACCCTATGATTACGACCTTTTAGTAAGTAAATCTTATACATTTTGACTGGCCTGTTACTCTAATGGTTAGTGACCCTGACTGCAAAGACTGAGGTCGTGGGTTCGATTCCCACTCAGGACAAATCTTTGTGTGATGAGCACAATCATTTGTTCTTTATCTGGGTGTAATTTATGTATGATATTTATGTATTTAGAAATATATAAGTATATTTCAGTTTCAGTTGTCTGGTTACCATAGTACAGGCGCTGCCTAGTTTGAGATCAGATAACGGTGTGTTGGTTGTCCTAAGATATTTTATTTATTTTTATTTTAATGTTTTACACAAATACGCTACATTGTGGTATGAGGTTTAGTTTGCTAAATTATTTTGACTCATAAGCCGAAGTCTAAGCTTCAGCTGGTACGTAAATTCTGAAATAAAAATATTAAGTTATAGACATAATCCATTTTCCGGGTACAAAAATAAAATGCTTTCTATAGAAAAGTTACATAAAAGGCCCGCAAGTGTGTATATGCCCAGGTTATTATTATTATTTAATAACAATACGGCTTTTGGCGGTTATGATGATGACGATGAAACTTTCAAAGAACGTCGTTCCTGTCGTTTTGTATGAAGACGTAATACTGTTTTAATATACTGTGTAAATAATGAGCAGAAAGGAGATACCAATTCTATAGTTTCACTATGCTAATTTATGTAAACGGTCAATACTTATTATTCACGTATTTTTGGTTTTATTCGAAGCCATTATTTAGAAGAATCATTATTTTATTCAAATACATTTTACAAAAAGCTATCTTTAACAGGAGCAATACAAAAAAACTTACATATTGCAGCATTAGCATTAGCTAAATAATTTAAACATTCAACAAGATAAATGCAAGCTGTATTTCTTTAAACTTTTCAAAATAAATAGACGGAGCATTCGTCTTCGTCTGTAAAAATGAAATTTTAGACGCGAACGTGCCTAATGATCTGAGAAAACCGATAAACAGTACTGTTATAACATTTTTTATTTCGCTTTGCACGTAAACACTGAAAACAAGAAGATAGCAAAAAAGAGTTTGAATTTGATTTTACTAAATTAAAAAAACAACCTTTTTTATTTGAGCGCGGGAAAACTGCGTAAAGCTCATAAAATGACAAACAATCATAATAACTGTCACTTTGACAGTTCCACTATGTTCATTGAGTTATTTACATAGTAGAGTAGACGTACTTTTCAAACATATGAAGCAATGGGTCAGGAATTTCCTTAAAAACCCTCGGGTTCTGATTGAAATTGTTTTACGCAAGTATAGTGCTAGAAGACTCACACATATTCACTTCATGTATCATAATTGTATCTTATTTTAATAATTAGAACGTTCCTTTCTCGTTTTTAACCGATGAAAAAAAAAACGGAGGAGGATATCAATTTTATGTATAATACGCATAACTTTTTACACAGTAGTCCGATTGTGATAATTCTTTTTTTCATTGAAAAGGGTATACTCCGAAGGTGGCTCCATATAAATTTGGAAATCAAACCCTAAGGGCGGAAAACAGGGGTTGATTGATTGTTCACTCACTGATTGTAATGTATAACCACGCATAACTTTATACAGAGTATTTCGATTTTGATAATTCTTCTTTTATTGGCTAGGGTATACATTGCCTAGTATTATTAGTACATTAAAGCCACAAAAATATATAAAATAAAAACTTTTTAACAAAAAATGAAACCGCCGAAAAAATAAAAAGCAAAAAATAATAAACCTTAAAATTTTCAGTCGGCGCTGAAAAATCAATGAACAAAGATCACTCAAAGCCCCGACTCATAATTTTAAGGTTTATTATTTTTTGCTTTTTAGTTTTTTCGGCGGTTTAATTTTTTGTTAAAAAGTTTTTTTAAGTCAAGATACATGTTTAATAACTTTTTGCACCCCGTATGGAAGAAAATCTGTAGGTCGATGCTTTCTTCATGTTTATCTTTGAGATTTAAAATGATGGTACTGTACTAAATTTGCGCGCTACATTGTTGCCATAATTTAATTTAGTGTTCAGTTCAGTATATATGTTGCAGTCAAAACTCTTAACCAGTCAAAAGTACTATCCACTAGCATAATCCGTCTAAATTACTTTTGACCGTATGCTTTAGTCAATAATACTTTTGACTAAAATAACAGTTAAAAGTACTTATGCCCAATGGTGCTGGTTAAAAGTACTTTTGACTAAGTGATTCCGTCAAATGTGATTTTGACTGGTTGTATCAGTCAAAACAAGTCGGAACTCCGGTCAACGGAGCCCCGCTGTGCGGAGCTCCTTTTTCTGAGTGGTTTAAAAAAAATAACCACGAAGGGGATGAACCCTTTCTAACCTAACCTGTCCGAGTCGGGGTGCCCTAAGTCACGAACTCGCTTAATAGTGCTTTTGACTGATGCTTTATTGCAGTTAAAACTACTTTTGACGAAGAGTGTCAGTCAAAACTACTTTTAACCGCAAATTTGCAGTCAAAAGTACTAATAACCAATAATTTTCAGTCAAAACCACTTTTGACCAACCTGTTCAGTCAAAGGTACTTTTGACTGATTTTGCTAGTCAATAGTACTTTTGACTGGTTAAGAGTTTTGACTACAACATATAAATATACAATACAGTACCACAGACAGACACACATAGCGGTCAAACTTATAACACCCCTCTTTTTTTGCGTCGGGGGTTCAAAACAATATTCGTAAAAAAAAATAAGTAAAAGTTGGAATTTAGACCTTCTATATCTCCGTTACTAGAATATTCCCAGGTATAGTCGAGAAAAAAGAAAAGATTATATTGATGTGGAGTATAAGTGATTTGACTTTATTAAATGTCTTTTTATACCCGATAGATAAAAATAGAAAGCTCTTTTGGACCTAACTCAAACTATAATATCCGGAAAAATCCCTAATGACGTAGTAACAGAAACTCATAACCATGGTAATGTAGATTTGATTAAAGTTATACGTGATACAGCAATATAGAAAGGTTCCTGTGATTTATGCTTTAGGGAAACCAGAATGTTTTTCTATGGAAGGATCTTGGTTGCATACGGTGAGCTCATGAATATTGTTTGGATTTACCCAAGGTTTTATGGAATGAGGGATTGGTTTCAAAGGTATGGAGTATATTGTGTGTTTGTGTTACTGTCACCAACAGAGATAAGTAACTAGGGTCTTCAGATTTAGGTGAATTTTTGGAAAAAAACCGATGTATGTTTTTGAACAAAAATAACTCGATAAATGAACTGTAGTTGTCTAATAATTAAATTTGAATATGCTTTTTTGACGCTCCCCAATTTGGGGGGCTTTACCGTAATCGCCACGCTTAGTAGGCGAGTTCGCGATGGCAGTATGGTGGTAAAATGCATAGAGAACGCTGCTACTTATTCTCTAGTATGTCCCTTAGTTGCCTTTTACGACACCCACAGGAAGAAATGGGATTGTGCTATACTTTACGTCCACCACCATACGGAACAATACAAAATGAAGGAATACACCAGCTGAATTTATAACCTAAAAATTACGAAATTTCAGCTAGCCACCAGCTTCCACCATTCAGCCATTTATGTAACCTGAGCCACCAAAAAACCATGAAAAAGATCAATTTTCCTAAAAGTTCCGTTCCAACGCCCTGAAATATAAATTAGGCTAGCCGAACTTGGCTCCAAGCCAAACTCAATCTGTCATGAAAGTGCACAAACTCAATTCGAAGTTTTGCAACACTATCTGTTACGAACAAAATAGATCCGGTAAATAAAAGTGGCATAAAATCTATGGAACGTGGGCCTGGTGTTTTAGATGCTTTTATTTCACCAAAAAATCTAATATAACGCCTGCAATCCTCGAGGGGATGGACCGATTTGTACCTATAGGTACACTTTCATTTCACATTTACATACAGACGCGAGCAGATCTGTGTGTATTATAAAATTGTCGGCTGCAGCCTGTCATTGCGACTAGTCGCCGAAGTGTCGCAACCACATGTCGCATAGTATGCGCCATTTCTATGAAAGAAGCTCCCAAATAAAGAGTTTAAAAGGAACAGTCTTATTCTCAGAGCCTTATGATAAATGGTATGACCACATTAGCGGAAAAAGAGATATTTACTCAACAATAGGCTGAAATATGTTTCCGACGCCTTTTTCTACAGACGATCGAAAACCTAACAATTTTTTTGTAAGAACCTTTCCTTTGTTGAAACTAAATGTTTTTGATGGGCAGGTCCTGTTTGAGTGACGGCGGTTTTCGATACTGACATTTTTACGTTGGTATTTATCCTTTGTCGTATTTAAGATGAGAATATTAATATTTTTCTGTTAGGTATTTAAATATTTCGGATGAAAAAGACATATTTCTTGAGATAGCTGTACATCTATTAAGGGCCAGACACAAAAATGTTTATACAATTTATCGTTAAGAATATTACAGATCAACAAAATTATTGTTAATTTGTTCCTGTATCTGAAGCCGTAACAACAAAAACATTACAATATTTCTAATCTTAGACCCAGGTGAGCAGTGCTGTGGCATGGCTGGTTATGGTTGGGCACGCCACAATTACGACGGTAAGTCTCCTCTTTGAGGAGTGGCTCGAGTGGCGCCTCGGCGTCTTTACCTTCCACTTTAGGTAAGTCCTCACCGGACACGGCTGTTTCGGGAGGATCCTATTCAGGATAATGTGGGGGGAAACGCCCTGGTGTTACCACCGTGTGGATCGCCTGGAGGACAAAGCGGAATATACGGTGAAGGTGTGCCCTGGCGGGCGGAGCACCGCCGTGTCCTCGTGGAGGCGATCGGCGGCGACAGTCTCTCGCGTTCGGCCCTGGTCCATGCCTTGGTACGGAGCGACAGTGCATGGGAAGCCGTCACCTCATTTTGCGAAGCAGTAATGCTCGCGATGGAGGAAGCGAGTGCGTGAGGGAGAGGTAATCTATGCACCCTCACACCACCGCAGGAAACACGGGTGCCCGGAAGTCCATTGCGGACTTCTGGCCACTCTAGGTGCAAAAAAAATATTTCATCACCAATGCACTCAAAACGGTGAAGCAAATATCGTCAAGCGAACTGGCTAAAAAAAATTTAAAAATAAAAACTTTTTTGCAAAAAAAAAACAACCGACTTCCTTAAAAACACTACAAAGTGAAAAATAACTTTAATTTCGGTTGTCGGTGTCTTAGGATCTGTATTTATGTTTTTTTTTGCCACCGACTTCCGAAATTATTTTTAAATTTTTAGTTGTGGTATTCACCCTGCACTAATTCCAAACAAACAATGCATATTTATGCGATAGCAGAAATCGCGGTTGATTTCCTGTCATTTTTTAAAGAGTTCCGGTGTCTGTCTCCCGAACTCATCATCAGATCTATATGAAAATTGTATGGGACCATTTCGGAATAAACCCCTTTCGAACAAAAAAAGAATTTTGCAAATCCGTCTATATATGACGGAGTTATGGCCGAACATACATAAAAAAAAAAAAAAAAAAAAAACATATAAACATCCGAATTGATAACCTCCTCCTTTTTGAAGTCGGTTAAAAATCAAAGAAATGTGACATCTACTCACCTGCACTGGGCCGACGTGGTATACAGCCCACTTCCTCTCGAAAAGAGGTGGTCTTTGTTCTAAAAGTTGAACTTTATAGGCAAATTCTGTAATCGCACGTGTGGCATTGAAATCCATATCAGACACGTAATTACCTTTCGACATTTTGTTGAAGCAAGTATGCTTGGAGTTTCCCTACGCGGTCGAATCAGAAATGATGAGATCCATAGGAAAACCAAGGTTACCGACATAGCCCGAAGAATTGCCAAACTTAAGTGGCAGTGGGCAGGGCACATTGCTCGCAGAACAGATGGCCGATATGGTCGGAAGGATCTGGAGTGGCGACCGCGTACTGGAAGATGTAGCGTTGGAAGGCCTCCCACAAGATGGACCGATGATCTGGTGAAGGCCGCAGGAATACGTTGGATGCGAGAAGCACAGAACAGGTGGAAGTGGCGGTGCTTGGGGGAGGCTTATGTCTAGCAGTGGACGTCTTTCGGCTGAAATGATGATGATGATGATTTTGTTGAAAGTTAACACAAAATTACAGAACTTAAACCACTAGGAGTGACTTTAGTTTGCGTGTTTCCCGCTCCCACTGAAGCCACAGAGTAGCCGTGAAGAATGGAACTTATCAAAAAGTTTGTAAAAACAAAAAGTTTCGCGTCGAGCGCTGAGGAATGGCACGTAACGTCGGTCGCGACGCCTACGGAGGTGAGGCGAGAATCAAATTAGTTGTCCACGGATGATAGAAAGAATTGCGACATGGCATCAATAACAAGGTCAAGGCAACAAGGCTGTGGTTTTCAAAATCTTAATCAAATCTAAGATCTATTCTGTATCCTTAAGTGAAGTAACCTTGAAGTGAGCTGTAATTCCACCTGCGCCCCAATTGAGTAACACAGTCAATCTGAATTATATTGAAAGGTAATACTAATTCAATGCTACATTGGTTTGAAAAATGTATCAGCTCAACAACCTAGATAACGCTATAAATGTTGTTGAACTGCCAAAATAGAAGCGATTCCTACTGTAGTATGTTACCCTCTGATGGTTTATATCTGTAGCTCACTTCACATTATATTCTCATAGTATTTTTTTTTACTGGAACAGCACTTCTTATTTGATTTGATCTTGTGTCAGTTTGATATCAATGTACTTGTAGTTAGAGCAATATGGACTGTCAGCCACAATAAGGAATTGATACAAGATTTACAGTATTAACTATGCACTACTAGAAAGAATATTATTTTGGCATTATTATTAATAATTATATGAAATTTGTGTACTAACACTAGTGTTTAAGATGTGTATACAATTAATTACTAACCAAATTGGATTTTATGATCTGCAAAATAAACTATTTGATTTGATTTTGAGTACCAAGGACGATTTCCCGTGCAAATACATATAAGTAAATTATGTTTAACGTATGCAACAATGTCCTTTATTTTGTAAACTTCAATTTAGATTTTATGCGACTACGGCAAAGCAAAAAGGTGGGTAACGATTTAGATCGGTATGTATGAATGTTCATCTGTTCTTTCATAACTTCTAAATCCTACTAATATTATAAACGCGAAAGTTTGTATGTATGGATGTATAGATGTTTGTTCCTCTTTCACGCAAAAACTACTGACCCGATTTAGATGACATTTGGCACACAGGTAGTTAATAACCTGGAGTAATACATAGTTTACTTTTTATCCCGGTAGTATGCTCCTGCGGGATAATTTCCGACCTCCACGAGGGCGAAGCCGCTGGCAAAAGCTAGTTTATCATAATTTGATAAGCGAGATATTTTTGGAAGCGTTTTGATCGTGCGCTGGTTATACGCTAAGTGACGTCACATTATTACACGCTTTATATTAGCTTCACTTGTATGTTTGTGTGTTTGTTTGTAACCGACTCCTTATAGCGCGATTTTGACCCACTTTAAACGACCAGATTTTATTTAAACTCTGTAGACTTATCGAGGGCCGATGACATTGACAATACTATGATTTCATGAATTTGTGTCATTATCCTTGCCAGGGTTACCAGGACAGCAAAAAAAACTGTCTTCAAAAACTACGCTGACATACGTCTCAAAATTCGAAACACCCTAAAAAAAGAAAATAAATAATAGTTAAAAAAAAAAAACTAAAAACACGCTTTCATAGTTTTTTAAACTATTATTTATTTGAATATGGAGCTCCCTAGAGAACATAAAGGCATGAACTTAACAAAAACGACCACGGCTATCAAATGAGAATATTTTCTTGTTTTTGAATTTCCCTTTTTTTTCTTCGCTGATGTCTTTAATAGGTACGCAGGACGACAAATCAAGCTGTACATATCCAGCATAAGCTGACCTCTCATTGCAGAAAAAGCCTATACACTGCGAGGTCAGCTAAAACTGGATATGTTTAGCTTGATATGTAGCTGTGTGTACAATGATTTTTTTATTAGTAAAGGCAATAACAATACATTTATTTCTGTAATCTTAATTTTGAGCCTGGATTTTTTTTTTAGCCTTACATATATTTTGTATGGAATAAAACAATATTATTTATAATTATCTATTTATTATCTTAGAAACTTGACGGTTTCTTAAAAATAATCCAAATTGTTTATTAAAATTAATGAAAAAATAAACATTAAAATAAAATGTCGTGCAGGGCATTTTGAATTAAAAGTCTATCTTTTGATTGTTTCTACAAGATTTAATTTAACCTTGTTTTGATTTGTTTATTTTGTATTAGTGTTATGTTAGTTTTTAAGTTTCCTAGACGAAGTACTCGTGTAATGTTATTTTCTTAAGTTTTCGTATTTATGTTCTGTTATTATGTACGCGGATAACATTATTTTAAACTTATATTTACGTTTTCTCTATAAGTGAATGTATATTTTTGAGAAAATAAATATCTTTAACCGTAAACCTGATCGAACACAGCATACAAAATTGTAATACGTATAAAAATGCCAGCTATTTAAGGGCATTCATTTTGCACCTCTAACCATTCGCACATCTACCCAATTTCAGTGGTCTGTGATGACCTTATTAAAAATTGTTTATGCACCCTTAACTTTTACCTTCAAGTTTATTAGTCACGTTGAAACTTTTGGAAGAAAATATTGTTACCTTTTCGTAGAATGATTATGATATTTCTAGCAAAGAACTTGTTACCTTGTTGTAAAATAAAATGATTTCTTACAAATTTTTTGAGATACAGATAATGAGACACACAGATTCACATTTACAATAATAAACAGAATATAAAACTTTAGAGAGTTAATAAAATTCCTATATGACAAAAAAAATAAAATATTGATCAGATTATTATAAGACCTTTTTATGTAGATGGGAAATCATGAAATTAATGACGTCTCCCGCTCTGGGCGGAGCGAGAGGGCGGTTCAGACTTATACTGACTAAAACCCACCCGTGTTCTTTCAGTTGCCTATATGCCAAGGCCACGGTAACTCGTTTGAACAAATCTCGCCACCCTTGCAGACAATGTAGATTGGTGTCTGAAATGGCCTTTTGTGTACCTTCCAACCATACAGACTGGTTTATCTTCTCAATACGGCCATACGTTAGTCTCATATCCGCAAGGCACAACATTTTTGCTTCCCCAAATTCACAACTTCCAAGACTTACAAGTATGTTTGTCGATACTTGTGTTATTGATCGCAATATTTGCACGAGCTAAATGTCAGAAGTTATACAGACAAACCTTAACCATTCTAAGTTTTCGTAAAAGGTCAGTGGTGTTTATTCCATGCAGAAATAGCGCAGTATTCACGTCTGCAGAAATATATGAACCAGTCTAAGAAATTCAGATTTTATAGACGAGAAGCAGTAGTGGGGTCGTTACGGACTTACGACTTGTAGATCATAAGTCTGTTCGCCTACGCAGGCGCTTTACATTGTGTAAATTATCTTATCACCACTGCTCTTAAAACGGCGAAGGAAAACGTCGTGAGGAAACCAGCATGTCCTGGAACCAAAAACTCAAAGACATGACTTCCAACCCCCACTAGGCTCGCCTTGCGGCTTACGAGCCATTCCCTGTTACCAAGAGGATTGCGTTCCAGCAAAGAGAACAGTATAAGCTATGCTACATTACACCTTGCTTTTTCCAGCGAAAGCTCCTTACTTGATATAGTGACAAAATCAGAAAAGAGTATGTTTTTAGACGGTTTGGTCATGTTGAGAGGATGATTGAAGAGCGGGTAACATAAGATATATGTTTACAAGGCAGATGTGCCTGGACGAGCGAATAGGGGACGGAGAAAATTTGGTGACCTTATGGTTGATGTTTTTCAAAAAGGTCAGGTGCGCAGCACTGGTAACTGGGTGCGTGTATCACCAGATTTATCATAAAGAAAGCGGAAAGATTACGTAAGAATCGTTTCAGGTGGCGTTCCGTACTTTCTGCCTACAACCATGGGAAAAAGGTGTGAGTTGATGTATGTATGTGTGGTACCTCACTTATCCTATTAACAGACTATGAAACTTAGTAGTCTTCTTTTGCCTGAAATTCATTGCTTCGGCCAAAGTCACAGACGTTTTCTACTCCGTATCACCAGACATATTCAGATAAGTTTGGAACCGAACTGAGAATGAATAATTTATTAACAGCCATGGCTAAAATCAGAAAAAGTAAAAACAATAATCTAATTAGTGTTATTTCACTTCAAATCGATTTTATTTATTTCATAAATACATTATTACTATTTAGGGCATTGGCTGTGAGGGGAAATATGATATGCAGAAGGTTTCATGGTTGCTCATTACCCGTAAAATTAACTCTTTTTAAGGCCTACTGCCAAACATTTTACACCAGTAGCCTTTGGGACAACCACACCCTAAAAGCAGAAAATGCCCTGCGCATTCAGTACAACAATGCCTTCAGGGCGCTGTTGAGGCTTCCACCTTACTGTAGTGCGTCTGGTATGTTCGCTGATGCGCACATTGACGACTACTTTGCCGTAATGCGGAAGAAAGTTGCCTCAGTAATATCCCGAGTGAGAGGAAGCAGCAACAGCATTCTGGGGGTGTTTGCAGAGAGGCTGGATGGGCCTACATTGGGAAGGTTTACAAAGCTACATGTTGGTAACAAAGCTTGTTAAACCTTCCTGTGATTGTGATTTTCTTTTTTTTTCTCCTGCATGTTACTAACATAGTTTTTTAAGTAAGATGCAATACTAACACCCTATATATATAATTTTTTTATTTATTATTTATTCCAAAAACATGGCCGCCCGGCAGCAACGACACGTTCAGATTTGGTATGTGTTGTCGGTCATATAGCCCGACAAGGCCTGAATGGAACAAAAAGTGTTGGACACATAGTCCGACTTGGTAGTTAACGTGTTAACAACACCATTTAAAAAATTGAAAATTCTGGCTTCGCAAATAAAACTTGCTTAGTTTTAAGTATTTATGGTTGTTATTCATTGTGCGTGCAACCAAAATGAATAGCCATTGAATAGTTGTACTTTCGGTTCAATATTCGTTCGAAATAACCACCACTAACTACTAACTTTTACGTCGTGTGTTTGTGCTAAGGCTACTATGTAATACAATTGAATACAATAAAAGTACCTAATATCAAGAGACATTCAGAATACCATCTCAAATTGATACCTTTATTCAAACACTTGAATCGGACCTTAGCTCCAAAAACAAAGGAGAATCGCTTACAGTCCTCAAATACTACAAATCGTTGGATACTTATCATGAAATCTACCTCCTTTGGAGACGAGGGTTCTGCCTAACAATGGATCCCAAAAGGTCAACAATGCCTGTCTTGACCCTTTAAATCTGTGATCGAATATGTAAATGGATGTCTTTTGAAAATCGAAGACGCATTTGACGAGGTGGTTAACCTTGGAGGACACCGGTGTATAGTTGACAAAATAATTTGAATGCAGGGAAAAATAACATCTTTTGATTGATGTTTGTAGGATATAAAAAGAATTGTAATTACTTTATCGGGGCGGGAAAATCCGTTTAAGTTGTAAGAATCTTAATTCAGATTAACAACGAGATGTCCCACAAAAAAAAAAAAAATATCGGGGCAGTTCCTCGGAAGATATTTAGCTGGTTAGTTCTAGTGCTGTTTTTGTGTGAAAAAGGTTGACCAGATGTCACGTAAGTTAAGTAATTTGATATTATGTAACACTTATTGCTTATTGTGAAAATGTTGTTGTCCCATTTATATTGTTGCCAATATTGCTAATGTTTTAAATCATATAAAATGGAATATTCATATTTTTGCTTAGCTATTATTATTATTGTGATTATGTTGATATTATTCTGAGATCTCTTGGACAATGGTCCAAGAGATAGAATTAAATGTATTTAAGATAATGATAAATAATAATTTATGGCAATGTAAGAAGTGTGTTGATATAATACTTTAATACTGTTTCCACGGAGTTTTTTGTCCTTCTTCTCCTTGAAGAGCTAGTTTTGGAACGGACAACTAGCTCTCTGATTAATTACTGACAAGCCTAATTGAAATAAATGTCTAGTCTTGTCTTTCTGTGCTTTACTTAGTGAAACCCTTTCCCAACAAACTATATTCATAAGAACCCTCATACACAGTAAATAAGCCGTAACCATTCTGATACACAAAGCTTGATATTTGGTATATACAGGGTGTGGCGTAAGTAATGCTCCACCGTTCAGGTTTCGATGAACCAGATAATTAACTATAACAGTTAAAAAATTTAAACATTTTTTGGGATCCGAAAATATTTCGTATTTGTCTTTTATTTACGAAATTTCTACCTTTTATTACATATTTGTTTGTAGTTTCAACAAAAACCATTATTTTTCATTTTGATTTGTTAATTACTGCTGAATACTAGAGCTATCATAGTAAATTATGATTTTTTATGTAAATTCAGCTCTTTTGAAGAAAAAGTTGGTACTTCTCTAATTTTAACCCCAATTTTTACCACACCATCAAGTTCAAGAGCAATTTTTGTAAAAAAAAAAATGGGTAAAAATGGTTAAAATTTTTAATTGTTATAGTTAATTATCTGGTTCATCGAATCCTGAACGGTGGACCATTACTTACGCCACACCCTGTATATATATAATATATATATAATAGTTATAGTTATATACAGATTTTTCTATTAATCATTGGAATAATATTGATCATTATTAGGTGAAGGCTCAATGGTTTGTTAGTCTGTGTGGTGCCACATGTAAAGAATTACGACATCCACGAGAATGGGGGGGGGTGTCGTAAAAAGCGACTAAGGAACTAACTCAAAATCAAAAGTCATTTATTCAAATCAGGCTGAGGATCAGCACTTTTCGAACGTCAAAATTACATAAGACTGTACCGTGTAGTGCTGGACGTAAAGAATAACACTACCCCATTTCTTCCCATGGGTGTCGTAAAAGGCAACTAAGAGACTTACTAGAGAATGGGCAGCAGCGTTCTCTATGCATTTTACCACCATACTGCGATCGCCAACTCGCCTGCCAAGCGTGGCGATTATGGCAAAGCCCCCCAAATTGGGGCAGGTTTAAGTCCAGCAGTGGACATCTTACGGCTGAAATGATGATGATGAGTACCTTAAAACGCCCGCCCTTCACCACTACCTAGTGCTTTAACTGGGAAGAAGAAGTGGCGCAACAAACTCCCCAGCAGCACAGCTGTCTGTCCAGTTAAAAGAACTTGATTCTATATGGTAAGTAGTAAACATGAGACACATAACATTAACTAGAGAATGGGCACCAGCATTAACTATGCATGTCGCCGCCATATTGCGATCGTCAACCCGCCTGCCAAGAGTGGCAATTATGGTGAATCCCCTCAAAATAGGGAGGCCTATGACATCTTACGGCTGAAATGATCATAAGGTATTCGTTCCGATGGCCGATGGAGCAGACGAGTCCTGGAGTGGAGACGGCAGTATCGAGCGTAGTGTGGGACGGACGTGTTTTAGACATGGCTGAGGCAGACTGGATGCGGAAGGCGAAGGACAGGGTGCTGTTGTGCAGCATGGTAAAGGTCTATGGCCAACAGCGGACTGCAATAGGCTGAGTTGATTGATTAGGTATTTATGTATAATCTTAGAAGCTAATATCAACGCACAGCTTATTTAAACCATCCTGGTGTAAAGAAATTTAAATTTTGATATATGTACTTTTTATATCGTATTCATACAATAGGGATGGAGTTTTGGAAATTCTATTTCGAGCAATTAATGACCCTTTTTTTTTTTTTTTTTGGATGGGAAATCATCAAATGACTTCTCCCGCTCTGGGCGGAGCGGGAGGGCGTGTCAGACTTTTACTGACTAAAACCCACCCGTGTTCCTTCAGTTGCCCAGTGCCGGGGCCACGGTATCTCTTTCGAACAATCACGCGACCCCGGCAGGCACCGGTCGTAGCAGACCCCTTCACTGCTGCTGACATCTCTTTGAGGCGCGCGTGGAACACTACGCGCCGTCGACCCGAGCTTGGTCCTTACCGGGCGGCGAGCTGCCCATTGCTCGCCGCCCGCAAGCTCGCGCCTACGGTGGCCGGGAGTCCGCAATCGACTCCCGACGCCCAGGGCGTCTCCTCCTGCGGCGGCTAGGGACGTGAGGGCGCAGAGACTGCCACTCCCTCACGCGCTCCGCCTCCTCCTTCACGAGCATTACTGCTTCGCAGAAGGAGGTGACGGCTTCCCATGCCCTCTCGCTCCGTACCATGGCTCGCACCAGGGCCGGACGCGAGAGGTCGCCGCCGCCGATCGCCTCCACGAGGACACGGCGGTGCTCCGCTCAGGCAGGGCACACCTCCACCGTATGCTCCACCGTGTCCTCCAGACGATCCTCACAATGGAAACACCCGGGCGTTTCCTCCCGCTTTATCCTGAACAGGACGCAGGTTCTCACCGGGCATGGGTGCTTCGGTGGGTACCGAAGCACCCATGCCCGGTGAGAACCTGCGTCAGGCGGAAGGTGAGGACACCGTGGCGCCTCTCTATCCACTCCTCAAAGAGGGGACTTACCGCCGCAATTGTGGCGTGCCCTAGCAATTAATGACCCTTAGATCTTTAATTTTCTTTGGAAGAGAGTTGCAGTTCCACTGCTTGCATACTTCTTTTGTCGACTGTACAAAGTATTTTTATATATGCGTTCATAATGATCATATTATGCGCTTTCAAAGTTTACAGAGGGATCAGCCTGTAAAGTGGTAGCTGAAACATAAAATTCTGAAAATGCAAAAAGTGTAAACCTTTTTTGTTGAAAGTTCGTGCAGATTTTCTTTCTTCAGAATAAATATTTTAGTTGCAAACTGGTGAAGAATGGTGCATTATGTTTTTACTTTGTCTAATAATAACAAAGATAAAGTAATATTATAGTATACAACCTGTCGCGCTACAATGGCGACATTCATTTAACACAGGGGAAGGGATGGTAGCCAGTAGTCATAAAAATAAATTTTGTTTCGTGGGTCCCTCACAGCACAACATTTTCTTGAGTGGAAGCCTTCTTCTCACCCTATTTTTCTTTCTTTCCGTAATTCTCTAATCGCATCATATTTGCTTCTCTTCAGCTGCTTAAAGCGCTTTATTCGCACTTTGTTAGAGCCTAAATAATATATTATCACAAATTATTTTGCCTAAGCAATATCGCATAGCTTAGGAGGATTATTAATAACTCCAATTTTAACAATTAGGAGATGTTAGGTTTAGGAGCATTATTATTAGGTTACAAGAGGTACTGATATTTGTTAGTGCTCGCACGCGCGACTGTTGTTCATCTCTTAGGCTCGATGGGGTCAGACAAAGTGTTATAGCGTCTTCCCACTAAAATTTTCTCCGGCGTGGATCACGGAAACTATCTCACGGGAACGTACTATTGGACTTACTGTGTGCTAGTGAAAGTGCCATTGAAAATTGGTTAAGCTGGCACAAACAGACAGACGAAAATTGAATTTTAAAAATGTAAGTACCGTATATATTAAAAAGCTGTTATTTGGCGTATAAACAAACACTTACATTTTAATATTTATTCATATAGTTGTGTCTTATGTATCAGAAAGCACGTTAAGCTGCTGGTCGCGGCTGTCATCTGTGGATCTTTGATTGTCATTACGGGTCATCAGAAGCCCAAAAGTCTGAAAACCAGTCTTACCAAGGGGTATCTTATTACCCAGTAACTGGGTTGTGGGGGTCAGGGCAGTCGGCGAAACTGTGTACAAAGTCTTGTAACGTTGTACTTTATATCAATCTAGTGAGTACTATTGTCTTATCTTTTAACGTCTGAATCAAGGTTGGAAGCAGATAAACACTAATATTCAATAACATTTTCTAAATACATTCATCATAACAACAGTTTACGCTTGGCAACTGATATACGTCTATTTTGAAAATATTAATATTGTCGCGAGCTTCGCGCACGAACCGGTTGTTGGGAGTGTCTCCCCTCTCCACAACATATGGCTAACGTCGGCGAGCCACCGGCGGCGGTCAAGGAACAATCTCGAGGGATTCACTTGACACTACGGAGCTGCTGAGTGGTCGTGTTATAAAAGTATCAGTGCACTAGCTACTGTTCGCAACAGCCAACATTTTAAATCTTTTTTTATAAACTTAACATCTATATTTTTAAAAAACCTTAGTGTCTACATCTTTTAAAATTAAATTCAGTGTAACCCCAAATCGGGTGAGTGTTGCAAAATCTAGAATTAATTAGTTTTAAGTATTCGTTGCATGACTTGCTAATTTTCACTTTTGCGTTTTAGTTACTACCATGTTGTTAACCGAAATACCGCTGTGCTTCATTCTCGGTAGTTTTGTAGCCGTCCTTAATCATTTAAACACCATGCTTGAGTTAAATTGATTTACCAAGTGACCGTAACAATGATGTAACGATCATGACGGTTAGAACTTTTAGATTAGCTGGTTGACTAAATCAACATTAATGTATTTCTTCTTTGTTTTAATTTCATATTTATATGTAATCTGTCGTAGTAAATTTGTAGTGATTCTTTTTCAGTAAATCTTTTGATAATTTTTGTTACTTTTTTTTCCATCTACCCTACATTTTCATTATATAATTTTCTGCTAGTCACGCTTTTAAAAATGTACCACGCTGCTTAGACTGCTTCATCTCGATGGCTAATAGATGCTAGAACACCGCTTTCCCATGTAGATTGAGGGTCCGACGGTTGTCGGGATGTTGCAGTCAGTAACAGGAATTCGGACATTTTGTAAAATGCCTAATTCGTGGATTCCAGGGTTCTTCCATACCGGAAGGAATATCTTTTTCGCCGCTACAAGGGTTGTGGCTGGACAACCTGCGAGCTGCCTACCTACTGCTGGAAGACCTACCCACCTACCTGGCTGACAACGGTCACCTACGACTCGAGAACTACCAGGATAGTGGTTTTCTGTAGGCGGGCTGGAATTAAATACGCGCTCGATATTTAGAACTCACGCCAGCCTTCTGCTGGTGCTAGCTATGTTTAAATATTGTTTAATCCTATCTTAATTACACTTATGTACCTACCATCTTTTTGTTTCTTTTAAACGTCCTGCCCTAACAGGCACGTCACAGTCTTAGTTGCTCAACCGACTATGGAATACGCCATGGTGGCCTATCAGAGATAGACTGAGTACGTAACGCAGATATCCAACGTAGGTCTAAGGCTTAAGATGAAAGACTACGAGAAGCGGCCTTGACATTAAGGTTACGTCGAGAACGCTTGACTGTCTCCCCAGAGAAAGCCCTAACAGGCGTTACACAGAGGAGGTCAAATCGGTCTTATGAGAGGAAACGGTGCCCCTTCCATATCCAGATGTTGACCACCAGAGTGGTTTTAGTGCAGACACTTGGCTAGACGTGGTGATAGCAGGTGAAACAGAGCCCTAACGGAATGGTTTCCGAGAGACAGTAGAAGAAACGTTGGCAGACAAACAGCCAGGTAATTGGACCTACGGAAGATCACGGCGAGACTCCACACAAACCAAAGAAGCAGCGCACAAAACATTTTCCAAAAAAAAAAAAACAGACAACTTCTGAATAAACACTGTATTAAGATGGCTCATTCGTGATACATTTAATGGTACGTTTCACTAATCTATATTGATTCGTGTTTTGCCAAACGTAAAGAAGAAGGCGTCGTAGAAGGCAACTAAGGGACTTACTAGAGAATGGGCAGCTGCAGCGTTCTCTGTGCATCTTACCACCATACTGTGATCGCCAACCCGTCTACCAAGGGTGGCGGTTATGGCATACCACCTCTTTGATGGAGGCTGTGTGATGTCCAGCAGTGGGCGTTTTTCGGCTGAAATGATGATGATGCTGGAGGAGAACTATATATACCGGGTGACATTTTTTAACGTCTTGAAAAAAAATGGGGGTAATAGGTGAACGGAGTAGAAGCCTTTGGCATAGAAAGTTTTGATATTTTTATTTTTGAATAACATTTAATGAAATTGTTCTAGCAATAAATACTACACATTTAAAGTAACATTTTCATACCAGAACTCCAAAAACAGAAATTAAAAAAAAAAAAACAAAAAAAAAAAAAAACCTATCGAAACTCAAATCACACGCACCCTACTCAATGCGCGTCATGTATCAATGATTTCGTAGCACGGTCCTACCCTTTGAAGCCGGCAGATAGGCGGCCTCATTGATCTTTCGCAGGCGCACGAGCCGCACATGCATCCCTTTCCGCCCGTGTCCCGCGCTCCTTGAGTCACCTACGATGAATCTGAAGGCCTTCCTGCCTTCTATTCTAGTTACACAACACACCATATGAAGGTCAAGACGGTAAACAATGTCATCCGGTATATATTATGTCCAGTATAGATTATACTGGACATAATATATATAGTCCTCCAGACCGTATTTCGGCCACAGCGGCCAATCTCAACGGAGACTAGCCATCGGCGCGTGGAGATATTATAGTGCTCAATTGTTTTGCAGACACAGGAGCACTCACTCTTCCCTTACTTTCATAGTCCGATGGGACGGCAATCCGACACGACCGGAGAGAGATCAGGCGTAGGACCAACGGTTTAACGTGCTTTCCGAGGCACGGGGGTATCACACCGTCAACTTCAAACTCCGGGCTGTTACTAAGTAATTCCTAATGGAAAAACCCAATAACACTTTGCCCGACCTAGGAATCGAGCCCAGGACCCCACGCTTAGCAGTCGCACTTGCGATCACGAGACAAACGGGGCAGTAAAACATAATAGATACGCTTCAGACACGTTTACTGCCGACCCTCTAATTTTCTACTCAAGTAGTACCTAATTAATGCCTAACTTGTTGTTAGAGTTTTAAGGCCAAAATCCAACATTATCACGTTTCTTGCATAATAATATTCTTTGGAAGGTCGCGAGTATATCCGATAGGTTTGTTCCTATTGTTACCTTTTTTTTGTGGGTGGGAAATCATCAAATGACGTCTCCTGCTCTGGGTGGAGCGGAAAGGCGTGTCAGAATTTTACTGACTAAAACCCACCCGTGTTCCTTCAGTTACCCATGTGCCAGGGCCACGGTGTCTCTTTCAAATAAATATCGCGACCCTGGCAGTCCTTTTGTTACCTTGGTGATATAAGCCGCCGTATTTATATTTTTTCTAGAATGGTAACATTAAACACGCTTTGTTTCCCCAGAAGATTGCGCAGAGATGTATCTATGATAATACATTCGCCAGTTTCGTTGTAGTCCCATGTAATAGGGGACGAACCTTTTACCATCGACTGGGCACAACTCCAGACCCCGGGCTGATACCGTAAAACTCCAGACAAAAAACCCAATAACACTTTACACGACCTGAGAATCGACTCCAAAATGCCCCCCCCCCCCCCCCCTTATGCGCAGCAGTAGCACATGCGACCAATGAGGTAGTCAACTTATGGAAATACGTGCATGTTATTACATCGGGGATGGGAAGTTAGTAGCGTCTTCATCATAATGTTTCCATACATTTTAATTTCCTATTTTATCGTGATGCGGTGACGTAGACGTCAACGATAATTTTGATACATTAGAAATTTTAAATGTGCACAATAAGGTATACAAATCTCACAAAAAATCTGATTTCCGATTGATTTCATTTTTCAGCACATTGAATTTACTTCAAACCGAAAGTTTACAGTCCGATGAATTCAATTGAAAATAGTATCTACGATTTTATTTCGCACTATTTAAAATATGGATGTAGCTACAATAAAATATTCGTATTTTGTTGTTTTTTTTTGTTACCATACCTCTGCAAAACAAAAAACAATTACTTGTTAATGTACACCTACAGAAACTCTTCCCTTTTAAGGCACAAACTACAGAAAGCCACCTACGACGATCCTTACATACTTCTATTGCCTCGTTTACGTTCATACATAAGGTCATACATGCACGCGGTTGCGAATCCTACGCACCTGACTTTTCTGTAGTACAAAACCAACAAAGTCACTATAAATATGTCCTTCTAGACTTGAGGCTAAGTACTAACAGCCGAACGGGTTGGCCGATCAGATGAATACTTGGCGTGTGGTACGTAACTTACGGCACCCCTCTGTGTCGCAACGCATGTTAAGCCCTTAGTCTCGGCTGTTAATCATGGATTTTTGACTGTCGTTAACGGTCGTCAGAAGCCCGAAAGTCTGACAAACCAGTCTTACCAAAGGGTATCTTACTACCCAGCAACTGGGTTGTGGGCTTTAGATAGGTAGTCACTCCATACAACATACTGGTATTTTGTTGCATCTAGTTAGACTGGAAGCTGACCAAAGACAAGGCAGATAACAATATTGTAGGAGACATATTTTGTGAGGAAACATAGCAATTATGGTCAAAGATCGACGAAGGATAATCGGGAGTCATAAACCAAAATACCAATTAGCTCTAATTCGTCCATTAAGAGTACTATACATGCAACAAACGTCTAGCTGATGTCACTCGACCCGCTTCGTGAACCATGAAATTTCAACCTATATATTAATTGGTTCTATTTCGAATGCAATGTTTGGCAATCGTTTGGTCGTTAAAATTTCCCGTTCACGTATTGTTGTATATTCACTACTTCTATTTCAAGCATTATGTTCAGCCTAATTGGTCAAGTTAATAGGATTTTCATACAATGAGCATACTTATAGGCATTTTGAACGTCAGGTTCTTGTGAAATGTAGGCAGCCCAAAACATTTTACTAACACATTTTTTTCTAACAAAGAGGATAAGTTTCAAGGCGTTATACAGTGTGTCTGGTCACCGGTGTCCGACCCGTTAAAAATATGATCGAAGCAATATGATCGATTTTATGGACAAATCTACCATAATAACACATTAACAGCCGACTATTTTAAAGCGCGCCTTTCCTGGTACGCCGCCGCCGGTCATTTTTGCCAATTTTGTAAGCCTTATAAAATAAAAACATTTGTGATACATCTATATTTTTTTTCCGCTTTATACAATGGTCTTATAAGTTTTTTAGGATAGGTATAAAAAACATATGTACATTATTTATTTTTATTTCAAAATTTCAAATGAAAATGGTCTGATAGTGAAAAAAAAAAAAGAATAGAGTTTCTTTTTTTACATTTGTTGTTTTACACATGTACATTTTTTATCATTTTGAACGTAATATATTTTTAGTCCGCATAATTCGTACGTGTTTCAAATAATTTGAAACAGGGATAATAATACAAAGGCACGTTAGAGTCTGGGCAGTAAAATATTGTTTCTTAGTGTCCTCGTTTTTTTTTTTTTAAATATCAGCACAAACTTTGTACGATCGCTTGTCTCGCCCACACCCCGCACCTCCCATCGGTGAAGAATGCCTGTATGAGCAGCTAAAATATTACTGTACACCGGGGTAACACGCAATTTACGTACCACGGACGTCATTTTAAAACAAACGCTAAGAAGTCAATACCGTACCCAGTACGTGATCGGCTGTTAAAGTGATAAGGCATTTTGCCCCTTCTTTTTCGAAATGGCGGCCATTGTAAAACAGTAAAAAAATAACCAAATTTTTTCACACCTTTTTATTTCCCAGTATTTTTTTAGGTTTTAATGGTAGTTTTTGATAAAATTTTTAGTGTGAACTTATTGCCTACTTTTGTAGCTATCCAACGAAACTTTTATGCCTATAGGACCTCTAATATTGGTAGATATGACAAAATAAATGAACCCAACCGCGCTCAGCGGAATAAAAAATAAAATGGCCGCCGTTTTAAAACAGTAGGGGAAAACGCCTTATTATGGTGGATCTTCGATAAAATTGATCATATTGCTTCGCCTTAACTGGTCGGAAACCGGTGACCAGACACACTGTATACTTAAGTCATTAATAAAAAGTAATAAGAACTTATAGTGTAGAAACTGCGTATCCCCAAGTATGGTGTGGGGCAGTCCCCAGCTAGATAGACCATCATTTGCCTAGCCTTTTCCTAACTGACGGCTGGTGGAAAGGCGCCTGGGACAAACTGAATGTGGAAGACTGAAGGCAGGGTGTTGTGGCGCAAGTTGGGAGAGATTTACCAGGCCACTCAGGAAGTATTGCGAAAAAAAGTTGTTTTGTATGAGAGACTGGCCAGTTATAAACTATTATAAAAATAATGATTAATTTATAAGTAAAAATAGGTACGTTCCAATTTCAAAATTTCCCTCCACATTTTTGCGAGCTAATTAAATTATCGTGTCTCATTGGAAAATGGATTTGCGCCGGGAACATTTTCGCGCTATGATTTTTTACGATTTCAAGTGTCGTCTGAAACCGGACGAATCATACGATAGATTTCAAATTGCATTCATGGATGAAGGCCCTTCCAAAGCAATTGTGTATCGTTGGTATAACGAATTCAAACGTGGCCGATTAACTTTGGGGGATGAAGAAAGAAGTGGTCGCCCTTTGACGGCGGTTACGGAGGAAAACGTGCTAGCAGTGAAAAATTTAATCCAAGACAATAGGCGAATTACGTATCAGGAGATTCAACACATACTGCAGATTGAATCGGGAAGCCTTCACGAGATTCTACACATGCATCTTCGCGTGAGGAGGATAGTTTCACGCTGGCTGCCGCACAACCTCACCGATGCTCAGAAGCAGTCCCGGGTGGAATGGTGCCGTGATATGATAAACAAATTTGAAGCAGGCTCGTCTCGGCTTACGACATTATTGCAGGTGATGAGACCTGGATTTATCAATACGATCCAGAAACGAAGCGCCAGTTGACGGTTTGGGTGTTTCAAACCGAATCAACGCCTACCAAAGTGAAGCTATCTAGAATCGGGGGAAGATTTTGATCGCGAGCTTTTTCAATTTGACTGGCTACTAGGTGTCAATCCTTTTACGGAACCAAAGAAGCATCAACGCCGAATGGTATACTACCAAATGCTATACTACAAAAATATTTACCTATATAACACTTATTTTTATTTTCGCAAAACTTTCTGAGTGTCCCACGTATATCCAGCAATGGACGTTGATTGGCTGAGTTGATTGAAACGCATTCTTTAGGACAAAAGCCTTCAGACTTGAGACTGTTGTTCAAGTTTAAGTAAATCTGGAACCATATGTTTCTCTGTTTGAAAAAGGATTTTTAGTAGAAGCATCGCCTTCGTTTCTTTTCTTCTTGTCTGTTTATATGTCTGTACATAAATGGTTAAATAAATACAAAAAAGAGAAGCCATTAAGTTCTTATGCTAGTGGCAAATCCTAATACTTTTACTTTTTAAAGTTACAACGTCAAAGAAAGCTGTAAAGAATTTGAGAACTTAACTTGAACTTTATACGAAAGTCGCTTAAAACAGTCTTAAGTAAACTTTTAAAACTCTTTCGTCCCAAAGAAATAACATTCGTGGAATAAGTCCGGAGTTAAATATTCTCTAGTAGAGTTTTATAGGAAAGGAGGCAGGTACGTACATTCAACCACATTTCGCATGTCCGTAGTAACATTTTACTCGTCACCTGGACTAACGTAGTAAGGGGTTGCGTTAGAGGCCAGAAACTTAGGCCAGCTTACAGACTTTGTTATTATCTAGATATTTTCTGTCTCCTTAAACATAAAATCATTTTACAGGGTCAAATGATCTGGAAATACGTTATCCCAGTGTTGAGAATAGGTATCGAAACCGATTGGAAAAAATAATAATCATCATTAAATGGCCGAAGGTAATGGATCAGCTGGTTTTGTATATTTTGTGGAACAAAGTTATTTTGACAATATTTCAAACACCATAAAAACCGTTTAGTTGCTTTAACGTACATGTTAGTGTCATATAAATTAATCTTTAAGCTATACATACATAATTAAATTACAATTTACGAATTTTACCACTACATGAAAAAATCATACCGTCCACAAGTTTGTGCTAACTTAGTACCAACATAGTTTTACAATACACGCTCGTAATTATTACTATACTACACATCATAATTATTATTTATGACTACAAACCAAACTAAATTAGACGAACATTTCAAAAACAAAAGATTCTTAATCAACTTTAGATCTGAACAAATTGATTTCAAAACTAATATATTTAAATTCCGGAGTCCTTGGAGATATAAATTACAAACTTTAAACCATTAGGAATATTGTTTGCAAACTTAAACAATAAAATTTAAAGTTTGCCATATTTATAGTGAGATTTGTACAAATTATTTTAGCGTCTTCTTGGTAAATGTGGTTACCAAGTTTTTGAGAAATAGCCAGGAAATATATTAAATACATATTTTTATCATCAAAGATAAAATATGTATTTAATCAATCAACTCAGCCTATCGCAGTCCACTGCTGGACATAGGCCTCTCCCATGCTGCGCCACAACACCCTATCCTCCACCTTCCGCATCCAGTCTGTCCCAGCCACCTTTTTGAGGTCGTCGGTCCATCTAGCTGGGGGGCGTCCCACACTACGCTTGCCAATACGCGGTCTCCACTCCAGGACTCGTCTGCTCCATCGGCCATCGGTCCTTCGACAAACATGGCCAGCTCACTGCCACTTCAGCCTGCTTACCCTGCAAGCTATGTCGGTAACTCCAGTTCTTTTCCGGATAACATCGTTTCTGATCTTATCCATCAAAGAAACTCCAAGCATAGCCCGCTCCATAGCGCGCTGAGCGACCTTAAATTTGTGAATCAGCCCAACCGTCAGTGTCCACGTTTCGGCAGCGTATGTCATGACGGGCAGGGCGCACTGGTTGAAGACCTTGGTCTTCAAACATTGTGGTATCGGCGACGAGAAGACTTGACGAAATTTTCCAAACGCTGCCCAACCCAACTAGATCCTCCTGTCGGCTTCTTTCTCGAAGTTGTGTCTACCAAGCTGTATAAGCTGTATTTAATCATTTGCATGGAAATAAATGTAGCGTTGGAAGGCTCCCTACAAGATGACCTGGTGAAGGCCGCAGGAATCCGCTGGATGCGATAATCGCAGAACCGGTCAAAGTAAGGTACTTGGTGGAGACCTACGTCCAGCAGTGGACATCTGTCGGCTGAAATGACGTATGAAAATATGTATCTTAGACCGGTTCATATTTTCCTATTTACCCAGTACCTTCTGACAAGAGAAGAAAGGATTTGGTTTGCTTAAAGCCTCAAACTAGACATGCGTTTGCTAAGCGATTTTTTTGTGTTCTTAGGACCTCTTCTGTATAACAGACTCAACAAGTTATTGAGCATCTATAGTTTAAGTTATAAAAAATGTAGTACAATGTCATCCGAATACTTAGCGGTACTTAATTACACAGACACAGAAAAACTTCTAGAAATGATGTCATGATTATAATTTATTCCTTCGTAAGTATTTATTTTTGTAGTTTTTACACTCGCTTTTTTTTAGGAATTATTGTTTTATTGTGTTGTTTTACTAATGTGCTTTTTCTCATATTTATTATTAGATTAATTTAATATAAATTATACTTAAAATATTATTGCACCAATTTAATTCAAATGTAAAGTGATAGCCCAAAACACACGTTTTAAATTAATCTAGATCGGGCGGTTCGCTACCTTACATTCTAATTCCGATAAATCATCATCTGTACTTGTGATAAAAATATTTTAGAAATAGTTTATCTTTAGGTACTATAATTAATAATCACGAATCACGCCTTTTTCCCATGGGGGTAGGCAGAAACCACGGAACGCCACCTGCTACGATCTCTACACACTTCTTTTGCCTCGTTTAGGTTCATACAATTGGTCATACACACACGCCGGTTGCGAGTACTACGCACCTGACCTTTCTGAAGAACAAAAGGTACTATAATTGTATGGAAAATTTAATACTGTATGCTAAATGTACTCTTTTTGTAATCGTTTTAATTAAATAAATTATTATTATTATATATTGACATAGAATTCGGTGAAAGTTAAGCGCGTACAGAAGTTATGTCTTGTAGCTATAAATGAGTTAAGAAATAAATGGATTTGCCTCATCATCATCATCGTCATTTCAGCCGAAAGACGTCTTCTGCTGAACATAGGCCTCCCCCGATTTGGAGGGTGTACCATGATCGCCACGCTTGGCAGGCGGGTTGCGATCGCAGTATGGTGGTAAAATGCATAGAGAACGCTGCTGCCCATTCTCTAGTAAGTCCCTTAGTCGTCTCTTACGACATACAGAAATGGAATGGAGCTATACATTACGTCCGGCACCACACAAATAAACGCACAACCTGTTACTATGGATTTCTGAACCCCTTATGTATATTTTTATTTTGTATGTTTATATTTAAATTATAGTATTATTTTTCTTCTACTATTACACACGTTGTCTACATCTCTTTGTATATTCTCTCCTATTGCAGGTATGCTGGAAGAGATTTCTATAGAAATAAGCATTACCTTTGTACATATTTTTCTGTTCCTTTCTTCTTGTCTATTTATATGTGTGCATAAATGGTTAAATAAATAAATAAATAACATGGTTCATCAGTTATAAATAAAAAAGAACCTGTCCATACATTTTGACAGTGTAAGTTTTGCTCTTTTATATGAAATACTATCACACGCGTGACACGGAACGTAACATGAACGGCCCGCGCACCCCTCGCGAGTCAGTCGCGCACCCGCCTCGACACGGACGCATGTAATAGTGCTGCCTTTTTTTCCGCGGCTCTCGTTCGCTCCACGGCACGTTTCCTTATGTACTACTGTGGGTAATAAATCCATTTTCGGAAGAACAGTTGTGTAATTTGACATTTGGTCCATATATTGTAAATGCCGAACAAACGCCATTTATAATACCATCTTTTATGGTTTTTTTTTTTTTGTTGATAACCGTTGTAGAATTTTTGCGCTAAGAGTCTGGTTAGAATCAGGTGCTGAATTCATGATTTCAATTTGCGCGTTGAAGTCCCTGCTACCATGTATAGTCGCTATATTTGTGTGTCCTATAGTAAAAAAAAATTTTTTTTTTTCGTATCTCTAGCAATTCATTTAAAATGATGGAAGAGGAGCTAATCACGAAGTAACAAAAGGAACATGGCGTCTAGTATCTAAATCTGTGCGAAGTGCTCTTCATATCAAACCACGTTGTAAGCGTCTTTCGAGCAGGCGATACTTTCTTTTTGTATATAAACGTTTTAAAAATGTTTAGACGATTATGTACTTTATTGGTTTACAGTATTTAACCGACTTCAAGAAGGAGATTGTTCTATGTTCCACTGTTTATATATCTTAGAGATAGTTACGCATAAGGCGTTACGCGTCGTCACTTATTTTAATCGTTATTCAAATGGCAACACCGCGCAAACATCAAAGACGACTGACTGCTTGTCAATGTCGAAGTTGTCAGTGTCAATATTGTGTCTATCAGTAGTGCGTTCGATATTTGACAGCTCTCTTGCTCCCGAGACACCGCCTGCGCCGGTCGTGCGCACTGATTAACAATAAAACAACATGGCGGACATCAACATTGAGCACGCGGACGATAATCCATTTGAATATGCGACATATATATATATTTTATGCATGTTCACTGAATTCTCCGCCAACTGTGAACCAATTTCAAAAATTCTTTTGGGATGGTAATGGATGTTTTGCTAGTTTTTGCGTTAGCTTGGAGAATACTTATTTAATCAACTTTATTTATCGTGATGTTAATATAATACTTCCTATTACTACTATTGACCTGGCCAACAGTGGTATACGAATCAATGTAGGGTAGATACCTTTTCGTGTGGTGCAGGACGTCGTATAGACAAGCACCATCCAATTTCTTCCCGTGGGTGTAACCTTACAACTAGAAGCGTACCTATTTGTAATTCCATTTGACCCAACAATTCAGCAACAACCCGAGGTACTATTACTAGAACAAAACACAACACAACACAAAGAAAATGACAACATAAACATGCCTAAACTAACAAGCTATTGATAAACGATGACGTCACAACATGCACTAACATGTACTAATTATCTAAATTGACACGTTGTCATTAGTAAGCTAAACGAGCTAAATCATGACATGAAACACCAAATATGGTGTGATATATTGATGTTTCTGACGGATTAATGATGGCTATCAGGTAGTAAACATGTCACTTTATAATAATGAATATTTAATTTTTGTTTGAATTACGGCAGCGGAAAAAATGTTTTTTTTTTTTTAATAAGTTGATTGAAACCGTGTTCCGTGTAGTGCCGAACGTAGGAAGAACACCAGCCCATTTCTTCACGTGGGTGTTGGAAGAGACGACTAAGGGACTTACTAGAGAATGGGCAGCAGCGTGCTCTATGCATTTTACTACCATACTGTGATCGCCAGCCCGTTGGCCAAGCGTGGCCATTATAACAAACCTCCCCAAATTGAGGGATGCTTATGACCAGCAGTGGAGGTCTTAAAGCTGAAATAACACAGACACCTTAACTTCAAAATCGAAAATAAAAACTTTTTTTGCAAAAAAGGACTGTAACCAACTTCCATGAAAACACTACAAGGTGGCAAAAAAATTAAATACAGATCCAAAGACACTGACTCCCGAAATTAAAGTTTTTTTTTTAGCTGTGACATCTGAGTTTGTTTTTGAAAGATTCTTCTCAGGGTCAATGGTTAGGACACGTTGACTTCATCTAGCCTTTTTATTTCATTGACGAGTAGAATTGTTTTACGGAAAAGAAATATAATTTCACTTTCACTAATATCTTTCATTCAGTTCGGATAAAAGCAGAATTCACAGCGGCTGTACGTCTACAAACTTTCAAAAAGAATTTCAGTATCCGCAAATAATAAAGTCTAAAAATAAATGCTATAGAAAGCTACCCCAACAGCATACAACTCGTAGCAGTACTTCCATTTAAATAATGATTCCACGATGAATTCTTAAGGGTGGGTATATTTTTAGAAGCCCGTATTTTTAGGCAATACTCGACCGTGCCACGTGAGCAGATTTGTGTACGTAACCAATCGTAAACTTAAGTTAACATAATAAATTCATAAATATTCTGTTGCGTAGGAGAAGCCGGTTTTTATTTCGGGATTGACCAATTTTCCGTACTGGATAATTGTCTCGTAACTTTGTTTTCTTTTTTCTTTATAATTTTACTTCTCTGGAAGGTCGTGTAAGTATGTAGGGTCTCGTGGCTAAGAAATAGCAGTCACACGTGTCGATCTCATTTTAAGTTACGGCAGGCTTGTCAAAGGGTAATCGCGTTACCGTAGAACTGAGTTTATGGACGCCAGCTACATGAAGAAAATTGGTTATCAGGTGTACCGGTTTATACTGGAACCCGACTCCATCATAGTTTGGAAACGGCAAGGTAGATGATGATTACTTCTGCGCAACATATAACTTCTAGGTTTCATCGACCGCACTATTGTTTACCATCAGGTAAGACAGTAGTTCAATAGGGTCCTATAAAATAATTACAATTCCATTGCTAATTAAGTAACTATTACGACATGTATACAAAAGGTGATCATGGCGTGTGTGGTTATGGATTGCGTACCAAAGTAGGCCACTGCAGACACAGTTTGTCAAAATGTGGCATTTCGGACTCATCCAACACTAGTACGAGTTCCGAGTTTCTAATCAGACCATGCCTCACTTGTCCCAAGTGCCCGTCCACCTGCACCTCGGATAATCTAAATGATGACGATGATCAAGAAACGCGGCACCTACTGGGCTCAAACTATGTAAAAAAAAGAAAGTGTACGATTACCATCAACACAAAAAGAAGTAAAAATTAAGGGTGTGGTCCGCACCGTCAAACTAACGCACTTTCTTCATGGGACCAAACTCGTTATCGAGAAAAATTATCAACCATCCCATACATTTGGATCGAGTAGGTATTGAAGTTTTGTATGACACAGTTGATGAATTTCTCGCAATTCTGATTTTGATTCCATGAAGAAATTTGTTCAGTATGACGGTCTGAATCACATTCTAAAATATAACCACATCTTTCTGGCACGCTGAATTTTCTATTCACGCACCATGGCTGTCCGCAATTTCTGGAGTTAGAGTTCTGGAGTGGCGACCGCGTACCAAAAGACATAGAGTTGGGAGACGTCTCACAACGTCATCGGTGACTTTGAAAAGGCCGCAGGAATCCGTTGGATGCGGGAAGCGTGGAACCGGTCCAAGAGACAGAGTTTGGGGAGGCCTATGTGCAGCTATGAATCTTTCGGCTGAAATGATGCTGATGACTCTGGTCCTCTTCTGGAAACCTTTCTAGTGACGTGATGTTTTTTTATGAAAAAATATTTACTGATAAGTTTCATCAATCAACTCAGCCTATCGCAGTCCACTGCTGGACATATCTCTCATGCTGCGCCACAACACCCTGTCCTCCGCCTTTCATATCCAGTCTGCCCCAGCCATATTCCTTAGTTCGTTGGTCCATCTAGCTGGGGTCTCACACAACGCTTGCCAATACGCGGTCTCCACTCCAGAACTCGTCTACTCCATCGGCCATCGGTCCTTCGAGAGACATGGCCAGCCCACTGCCACTTCAACCTGTTTACTCTGCGAGCTATGTCGGTAACTCCATTTCATTTCCGGATAACTTCGTTTCTGATCTTATCCATCAAAGAATTTCCGAGCATAGCCAGAGCGCGTTGAGCGACCTCACAATTGTGGACCAGCCCAACCGTCAGTGTCCACGTTTTGGCAGCGTATGTGATAACGGGTAGGATGCAATAGATGAAGACCTTGGTCTTCTACATTGCGATATCGGCGACGAGATTACCTTGACGAAGTTTTCTAAACGCTGCCCAACCCAACTAGATCCTCCTGTCGGCTTCTTTCTCGAAGTTGTGTCTACCAAACTGGATGACTTGCCCACGGTAGACATACTCCTTTACAACCCCGAACAGCGACCCTTCGATGCGGATTGAACCCGACAAGACATCCGAATTGTACATGAATTTCGTCTTGTCCAAGTTCATGCCTAGGCCTACCTGCCGAGAGGCTCCATTTAGGCTATGCAGCATCTGGTCTAACTGTTCCAGCGTCTCTGCCATTATGACGATGTCGTCGGCAAAACGAAGGTGTAAGATGAACTCGCCGTTCACATTGATTCCCTGTCCAGTCCAGTCCAGCGTCTTAAATAAGTCCTCCAACACATTGGTGACAGCTTCATCATACAAGAAAAAATAGAACAGGTGCGGTTTCATCCTTTACTAGAAAATATTCACAATTTTGAGCAAGTAGTATCTAACTAGATCGATAACAGTAAAAAAAGTGTGATGTATGCTGATAAACGACAAATGGAATTGCTTTGCATAAAACCTGAAACTAGCCATAAAAATGATTCATAAAAAAACTAGACATTTACTACTAGCCTCTCGTCTATACCCGTAGGTGCCATTACATACAAATTACATACATAAATATAAGACTTGTAACATGTATCTACGTCATAATATAAATATTTATTTATTCGCTAGTGGCTCGTCCCGGCTTTACTCGTTTTTGACGACTTGACATAACCATGGCCTCTTATAGAGTAGCCGTTTCCTCTCTGCTCTCATCTTTCTGACACTTTACTGTCATCTGAGTACCCGATGCCACCCAGCTGTAGCAGGTCGTCAATTGGCAGCAGATATAGAGTCGCAGGAAGAATAGATCCTCGAAGACAATCATTACCCAGATCATTGACCACAAATCGATCGTTCACTTACTTTAAGTCAGAAATCCAGTTGCAAAACCAGTATGGACGTCGAATGGGGAAAGTTTACCCAACAGACTAGCATGCCAGATCCTGCTAGACGTGTCTTTTCCGCTTTGGCCATCTATCATCATAATCAGCTATTAATGTTCCTACTGCTGGGATTCAATTTTCTTCTTGGTGACAAGACATCGAGAGGAAGGATTGAAAGGCCTACCTCTACCTATATATGTTGGCGTCATAAATTAGTCATTTAGGAGTAAATTCTAGCCGCGGATAGTACTTAGGTATCTATTTAAATAACTTGGTAATTTTGCTACCATTTAATCGCATCCTAAAACTAAATATTGAGCCAATGTTGAAAGAAAACTATTCGATTCGTCTGGTAGGTATTAAAAATATATTTCTTTGAGTTTTTTATCCTCCAAGCATAAGATAAGAAAACTTTTATACAAAGACATATTTTTTATGTGAAGTTATGTCAAATGAGAAGTTATTTTATGGCTGAAACAGAAAATGTGTTGTTAGGAAAATGGGTCCAATATTTACATACATATGTTTCAAGTTGATGATACAATATAATCTAAACAGAACGATAAATATCCTAATCTTATTATATTTATGTAAATTCATACATATACAGTATACACGCATACATAAAATCACGTCTTCTTCCTATGGGTGTGAGCAGAAACTACAGAATGTTATCTAGAATTCTCACTTACCACGTTTGTTTTGTCTACGTTCGTACACGCACGCCGGTTACGAATACTGCGTAGATGACAATGGAAACCGGGTAGATCATATTTTCATAAATTCTAACAAAATATATTTTATTCGTATGAGCACAGCATGTGACGCCGCCGTCGAGTTTTTTTTTTATAAAGTTTCCGGAATCACCCAAAAGGTCGGATACCCATGACACTGGCTGGTGACAGTCACTCTAGCAGAGCGTCGCATCTATGGTTGTGACAGAAGAGGTCAGGGGAGTATACGACGAACTGATATTTTCCGGCACAATTCCGATATTATCGAAGCTGCAGAACCACGAACACTTCTGGTAAAGGCTAGCCTGCGCCGCTAAGTACGACATGAAAACTTTCCAAATGCTTCATGTTCTATTACGTTATTATTTCAATTTACTGAATCTACCGTCCTTTGAAACGGTTGCGTTTGACGCACAATTTTTCAGAAAAGCCTGATTTCACAGAATCGTAACAAAAATAATAGAAACAAATTATTAATTTCCAAGAATAAAAGAGCCATAGAATATCAAAAATCATTTACCACGAAATCCTGAACAAAAGGCTAACCTTTTCGCTTTCAAAAAAGAGCAAATCACAATTCCGTCTCTACATTTATAAGTATTACAAAATAAAATCCGTATTATTCCGTTTTCAACACAAAAATCCGTATACAACACAAATGTGTGCTGAGCTTAAACAAAAAACGATTCTTCTTTTTTAATTTCGCTTGAGCAATTCGTGAGTTGTACGGAATTTATATCCATTTATAGTAAAATACGATTATTGCTCTTCACGCCTCTAAGCCGTATATATGTAGATTGAGTTGAAATTCCTAATGTTTGTTGCTTTTTGTGTGAAATCAGCTGGGTAGCGATGTTCTGGCGTTTTTATTTTTGGTGTAAAAGCTGTAATTTATTTGATGTTGCATTGCGAACTGAAACAAAAAAAAAATGCCTCTGAGTTTTATGAAACTTAGAGGGAATTTTCGTATTTTAAGATCGGTCACATTTAAGACATAAAATTAAGTTTAATGTTAGTTAGTTATATTTGTTGTTATAATGCACACTAATATTATAAATGCAAAAGTAACTCTGTCTATCTGTCTGTCTGTCTGTCTGTCTCGCTTTCCTGCTAAAACTATTGAACCGAATTAAATGAAATTTGGTACACAGATAGCTTAGAGCCTGAGAAAGGACATAGGGTACTTTTTATCTCGGTAGTACGATCCCGCGGGATATTTTCCGACCTCCACGTGGGCGAAGCCGCTGGCAAAAGCTAGTAGTTTATAATTTAGAATGAAAGTCGGCAGTGCACATTGCTGGCAGAGTGGACGCTGGGACCGGCAGATTCTGGAGTGGCGACCATGTACCTACCGGAAAACGTAGCGTTGGAAAGCCTCACCCAAAGGTGGGCCGATGAACTTGCGGAGGCCGTTGGGTGCGTGAAGCACAAAACTGGTCAAAGTGGCGAAGCGTAACCCCGCCCTCTGTCTAGCAGTGATCGTCCATGTTGGGCTGAAATTAATGATTTACTTAATTTAAATACTCTATTGCGATTGTCGCCAAAATGCTATCGGGAACTTGTATTTTCGATTCAAAAATCGTTTGAATTTGCGATACGTTTACGATGCGGTTTCCAGCTATGACCTCTGGGGAAACCAAGAAGTGATCTAGTAAACGATTTGTGGATCCGACCCTATAATTGGTATTGGGGCGCCAGCGAACAGTTCTGTTCCAGGCCTAAAGACTAATCCCGTAGATATTTAAAATCTAGTTACAATCTCAACTCAGTGACAATATTTATAAAGCTAGAATTACAGTATGACCACTCTTAAAATCCCTTGTTTTGCACAAGTCAGAGGCAATTCCCTTAGAAAACAGACTTCTCGATGGCATTAAGCACAATAAGTATCACCAATTGGAAGTAAAAAAAGAGTATTAAAACTAAGTTAGTCGTTAATTTCAGCTGAAAAAGGACGTCCTCTGCTGGACATAACCCCAGCCCCTCCACCCTCCGCTCTTCCAACACTGTGTCCCGGTATGCGGTCGCCACTCCAGAACCATTCGGCCCTAATAACCATCTGTTTTGCATGCAAAGTGCCTTGCCCAATGCCACTTAATTTTGACTATAATTCGAAAACTTATTTATTAAGCATAATGTGCGAAGTAAATTCAATTTTAAAATCTTAGGAATCTGTATAATTAACGTTACTGATACGTCGCAAATCTGCTAGACCCTCAAGTCCATCTATTTGTCTATATTTAACATCCGTTTTACTCGCAAACAGGTTCTACAGGGTCCTTTAGGATACAGCTGCTATGTTGGTCCTAGTGAGAAAGTTGTATTTTGCCAGGCTTGCGGAATTGTTCTAAATAGTTACCGTGGCCATGGCACAGGCAACTGAAGGAACACGTGATTTCCCACAAAAAAATAGGAGAAAGTAGTTCAGTTTGATGGTCCTGATACAACCTGTATAAAACTAAAAAATTTATTCAAAGTTATTCTTAGGATATTATTTTCTCTGTAAGATTTTCTCACCGCATTTTAAAGTACTCTTTAGCTAACTAACCGAGCTCTCATTAAGTACATCATTAAGTTCCTCATTACTTCGTGTTTCTAGTAGAAGTCTGTCTGGGTTTAAAATATTAAGATCTTGTCGGATCAGTAAATTTTTTTTACTGATCCGACAAGATCTTAATATTTTAACTAAATTTACATTACGTAATTTGTCTACAATATTTTCAACAGCTGGGGGTGAGGCCGCCTCTCTATGAGAGGGAGTGGGCCGTAATCCACCACACGGTTCTAGTGCGGGTTAATAGATGTCACATGTTCTCGATTTTGTTTCCGTCACCTTATTGAAATCAGTGGTGGTAAAATGGAGAGGACAAAGAAAATTGCTTAACAGCCTGAGTTCAAACCTAAACCTCCCCTCCTCCTCCCCTCCTCCTTGGTTAGAAAACTGGTAACGGCCGCAACTAACTCGTAGATTCAACACAGACAGGTGTTTTTTTTTTGTGTAGTTTATTTCACCATTACTCTCCAAACAGGATATCTATACATCTATACATCTTACACAAATGAATAAAATTGTAGTGTCTGTTTGTAATTTCAAAATAACAGCTTTTCAATATATGCATATGAGAGTATATACGGTACTTACATCAAAAAAACAATATTTTTTTTCTGTCGGTCTGTTTGTGCCGGCTAATCTTCGAAACAGCTGGACCGATTTCGACGGGAAATGCACTAGCAGATAGCTGATATTATAAGGAGTAACATAGGCTATAGTAATATATATTTTGTCTGGATAGTACGTCTCCGTGTGATAATTTCCGAACCTCACGCGGGTGAAGCCGCGGGCACAGCTAGTCCTGAATAAAACCAGCATATATTATCCTAGAATAAATGACGGCCCAGTGTCTCTCACCGAGAGACGGCCTGTGTCCCAGCAGTGGGAACACTATAGGCTGATCATGCCATACACAACTTCAATACCTACTCAATACAAATGTATGGACCAGCTAAAAATTTTTGACACAAGATTTTGACAAAACAAATACTCTGTAGGTACAAGAGCAAGCCTTGTAAGATACGCTTAAGGCCCAAGGTTCCTCATACACAACATGATTTGGGTCGACACAGGGCGTTGAATTTGCTGATTAATTAAACTATGTAACATACATACATATTACGCCTACAATCCTAGAACGTGTGAGCAAAGCCGTAAAGTTCACTGACATTTAGTGTTTACTAGCTTTTGCCAGCGGCTTCGCCCGCGTGGAGGTTGGAAATTATCCTGCGGGAACATACTACCGGGATAAAAAGTAACGTTTGTGTTACTCGAGGTTATAAACTATCTGTGTGCCAAATTTCATCTCAATCGGATTTGTAGTTTTTGCGTGAAAGAGGCACAAACATCCATACATACAAACTTTCGCGTTTATAATATTAGTAGGATAAGTAGGATTATATTATATATATATTATATAAGTAGGAAGTAGGATTATTATTAGAATCACACAAATAAAGGTTTATTTTGCATACGTAGTAACTAGTAGAACACTGACTCCTAGGTCACAGGGTTTCACTAGTTTAGGAGGCAGGGTTTTTCACTATTTGTGCAGCCTTTTCCCAAAAAAAATTTAACCTACCTATGTGAATTGTTATTGTATACAAAGATTTTTTTTGTGTCAATAAACTTATTTTATTTTATTTATTTATTTCGTCAGATATCTTCGGCTTATGTTTAACTTACCAGCAGATATAGTAACATATAACAGACAAAAAGAATAAATGATCACCAAAATTAAACCCGCATTTTAATGTAAAATTATAACCAAAGTTTTAACATCTCGATATTCTATTTAAGCAAAATGACTCCAAATAAATCATTGTTAATCCAAAAGTAGTAAATGATCACCAAAATTAAACCAGCATTTCAATGTAAAACTATCACCAAAGTTTTTACATCTTGCTATCCTATTTTGGCAAACTGACTCCAAAAAAATCATTGTTAACCCAAAAAAAGTTAATGAACACCAAATTATTAAAAGTGTACTACGTGAGCTCGACAAATGGATGTGCAAATAACGCTTGTGCGACAAAACTGTACTGCAACTCACCATAGTTCGATTGCACACTTGTGCGACACACTGAATCTAGTCGTTTCAAGCACTCGCCGGCCGCTGCCGCGGCACCGATCGCTTCGCTCGCTCGGCTCGTGCATAGGAGGTCACAGTTTTAACCTAACCTAACCTAGTGAGCTTGAGTGTGTCGCACAAGTGTTATTCGCACATTCGTTTGTCGAGCTCACGTAGTACACCCAATTATTAAGATTTGGTGATCATTTACTACATTTGGTGTTCGAATACATTTTGAAGTGCAGTCGTGACTAAAATAGCTAGTACTATTGTAATTTTAGACTTTATTTTTCTGGTGTCAAGTATATATTTTTGGTAAAAGAACTAAGGGTATCAAAGCATTTTATGGTGGTCATTATATTTAATCCCGATATCTTCTAAAACCCGCACATATTTATTTTATGATTCTATTTCTGTCAATCGTTTCAAAATAACCGAGACAGAGATATGTTATAAACAAGTGCGAGTCGGACTCGCGCACCGAGGGTTCCGTACAAACCTGCAGGTCATCATCATCATCATTCGTCATCATCGTTTATGAAATGAAATGTTTTTTTTTTAATTTTTATATTTGTGTTGACTGAATGAAAGGTAAATTGTGGTTTACGATTTCTGACGTATTAAAAAAAAACTACTAACTAGATCTCGTTCAAACCAATTTTCGTTGGTAGTTTTTATGGTAATGTACATCATATATTTTTTTTAGTTTTATCATTCCCTTATTTTAGAAGTTACGGGGGGGGGGACACACATTTTACCACTTTGGAAGTGTCTCTCGCGCAAACTATTCAGTTTAGAAAAAAATGATATTAGAAACCTCAATTTAATTTTTGAAGACCTATCCATAGATACCCCACACGTAAGGGTTTGATGAATTTTTTTTTTTTGTGTTTCAGTTCTATGTATGGGGAACCCCAAATATTATTGTTTAAAAAAAATGATATTAGAAACCTCAATATCATTTTTGAAGACCTATCCATAGATACCCCACACGTAAGGGTTTGATGAAAAAAAAAAAATTTGATTTTCAGTTCTATGTATGGGGAACCCCAAATATTATTGTTTTTTTTCTATTTTTGTGTAAAAATCTTAATGCGGTTCACTGAATACATCTACTTACCAAGTTTCAATAGCACAGCTCTTATAGTTTCGGAGAAAAGTGGCTGCGACATACTCGGACAGACAGACAGACAGACAGACAGACAGACAGACAGACATGGCGAATCTATAAGGGTTCCGTTTTTTGCCATTTGGCAACGGAACCCTAAAAACTGGCCAAGTGCGAGTCGGACTCGCGCACCGAGGGTTCCGTACAAACCTGCAGGTATTCACGGTTTATGCATAAGGTATGAAATTAAATGTTTTTTTTTTAAATTTTATATTTCAGTTGACTGAATGAAAGGTAAATTGTGGTTTACGATTTATGACGTATTAAAAAAAAACTACTTACTAGATCTCGTTCAAACCAATTTTCGGTGGAAGTTTACATGGTAATGTACATCATATATTTGTTTTTAGTTTTATCATTCCCTTATTTAAGAAGTTACGTGGGGGGGACACACATTTTACCACTTTGGAAGTGTCTCTTGCGAAAACTATTCAGTTTAGAAAAAAATGATATTAGAAACCTCAATTTCATTTTTGAAGACCTATCCATAGATACCCCACACGTAAGGGTTTGATGAATTTTTTTTTTTTGTGTTTCAGTTCTATGTATGGGGAACCCCAAATATTATTGTTTAAAAAAAATGATATTAGAAACCTCAATATCATTTTTGAAGACCTATCCATAGATACCCCACACGTAAGGGTTTGATGAAAAAAAAAAATTTGATTTTCAGTTCTATGTATGGGGAACCCCAAATATTATTGTTTTTTTTCTATTTTTGTGTAAAAATCTTAATGCGGTTCACTGAATACATCTACTTACCAAGTTTCAATAGCACAGCTCTTATAGTTTCGGAGAAAAGTGGCTGCGACATACTCGGACAGACAGACAGACAGACAGACATGGCGAATCTATAAGGGTTCCGTTTTTTTGCCATTTGGCAACGGAACCCTAAAAACTGGCCAAGTGCGAGTCGGACTCGCGCACCGAGGGTTCCGTACAAACCTGCAGGTATTCACGGTTTATGCATAAGGTATGAAATTAAATGTTTTTTTTTTAAATTTTATATTTCAGTTGACTGAATGAAAGGTAAATTGTGGTTTACGATTTATGACGTATTAAAAAAAAACTACTTACTAGATCTCGTTCAAACCAATTTTCGGTGGAAGTTTACATGGTAATGTACATCATATATTTGTTTTTAGTTTTATCATTCCCTTATTTTAGAAGTTACGTGGGGGGGACACACATTTTACCACTTTGGAAGTGTCTCTTGCGAAAACTATTCAGTTTAGAAAAAAATGATAGAAACCTCAACATCATTTTTGAAGACCTATCCATAAATGCCCCACACGTATGGGTTTGATGAAAAAAGTTTTTTTGAGTTTCAGTTCGATGTATGGGGAACCCCAAATAATATCGTTTTTTTTTTTTTCTTTTTTTGTGTGAAAATCCTAATGCGGTTCACAGAATACATCTACTTACCAAGTTTCAACAGCATAGCTCTTATAGTTTCGGAAAAAAGTGGCTGTGACATACTCGGACAGACAGACAGACAGACAGACAGACAGACAGAAGGACAGACCGGCAGACATGACGAATCAATAAGGGTTCCGTTTTTTGCCATTTGGCAACGGAACCCTAAAAATGTTTAGCGCTAAGCGCATTTCAATCCGCGGCATAATCAAAGTTAAGCTTGAATAAAGTTGATTTGACAAAGCGTTTTTAGTAAAAATTAACTTTGATCCCGATTGACAATTAACTTGCTCATTTCTACATCTTTCGATTGGTCTAAAGATACCATTATTTTTGCACTTGCCACCATTTTGTTCTGCCAACTGACATTCAAGTAAGAAGTAAAAAGTTGAACGTGGTACTAGTCCATTATATTAGGTCTTTACCCATGAAATTGCCGTTCTGCAGTACTAGCCATTTCAAATCAAAATAATTTTTGTTTGTTTAATAAATCTAATTTCAAATTAATTTTATTTTAAAAACATGGAATTCTTTTTCCAAAAGTAGTAATTTGTTTATTGATTAGTGTTACATTTTCATCGCATTTCAATCTTTTTTGTCATCATGGATACGTTAAAAATTCGAGTAGTCGTGGCAGCAACGCGGCACAAGCGGCACGCAACATCAACGACGTTTACGGAGCTAACACTACAAACCAACGCACCACCTGTTATTGGCTTGCTCGCTTCCGTTCTGGAAATTTTGACCTGAAAAATGAACCTCGCGGTCGTCCGAAGACTTTGGTCGACAATGACGAATTAAATGCGATTATGGAAGCTGATGATACACAATCTACGGCTGAATTAGCAGCAGCTTTCGACGTTAACGTCAAAACAATATTGGTCCATTTGCGTCAAATTGGCAAGGTAAAAAAGCTTGACAAATGGGTACCCCACGAACTCAATGATCGCCAGCGCGAAGTACGCGTCGAGACGTACCTTGCACTGCTCAACAGATACACAAATGAAGGAATTTTGAACCGCATTGTTACCTGCGATGAAAAATGGATTCTGTTTGATAACCGCAAGCGCTCAGCAAGTTGGTTGGATCCTGGTTCAGCACCTAAACAATGCCCTAAACGAAAACTTACCCCTAGAAAAGTGATGGTCACTGTTTGGTGGTCTAGCGCCGGTGTGATTCATCACAGCTTCTTACCAAACTGGGTGAGCATTACTGCAGATGTGTACTGGGAAGAACTGAACTCAATGATGGAGAAGCTGGCACATCTCCAACCAGCATTGGTCAATCGCTCGTCTCCGCTGCTCCTGCACGACAACGCGCGACCTCATACTGCACAGCAGACGGTCTCCAAGTTGCAAGAACTGGGGTTGGAAGCTCTCCGTCATCCGCCCTACTCACCAGACCTTGCGCCTACAGACTACTACTTTTTCCAGAATTTGGATAACTTCTTGGTGGGAAAAAAATTCAATACCCGAGAGGCAGTACAAAATGCCTTTGAAGAATTTGTTGCCTCCCGTCAAGCTGATTTTTTTTTTAAGAAGGGCATCAATAAACTGCCACTGCGTTGGCAAAGATGCATTGATTGCATGGCTGATTATTTCGATTAATACAAATAAAAATACATGAAGAAAATTCGTTTAATTTTTTTCATACAAAACGGTATTTTCATAGGTAAAGACCTATTATTAGACGTCGACATCTAAGAACGCAGCCGGATGTAGCTGAACAGAAGTATTTTACATAGAGCGACCGTCATCTGACCTTAACAACCCAGTTATTGTATAACAAAATACCCCTTGATAAGACTGGTTGTCATACTTTGGGGCTTTTTACTCCGCATAATGATTGTCAAATATCTATGAATAACAGAACCATGGGCAACGGCTTAGCGCACTTACCGAGGCAAGGAGTGGGTACCTATCGATATGTAATTAATGGTGCCCCAACCACAAACCGACCGCGAAAAGTATAGCTTAGCCGTCGTTCAACCAGCACGCGTAGCATGACCACCATAGAAAGAACTTTGTCTATTCTTAGTAGAATAGAGATAGAACTGTCATGCTACGCCAGCATAAAACGGTAGGGCAAAACTTGGCTAATCGGTGATATGCAGTAATTCTGTGATAGTTTGTTTATCCTCTATATCTAAGTTACTATATAATCTAAAGCAGTGACATTTTGCGTATAGATGGCCTACAAATCTTTGTACAATCTTTAGTTCTGTCTTTAATCTTTCTACAATCTGTAATTTTGTCTATTCTTACGTCGACAAAACCCCTTTCTACGATGGTCATGCTATGCATGCTGGCATCTGTTGTTTATGCGGGCTTTATACAGTAAACTATAGTCGCACAAATGCTAATTCTAAATGGCAATTCGGCTAGGCCACAAGTGACTAAAATCGCAAGTTCCAAAGTAGAGAAGGTTTCGACTAATGTCGTGCAGTAACAGGTTCTAGCCGGTACCGTGTGGTGCCTAATGTAAAAAATAGCACCATCCCATTTCTTCCCGTGGGTGTCATAAGAGGCGACTAAGGGACTTACTAGAAAATGAGCAGCAGCGTCCTCTATGCATTTTACCACCATACTGCGATTGCCAACTCGTTTGCCAAGTGTGGCGATTATGGCGAATCCTACCAAATTGGGCGAGCCCTATGTCCAGCAGTGGACGGCTTTTGGCTGAAATGATGATGAGGAACAGGTTCTAGAGTGAATCTCCAAAGTCAAAGCATTTATTTCAAACTAGCTTCTGCCCGCGACTTCGTCCGCGTTAAATTTCGTGTTCCCCCGACCCTTCCCGTCGCGTCGAATCGCCTACCCGTGCGATTTTCCCCATTTCTGCAACATTTTTCATTACTGCTCCGCTCCTCTTGATTGTAGCGTGATGTTATATAGCCTATGTTACTTGCAAATAAAGTAGCTTTCTAATGGTGAAAGAATTTTTAAAATCGGTCCAGTAGATCCAGTAAATCACTCAAACTGCCAGACCATGATTACGAAAAAATTAAATGAGAAAATACTAAAAAAATAACAATAACCCACATAGCCTTCACATTCACAATAAATAAAATTCTATTATACTTTACACAGTAAATATTCGTATTTGGTTTGTCATTGCTTTATTTGAAACTAGCTTTTGCTCGCGGCTTCGACCGCGTAAATATCGTAAAATATCCCATAGGAACGTACTATCGGGGTTAAAAGTACCCTATGTATCCAGGTTAACTGTCTTATCGCACTGATTGCTTTGTATTATCCGACCCAGAGAATAAAAACTTTCACAGAAAATTCAACCCCTCATTTCACCCTCTTAGGGATTGAATTTCAAAAAATCCTTTCTTAGTGGATACCAACTCCTCACAAAGAACACATCCTCCAAATTTCATGTCTCTAGGACCAGCGGTTTAGGCTGTGTGTTGATATATCAGTCAGTCACTCAGGACTTTGAATTTTATATATATAGATGAATGCTTTGAATTTGAGTGTGAGGGTGTGTCCATAGTACGGGTCCACCCTTTATGGCAGATTTTTTTTCGTCATAATATTATTGTGCACAACAGCGGATAGCATAAACTTCATTTCGCAAAAAATCGTCTGGCATACACTCATTTATCATACATTTACAACGCATAATTTTATAAGTCAGAATCATCTTTAGGCATAAATTTTAGATCCATAATAATGAAAAAGGAGAACCATCTTATCGCAGAAAGTTCGCAGTCAGAATCGTCTCTTGGCATTATTTCATATCGATTGTCATTAAAAGGCAGAAATATCATATCTCAGAAACTTTACACTTTTGAATTTTAAGTCTGCCAAAGGTAATGCTTAATAAAATTCTGCCATCTTAAAAGTATGCCAGCATAAAGTCGGACATACAAACATTCGGCCAAACAATGATTATGCAAAACATTTTTTATGCCTTACAAAAATTCGTTTAAAGAAAATTATGCTAAGTGTGTTATGCCAAATAAAATTCGGAGCATCAAGTTTCTGCCAGATAGAGGGAACCCCTATAGTACTCCCACATTTTTCCACTTACATTTAAACTCCCATGTAAAATAGGGTGCGAGCCTCAATAGGCTCGCACCGTATTTTACATGGGATGTCAATACATCAACCGAAGACAAATCCTGACTCTGACCTGCTACCGTGAAATTTCTGATGAAGAAACCCAAACGACTTAGAAAGCCAGGACATCTGACTTAGCAGTAGCGTCTGACCACTAGACTAATGAGGCGGTAGTAGTGCAATGCCTCATTAGTTGACGCGGAATTGGCCATAGTACCAAGTAGCTAGATATTGGCTACATGATCTCGACATCAGTAATTTTCATCCCGTGTTTAAAATCTTAATGTTGTAAAACCGCAGTAATTTTATCATATCCCTTAGTCACAGATATTTTTTTAATAATGATTGGGGATTAAAACGTTATATAAATAATTGACCAATATATTATTAACTAGCTTTTACCCGCGACTTCTTCCGCGTGGTATTTAACAAAAAAAAAGTTTTTCATTAGTTTTTTTTGTTTCGTGAGGTCCTATTTTTTTTCTAAAATAAAAGTAGCCTAAGTTACTCCTTGTTACATCTGCTATCTGCCAGTGAAAGTTCCGTCAAAATCGGTTCAGCCATTTCAGAGATTAGCCGGAACAAACAAACAGACAAAAATTGTAAGAAATGTTATTTTGGTATATGTACCGTGTATACATCCAGTAAAACGTGGTCATCTTAATATTACAAACAGACACTCCAAGTTTATTTATTTGTCTAGATAAGTCACAAACATCAAAACAAAAAAGTATCTGAATAAAACAACGTCCTTGCTTGCTACGAAAGCGTAGCTTCTGTAGCATTATGCTACGGCGTAGCAAAGTACTACGGCTTAGCAACTGCATAGTCGTGCTTATGACAGCCTGTGCGGTTTGTGGTTTCAACCCAGAAATTCATTCTTGGTTTTTAAATAAACATTATTTTAAATAAACATATGCATTAAAAGCGAAACGGAATATTATGCACAGAATGTGAAACCAGAAACATTCTTAAGCCACTGCTTACCTGCCAGCGTCGTGAGATTTGTTCGAAAGAGATACCGTGGTCCTGGCACATGGGCAACTGAAGGAACACGGATGGGTTTTAGTCAGTAAAAGTCTGACACGCCCTTCCGCTCCACCCAGAGCGGCAGACATCATTTGATGATTTCCCACCTACAAAAACAAGACACAGCCTAAACGTAGGCTACCATAAAATGCTCAGTTTTTTGTCACACAGTTAGGTGTATAGGTACAAGATATTTTTTTAAAGAAAAACGAATATTTCATAAAAGTTACATACAACATTTCTCATCGCATAATTCACAAATTTTTTAGCGTAAACTACCATATTTCATATTATGATAATACATGGAATGAACTAAAGAAATGTTCAATAATTATCTTCAGATCGCTGCATTAATTTAAATTTAATAAAACTGCATCATCACTTTTGTTTTGATAGTCATTCGATTTAACTAACAACTAACGCACCGCTGTTTTAAACCTTATTTGTGGCAGTGATGCGGTACTGTCCAATATCTAAAATAATTATTCTTACCGCATTAAACATTTTACACAAGAAAACATGACATGGCTTGTTTCTCCGAAATTTTGGACGGAGATTTACCCATAGAACACCCAAATTTTATTTTTGAAATTGTATACAAACCCGACTACTAACATACGCATTTGAGTAAAAGCAGCATGCTGCATGCAAGCTTTGAGCATGTTCTATGTTAATGAATTTTAACTGAAACAATTGACAAAACGCGAAAAAAAATTCATTTTTCGCCATCGACTTAGAAAAATTCAGAATATTTTTGTACTGAACCACATTTTTAATTTTATTATTTATTTATTTAACCATTTATGTACACACATATATTCCATTCTTACTATTAACCCTGTTTTTATTAGTTTAAATAGCAACTTACCTGCCTTACCTGTATTCTGGCGAGCGTTCCGCGAGCTGGAGTCTTGTTCGGTGGAGTTATTAGAGGTTTTTTCAAAAATTTCCGTGAAAAATCACGTTTTTAGATCAAAATTTCAAATTTTCCTTCTGTAAAAACTAAAATAACGCCGTAGTTAGCTGGCCCGCGTGGAGACGCGTCTACCGACACCTCGCCCGTGCGTCTAGCTCAAATAAAATTGCTCATTCTTATTATTTAAGTCAGTAACACGAACTTTATTCTCCTCATAAAACCCGATACACGTGGCACCACAAAATAATTCATAAAAACTCAAAGAAAAAAAATCGCTTTCATTTGTTTTACTTTCGTGACACATGCACCTAATCAACAAATAAATAACAACATAATGTGCTCGACTGTACGTGCTCATATCTGTTAGAGCTTGAGTATAGTCGTCAACAAAAGTTTGTTCACGTATTTATGTTAAACATAGAAACCTACGCAAAGTATTTCGTATGTATATTGCGGGGAGCGATTTTGTACGGCAGGGCTGTCGGTAAAATACGACTGTTGCATGTACTGCAAATGTTTTATTTTAAACTTCATATTTAAATTTAGGGCTTTATCTGTGGGTCTGTTTCGCCAGAATTAAATGAATTATTTTAATTTCTTCATAGTTATTTCAGCCAAAAAACGTCCACTGTTGGACATTAGCTTGAAGAACCGCCACTTCTTCTGGTTCTGTCGAATTATAAAATACTTATAATTCGACAGAACTATAAGTATTTTATAATACATTTATATTTTATTTATATTTTTTTTTTTTTATATTTTATATACTAATTATAATAATTATATTACAGCATTAATTAAATCTAACAAGGTTCTACTTGCGACTTCGTTCGCGTGAAATTTTTGCCCCTGACCCGTCGCGTCCTACCCCATTTCCCGACCGCGCTGTGACTTTATTTTCATTTTCGCTTTCTTTCCAACTTTTTTCATTTTACTCGGCTCCGTTGGGTTGTAGCGTGATGTCAGATAGCTTATCTACTATTATATATCTTCCTCAAATATATAAATATTTTTTCACATCTGACTGTTCGTTCTAAAGATTGCTTTTTACAAACAAACTCACAAACATACAAACTTTATCTCTTTTATAAATAGTGTAGAAGTAGATAAATGATCGTGAGTCACAGAGTGAAGGCAAAACACACTCCATTTTAAAAGACTAACTTTGCAAGCTGAAAATGATTAAAGGTTTTTTGTTGACTGTACTTAGTTTTACGCTAACGTTCTCTTTATTAACAGCGCTTTCAATCGTTTTTCAGTGAAGTGTGTAGAGCTCAAAAGAAATTGTAGAAAAAGTACTTAAAAAACTATAAAATTGTAATTGATCATGCTCCATTTGAGGAAATGGTTTATTGTTAGAAATATAATATTACAAAAAAGCCAGTTAATAAAAACTGTAAAAGAACCATTTCAATATCTTTAAGAAAAACAATATAAATTATGTTATTTATTTTCTATCTTTTATTTCAGCTAACTACAAAAGCGAGTTTTTCGGTTTTAGGGTTCCGTACCTCAAAAGAAAAAACGGAACCCTTATAGGATCACTTTGTTGCCCGTCCGTCCATCAGTCTGTCTGTCAAGACCCTTTACCTCGGAAACGCGTGAAGGTTTCGAGTTGAAATTAAAACGATATACTCAAGTTTAAACTCTCTGGAAGCTGTGAAAAAAACAAACTTCTAAGTTAACGTGATACAGCCGTTTATGCCGCAAAAAACGTATATTTCGACACTCTCAAGGGAATGAAAATGTATAGGGTATTTCCCATTGACCTAAAACTAAATGTTGGCAAGTTATACCGTCTTATACTACAAGTATAGGGAAAAATCTGAAAACTATACATTTTTAATCAAATCATAAAAAAACAAGGTTGGAACCCTTGGTGTGCGAGTCCGTCTCGCATATGTCCAGTTGTTTTTTTTTTTTTGCTATCCTGTTCAGAATAGTATTTATTTTATTTTTTGTGCGGGAGTTCGTAGTGACGGGCGGCGGCTGCCCTGTCATCATCTCCTATCATCAGAAAACAGTCTCCACGCATCCATAAATCAATCATAATCCGACCTCGTAAGTACTTCCAGTAACTTTCTAAAACAAAACAAGATGGCGCCACTTGCTGTGCCATCAAATTCATTACTTCGAACTCCTCGAAAGAGCCTTAAACGGCTTACTTATTCAAACTCAACTAAACAACAACAAACAACACGTGTCGAAACTTCCCTTCCTTTACAATTTAAATCCCTCCCTTATCAGTCGAAAAACAATTTTCTTATTAATCTCATTTCCTCGCGTGACAACCCTCGCACAAACGCAAAACTTTTCTAATCCCTGTTTTGGTATATCTTCAGTTTTCCTAACTACACCGAATGGCAGTGACACATCAATTTTCTTATAAATAATACCTTATATTTTCGTCTGCGTGGGAGTTTATTTTCGAAAGCCCTTGAAGGTAATCTGACATTATGTTGACAGATCATGTGAGTTATGATTTTCTACGAATCACGTGTGGATAGAGTCAGTCAACTGGAGCTAGAAATGTCGAAATTGTATAGTAATTGGGTAGTGGTCTCTTTAGTGACGGCACGAGCACGAAGGTCAGGTTCGCTTCCCGGATTGGAAAGTATTATTGGGTTTTTCTATGCGGGATTTAGCAATAGCAGCCAGGAATCTGGATAAGTGCCCGGTTGATGACAATAGGTTCGCCAACTTTTTGTAGAGGTCTTAAACATAACTGACAAAATGTAGGTGTTTTATAAGTCTCTCCCTAATCCTTCGCGTATTATACCGGGTGACATTTTATAACGTCTTGAAAAAAAATGGGTGTAATAGGTGAACGGAGTAGAAGCATTTAGCATACAAATTTTTACTATTTTCATTTTTTAATAACATGTAATGAAATTGATCTAGCAAAAAATACTACACATTTAAAGTAACATTTTCATACTAGAACAACAAAAAAAAATGTGGAAAAAAAAAAACGATTCAAAACCTATCGAAACTCAAATCACACGCACCCTACTCAATGCGCGGCATGTATCAATGATTTCATAGCGCGGTCCTACCCTTTGAAGCCGGCCGGTAGGCGGTCTCATTGATCTTTCGTAGGCGCACGAGCCGCACACGCATACCCGTCCACCCGCGTCCCGCGCTCCTTTAGTCACCTACGATGAATCTGAAGGGCTTCCTGCCTTCTGTTCTAGTTACACAACACACCATATGAAGTTCGAGACGGTAAAAAATGTCATCCGGTATATATAGTATGATGATATGTGAAAAAAATTTACTAATTCATAATTCAACAGTTGATTACAGCAGAGCGAACGCAGTTTATTTATAGCCACTTATATTACCGTGCATTCAAGAAACTTTGTTCTCGTTTGTAGTTCCATTGCTAGAATCATTTTCCCTGTTCAAATAATCAGATAATGTTGGGGTCGTCTTGTTAGGACAAGCTTTATAAATACTAGAGTATCGCCATTAAATCCTGGTCTGAAGATTATCCAGTTAGCAGTAATAGTTCAGATTTAATTCATCCAAACTGAAGTGGAAGTGAGCAGTGGTGGCACAGTGGTAACGACCGCGACTAACGAGTTGTAGGAAGTGAGTTCAAACTTAGGTTTGCAGGCGCATTACTTTGTGTAAATTATTTCATCGCCACTGCTCTCAGAACGGTGAAGGAAAACATCGTGAGGTAATCGGCATCTCTTAGAACCAAAAATTTGACGACATGTGACATCTACCAACCCGCACTGGGCCCGCGTGGTGGATTATGGCCCACTCCCTCTCACCGAGAGGAGGCCTGTGTCCCAGCAGTGGGAACATTATAGGCTGATGATGTAGTGGAAGTAGGCTGGCCATGTTTGTCGAAGGACCGATGGCGGATGGAGCAGACGAATCCTGGAGGACTGGGATCTCAAGAAAGTTTCTGGGAAAGATTAGATGCGTAAGGCGGATGACAGGGTGTTGTGGCGCAGCAGGGGAAAAACCTATGTCCAGAGGTAGACTTCAATAGGCTGAGTTGTTTTTTTTTTTTCATCCGAGTCGCTCCATGTACATCACATCTACATAGAGTGGAAGCCCACTCTATATTGGGAAATTATATGTCCCAGCAAACAGGTGTGTTTTGTCGAAATCTTCTGTAAAATTTCACCTTGAAAACTTAAATGAATTGTTGTCAATAGTGTGAATCCCACCCGGCATCTGTTGGAACGCCAACTCACTTCAACCATACTCTTCCATACTCCGGTCCATAAATTTGGTTTCGGCTTAAAACAAATAATTTTTGATGCTTAGGAATTTATTTTTGTATACGAATTCAGAGCAGTGGTAACCCAGTAATAAATGTCGCAACTTACGAGTTGTTAGTCGCAAGTTCGAAACCCGACAAGTGCTTTACTTTGTGTTAATGGTCTCTTCACCACTGCTCTCAAAACGGTGAAAAAAACATCGTGAGGAAACCATCATGTCCTAGAACCAAAAATTTGAAGACATGTGACATCTACCAACCCGTACTGGGCCCACGTGAAGGATTGTAACCTATTCCCTCTAATCAAGAGGAGGCCTGTGTCCCAGTTGTGGGAACATTTTAGACTGATTATACAGTATGTCCGGACATGGACTAGCGATATTCTAAATACTTAAATATAAACTATTTTAAAGTACAATTACACTCTAAGCTTGGGTCCAAAACACTACCCCGCTATGTGGCAGCCATTTTGTTAATTTTTTTTTAAATATTTTCCATGCGAGTACAAAAAAAGTCATATCTCTCAAAGTTTTAGTCATACTGAGATGAAAATAGGCTATTCGAAAGACAATAATATCGTCTGCTGTTTGCATTACAAAACAATGTGTTCACAGTTCCATAACTTTTGAAAAACATTGAGAAAATCAAAAAAAAATAACGAAAAATTACGGACTTCAATCAATAATTGTTAATTACTCCAAAAACACCCCGACAACTTTTTAATTATTTTTATTAGATTGACAGATTTTGAGCTAAGCTACAATACAATATAAAATTCACAACTGTATGTCTAATACTTTATGAGTTATTGTTGTTTGAACAAGGCCATTGTCGGAATTCTAAACAGAAAATCATTAAAAACGCATAACATTCATATTAAGTTTTATTTAATGTTTTTACCAATATTAAAATGTAATTTTACTTTAAAATAGTTTATATTTAAGTATTTAGAATATCGCTAGTCCATTTCCGGACATACTGTATATACAGACTCAACCAGTCCTCTTACACGGTGGAGCATACGGTGGAAGTGTGTCCTGCCTGGGCGGAGCACCGCCGTGTCCTCGTGGAGGCGATCGGCGGCGGCGACCTCTCGCGTCCGGCCCTGGTGCGAGCCATGGTACGGAGCGAGAGGGCATGGGAAGCCGTCACCTCCTTCTGCGAAGCAGTAATGCTCGCGAAGGAGGAGGCGGGGCGCGTGAGGGAGTGGCAGTCTCTGCGCCCTCACGTCCCTAGCCGCCGCAGGAGGAGACGCCCCGGGCGCCGGGAGTCGATTGCGGACTCCCGGCCACCGTAGGCGCGAGCTTGCGGGTGGCGAGCAATGGGTAGCTCGCCGCCCGGTAAGGACCAAGCTCGGGTCGACGGCGCGTAGTGTTCCACGCGCGCCTCAAAGAGATGTCAGCAGTACTGAAGGGGTCTGCTAGGACCGATGCCTGCCGGGGTCACGTGATTGTTCGAAAGAGATACCGTGACCCTGGCACATGGGCAACTGAAGGAACACGGGTGGGTTTTAGTCAGTAAAAGTCTGACACGCCCTCCCGCTCCGCCCAGAGCGGGAGAAGTCATTTGATGATATCCCATCCAAAAAAAAAAAAAAAAACAGTCCTCTTCGAGGATACAACATGCACAATAAATACAGATTCCAGATAGATTCCCCTCGAACATACATACATAACAGATATCATTGGCAGGTTATATCGGAAGTATCATCGGACAGGATATATTAAATGGAGATGACAGATGTATCCCTTTTCAACGTCGGGAACAGCCGCTCAATCTATTACAGTGGCATGTTTGTTATTGGGTTTCTATGGTGGCATGGTCAAGTCACTCAAATAAAGCAGAAAGTATCTTTGTGTACTGAGGCTGGGCTGAACCGAGAGATGGGCTAGTGGCTATGTAATAACAGTTTTTTTTTTTTTTTGGGAAATCATCAAATGACGTCTCCCGCTCTTGGGCGGAGTGGGGAAGGCGTGTCAGACTTTTACTGACTAAACCCATCCGTGTTCCTTCAGTTGCCCATGTGCCAGGGTCACGGTATCTCTTTCGAACAATCTCGCGACCCGGGCAGATGTAATAACAGTTACATGGGTCAGTTAATCAGATTCAGTTACACTTCCCACGATTGGTCCGTGAATGAGTGACCTTCTTTATAAACCAAGACCAATCGGTGCCTGGAAAAACACGCTAGGCCGATGGCCCCACCTGTCATTCGTGAATCTTTGACAGGTGATCACGTTTCATAGGTGATCTGCACCCTAATTGCGTAACACATATTATTAACAAGTATGAAGCATTTTGAAGGTTATTTCCTTATCCATTGCTTATGTTCGAAAACTTAGTTACGTTGTTGAGCAACGTAAATAACGCAGTGAATGTTAATAAACTGTCAAAATGAATGTTCATTCCTACTGTGTGTGTGTGTTACGCCATTATCCTACTGAACGAAATAAGCGTTAATTATGAGACTTAACAACGACGCTTGACTTGGGACTGTACGAAATCCAAGAAAAACGATGTAGATTTCTTGAATATATCGTCAAAAAAATAAAAAATTGTGTGGTACTGGTTTTTATGGTAACTTGCGCGCAACGCCGGCGCGGTGGCGAAAATGAACGATCGACCAGCTGTTCGATCGGTCAAAATTCTAAGAAGTTCGAAGGACCTACGCTGGCGCGTGGTTACTGACCTATTAGTACCTACCAAAATTTTCGATCGGTCAAAATTCTAAGAAGTTCGAAGTACCTAGATCGGCGCGCGGTTACTGACCTATTAGTACATACCAAATGTTCGATCGGTCAAAATTCTAAGAAGTTCGAAGTACCTAGATCGGCGCGCGGTTACTGACCTATTACTATTGTCAATATCACACTACGAAATATGTAGGGTGTTCACAGTTTACTGAGGTCGGATAAAAAAAAAAGTATGGAAAAAATAATTTAAATATGTTCTATTACTGATTACTGAACCACCAAAAAAAAAAAAATTGCGCACCGTTTAATTTCCCGTATAATTAGTAAAACCACACGCCATGGCCCACTAAACAACACTTTGTAGGCACGTGATCCGCGCACACTCAACCGAGGTGTGCAAGCAGGCAGTTTAGTCTAGAAGCACACGACCAAAAACCAGGACCAACTATGGCAAAAAAAATGCTAATATTTGAAGGAGCAGCTATACAATAAGTTACCCTCGTGCATAAGAAACCTACACTCAATCAATACATTCAAAACTCAGCTTAGCCAATATTTAATCGCAAACCAGACATTACTCGAAAAATGAATGCGTTGGGTGGGTCGAGTTTCGTGTAGTTTTTAATTCGTTTGTGACGAATGTAGTCGAACCTAATATTAGTATTAATTTAAGTAATAGTTATTGTTCTCAAGTAAGCGACATGTTATGTTTTTATTGAGAATAAAGTTTCTTTAAACCTAAATATTTGATTTTAAGAAATTAAAAAAAATATATATATATATATGAAGGGAATTTAATAGTTGTTCATAGCTACCTAAATTTCATAATAGGTGATTACCTGTTATAATATTATGTAACTTAGTACATTATTAAATTAAATAAACAATATTATGGACGAAAAAACAAAAAACTGGTTACAGGATGATTTTATTTCTTACGAGAACACAAAATATAATATTTACGCCTATTTTCTTCATTAAAATTCAATGGTTAAGAATGATAAAAGTAAGCTCGGTTTTACAGATTACAATTACAAGAAAACCAATACCAGCCTAGTTGTTGGCTAAAATTAATCACTTTTGAATAAATTAAAGACACAACCACAAGAGTTACTGTCTTTAAGAAAAGATTTATTAGCGTTCGGATTAGAATTGTAGTTGAAGAACTTACTTCAGATAAGTAGACCATTAACAATGTCTTACTTGGAGATCTTGATTGATTTTGCTCAAGACAGTTGATTTAGGTTTAATTTGTAATATTGTTGGAATACTAATTGACTTTAGAACTTACAAGATGGATAAAAATAAGTGCTTGAAATAAAACTTACCTATAATTCAACAGTGTTTAAGTTCCGCGTGATACAAAGCGAGTCTTTTGCCATCAGCCGGGCACAAATCCCGAATCAATGCTGCTATTGAGAAATTCTACTTTGCTTGTCTCAGAAGCTAACCCAAGACCTCAAGCTCCATCGGTCGCCCCCTATTCCTTAGGACCCGAGTTGGTGGCGCGTAGTATTCCACGCGCGCCTCTCTGTGATATATAGGATGGAGATTAACACCTCACTCCCCTCTAACGTGAGGAAGCCCGCAGGGGCGGGCCGGTGGCACCAGTCTGGGATTGCGGAATACGCATTAGTCCCCCTGATCCCCGACGTAGGTGTGGGAAGGAACACCGGGGTGGTTTTAATCAGTGAGAGACTGACAGGCCCCTCCGCCCACCCCACGGCGGAGGACTTCCATGAGGATTTCCACCTCGAGTTCAGAAAAATAGGACCTCAAGCTCAACTGTAGCAATTGCGACCACTAAACCAACGAAGCAGTTACTATGCCATTTGATAATAATCCATATCTCCGGGAACATGGGTACAAAATTGTATTCAAAGTAGGTACCTTTATTTCGTCCGGTATTTGGTCCGTGTGGGGCCGGACATAAAGAATAGCACCATCCTATTTCTTCCCGTGGGTGTCGTAAAAGGTGACTGAGGGACTTACTAGATAATGGGCAGCAGCGTTGTCTATGTATTTTTAACCGACGAAAAAAAAATGGAGGAGGTTATCATATCAATTCGACGCGTATATATATATATATTTTTTTATGTATGACCACGCATAACTTTTTACATAGTAGTCCGATTGTGATAATTCTTTTTTTATTGGAAAGGGTATACTCCGAGGGTGGTCCCATATAAATTTGAAAAACAAAATCAAACCCTAAGGGTCAGAAAACAGGGGATGATTGATTGTTCACTCACTGATTGTAATGTTTAACCACGCATAACTTTATACAGAGTAGTCCGATTTTGATAATTCTTTATTCATTGGATAGGGTATATCTTGCCAAGTATAGTAGTAGTGTAGTAGTATATTAAAGCCACAAAAGATTATAAAATAAAAACTTTTTACCAAAAAATTTAACCGCCGAAAAAACTGAAAAGCAAAAAATAATAAACCTTAAAATTATGAGTCGGCGCTGGAAAATCAATGAACAAAGATCACTCAAAGCGCCGACTCATAATTTTAAGGTTTATTATTTTTTGCTTTTCAGTTTTTTCGGCGGTTAAATTTTTTGGTAAAAAGTTTTTTATCATCATACTGCGATCACCAACCCGCCTGCCAAGCGTAACGATTATGGTGAACCCCCGAAATTGCGGGAGGCCTATGACCAGCTGTGGACGTCTTTCGGCTGTAATGTTGATGAAATATTGTATGGTGGTACGGAACCGTTCTCGTGCGAGTCCAACTCGCACTTGGTCTCTTTTTAATGGTTGTAGAAAAAATAGTAGTAAAGGTACTACTACTATTAGAGGACTATTACTAGGAGAGCAGGGGTGGCCCGGTGGTAACGGCCGTGACTCACGAGTAGTAGGTCGTGAGTTCGAACACTTGTGTAAATTATTTCTTCACCACTGCTCTCAAAACGGTGAAGGAAAATATCGTGAGGAAACCTGTATGTCTTAGAACCAAAAAATTCGAAGACATGTGACATCTACCAACCCGCACTGGGCCCGCGTGGTGGATTATGGCCCACTCCCTCTCACCGAGAGGAGGCCTGTGTCCCAGCAGTGGGAACATTATAGGCTGTTGATGTGGTGTAAAAGGTACTACTGGGGTGAAAAGTAAGTACAAGTCATCGTATAAATTTCTGCAACCAAGCTAAACTTATTAAATGGCGGTCGCGGTAGACAATGCAAGGTTAACGCACTACCTTCACCACAAATATTATTACAACTGCCTTGTCTAGCTGTTGCTGGCGATTCCGTGCTCTGTGGGGTTCTCAAATTGTTTTGCCCGTTGCACGGACAACCTTGTTTTTAAAGGTCAGCCCGCAGCGGGTGACAAAATCGCCTCCACGTGACGCAATGGGCACTGAAAGTTTAGCTTCGGAGTAATATTATTTAGGGTATGATGGGACAGTTATACTTAATGCATTTATTTCCAAAGCTTCTGCCCGCGACTTCGTCCGCGTTAAATTTCTTGTTCCCCGGACCCTTCCCGTCGCGTCGAATAGCCTACCCGTGCGATTTTCCCCGTTTTTGCAACATTTTTCATTACTGCTCCGCTTCTCTTGGTTGTAGCGTGATGTTATAGGCTATACCCTTCCTCAATAAATAGGCTAACCAACACAAAAATATTTTTTTAATTCGGACCAGAAGTTCCTGAGATTAGCGCGTTCAATCAAATAAACAAACATACAAACAAACTCTTCAGTTTTATAATATTAGTATAGATGATGGTGGGGTTGGCTTCCAGTCTTACCAGATGCAACTGAATACCAGTATTTAACATGGAGCTACTGCCTATCTGACAAACACAGGTATTGGATAATAGGTACGGTACCACTTGGTGAGATTAGTTGTCAGATTTACGGATTTCTGACGATCCGTAAGGACTGTCAAAGATCAACGTATGACAACCAAGTCCAACGGCTTAACGTACATTTCGAAGCTCGGGTCCTCGCTGGGTACGAACCCTTTTTTTTTTATCACGAGGTGGAAATCCTCATGGATGTCCTCCGCCCTGGGGTGGGTGGAGGGGTCTGTCAGACTCTTACTGACAAAAACCACCCCGGTGTTCCGTCCCACACCTACGTCGGGGACCACGGGTACCAATATTTCTTCCGCGATCCCCGACTGGTGCCGGCCCGCCTTTGCGGGCCTCCTCACGTTGGGGGGGAGTGAGGTGTTTAACTCCCCCCCATACATCACAGAGAGGCGCGCGTGGAACACTACGCGCCACCATCTCGGGTTCTAAGGAATAGGGGGCGAAGGATGTTCCCAGATCCGTCGCCCCTAGACCTATTTAGGGGGTCTGGCAGAGGGCGTTGTCCGCCCTCCGCCAACGCCCGGTGCGCCTGCTGCGGGCTGGGTGAGCGGAAGATATCTCCCGCTCCCTTTCCGCAGCCTCCTTCTGCGACATGACTGATTCGCAGAAGGATACCACCGCGTCCCAGGACTCCTCGCTGCCAACCATGGAATCGACCACGGCCGGCAGCGATAGGTCACTGCCTACTTCTGAGACGAGGTCATGACGCGGCTCCTCCCAAGCGGCACATTCTGCCAGCGTATGCCGCGCCGTATCCTCCCGGCAGTCGACGCAGTGGTGACACCGGGCGTCCGGCTCCCTGTTTATGCGACACAGGTACTTCCCAAAGCAACCACTACCCCGAGAGCACCTGCATCGCCCGAAACGACAGGGAGCCGTGCCTCCTCCCGAGCCAGTGCCCGAGTACTGGGCGGACCGCCTCGACGGTGGCGAGGCCGGCGGTAGGGCGTGAAAGCCTGTCCTGCCAGCTCGCCACCAGGGTGGGTACGAACCCTCAACCAACAAACACGTTAGTCCGAGCCTTAATCACTGAATCACTACTGCTCTAATCTACCTCGCGGGCCCAGTGCGGGTTGATGAATGTTACATGTCTTCAAATATTTGTAATTCGTAATGCATGGCCCTTAATAACATGTCATTGTACCCTCATCTAATATTTCTTCAATCAACTCCGTATTACAAAGATTAGGGTATAAACAAAATAATTCATTTGAATTATAATCTTGTGGGGGTCAAAGTTCTACCCTATAAGACCCCAAGATCAATGTTCGCACATGGCAATGATCTCGTTTGACATATGTCTTTGAAATGTACATGTTATGTTTACGTAAGACTTTTGAAACGTGATTCTCATTGAAGTTATGATGTAGGTGTGAGGTCAATGTTTCGATTGGATTATTGAACAGCCGTTGTTGAGCCTTAAAATGCGGGATTAAATAAGATTTTTGTTTCAAGAAAACATAACAGCAGGCTTTGGTTCGCCGAAAGGTTGGCCAGAGCTGTACAGTCAGCATCAATAATATCGGGACGAACAGACTGTTCAAAATTATCTTAAAAAATATGAACTTTCAATATTAACTTTTTTTTTTACTTAATTATACTTCCAATTATATTTATTATAATACAATATCTTAATTTAAAATCTAAGTTTAAGATTAAAATCTACCGAGACATTGCCAAGCGGCTGGTCGACTCTTCACGTCACCAGAGGGTTGGCCTATTTTTGGGCAAAGAATCAGCATTGCCATACAACGTGGCAATGCTGCCAGCCTTTTGGGCATGTTTCCTGTTGACAACGATGCAGAAGAATTTTTTGATGCTTTGTAATTATTTATTTTTATACAGGGTGTCCAGTAAATAGCACGACATACTGCAGGGGGTGATAGCTTGGGTCACTACCTATCAATACAACACAATATATGTTCAGCAAAATCTTACGGATTTTTTTTTCACCACTGTAGGTTAAACTTAAGTGATAAGAAAATAGTTCTGTGCAAATTTAAACAAAAAATAGTATTTCTTGAAAACATTCTTGTCTTTGATAGAAAAAGACTTATCAATGAGTAAAGTAACTATTCACGAATAATTTGATGTAAAAAAAAGTACTAGAAAAGGATTTTTTCATTACGAGATGCTTAAAAATCTGTTTCAAGGTAGAGATTTTTCGGTATTTCGGAAAATTTTGTAAAACTGTAAATCCGTAAGATTTTGCTGAACATATATTGTGTTGTATTGATAGGTAGTGACCCAAGCTATCACCCCCTGCAGTATGTCGTGCTATTTACTGGACACCCTGTATGTACATGTACATTTTTTTTTTTCTTTGGATTTTAGCAATATTAACTCAATGTTACAAGGAATTTTTTATAATGAAGACAGTCCACGACAAGAGTCATTCAGAACACAATTTTAACAAGTAAAGTTAATTTTTCTTTGTTGTTGAGATCATTTACACCCAAATTTCATCAGTTATGTTTAATAGGGGGAGATATATTGCCATCAACTGGACACAAATCCAGTTCCATCAGTTTTTCTAATACATTATAGCAAATTTATTGACTATTTATTTATTTTTGTATCTGTTCGTGAATTCAAAGCAGGCCCTATCAGAACACCAGCGATATCGCAGCTTTTTTTTTTTGATGGGATGTCATCGAATGACTTCTCCCGCTCTAGGCGGAGCGGGTGGGCGTGTCAGACTTTTACTGACTAAAACCCACCCGTGTTCCTTCAGTTGCCCATGTGCCAGGGTCACGGTATCTCTTTCGAACAATCTCGCGACCCCGGCAGGTAAATATCGCAGCATCATGTTGAGATACGAGCCTTATAGCCTAAGTACAAGACTTTTTGTTTTTTACTTTATTTCAAGATCAAAAATATAATATCTATCTTTTATTTTTTAAGATTAAGTTTAGTTTATAATAGTTTGTGATCTTCTTGTGCGTGTCATAATAAAAATCATTTATTTACAACTAGTCTTTTCCCAAGGTGTCTGGTATTATCCTGTAAAGGTTTGTGGAGGGTAGATACACTCTCGCTCCATGTGCAATATTGTTATTTTTCCAAATAGGGTTATACTGGAACCCGACCCCAATATAGTTAGGAAAAGGTTTGATTAAGCTATAGCTATATTTATATAAGCCGGAAAAAATCTTCAGCTCAACAACGTAAATAAGCCAATTAATTTTGTTGAACTGTCAAAACTTTTTAACAAAAAATTAAACCCCCGAAAAAACAGAAATGCAAAAATTAATTTTTTGTTAAAAAGTTTTTATTTTGTAATTTTTTGTACCTTTAATGTACCAATAATACTTGACAAGTTATACCCTATCCAATGAAAAAAGAATTATCAAAATCGGACTGCTCTGTACAAAGTTATGCGTGGTTATACATTACAATCAATGAGTGAACAATCAATCATCCCCTGTTTTCCGACCCTTAGGGTTCGATTTTGTTTTTCAAATTTATATGAAACCACTCTCGGAGTAGGTATACCCTTTCCATTAAAAAAAGAATTATCACAATCGGACTACCATCTAAAAAGTTATGCGTGGTCCTCCGTTTTTTTCGTCGGTTAAAAAAATGAAACCAATTTGTACTGTTTTCCTTACTTATGAACGTAAACGAGGCAAAAGGTTTATATAAGGATCGTAGCATTTGGTGTTTATTTATTTATATGCTTTATTGTACACCAGAAATTACATTTCAACTAAAAACATTTAACAATAAAAACATACAATGGGCAATACCAACAACTATGGGAAGAAGGCATGGGTTAATGTATGTACTACCTCCATAAATAAACTCACATCCAAAACCTCAAATTTCTGACGAAATACTAAAAGGATTGTTCGCGAAACATTCGTGAAAGTCATAAAGGAAGTTAAACCTCAACAATTCGACACAGTACAAAGTTAGCCTTAACTTTGACTAACTTTTGAAATAGCTTGCCGTCTTTGAAGGAAATATGGCGCTATGGTCTATGTTGTAGGTTTTCACATATCTGGGAATCTTTTGAAAATCTTAATATATATAAATTACGCGTCACGTTGTTTGTCCGGGATGGACTCCTAAACTACTTAACCGATTTTAATAAAATTTGCACACCGTGTGCAGTTTGATCCAACTTAAAAGATAATAATAAATATTGAGATCTGTTATTGAGATAAAAGCTATCCTGCTTTTATAACAGATAACATAACATAACAGATCTCAATATTTGCAAATTAAATGTTATTGATATGACGATGCGTGTATTCATTGGTTAGTTTTATGAGTTCCGAATAGATGGCGTGGGTTTCAATTTCCAGATAATCTTCTTTACATGCTTAAATCTTTTAAACTACGCAAAGGATTTAACACGGTTTTACCAAAAGACAGGGTGATTCAAGAGGGAGGTTTGTAAGTGTAATACGTGGGCGAAGCCGCTGGAAAAAGCTAGTTATATATAAGTAATAGCAGCCGCCGCGGCCGCTCCTCATGGTGCCGGACGTAAAGTTTAACAACATCCCATTTCTTCTCGTGAGTGTCGTAAAAGGCGACTAAGGGACTTACTAGAGAATGAGCAGCAGCGTCTTCTATGCATTTTACCACCATACTGCGATAGCCAACCCGCCTTCCAAGCGTGGCGATTATGGCAAACCCCCCAAAATGCGAGAGGCTTATGTCCTGTAGTAGATTTCTTTCACCTGAAATGATGATGATGAATAGCAGCCGCATAGGTGACCATCTTTTTTTTTTTGGATAGGACAGCATCAAATGACTTCTCCCGCTCTTGGCGGAGCGGGAAAGCGTGTCAGACTTTTACTGACTAAAACCCACACGTGTTCCTTCAGTGCCCATGTGCCAGGGTCACGGTATCTTTTTCGAACAATCTCGCGACCCTGGCAGGATTAGGTGACCATCTTTAGATACCAAGACCTCTTCTTTCCTCGAAAGCACGCAAAGCCGTTGATTCCGGCTGTCATTTGCGGATCTTTGGCAGCCGTTACCGGTCGTCAGAAGCCTGAAAATCTGACAGACCAGTCTTACCAATTATCCAGGAACTGGGTTGTGGGCGTCAGAAAGGCATGAACTCCATTAAAGAACTATATAGTTTCATTCTCATGTTTAGACTGGTAGTCGACCCTAACATAAGTTCGAAAAAGCAGAGATTGATGTTTATTTAACCGACTTCAAAAAAAGGAGCAGTCGACTCAAGTCAATTCAACTGATATTTTTAATTTTTTTTTTTATGTTTGTTACCTCATAACTTTTGACTGGGTGAACCGATTTTGATGATTGTTTTTTTTTATTTGAAAGCTGGTACTTCCCGAATGATCCTATTTAATAATAATTAATTAATTCGTTCCATTCGGACTATGGGATCCATGTGAAAACCATATAAGTCTTAAATTTGCATTAAGTACTTGCGCGACAAATGAACGAATAACGCGATTAGATTAGCGCGGGGTATCTACCATAACTAAAAAGTTAAAAAAAACTAATTACCTTATTGACACAAAGAAAAACAAGTTACAAATCTGGATATTTTAATGGTCTGAAATGTAACTTGTTGGTACACGAAGACAAAATTGTTGAACTTTGTTTTCGTTTATGTTAGATATAGAAAGAAAGAAAGAAAAAGGATTGTGTGGTTTTTATGAAACCACGGTAAAAGTGAAACTTTTTTTCACATTATAGACATTTAATTAAACATTTTGGAATATATGCAATAGCTTAATAAAAATACTTAATTTAATATTCATAAGAAATAAGTTAAATAATAAATTCAAGCACTCAAAATTGAAATAAATCAATAAAGAACAACATGCACCAGCGAGCGCCTTTCACTTTATCCCTACTCCGCGGCCGACCGTCACGCTACATGCAACACACAGACGAAACAGTGTGAGACGATGTAATAAAAGTTTCACTTTAAAAAATATTTAATGTGACTGGCACATGAACGTCACAGACTAAACTGAATACAAATTATTTAATAAAATTAAAATGAATTTGAAAACAAAAGTAAAATTAAAATAAAACAGAAAGTCCGGTACGAGGCTAAAACGGGCTATCCATGATGCTGCGACATTTAAAAATAAGTGTCACAGCGCTGGTACTAGGGCCCGCTGTGATGTCACGGACAGATACAATAATACACAAATATAATACAATAATATAAAATAAGGAGATAGGGAGAAGAGAGTAAAGTAACATATAAAAAATGTATTAAAATGCAATAGCATGATTCAATTACATTTTGAAGTGCTGTTGAGAATTTTATTATAGAAATGTGACTGATAGCACAGAAGCGGTCATTATGGTGACACGTGTGGCGTCTACATATAATTGTTCGAGTAGTACGTGCTACTTGATAACAGATGGCGTTAACGTGTCGTTTCTAGTCGTTTCGATTTACGTAACACTGCCCCATCCTTAGATGGAGTTAGCATGACGTTTCTAGATTTTTCGATCTACGTTACACTGCCCCCTCCTGAGATGGAGTTAGCGTGATGTTTCTAGACATGACGATCTACGTAACAATATGAAGCAATGGATTAGCAATATCATTCAAAATGAATCAGATTGTGATTGATAGTGAGTTACGAAATTATTGCTTGGTATGCCGTATGTGTCGCTATTCTTTTCAGCCTATTTAATGAGATTTAACGTTCATTTATTCGACATTGGTGCCGATTCTGTTGTACACCGAACTAAACTAACTAAACTATCTCTAAAATTGCTTACCTTTGGCTATGAGAATTGTTACGCTATTCTGCAAGAACTAATCTCTAAATTTAAAAATTATTTTGACACGACCAAAATCGAATTTTACAATCGCGACTCAACGTGGTATTTTTTTTTTTTTTTGGCTTCGCCTCGTGGTACTTGTGTGCGCTACGCAATGAATTTTTTGAGAGACGAAGGCGCGCGCAAGGGGGCAACCTGGAGGTATTTTATATGGTATTTTTCAAATTTTGTTACAAAAAAAAAAGTGTTACCCACGTGTTGAGATTTATATGTGCAGGGGTTTAATCAATTTTATAATAGATTTTTAGTTTAGCTTAGAGAATTTTGTACAACAGAATCGGCACCCTTCTGTTTATTTTTTTATCCACAACAAAACTTGACCGTTTGCTTTCCACTTACGTACTAAAAAACTTAGAACCTATTTAAAAAGTGAACGAGTTGGACCCGAGCTTCGCTTTTAAACTTCATTTTTATTTACTAACTGAGTACTCGGGGCGCTTCTTCGTGCAACTTTTATTTGTTGTTTTTTTTTTAGTTGCTAATTTCTTGACGAACTTTCTCCTTTGTTTAAACATGTTCATTTTACTTTGATTGTGTATAGGAGGCGATGAAATCACCCAGATTATTTTTAAAATAGAACTGAACAACAAAATTAGGTGAAGCAAATTTGAAGTGACCTGATTGATTCGACACTATTGACAGTTCACTTCGTGGTCACCTCATGTTAGTTTTCACGGTGAGATTTATAGAGAATAGAGCAGCTGATCTGAACACGATGCAAGTAGTAGGTGTACTACGAAAAAAATCATCTTCATTCATTACCTCACGCATTGTCCTCGACGTGATGTAAAATGTGAGAAGTTGAATAAAACGTGACGACATAGGGTAAGTTTTGAGGAGTTGAGTAAAATCTGAGGATATGAGGTAAAATGTGAGGAGTTTATAATTGAGTAGTTTTACTTTATGTTTGTCTCGGTTTGGATTCAATTTCTATGAAAACTGCTATGATTGTTTAGTTGTAAAGTTAAGACGAAAGCCACAACTTAACTTACAACTCATCAGTCGAAGTAACTGAGAAAATTGTTAACAAAAAAAAAAAACGAACGTATTAAAGCCATCCTGCTAGCATAATATTTTAAGGATATAATGATTCGAGAACACAAAGATACTAAGACACGGGAGAAAAACTTTTTAACAAAAAATTAAACCGCCGAAAAAACTGAAAAACAAAAAATTATAAACCTTTCAGTCCTTTTGAGTCAGCGCTTTGAGTGATCTTTGTTCATTGATTGTTTGGCGCCGACTCAAAATGACTGAAAGGTTTATTATTTTTGCGTTTCAGTTTTTTCAACGTTTTATTTTTTTGTTAAAATGTTTTTATTTCATAATTTTTTGTGGCTATAATCTAATAATTACTACAGCTTGCAAAATCGGACTATTCTGTAAGAAGTTATGCATTACAATCAATGAGTGAACAATCAATCATCCCCTGTTTTCCTACCCTTAGGTATGGAATTTTCTTTCCAAACTTACATCGGACTACCTTCGTGATATGCCCTTTCCAATAAAAAAAGAATTATCAAAATCGGTTCACTCAGTAAAAAGCTTTGCGTGGTCATACATAAAAAAAAAAATATACGCGTCGAATTGAGAACCTCCTCCGTATTTTTCGTCGATTAAAAAACATAACACTATCTTGTCTGTCGCGCAGTTATGAAATTAACAAAAAAATGCAGTTTTAGAAGTCCGACAAAACTGACAGGTATTATCCTACCTTATTAAACCTATTTAGATTTTTTTAATAAAACTTATTGATGTAAACAATACTTCATATCAACGTCATAACAGGAAGTGATAGCGCACTAAGTAGACACACACACTCACGAGATAGATTCAATTTTATTTATGCTCCACGAGTATAATGAGGCACGTGCCACCAGACAGTAGTGTGTCTTAGGCACCTGCCACACTGTCGGCGATTAAAGAGAAGCGAGTACAGCTAGCAATAAAAATTTGTTGGTGAGTTGACGAGCAACGATCAGCGAGTGCGCGATGGCGTGACGGCGACGGCTGATCACGTTTTTAGGGTTCCGTAGCCAAATGGCAAAAAACGGAACCCTTATGGATTCGTCATGTCTGTCTGTCTGTCCGTCTGTATGTCACAGCCACTTTTTTCCGAAACTATAAGAGTTATGCTGCTGAAACTTGGTAAGTAGATGAACCGCATTAATATTTTTACACAAAAATAGAAAAAAAAAAAAAAAATCGGGTTTCCGATACTTAGAACTGAAACAGAATTTTTTTTTTTTCATCAAACCCATACGTGTGGGGTATCTATGGATAGGTCTTCAAAAATGATATTGAAATTACTAATATCATTTTTTTTCTAAACTGAATAGTTTGCGCGAGAGACACTTCCAAAGTGGTAAAATGTGTGTGTGTATATGAGAATGATAAAACTAAAAAAAATATATATGAAAGAAAGAAAGAAACGCACGCACCGAAGGTTCCGTGAATACCTACAGGTTTTTACGGAACCATCGGTGCGCGAGCCTGACTCGCACTTGGCCGGTTTTTTTTTATTGGGATTGTTTTATCTCCGGTCAACCTATGAGGTTGTCAGCTGCTTAACCGGACTGGTCTGTAGCTACCTTAATAAATTAAGGCTTTCAAGGCAGAGCATAAAAACTTAAAATTAGAGCGACTACACGCTAAAAGCACCGCCAAGGGACGGGACGGAACTGGAGAGAAATGATTATTATTCACGGCCGAATTTACTGTTAAAGGCTGAGCGGCGCGAGCTAGCTCGAGCAAAGATCGGAGCGGAGTCGCTGGTATACGTTTGTTTGTTATTAACTGAAATATTGTAATATGAAATGAATCCTGTAGACAGGAAATTGGGTTCATTTATACAAGTCATATAAAAATTAAATAATAAGCCAAATGAAGTCGATATTTCTTTTCTGACTACCCCTGAGTAGAAATGGCGATGGAACCAAGAATGAGTCTCATAGCGAGTGTTCTACCCGTCAAATAAAAGCCGTTGAGCCAGTACTCTCTTTGATAGCTCTCGTCACTGAGGCACAGGTATTCGCCGGCGGTGTGAGCAGTCAGCGATCAACTTTTATAATATTATGTATAGTATATTATTATAATATATCATAATCTGTTACTGCAGAGTTCGTTGGGTTATTCAAGCGCATTCGCGCTTATCTCTATAATATTAGGTTGTCCGACTAAAACTGTCCGGTATTCAATTTCGATTAATAACAAAACAACAAAGGTTAAACTCATGACTGTTTAATATGAATTACAGATAATTGCCTCTAAGTTCTATGCATCGCTTCCAGCGCTCGGGAAGTTTCTCAACTGCTCGATATTTGCCACTTGCGTTTCCAGTCCTTATTTCTTTATCCAATGCTTCTTTAAGTGAGTTGATGCCTTCGTACTCCACGCCACCAATTGCTCTCTTCAGAGAATGAAAGCAGCCATAGTCACATGGACTTAGGTCAGGAGAATAGGGTGGTTGGTACCAACGATGAATTTTATTTTCTTCTAACCACTTACTTATTGCGGCATTTCTGTGAGGACGAGCATTGTCATCGAGTATCCACACTTCATGTTTGCGATTGCCACGCCAGTTCTTCATCAAGTGCTCAAGGAAAGTGAGATATCTGTGGTGGTCGATGGTTTCCTTTTCGTTTAAAATTTCATAGTAACTAATACCTGTGATATCCATGGCTAGTATCATTAATAGTTTAGGTGAATACTTAGCCGGGCGTGCCACAGTCGTTGGCTTTTCACCTGGTTTACGCCACTCTTTCTTTTGATCTTTTTCTAGTGGTCGGTACATAGGCATCCAAGTTTCGTCAATCGTAACGGTGTGTTCCAAGCGACTCTTTTGCCGATTATATTCACGCAAATTGACTTCTGAATACTCCAGACGCAATATCTTTTGTTCTTCTGTAAGTTCGTGTGGGGTCCATTTTGCATTGACTTTCTTCATCTTCAGTTTTTCAGTTACGAGTTCGTGTAGAGTTGACTTAGGAATCCCTGTGTGCACCGACAGTGAGCGCATGGACCAGGCTCTAGAATAGGCAAAGGCGTCCTTTATTACCTGTAACCGTTCTTCGGTTTTATCAGCTGAATGACTTCCACCACCTCGATGCTCTTTGGTATCATAATCACCATCCCTGAAGCGCTGGTACCAACGTCGTACGGTCCGTTCATTGAAGGCATTCTTACCTACAACACTGACCAGTTGACGATGTGCTTCCGCTGTATTTTGACCTTGAGCAAATAAAAATTTTAAAATGGTGCGTTGGTCAAGCTCATCGAACGAGTTTTTTAATCGTATATCGGCACTAGCTGACATATTTACGACCGTTCAGCAATAGATAGTAGCAGATATTGAGACGAGTAGGTTGACAAAAGACCCAACTTTAGATACAGTACATAGCGCCATCTATTGACAATCGAAGACCGGACAGTTTGATTTGGACAACCTAATACATACATAGTTGTATTATATATGTTAATAATTAGACCATGACTTTCTCTAAGAAATGGGTTATCTAATGAAAAACAAAATTAACAATATTTTGGTAGTTATAGAGATAATGAAGGACGGCTCACAAAAAGTATTTACAAGGCAGATGTGAGTGGAAACACCGGGAACGCCCTAGGAGGACATATAGTGACCTTATTGGTGATGTTCTTCAGAAAGGTCAGGTGCGTAGTACACGCAACCGGCGTGTGTGTATGACCAATTGTATGAACCTAAACGAGGCAAAAGAAGTGTGTAGAGATCGTAGCAGGTGGCGTTCCGTGGTTTCTGCCTACCCCCATGGGAGAAAGGCGTGATTGTATGTATGTATGATATATAGGTGTTAAAGATAAGGTATAGAGCATACATGTTTTGCTTATATTATAGCATGCAAATATTATTGGTTACATTTAAAAATGTTCATCATCATCATTTCAGTCGTAAGACTCCACTGCTGGAATTAGGTCTCCCCCAATTTGGGGGGCATTGCCATAATCGCCACGTTTGGCAAGCGGGTTGGCGATCGCAGTATGGTGGTAAAATGCATAGAGAACGCTGCTGCCCATTCTCTAGTAAGTGAAAAATGTTTCCCATCGTTAAATTCTTTGATACTATAATTTTTTTTAGTTTTTAACCATTTGAGTAGTTTTTTTTTTTTTAAACAATCTCAGATCTAAAGTTTTATAATTACTTGGAATTTTATTATAAATTCGAACACACAAAATGTTTCTTTCAATTACATAAAGCTCTAAAATACGTGGGCTACGAGGGGCTTGTGGCTAAGTAATAACAGCTGCATGGGTCGATCGATCAGGTTAAGCTACGCTTGCCGCGGTTGGTTTGTGGATGGGTGACCATCTTTACATATCAAGGCTCCTCCGTGCCACGGAAAGCACGTTTAGCCGTTAATCCCGGCTGTCAATTGTGGATCTTTTACAGTCGTTACGGGCCGTCAGAAGCCTGACGTCTGACAACCAGTCTTACCAACTATCCGCAAAAGAACGAATTTTCTAAATTCATTCACAATTGGAGGAGATATCGTGAAGCATACAAAAAAAAACATACAGACGAATTGAGAACCTCCTTCAAAATCAAAATCAGAATATTATTATTTAATACTAGCTGTTACCCGCGACTTCGTCCGCGTGGTATTTAACAGAAAATTCTTCATTCGTTTTTTTTTTTCGTGAGATCCAATTTTTTTTTCTAAAATAAAAGTAGCTTAAGTTACTCCTTGTTACATCAGCTATCTGCCAGTGGAAGTCCCGTCAAAATCGGTCCAGCCATTTCAGAGATTACCCGGAACAAACAGACAGACAGACAAAATGATAAAAAAATGTTGTTTTGGTATATGTACCGTGTATACATCCATATACACTTAGTAAAAAGCGGTTATTTGAATATTAAAAACAGATACTCCAATTTTATTTATTTCTATAGATTCGAACACACAAAATGTTTATTTCAATTACATAAAGCTCTAAAATACGTGGCTACCGAATAACAGCCGCATGGATCGATCGATCAGGTTAAACTACGCTTGCCGCGGTTGGTTCGTGGATGGGTGACCATCTTTACACACCAAGACTCCTCAGTGCCTCGCAAAGCACGTTAAGACGTTAATCCCGGCTGTCAATTGTGGATCTTTGACAGTCGTTACGGGCCGTCAGAAGCCTGACGTCTGACAACCAGTCTTACCAACTATCCACAAAAAAACGAATTTTCTAAATTCATTCACAATTGGCGGAGATATCGTGAAGCATGCATAACAACCGACTTCCTTAATAAAAACACTACAAAGTCAAAAATAACTTTAATTTCGGAATTCGGTGACTTAGGATTTGTATTTAAGGTTCTTTTTGCCACCGACTTCCGAAATTAAAGTTATTTTTGACTTTGTAGTGTTTTTTTTAAGGAAGTCGGTTGTTATTATTTTTTTTTTTTTTGTAAAAAGTTTTTAGTTTTTAGTAGTGGTATATACCCCGCCCTAATCTAATCGCGTTATTCGTTCATTTGTCGCGCAAATACTTAATGCAAATTTAAGACTTATATGGTTTTCACATGGATCCTATAGTCCGAATGAAAGCAAATTAAAATGGGACCATTTGGGAAGCACCAGCTTTCAAATAAAAAAAAAAAACATCAAAATCGGTTCACCCAGTCAAAAGTTTGAGGTAACAAAAAAAAGCAGTCGAATTGATAACCTCCTCCTTGTTTTGAAGTCGGTTAAAAGAAACACAGGTGAATTGAGAACCTCCTTCAAAATCAGAATATTTTTATTTAATATAAACCTACATGGGCACTTATGAAACGTCAGAAGCTAGGTGCACGGTTCCAAATTGTTGATACCTGTGGAGAAGAGCCGGCAAGAAATTCCATGGTTACTCTTTTAAAAATACTCAAAATCAAAAGTCATTTATTCAAACTAGGCTGATAGTTAGCACTTTTTGAACGTCAAAGTTCCATTAGACAGTCCCCCCAAAACGCCCGCCCTTCGACACTTCCTAGTGCTTTAGCTGGGAAGAAGAAGTGGCGGAACAAACTCCCCAGCAGCACACCTGTCTGTTAAGTTAGAAGAACTTGATTCTATACAATTGTAAGTAACTTTTGTAAGTACTTCTTTTGTAAGTACTTCTTTTTGAATTCGGTTAAAAAGTAGGTTCTATTGACAACCAGCGTCCTGTAGTGTTTTACAACTTTGTGCTTAACCAACTTTTGCTTACTATAACAACAAGTCTTGAAATAGTTCGTACCGAAATACGATAGAAGCGTTGGACTGACGGTTATGGCCCACAAATAAACCCCTTTTTATTACACGCTTTATATTAGCTTCACTTGTATGTTTGTATATTTGTTTGTAACCGACTCCTTATAGCGCGATTTTGACCCACTTTAAACGACCAGATTTCATTCAAACTTTGCACACCTATCAAGGACCGATGACAATGCAATAATTTCATAAATTTGTGCCATTATCCTTGCCAGGGTTACCAGGACAGCAAAAAAAAACTGTCTTCGAAAACAACGCTGACATACGTCACAAACTAATTTGTGCCATTATCCTTGCCAGAGTTACCAGGACAGCAAAAAAAAACTGTCTTCGAAAACTACGCTGACATACGTCACAAACTACGCTGACATACGTCTCAAAATTCGAAACACCCTAAAAAATAGAAAATAAATAATAGTTTAAAAAAACTAAAAAACAAACTTCCGGCTGGCACCCCACTTTTTTTTCCATTATTTTGTACTTTTTAGTTTGGTTTTCAATGGAAGCGTGTTTTTTAGTTTTTTTAAACTATTATTTTTATTAACATTGCTTACAGATAAGTAACAATTAGCGTCTGCTCAACCATAAATTTTTTGACGTTTAAAAGTCTCTTAACTTTATGCTTAAAGATTACAATCGAAAATTGATTGTGTATCTTTACCAAACACGTCACGATTTGATTCACAAATAAGTTAGGAAAGAGAAAAATTATGTGGCTAAACTTCTTATTCTTTTGCTTTTGATACATCTTTATTGTACAAATTGTCTAGATTCCAGGTAAATGGCCATTTGGGAACAGATGGGACCATAGTCTATTTAGGAACTAAACCTAAAAATATACCCGACTATCCAAATTGGTTGACCTGTCTATACTTTCTTTAGGGTGACCATAATTTTTAGATATTCGGATATTTCCTTCTAGAGATGTGGATTTGTGTAATAAACTCTATGAATGGAACGGCATAAAAGTATTGAGCCTCTGCAAAGTAAAAAGTTTTGTGAAATGGGGATTAAAATGTCGTTTTATACATAATTGACATTCCCTGGTACAAGACAAACCATAGCATCGCAATAAAGTTTGTGATGTTTCACGAAATATCAAGGGAACATGGACAAAAGGTCCGAGGACACCGAATGCAGCATACCAACCAGTATTTTACATAGAGAAAAAATAAATAAAGAGAAAGTATTTATAGGGAACGCATTCACATTAAGCGACAGTTAGAAAAAAAGGAGAAAGTCCTGTACGAAGCCAAAAGGCTTCTAACTCAGCATAATGCTGCGAAATTTAAAAATAAGTGTCGCTGGTATTCTGACAGAGCCCGCTATGATGTCACGGATAGCTACAGAAATAAATATAAAATAAAAATGAGATATGAGTGATGTAAGATGTAACAATTAACTAAGATTAAATTATTGTATTTCGCGTGTCAGCACCCGTCTCACCTCTAGTTACTTGTCTATGCCTTTAGTATTTGTGGCACTCTATGGCATTGCTGTGACAAGTAAAGATAAACAGGCGCCGATAATCCGACAAAAAATCTTATCTACTCTTTGTATAATGTTACAGTAATACTGTGAGCTGTCTATCTAACGTCTAAACACCAACGTTTTTCAAAAATCTGCTAAAGACTTGCTTTTCGAGGCACGGAGGGTGTAAGAATGTAATAAATAGCCTCTCATCCATAAACGGACCTAGTCAAGCGTACGTTAGCCTGATCGATCGACCCGTAATGCAGTTATTGATTGGCCACGAGCCCCTTCACTGCACAAATGTGAGAGTTCAATGTCTAATGGCAAAAAATGCCATAAAAAGGAGGACTTGCTTCTCAGATTACCTCTCTTTTAAATGTTTTTATTCCCGTCTATATCTACAGAGCAATCATTCATGCCTTACTTTCTTTAACTTCCTTACATAATAGCCGATAATGGTGTTCCAAAATCCTGAATATCACAACGTATGGTTACCCTCTTAACCTCTAAATAGATTGACTATTGAGCTCGACCCATTTAAGTATTCACGTTCAGCGTCATGGCTGTTTGGCGTCACCAATTCTATTTTAGACATCTACCTGCTTTTGTACACTATTCTTTACTTTATTTGTACATTTTGCTTCACACTTTATTTATGTAATTTCTTGTCACAAAAGTTGCTGTGGACAGAAAGAGTTTAATCTAAAAAATAATAGTTTAAAAACACTAAAAAACACGCTTCCATTGAAAACCAAACTAAAAAGTACAAAATAATGGAAAAAAAGCGTGGGGTGCTTTTTAAGGTATTTTTTTTATTGATAACAGGCACCCCACGCTTTTTTATTACACGCTTTATATTAGCTTCACTTGTATGTTTGTATATTTGTATGTTTGTATATTTGTATGTTTGTATGTTTGTTTGTAACCGACTCCTTATAGCGCGATTTTGACCCACTTTAAACGACCAGATTTCATTCAAACTTTGCAAACCTGTCAAGGACCGATGACAATGCAATAATTTCATAAATTTGTGCCATTATCCTTGCCAGGATTACCAGGACAGCAAAAAAACTGTCTTCGAAAACTACGCTGACATACGTTACAAACTAATTTGTGCTATTACCCTTGCCAGGGTTACCAGGATAGCAAAAAAAACTGTTTTCGAAAACTACGCTGACATACGTAACAAACTACGCTGACATACTTCTCAAAACGAAAAAGTACAATATAATGGAAAAAAAAGCGTGGGGTGCCTGATATCAATAAAAAAATACCTTAAAAAGCACCCCACGCTTTTTTTCCATTATTTTGTACTTTTTAGTTTGGTTTTCAATGGAAGCGTGTTTTTTAGTTTTTTTAAACTATTATTTATTCCATTATTTTGTACTTTTTAGTTTGGTTTTCAATGGAAGCGTGTTTTTTAGTTTTTTTTTAAACTAAGTATTATTTATTTTCTATTTTTAGGGTATTTCGAATTTTGAGACGTATGTCAGCGTAGTTTGTGACGTATGTCAGCGTAATTTGTGACGTATGTCAGCGTAGTTTGTGTCGTATGTCAGCGTAGTTTGTGATGTATGTCAGCGTAGTTTTCGAAGACAGTTTTTTTGCTGTCCTGGTAACCCTGGCAAGGATAATGGCACAAATTAGTTTGTGACGTATGTCAGCGTAGTTTTCGAAGACAGTTTGTTTGCTGTCCTGGTAACCCTGGCATGGATAATGGCACAAATTTATGAAATTATTGCATTGTCATTGGTCCTTGACAGGTGTGCAAAGTTTGAATGAAATCTGGTCGTTTAAAGTGGGTCAAAATCGCGCTACAAGGAGTCGGTTACAAACAAACATACAGGTGAAGCTAATATAAAGCGTGTAAAAACAGACTTAACATTTGTTTTTTCAACTAGAAAGTTCAGTTTATTCATGTTAAAAATTCATTCCGTCTACGAAATCCTTCACTGTACGTGGTCCGGTACGCATTTGGCCGATCTTTTATTTCCAAAATTTTAATATTAGGTATATATATAAAATTCAAAGTCATGAGTAACTGACTGACTGACTGATTATATAATAATATAATTATATCAACGCACAGTCTAAACCGCTGGTCCTAAAAACATGAAATTCAGAAGTTGTGTTTTTATGAAGAGTAGATATCCACTAAGAAAGATTTTTTTGAAATTCCATCCCTAAGAGGGTGAAATGGGGTTGAAATTTCTCTGATTTTTTTTATTCTCTGGGGCGATTGACACGCGGTCGAAGTCGCGGGCAGAAGCTAGTTGGGTATAAAGAGCGAAAATGAAAATGGCTACATGATTTGAACTTGGGTCTTCGTTTTTAACCAACGAAAAAAAACGGAGGAGGTTATCAATTCGGCGCGTATATATATATATTTTTTTTACATGCAAATTAAAGATTTAAATGGATAATCTAAATACATACTAAATTGGTCAAAATAGTAATGCGTTCACTATACGTCAAATAACCCGCCCCTAACTGTTCCCGGCGCAAAGGTGCCCAAAACACTTGCTGCGTTGCCACGTTGGATGGCAATGGCTAACCTTTGCACCAAGAACGAGCCGGAGCGGGAGTCACCCGTTTTATCACGGAGCTTGTGCCCTAACTCACTAATGAGATTTAAATTACCTAAGATAACGTTAAGAACAAAACGATTTTGGTTTGAATTTTGTAATTACAAAAACTTTTCAACAAATATTAAACCGCCGAAAAAACAGAAAAGCAAAAAATAATAAACCTTAAAATTTTGAGTCGACGTTGAAAAATCAATGAACTAAGATCACTCAAAGCGCCGACTCATAATTTTAAGGTTTATTATTTTTTGCTTTTCTGTTTTTTCGGCGGTTTAATTTTTTGTTAAAAAGTTTTTGTAATTACAAAATTCAAACTAAAATCGTTTTGTTCTTAACGTAATCTTAGGTAATTTAAATCTTTAATTTGCATGTGGTTAATGCTAGTTGTTATCTAAATAGTAAACTTAATGACCTGAAGATAAATAGTGTACTATTTCAAGTCAAAACAATTTGTGAGGTCAATTTATTTTAAGAAACGAATCCTCATTTGTCCGGCCCTCTTAATGATCCCTCATCAATGCTTAGCCATTAGCTTGTTTTTTAATTTTTTTCTTATTTTTGATCGACCGTGACCTACGAGTTCAAGGTCGTAGGTTCGACCTCTAACAGACGCTATAATTTGTGTAAATTATTTCATCATCAAAACTGTGAAGGAAAAACTTGTGAGGAAACCGGTATGACCGAGAATCAAAAATTTGAAGACATGTGCCATCTACCAACCCGCACTGGGTTTACGTGGTGGATTACAGCGCACAATGCAGCAGCGATGTATTCCTTCATAGTTTTGAGAGCAGTGGTGATGAAATTATTTACACAATAAAGCGCCTGCTTGGGTTTGAACCCCCGACCGTGAGTCGGGACCGATACCGTCACCTTCTCCTGCATGGGACTTAACAGACGAAATGTGGGTATACTATAGGTACACCTCTGCACAACACTTAATCGAGAAGATTTTAATTAAAATCCGAATTTATGAACGAATTCCAGAATTAAAATCCATTATTCTAATTTTAAATTAGTAAGGTCCAAAGGTGGAGAAATTCATTCCAATTTATTTTACTCGTATTTTGTCACAGTTCACGAGAAAATTTTTATTTTTAGCATTCCAATTTTGAAATTAATCTCGATGTCGCTATATTTTAAGAAGTTTTAATTAACGTTTCTATTTTTGAAAAATTCATTGCTGGCAATTATTTATTTGTCATCAGTGATCTGCCAAAATGTAGATATAAAACGAAACGAATTTAATTATTTTTAATTTAAACTATCTTGATATTTCAAAAGATAAGTAAACAATAGTAATTTTGCCTAATGATTTTATGTCTGCAAGTAGGTAAATAAGTTTGGACAAACACTTTTACACGACAATCATTATTTTAATAGCTAGGTGAAGTCGGCGTTTCCTATCTGACTACTCTGAGAAGCAAGGTCGAAACAAACTCAGAGGTCACAGTTTCTTTTATAGTCCAGACATAATCTTGGAGACCATGTGAAGACCACGTTTAATGGTGTCTGAAATGGTATTTTAAGGGAAAAAACACACAGATTGATTGGACCTGTCCAGTCAGTGCTCGTATTTTTCACTAATCGTGCAGCTCAGCTCAGAACATTGATTCTACGAACAATACCAAAGAAAGGACATTTGACATTGTATAAGACATATTCATATCTTTATTTGCATTCCATAATGTTAAAAGTTCTTTCAAATGGCTTATAGCTAATGTACAATTACGGACCCTATAGGACACAGAAAAAGTATTACAACTAAGACCAGACCGTCTAATTAGACCATGTTAATACATTATTTACTTAACAAAACTTCTGCTCACCCAGTTAGTCAGTACTTTTAGATTGAGTAAATAAATAAATAATAAATAAATAAAATATAGTAAACCAGTACCATCTCTAGTTCAATTAATCTCGAAGTAAAGGGGTTAAGAGCTATGTTGAGAGTATCCAATTAATTTGATTCGGTTTTTCGACCTTTATTTTTTTACTTATGGTAACACTTTGGCTAGCGTAATTAGATTGATCAACACTAAGTGACATCTACACAAATCCTATGATTAATATTATAAATGTGAAGGTATGTATGTTAATGCCTGCCAGGGTCGCGAGATTGTTCGAAAGAGATACCGTGACCCTGGCACATGGGCAACTGAAGGAACACGGGTGGGTTTTAGTCAGTACAAGTCTGACACGCCCTCCCGCTCCGCCCAGAGCGGGACTAGTCATTTGATGATTTCCCTTCCAGAAAAAAAAACAGGTATGTATGTTAGGATGTTTGTTACTCAATCACGCAAAAACGGTAGAATGAATTAGGATAAAATTTGGCACATCGATCGTTTATAACTTTTTATCCTAGTAGTACGTTCCTCTTCCGTGTGATGCCGAACGTACAGAATAGCACTATCCTATATTATATTCTTCCCGTGGTTGTCGTAAGAGGCGACTAACAAACTTACCAGAGAAAGGGCAACAGCGTTCTCTAAGCATTTTACCACGGGTAGATCGTTCAGGTTAAGCTACGCTTGCCGCGGTTGGTCCGTGGATGGGTGACCATCTTTACATACCAAGACCCTTCCGTGCTTCGGGAAGCACGTTAAGCCGATGCTCCCGACTGTCAATTGTGGATCTTAGACAGTCGTTACGGGTCGTCAGAAGCTTGAAAGTCTGAGAACCATTCTTACCAAGGGGTATTGTTTTACCCAGTAACTGGGTTGTGGAGGTCAGATAGGCAGTCGCTCCATGTAAAATACTGGTACTCAGCTGCATTCGGTTAGTCTGGAAGCAGACCCCAACATAGTTGGAAAAGGCTAGGCAGATGATGACTGCGATCGCCAACCCGCTTGCCAAGCGAGGCGATTATGGCAAACCCCCCTTTGGGGGAGGCTTATGTCAAGCAGTGGACGTCTTTCGTCTAAAATAAAGATGCGTTTTTATAGCGAAGTCACTAACAAAAGCTTGTGGTAAAAAAGTATGATACAGAAGCTATTTGATTTTCAACTCTCAGACGTTAGCTGAGCGTTCAAAATCCAACCGTTAGCATTTATTTTGCTGGTGTTAGATTCAGTGATATTAAAAAGGGGCATTGAGCTCATAGTACATTGACTGGGATTGTAAATAAGATTAAGTGCAACGTAGTGTGTGATGAAAGTTTATGGCTGAATAATAAATGTGATGATTGATTAACGCAAGCTTCAGCTGAGATATTAAATAAAAAGTTATATTAAAAAAATCCTCGAACAAAAGCAAAAACTCTACAGAGTAAAAAAAATAGGTACGTTGATCCTATAACTTTAATAAAAAGTTGTAGGTAACATTTTGATCAAATGATCGTTGTACCAAAACAGCTGAACCGATTTTGATAAATCAAATCCATGAACCACTGCTAGAAAGCTTTCTCGTAAAAAAAACAGCACTCAAATCGGTTCACCCGTTTAAGAGCTATGGTGCCACAGACAGACACACATAGCAGTTAAACTTATAGCACCTCCCTTTTTGCGTCGGGGATCAAAAAGTCGAACGCCGTGAGAAGACCTTAGAAATTGAGCCTTTTAAGGCACCCGCAGTAAACAGGCAAGGAGCGATGATGCAACGCAATTCTGGTGGAACTATTTCCATGAAGTTTTCATAGAAATTGTTTATATAGAGTCACGTCGCGCCTTGCCTGCCGTAGCCTTTAGTAGGATCAGTGTACTATGTGGACTTATGGTGAAGCTGAAAAAATCGTAAGTTTTTAAATAACAGCAAGTAACCTTAAAGGAAATGTTTCATTTTCGGCCATCAGATGTACATTTATCAAAAAAGAGGAAAAAATACCACAAATTAGGGAAAAATATTCTCTGGTTAATTTGCGCCTGATTTGTTGTATACAATAAATAATAGTTTTTCAATTATTACCATGTTTAATTGAACATGGCGTCTCGTTTGCTTGCAGACTTCATTCGTTCTGAAATCATGTCTCATCAAATCAATGTTAAGTAGAAAATAATTAAAAAATGTGTGTATTCTTGTAGTGTTAAAAATAAATTACTATTATTCTCTTGTAAATATTTTTGAGTAATCATAATTAAGTGTGACCATTTCATCGTTACAAAAATCTTTAGTCTCTGTTCTTGAAGTGTGTTTCTAAACGAATTCAAAATAACCACTTGCTAACTCTTAGGACAAACGTCAAACATTTTTAATTTTTTTTTGTACATAAAAACCATTTGATATTATGAAAAAAATGTTACTTTATTCTATTCATGAGTAATTTACCCAGCTTCGCTAAACGGTACACGTTATGGCCGGAGCCCCATATAAAAATGAAACATCTCCTTTGTACCTAAATAAAAAAACGAACTAGTAGTTTTCAACATGTGTTTCAGTGCGCTTAGAGGACGTAATTAGGTGCTGTTCAAATGCTGTATGAAATCAGTGCTGTGAGTGAAATTCCTCACTTGTTTCATTCTAGCTTTCATTCGCCAAGCAGGCAAAAATGAATTAAAGATTTTACTACTGACCCTAACCTGCTGATGGCGAAAACTTGAAGAAAATATGAATTTTGGGGGACGTTGGCGCATTCACCTTAAATATAACTTACTAAAGGTAAAAAAAATACTTTTCCTGTTATCAAACCATTTTCACCTCGAGGGTCATTCGGGGGTATTTTCGGCAACGTATCAAAATACATTTTACATTGCTGACTCTCTAGTTTCTTGGAACGCCGCCGTGAAATTGAACGAGATTCTGACTACCGAGCCCAGAACTTAATTAAGTTGCAGGATGAAATTTCTAGGAATGCCTTTTGGCCGTTTCAATCTAGATTTGTTAGCCGGTCTTTGCTATGGTTAGAACAAGCTGTGCCTCCAACTTCGTTCACGTGGATGTTGGAAAACAATAACATGTCTCTTTACTCATTCTTTTTCTCCAATAACATCAGCTATCAACCAGTAAACGTCCCGAATCGAAGTCAAATTATTCATTTTCATAAAAATTTGCTGACCTCCCATTGTATAGGCTTTTCGGATAATGACAAGTCAGCTTATACTGGAAATATAAAGTTTGATTTGTTGCCGTGCGTTCGTGTGATCGAGCCTTAAGAACGTGGTGGCTTTGAAAAAGTAACCTAAGAAAATAATACCTAAGATTTTGCGCTTTTATCAGATATTATTATAATATTTTAAGATTTTGGCTTCAAACCAGATTCAAAATTTACATTTTATACTCCACCTAAAGCCATTATAAGCATCCATACTAAATCTTTGTGGTTTTAGCAGATTTATAGCGTGAATAGTTTTCATGCTTGTTTATGGTAAATATTGTTTTTATGTAAATCTAATATACTATTAGATGTTCTATACTTGTATATGCCTACTCATATCATCATTTTAGCCGAAAGACGTCCACTGCTGGACATAGGCCTCCCCCACCGCCACTTCGACCTATTCTGTGCTTCTCGCATCCAACGTATTCCTGCCTACTCATATCATTTCATGGAATTCAGTCACACTTAAAGTAAGTTTGATTGAATTCAAGTAAGAATCTCAGAACAGAGTTTTTCCAAATATTTTGGGGTCTGCTTCCAGTATTACCGTATTAAGCTGCATACCAGTATTTTACATTGACCGTCTGCCTATCTGACCTCCACAATCCAGTTACTGGGTAACACGTACCTTGGAAAGACTGGTTATCAGACTTTGTCTTTTGTTTGACTCTTACTACACGAATCAATTGTCAAAGATCTACGAATTACAGTCGGAGACAACAGCTTTACGTGCTTTCCGAAGCACGGAGGGATTTTGGTAGGCAATAATGGTCACCCATCCATAGACCAACCGCAGCAAGCGTAGATTAACCTGATCGATCTACCCATGCGGTTGTTCTAACTTAGCCACAAGCCTCTCTCACATTGAAGGGGTCTGCTAGGACCGATGCCTGCAAGGGTCGCGTGATTGCTCCAAAGAGATACCGTGACCCTGGCACATGGGCAACTGAAGGAACACGGGTGGGTTTTAGTCAGTAAAAGACTGACACGCTCTCCCGCTCCGCCCAGAGCGGGAGAAGTAATTTGATGATTTCCCATCCAAAAAAAAAAAAGGCTTTCTCACATGACCTTTACGTGTGAGCAGCTATGCATCAGTCCCTCCTGAATAATAAATCACCCAAAGATTGGAAAAGCAAAGTTGAAAAGTTAACACGTAAGAAATCATATTATTTTTCGAAAATTTAAAGTTAACGTTCTCTCGAGATTTTCACGCTAACTTTATTTAAGTTCAAAATTCTGCAAAAGTTTTTCAATAAACGTGAAATTTTTATGTAAAAATGTTTAAAAAATAATGACCAACAGTGTCATTATCTAAGAAAAAAGTGTGGGTTGGACTCGCACTGAAAAGGTTCCGTACTATCGTACCATATTTAATGTAAAAAAAATGATACTTAAAATAAAAGAGTCGAACTGCTTTTGTTCGGCGTATGTGTATTCGGCAGCCCTTTAATATTTATTTTTTATAATTACTTGATAAAAAAGAAAGAAAGAAAGAAAAAGTATTTATTAGAACACGTGCAGAAACATGAACATCGACGCACAATCTGTTACTGTGGTAACATAATGTGTGTCGGTGTCCCTGTTTACTTTACACTTTCAGGACATGATTTTTAACCATAACATATCCAAGAAAACTTTCAATGCAATTTGCATTGAAAATTTTCGTTGGATATTGCAAAAAATTAAGCTCTGCCCATACATTTCGCCACGTGAGTGTACTTTTCCATAAAATGGCCGATTTTTTCTTTTGCTAATGGAAGAAAATTTCCTACGCTCCCTAGCGTAGGAAATTTTCTTCCATTAGCATTTAAAATGATTTGCTAAATTAATTGCTTTAGCTTGCACACTACTGGGTAAATAATTCTAGAAAGAAAAAAAGAAAGAAAGCAAAATATTTTATTTGGGACACACACAGGACATAAAACAATAAAAAGAACATAGAAACATTTACATTTAACATACAGATAACAAAGTATTTCTAAAAGATATAAAAGAGCAAGACCTGTGCGAGGCCAAAAAGGCTCCAATCTCAGCATAATGCTGCAATATTTATAAAAAAAAAACAACTACCGCAGTGCTGGTATTCTGATAGGGCCTACTGTGATGCCACGGACACATTTACGGACATAACAAGAACCTCTTTCTAGTGCCTACCTATTACGGTTCGAAAGATACAACCCTGTGTCAGACGGGTCGGACAGCGAACCCGTAATTTAATCCTGTTGGCACTCTTCGGGTACGGAACCCTAAAAAATAAAAATATTTATTATTAAAAAATCGTTGCATACTTCAATTTGTACTAGAAAGTTTTAATTACTTTTAAAACTTACGAAAACTTAAATTTCGATCATGACCAAGAACTTAAAATAAATACAAAATCAGTTAAAAGTGAGAGCAGTGTTCAGTTGGCCAGCATGCGTAGCATGACCACCGTAGAAAGAGGTTTTGTCGACGGAAGAATAGACAGTGACAGTTCGTTTCTCTAATTTACCAAAGAGCTATGTCTATTCTTCGTAGAAATGAAAACGCCATGCTAAGCCTGCATAAAACGGTACAAATCTTTCTATAATCTGTAATTTTGTCTATTCTTCCGTCGACGAAACCTATTTCTATGCTGGCGTAGCATGACATTTCTATCTCTATTCTATCAAGAATAGACAAAGTTCTTTCTATGGGGGTCATGCTACGCGTGCTGGTGGTGTCGGCTCCGACTTACAAGTTGTGAGTTCGTACCCAGAAAGGTGCTTAGCTTAGTGCAAATATTTTCATCATCACTGCTCTCAAAACGGTGAAGAAAAACATCCTGAGGAAACCGGCATGTCCCAGAACCTAACATTCGAAGATTTTTGACATCTACCAACCCACACTGGGTCCACGTAGGAGATTGTAACCCACTCTCTCTCGAAGTCAGGAGGGAGGCCTGTATCCCAACAGTGGGAATATTATAGGCTGATTATTCAAGAAACAGAGAGTTGGACAGTGAGTTGGGTTTAAACGCTAAAATCTGATTATTTTAATTGTCAGTTTTACATTTATAATTCTCAACTGAGTTATAATTCTTTTACCTGTTGTGGTATGGTAATTTTATTGTAGGTGCCATCGTCTTCATATATAATTATATAAATATTATTTTAAAAACTATTTTAAAAGAGTAACGGTGGAGTTTCTTGCCCATTCTTCTCCATACGAATCTACCTTTTGGTAGAGGCGACTAGAATCAATTCTATTTTCACGTAACTGTTGACATTCAATAGTGCCTTTTTTAGGCCTAATTGAAATAAATGCTTTGACTTTGGTATCAATGATAATACAAAGTCGATAAAGCAGTAAATCATATTCTAACGTGCAACAAAATTAACCTTCAACAAATAAATAAAATGTATTTCAGACAAGTCCATATCTAATCACATTACAATTGTACATACACACATCTATACACAAAACAAAAAGAAACACACAAAAATATACACACTTAAAAATGCATGAAGAGACCTTTATGTGTCAAAAGAATTCTTACTGTGACTGTACCTACTTGTGAGGTATTGAATAAAATCATTGGAAAAAATAGAAAAAAAAAATACCGATCAATATACCGCCTACGGTTAATACGAAACGCGATAAGGTTACGCGTGGGAAGGATATGCCCACGTCACATTGTAAGCAGCCTTATAAGTGCTGAAGTGAGAAGAGAAAACCCATCTTGATTTCACCGTTTGAAAATCTACCTATAGAAATACCAAAGCAAATGCGTTTACCAATAGGTATTACGCAATAGCGTTGCAAACATAAGTTAGAAAATTAGTATAAAAAACTAAAAAACGCGCTTTCATAGAAAACCAAACTAAAAAATAGAAAATACTGGAAAAAGCGTGGGGTGCTTTTTGAGGTATATTTTTATTGATTTCAAGCACCCCACGCATTTTGCCATTATTTAAACAATTTTTTGTTTTAGTTTACCTAGCTACTAAAGCGGTTCTTTTTTTTTGTTGCTTTTTTTTATTGTCATCAGTCTTTGTATATAAGAGTGCAAAGTTTCAAATGAATCCTACGTTTTAAAGGTAGTGAAAATTACGTTCAAATATTCCTTTACATAGATACATACCAAGCCAAAAGTCACGATAACCCGTAGTTTTCTTTTACCCCTACTGAAAATAAAAATAATGATCTCTCTCCAACCCTTCGAAGACTACAGGGGTGATGTTATGTTTATTATAATAATTACAAGAAAGCAGTCCAAAAATATACTTGGTTTGTTTTCTAAGACTTGGAAAATTTAAGGGTATACCATAAAACTGATCAATTTTCTCCATGGGGCCAATATCAAAATCACGAAAAAGAAAATCTGTCGTTAAAAACTTCAATACCAATAAATAATAGTTTAAAAAAACTAATAAACACGCTTCCATTGAAAACCAAACTAAAAAGTACAAAATAATGGAAAAAAAGCGTGTGGTGCTTTTTAAGGTATTTTTTATTGATATCAGCACCCCACGCTTTTTTTCCATTATTTTGTACTTTTTAGTTTGGTTTTCAATGGAAGCGTGTTTATTAGTTTTTTTAAACTATTATTTATTTTCTATTTTTTAGGGTAAGTATTTCGAATTTTGAGACGTATGTCAGCGTAGTTTGTGACAGTTTTTTTGCTGTCCTGGTAACCCTGGCATGGATAATGGCACAAATTTATGAAATTATTGCATTGTCATCGGTCCTTGACAGGTGTGCAAAGTTTGAATAAAATCTGGTCGTTTAAAGTGGGTCAAAATTGCGCTATAAGGAGTCGGTTACAAACAAACATACAAACATACAAATATACAAACATACAAACATACAAGTGAAGCTAATATAAAGCGTGTAAAAACACTTCAATACCTACTAGGCCTAAACGTATACGACATTTATAAGTCTATTGATATTTTTTCGCGATTTGATCACACGGAGAAAACTATGTAGTTTATGCATATCTTTGCCTAAGATAGCTCTCTAAATTCAAATCTCTTTTTTTTTGCAATTTTCACGTTAGTTATCATACAACCTGATAATGACCGCCATATTAAAAGAAAAAAAAAACTTTTGAAAATTTTAAAATCGCCTTAACCGCCACTTATTTACTAGATTATAAATTAATATTTAAAAAAAAAATACATATATCTTTCGCCCAACATTGCGTAGTAATCTACTAAGAGGCGTTATCTTTGAAACACTGCAGATGACTAGTAGATTCTGTAATTTATTGTTATGCCCTTAGCAATAAACCAAAGCATTGGCCTATTTCTAATAATAGTTAAAATAAAATACAGAAGTATAACTTTGTGCGACCACCAAAGAACACCTCGACTGTGGTCAGATACGACCACGGAAGCTTTTCCAGTTACTTTTACTATTCTATTTTTTTACAACAGCCCATATCTGTTGCAGTCGAGGGTCTCCTTTAAATAAAATAAAAACATATTTACAAAAAAAAAAAAAAACAACCGACTTCCTTAAAAACACTACAAAGTGAAAAATAACTTTAATTTCGGAAGTCGGTGTCTTAGGATCTGTATTTATGGTTATTTTGCCATTTTTAAATTTTTAGTTGTGGTATTCACCCCGCACTAATTCCGAACAAACAATGCATAATTTATGCGATAGCAGAAATCGCGGTTGATTTGTTGGTGTCTGTCTCCGGAACTGATCATCAGATCTATATGAAATTTACATGGGACCATTTCGAAATAAACCCCATTCGAACAAAAAAAGAATTTTGCAAATCCGTCTATATATGACGGAGTTATGGCCGAACATACATTAAAAAAAAAAACATATAAACATCCGAATTGAGAACCTCCTCCTTTTTGAAGTCGGTTAAAAAGTAAATCTTATTTTGCAAAAATATCTGGCAGCCTTGCTACATCATCATCCGCCTAGCCTATTTTCCCAACAATGTTAATGTCAGCTTCCAGTCTAATCGAATGTAGTTCAGCACCAGTATTTTTCATGGATGACCACTTACCTGACCTCTACAACCCAGTAACTGGTTACCCCTTGTTAAGATTGGCTGTCAGACTTTCGGGCTTACCAAAAGACAGTTACAGTCTAAAACAACAGCAGAGGATTTTCTAGTTAATTTTGATCCCTTTTTTTAATAATCATCCCTACTGTTACATTCGAGTAAAAAACTAAATACCATTATCAATATAAATTGATAAAATCGAGTAAAAAACAAAATACAAATAATACAATGATCGAAAATCTCACATCTTCACATCATAATCTTCACACTAATAGCTGGCAACCTTGCTACATCATCATCGCCATCTGCCTAGTATTTTATCCCACTGCTGGGATAAAGGTTTTATCTCCGTTACAGGCACTGGGCCATAATGCATCCCACGAGCTCAGTGAGGGTCCGAAGAAGTCACAAAACTTAGAGTTTTTAGTTTTAGGTTATACTGGTTTCCTCACGATGTTTTCCTACACCGTTTTGAGAGCAGCGGTGATGTAAAAACTGGCCAAGTGCGAGTCGGACTCGCACACCGAGGGTTCCGTACAAACCTGCAGGTATTCACGGTTTATGCATAAGGTTTATGTTTATGAAATTAAAAGTTTTTTTTAAATTTTTATATTTGAGTTGACTGAATGAAAGGTAAATTGTGGTTTACGATTTATGACGTATTAAAAAAAAAACTACTAACTAGATCTCGTCCAAACCAATTTTCGGTGGAAGTTTACATGGTAAAGTACATCATATATTTTTTTTAGTTTTATCATTCCCTTATTTTAGAAGTTACGGGGGGGGGACACACATTTTATCACTTTGGAAGTGTCTCTCGCGCAAACTATTCGGCTTAGAAAAAAAATGATATTAGAAACCTCAATATCATTTTTAAAGACCTATCCATAGATACCCCACACGTATGGGTTCGATGAATAATTTTTTTTGAGTTTCAGTTCTATGTATGGGGAACCCCAAATATTATTGTTTTTTTTTTTTCTATTTTTGTGTGAAAATCTTAATGCGGTTCACAGAATACATCTACTAACCAAGTTTCAACAGCATAGCTCTTATAGTTTCGGAAAAAAATGGCTGTGACATACTCGGACAGACAGACAGACAGACATGACGAATCTATAAGGGTTCCGTTTTTTGCTATTTGGCAACGGAACCCTAAAAAGCACACGCAGTATAGGGCTTGTCAGAGTTCGAACCTACGACATAATACAACTCGTAAATCGCCACTATTCGTCGTTACGATTGGTTTAAGAGTTTTTTCTCTAAATGTTACAAATATTTAATTGTAATGATCCTTCTGTTGTTTTCTCTGCGTTCATTTTACATGTGTCACTATTCCAAGGTCAGTGTGACCTCAAGGTCATTATACATATTGGTTCGTATTGTATTAGCATTCAATCATTTATAGGAATTCTCTCAAAACATATTATGTTTACGTGATTATTGTAAGAAAAATGGCATTTGTTTGAAAACCAATTTCATTGATTTATATTTTTATGTTAGACGTAAGGATAACTAAGTTTTTGTTCATTTTTTTTTTTTTTGAAAAAAGTAAGGTTTGTAGATTATACGTGTCCAGCACGTTATACCTGCACCCTAATTACGTAAAGCAAAAATATCAATCAGTTTTTAATGAAAATCTGGCAGTCTAAGTATTGTATGCAGCCTACCCAATTGTCTTTTCTTTAGTATTGTTTGTCGAATCGCTCAGCTTCTTAAGTTCTGAATTGAACTGCGTGATTACTGATAAATGCGTGCACTGACTTGAAGAGTCCACTCAATCAGGGTAATTTCAAAGACCATTTCAGACACCAGTCCACTTGGTCTTCACATGATCTGACCAAGATCATGTCTGGAATTTAAAACAGACTGTGACTTCTGACTTTGTTTTGGCCTTTCTTCTGAGAGGAAGTTACATAGGAAACGCCGATCATATCTAGGTTTTTTTTTTTGGATCGGAAATCATCAAATGACTTCTCCCGCTCTGGGCGGAGCGGGAGGGCGTGTCAGACTTTTACTGACTAAAACCCACCCGTGTTCCTTCAGTTGCCCATGTGCCAGGGTCACGGTATCTCTTTCGAACAATCACGCGACCCCGGCAGGCATCGGTCCTAGCAGACCCCTTCAGTGCTGCTGACATCTCTTTGAGGCGCACGTGGAACACTACGCGCCGTCGACCCGAGCTTGGTCCTTATCGGGCGGCGAGCTACCCATTGCTCGCCGCCCGCAAGCTCGTGCCTACGGTGGCCGGGAGTCCGCAATCGACTCCCGACGCCCGGGGCGTCTCCTCCTGCGGTGGCTAGGGACGTGAGAGCGCAGAGACTGCCACTCCCTCACGCACCTCGCCTCCTCCTTCGCGAGCATTACTGCTTCGCAGAAGGAGGTGACGGCTTCCCATGCCCTCTCGCTCCGTACCATGGCTCGCACCAGGGCCGGACGCGAGAGGTCGCCGCTGCCAATCGCCTCCACGAGGACACGGCGGTGCTCCGCCCAGGCAGGGCACACTTCCACCGTATGCTCCACCGTGTCTTCCAGACGATCCTCGCAATGGAAACACCCGGGCGTTTCCTCCCGCTTTATTCTGAACAGGAACCCACCGAAGCATCCATGCCCGGTGAGAACCTGCGTCAGGCGGAAGGTGAGGACGCCGTGGCGCCTCTCTATCCACTCCTCAAAGAGGGGGCTTAGCGCCGCAATTGTGGCGTGCCTTGCGCTGGATTGCGACAATCGTACCCGCCATGTCGCCATGAGATCCTGCCGGAGTTCTGTCCGCCGTGTCGCGATTTGTCGCGGCAGTGGAGTTTCGCCCCGGCGTTTCGCCTCCTCGCGCCACTCCCACATGTGGGCGAGGACCTTTGCCTCCAGATCCCATGGCGGCACTCCGGCAAGGAGGCTCGCCGCCTCGCAGGAGACCGTGCGGTATCCCCGGATCTTATCTAGATTGAAAATATGATTGACAACCACTGCCAAAAACATTACGAACAATAGCCGGGATCATCTTAATGTGCCCTAATTTATTAAAGGTCACCCATCCACGGACCGACTCTGAAATATCTGACTAAATATGACTACCTAATTGTTCAGCTAATGCTATTCTCCACGATTTGAGAAGACTATTCATTGTATCTTCGACATTTTCCAAGGCATCAAAACTTCAAGTCTATAACGGCGTTCCATGAATTCGATTTACAAAATGTAGTTCCCTGATATCCCAGAGGACGTCAGGAGTTCTAACCTCCTTTAATACTTCCACATCCAATTCTGAAAGCTTTGAAGTGTGAATGTGATGAGAGGAGAGAGTAATGACAGGCCTGTTGGTCTAGTGGTTAGTGGCCCTGACTGCTATGCCGGAGGTCGTGGGTTCGATTCCCACACAGGACAAATGTTTGTGTGATGAGCACGATCATTTGTTCTGTGTCTGGGTGTAATTTATCTATAATATGTATGTATTTAGAAATATAAAAGTATGTTTATCAGTTGTCTAGTACCCATAACACAAGCTCTGCTTAGCTTGGGACTAGATGGCGTTGTGTGATAGTTGTGGAATATTATTATTATTATTATAATGTTTTATTCAAGAATATCCTTTGTAAAGGATTTTCTGATATATTGGCTTGTTTCGATTTACTATTATAGGTAAAAAATGGTAATCATGAATTTTGCTTCGTTTTTAATACCAAGGAACAGCAAATTTTTAACATAACATAAACTCCTGTATTTCTCGAAGGGTTGGGCAGACTTGTACCTATAAAAAACTTTTTAACAAAAAATTAAACCGCCGAAAAAAACTGAAAAGTAAAAAATAAGAAACCCTAAAATTATGAGTCAGCGCTTTGAGTGATCTTTGTTCATTGATTTTTCAGCGCTGACTCAAAATTTTAAGGTTTTTTGGTTTTCAGTTTTTTCGGGTATTTTTTGCTTTTCAGTTTTTTCGGCGGAAAAAATATCCTAGAAACAAAATTTCGGAGACATGTGACGCTATTCCTGCAATGATTTTATGATTGCTATTACTTCGGCAAAAATTCGTGCGTAGCTTTGTAACAGGGAGATTCCTACCAAAATATTCACTAGACTGTTTTTTTTTTAATTTTTAAATTTCACTCCGTCTGTCAATTGTTCACTCTGTCAACAGATTTTAACCAAATTTTATGATTGGATTTTTTCACATTGCTCGATTTCTGATTGATTATGCTACAAATGGGAATTCACTGACGAATCGTTTAACAAAAGATATTAAAAAATAATAAAATATTGACATCTCCAGTAAACCAAATATATAACAAAACCGATAATCGTTGAAACGTGTATTTGACAAACAACGCATTTGCTTCCGCTTCGGGTGTGATCGGGCACAATCGGGAACTCGGGTTCTTCGATAAACTCCTTTTGAAAAAGGAAATTACCTTCATTCATCTTAACGAACGTAAGCACTTTTGTGGACTGATTTTCAACTTTGTTCCAAAAGAAATAAGGTTGTGAATTAAATGGTTAGTGAAATATTATTGCGATAATCTGAAGATGGGGGCCTCCAAATCTGCGATTGAGTGAAAATAATGCTGTTTTAAGGAAAATTTATGTGAAGCAATTTAATGTGAGTTATTTCCTTCACCTTCAATTTTCCTAGCAATGAGTTTCGTCCTTAACATTATTTTCTGCATCCTGGAAATTAAATTATAGTCAGCTTCGTAATAAAATTGATTCATAATCTCAAAAAATCTGAATCAATCTTTATTTCACAAAACGATATACACAATTTACATCTTCCATATTTTCACAGAGAATAAGGTTTTATAAGACTATTACTATTTATTTCACTAATTACAACATTAATTAACAAATTATTTATTTTCAAATGATATAGTTAGACTCGTGAGGAAATCCATGCCCCAATAACAAAAATTCGAAGACATTTGTGACATCCACCAAAGCGCGCTGGTCTTGCCTGGTGGATCCCGGCTTCTAATTGAAAGGAAACGTGTGTACCAAGGAGACGGGGCGCGTAAGGGAGTGGCAGTCTCTGCGCCCTAGCCGCCGCAGGAGGAGACGCCCCGGGCGTCGGGAGTCGATAGCGGACTCCCGGCCACCGTAGGCACGAGCTTGCGAGCGGCGAGCAATGGGTAGCTCGCCGCCCGGTAAGGACCAGGCTCGGGTCGACGGCGTGTAGTGTTCCACGCGTGCCTCAAAGAGATGTCAGCTTTCCTGAAGGGGTCTGCTAGGACCAATGTCGCGAGATTGTTCGAAAGAGATACCGTGACCCTGGCACATGGGCAACTGAAGGAACACGGGTGGGTTTTAGTCAGTAAAAGTCTGACACGCCCTCCCGCTCCGCCCAGAGCGGAAGAAGTCATTTGATGATTTCCCATCGAAAAAAAAAAGCGTGTGTACCAGCAGTGGTACATTATAGGCTGATTTTGCATAGTTTAACTAAGGTTAACATAAAATGGACTTATTAATCGATTCGTACGAATTTACTCGCTCGAATGGGGTGAATCAAAACATTATATTAATATATATATGTCAATCAAAAATACTATGTTGTAACTGTTTTATTGCATTTGTGATTGTACATCAGTTTTGTGAATTACAATAAAAAAAAAAAATATGATTTTCTATGAACAAAATAAAAAATATTTCAACTATTCAGACTATTAAAATTTCCACGTTAGTCACATCATTTTAAAAACTATGTTAGTCGTGAGGAGAGCAATTAATGTAAAAACTCGAGATAAATACTAGAAAATAAATGGAAATAAATAATATTAAACAAAATTAAAGTGTTTTGAAATAAATTAGAATGACATTGAAATAAGTTAAGTACTATTAACATAGGCGAATCGCTCGAACTTAATTTACTTATTATCGACAACACCAAACATATGAAGGTATTTATAGGCAATTGGCACGTTTTGAATTTTTCTGCTTGTAGTTGCAGTGACCTTTTTCATAACTTGACAATGAACAGCTTTTTAAATGTTCGACGATAAATTTAAACGCAAGGGGGCTCAGAATCATGAACTGAATCCATGGTAACAAGATGTGCGTCGATGTCCCCGCCTCCTATAGCCACCTACTTTTTGACTTTTGAAGAATTTATACAAGGTGCAGTTTTGGATCTGCAAAACATTTCAGGAGGTCATTATGTTAGTGATTCTCGACCCGAATCAACAATAAAATGGGCAGGTATTTTTTTTTTTTTCATTTTATTCTTATTTACGGAAATCGGTAAGTGTGAACTCCCTTTTTTTATAACGCGGCCAGTCTGTAAGTGTCCTTAAACTGCGCTTTCACACACACAAACAAACGCAACCGACATTTCTTTCATAGATCTAAAGCCGCACTCCCCATCCAGATTATTCTGAAAAACAATAAAATTGAAAAATCTAAAATAAAAAGTATTATAGATAATTGACTTGGTATCGTATTGTTATATGATTATTTACGAGTCTCATAACAACCTCCTAAAATGTTTTGCAGGTTCAAAACTGCATCTTGTATAGAAATATTGGCAAATTTTAAAGTTATTTTATTATTATCACTAGCCATTAATGTCCCACTGCTGGGTGAAGGCCTCCATACTCTCCACGTCTCTCTGTCCAGAGCTGCCAAGGAACAATCTTCATTAAAAAATAGTCCAGCTCATCCGTCCGCTTTCTTAAGTATTTAGCACTAAACTGATTGCAAAGATTAATTTTAATATCAACTTTAACGCTAACTTAATGGCTCTTTACTGTGGTTGAGTCATTAATCGCATACGTCGAACCACAATATAGCAATATTTCTAACCAGTGTTTCGGTTATTAATATCGTTTTACGACTTTTAACTTTATTGCATTGAAATAAGAGTCTTCGAAGAAATGTTGCTTTTATAATATTCTAGTAGTAAAAGTGATAGGACAAGCTATTAAATTGCTTTGAATGTAAATTAATTAAGTTAGATGCGCTAAGATAACCCGCATATTGATGATTTTAATGATAAAGTACAACCCTGAACAACGACAATGAATATAATGGCGTCGGCTTCGATTGCTACAATTTTTTTGGGAATTTAGTGTTCACGAAAATCAAGACTTCGATGTTTATCATTACGATACCTTTTTTTAACCGACGAAAAAAAACGGAGGAGGTTATCAATTCGACGCGTATATTTTTTTATGTATGACCACGCATAACTTTTTACATAGTAGTCCGATTGTGATAATTCTTTTTTTATTGGAAAGGGTATACTCCGAGGGTGGTCCCATATAAATTTGGAAAACAAAATCAAACCCTAAGGGGCAGAAAACAGGGGATGATTGATTGTTCACTCACTGATTGTAATGTATAACCACGAATATCTTTATACAGAGTAGTCGGATTTTGATAATTCTTTTTTCATTGGATAGGGTATACCTTGCCAAATATTATTAGTACATTAAAGCTACAAAAAGTTATGAAATAAAAACTTTTTAACAAAAAATTAAACCGCCGACGGTTTAATTTTTTGTTAAAAAGTTTTTTATGGGTGGGAAATCATCAAATGACGTATCCCGCTCTGGGTGGAGCGGAAGGGAGTGCCAGATTTTTACTGACTAATACTCACCCGTATTCCTTCAGTTACCTATTTGCCAGGGCCACGTTAACTCTACACAAACTACTCCAATAAAATATTTTAACTGGGGAAACCCATCATAATCATTTCAGCTGAAAGACGTCCACTGTTGGGGATAGGCCTACCCCAAATTGGGGGGTTTGTCATAATCGCCTCGCTTGGCAGGCGGGTTGGCGATCACAGTATCGTGGTAAGATGCATAGAGAACGCTGCTGCCCATTCTCTACTGAGAGTAGTCTAACTGGGGTTGGTGGGCGTTAATTCCAAGACATATTATATAATAACAAAAATAATAACATTTATCACGGGTAAACCCACACATTTCAGTGTTAACATTCTTCCATCTCACCTAATTCTAGACCACACAAGCGCTAGACCAAAACCTTTTCACACCGACAGTCAGACGTGAAATAATCGTAGGTAACTAACAATATTTCTTGTTCACTTCCTTAGTAATAAATCACTATAATAAATCATATTTATCTGCTGACGTGTGCCGTCCAGCTTGATAGGGACAGATCTATTAATCATTGAAACACCTGCCTGTCTGTTCCCAGGTCAAAAATATTACCGTTTGCCGAAAACATAATAAGGTAAGAAAGTCGCGTAGCAGTCACAAGCTGAATATTTTGATTGGCCTGTTAGTCTAGTGGTTAGTGACCCTGACTGCTAATACGGTGGTCTTGGGTTTGATTCCCACCCAGGACAAATCTTTGTGTGATGAGCACAATTATTTGTTCTGTGTCCGGGTGTAATTTATCTATAATATGTATGAATGTTTTAGATATATATAAGTATATTTATCAAATCAAATCAGAACAAATCAAATAATTTTATTTCGGGCTACAAAGTCCCATATCATAAATACCTTACAGACTATCATACAAATAAAAACCACGTAAACATAACTATTGTACACGAAGTGACGGCGTCGTGTTGCGCTGCGTGGTGTCGCGTAACCTTCCGCGGAATCGCCGATACACGACATCCTTCTACCAAAACTCTTCCTTGAGGAAGGTCTCGATTTGATGAGTTGGAACTCGCACCACGAATGACTTGAAGTTCGTGTTGTGGCGTAGTTCCAACTTCTCGACCCTCATTTATCAGTTGTCTGGTTACCATAGTACAGGCTCTGCTTAGTTTGGGATCAGATAACGGTGTGTTGGTTGTCCTAAGATATACTATAACATATGACCTGCGGGACGAGCAAGACGTCTGTTATAGGCTTGAGTCACGTATTTTATCACTGTTTTTTCTCCCAAACTGTGATAAAAATGTGTGACTCAAGCTTTTTACAATAGGCCGTGCTCACTCCGCAGATTGGGCTTACCTGCGCGTGCAAGTTGGCAGATGTTACAAGTTTTCGAATTTTTGATTCTAGGACATTCTACGGGACGAGCACGGCTTCTGTAATAGGTTTGAATCACGTACTTTATCTAGGTTTTTGCTCCCAAACTGTGATAAAATTGTATGCCTCAAGTTTATCACAGCTGGCACATGGGCAACTGAAGGAACACGGGTGGGTTTTAGTCAGTGAAAGTCTGACACGCCCTCCCGCTCCGCCCAAGAGCGGGACACGTCATGTGATGATTTCCCACCCCCAAAAAAAAAGTTTATCACAGTAGGCTGTGCTCGCCCCGCTGGGCCTAATTTAATGTACAGAGTTGCAAAGACATTGTGGCTCAACCTCTAACCATACATTCACTAAACAATCAACCAAAATCAAGATTATGTCCGGACTTTAAAAGACACTGTTACCTCTGAGTTTGTTTCTGCCTTTCTTCTCAGAGTAGTCAGATAAGGAACACCGACCTCATCTAGTTTTTAAACTATGATTGACGTGTAAAAGTGTTTGTACAAACCTGTTTACAGAAATTAAATTATTTATCATTTTGTACATGATTCTGAACCAGAATTTTCGACAGTTATTGAAAAGAAAAATTGCTCTGCCATATATTTTAACAAATCCCTAGTGCCCGGGTGGTCTGCGGTAACAATTTTCCATCAATTGGTAAATTAGCCTCCGTCCAACTCATTTCGAAATTAATATTTTGTTCATTTATTTTACATTTCAATTACACACACGTATAGAGACGGACTTAATGAGATAGGCATTTTTTACTTTCATTGACTACAAAAACGAATGCATTGGTCTTGTGATCGGAAACGCATCTGCTGAGTACGCGGTCATGAATTCAATTCACAGGTCGGGTAAAGTAGCGAGAGGGCATGGGAAGCCGTCACCTCCATCTGCGAAGCAGTAATGCTCACGAAGGAGGAGACGGGGCGCGTGAGATGAGTGGCAGTCTCTGCGCCCTCACGTTCCTAGCTGCCGCAGGAGGAGATGCCCCGGGCGTCGGGGGTCGATCGCGGACTCCCGGCCACCGTAGACGTGAGCTTGCGGGCGGTGAGCAATGGATAGCTCGCCGCCCAGTAAGGACCAGGCTCAGGTCAACGGCGCGTAGTGTTCCACGCGCGCCTCAAAGAGATGTCAGCAGCACTGAAGGGGTCTGCTAGGACCGATGCCTGCCCGGATCGCGAGATTATTCAAACGAGATACCGTGGCCCTGGCATATGGGTAACTGAAGGAACACGGGTGGGTTTTAGTCAGTAAAAGTCCGACACGCCCTCTTGCTCCGCCTTCTCAGTAGCCAGGAGTCTACATTTGTGTCCAGTTAATGACAATAGGCCCCCTATTACACGGGTCATAGTCGAAAGCAGTGCGTTCAAGGTTTAGTGCACGAAAAAAACCCTAACTGAATGCAATCAATCAAAATCAAAAGTCATTTATTCAAACTAGGCTGAGAGTCAGCACTTTTTGAACGTTAAAGTTACATAAGATAGTCCCCCAAAACGCCCGCCCTTCGACACTTCCTAGTGCTTTAGCTGGGAAGTAATGGCGAGCAAGACACATAAGCAGTGCCAAACTTAAAAACCACCATAAGTCTGTTACTTACATTTTAATGTGTGTCCGGAAATTATTAAGAAACGAACTAAATTATTATACAAACCCGGGTTTGTCTGCCTAGACAAGAACAGGTGGCCTATTGCCTACCTATACAGAAAAGCAATAAACAAATAAATATTAAATATCTTAGGACAACCAACACACCGTTATCTGATCCCAAACTAGGCAGAGCCTATACTATGGCAACCAGACAACTGGTAAATATACTTATATATTTCTAAATACATACATATTATAGATAGCTTCTGCCCGCGACTTCGTCCGCGTCAAATTTTTGCTCCCCTGACCCTTCTCGTCGCATCGAATTGCCTGCCGATTTTCATTTTTCGCTGCTGCTCCGCTTCTTTTAATCGTAGTGTAATGTTATGTAGCCTATAGCCTTTCTCAATAAATAGGCTACTCAACAGATAAATATTTTTTTCAATTCGGGCCAGTAGTTTTTGAGATTATCGCGTTCAACCAAACAAACTCCTCAGCTTTATAATATTATAGTATAGATAAATTACACCCAGACACAGAACAAACAATTGAGCTCATCACACAAAAATTTGTCCTGAGTGGGAATCGAACCCACGACCTCCGTCTCAGCAGTCAGACCACTAAACTAACAGACCAGACAAAACAAGCCACCGACTGACTGACTTAAACATAACTGGTAAAAGTGGGTGTTACTATAGGCATACCCCTGCCTAACCTTTCAAAGGGGTAACACAAGGGGTAACAGGCGAGATATTTTATATTATACCTTTAATAAGTCTAAAACAGAGTCTATAAATAGTCCTGAGACATAACCTTAATTCGTAATCCACCGACCACATGCGTTCATAAATCTCTTGAGCTGAGTTAAGGCGACAAATATATCACTTGCAATTAGGGTTGTCACGTGTATGGTGCTCGTTCAGACGAAACAGGATATGACAAAATAATTTAAGGTTGGTTTTCGGGTAGAGTATGGTCTAGCAAAAATTTATGGAACATTACATAACAAGGGAAAAACTGACGAAGAGGGCAAGACGAGAGCAGCGGCAGCAGAGACTACTGTATTGGCCCCGACATGCCACGAGTTCGAACCCAGGAAAGCACTTTATTTTGTGTGTCTGTTTTCCTGACCGCTGCTCTCAAAACGGTGAAGGAAAACATCGTGAGGAAAGTGGCATGTCTTATAACCAAGAATTCGAAGACAGGTGACATCTACCAACCCGCACTGGGTTCGCGTGGATACGGCCCAGGGATCTCACAGAGAGGAAGCCTATGTCCCAGCAGGGTGACATTAAAGGCTGATTCTATTAACTTTTAACCAGGCTGCAAGCAAGCTGAAGTGGCAGTTGACTGAACATATTTGTCTAAGAACCGGTGACGGAGTAGACGAGCTCTGAAGTAGGGGCAGAGTGTCGACAAGCGTAGTGGGGGACGCCCATAGTTCTATGTTCTAGAACCAAAAAATTGAAGACATGTGACATTCATCGTCCTACATTGGGCTCGCGTAGCGGAATATTCTCTACTCCCACACACAAAGGAGGTCTCTATCCCAGCATTGGGAACATCAAAATCAGCATTTTTTCTTCTGGATGGGAAATCATCAAATGGCGTGTCCTGCTTTGGGTGGAGTGGAAGGGATGGAAGACTTTTACTGATTAAAACCCACCCGTGTTCCTTCAGTTGCCCATATGCCAGGGCCACGATATCTCTTTCGAACAAATCTCGCGACCCTGGCGGGAACATCAGTATTGGGTCTGATTATGCTATGATGACAATGATTGAGTTTTAACATGACACGAGTTCTTGCAAGCCTGACGCTCTAATCATTAGCCTTGATCCAACAATGTTGTGTTTGATTTTAGGACATTGTCAGCCCTAAATACAAGAAATATCTGCCATGACCCAAAGCTCTGTTTACCTGTTCTTGACTTAAATGGGTTGAAGATCCATTAAGGTTTGTCTGGGGACTAGGGGTATGATTCATTGGGTTCACTTTGATAGTGCAGCCTCAGGCTATGAGTGGCCTAGATCAAAGATTAGCATACTTACTGGGTATTTGTCTAGTCTGTGTAGTTATATCGGTAGAATATTCGATTTTTATGTCTTGATTTTGGTATATTGGGTTTAGGGTATCTATTTTTAAACCGTCCAGCAGATTACGTCATGTCCCATGCGTGCATTGACGGCTTTGACTTTCCTTCTTTTCAAATAAGAAACGAAAATACAAAACCAAAAACACTGACTTCCGAAAAATAATTATTTTAATGTCATTAAGTGTGTAGTGTTTTTTTTTTTTTGGATTTCGGTAAATATACAAACGAAAATATAGCTTGGAAAATGTGCAAGTTATTATAATAATACCTACTCAATATGTACCGTTTGGTGCCGGACGTAAAGAATAACACCACCCCATTTCTTCCCGTGGGTGTCGTAAAAGGCGACTAAGGGACTTACTAGAGAATGGGCAGCCGCGTTCTCTATGCATTTTACCACCATACTGCGATCGCCAACCCGCCTGCCAAGCGTGGCGATTATGGCAAAGCCCCCCAAATTGGGGGCCTAAGTCCAGCAGTGGACATCTTTCGGCTGAAATGATGATGTAGATGACTATGATGACGATCCCGAATTTCGTAGACAGAAGAAGGTTGCTATCACCCTGACTGATTCGTTTTTAATGTTTCACAACATCACACCATCAGCCTATAATGTTTCCACTGCTGGAAGACAGGCCTCCTATCTGTGAGAGGGAGTTAAGGCAATGATCCACCACGTGGGCCGAGTGCGGATTGGCAGATGTCACATGTCTAAGAAGTTTTGGTTCTAGAACACGGTGATTTCCTCACGATATTTCGTGGGTTAAGAACTAGAGTAGCGTAAGGGCAAAATCACAACTTCATTGGAGAGCCGAAAAACCACTCAAAACCTACCGTTATCTTATAGCTCTTTTATGACAAAATCTACAGAATAATGTAACTTTTTGGTCAATCAAAAAACGTTTTTATTTTAGTTAAGTTTATTTTTCAAAAAATGGTTGACGTACGTAATTTTGGCTGTTACATAAATTTTAATTATTTAGTGCCATAGTAGCGTATCACACCCTTACGTTTTTTTGGCAGGAAAAAAAAAAGTAGTTACGGTACCTTACGCTTATTTGGCACGAAACAAACTCAGGCTACATAATCAGACTTTCTGCGTTAAAAACGTAGGTATGAGAAGATACGTTATTTGAGCGATTACATTGAAGGCATATTCGGTGTCATAATCGCTCTGTAAATCGAGTTTCGATCGTTGTGCTCGTAACTTTTTTGACAAAATAATGTCAAAATTATTGTAAGTAGAAACACTTCATTTTGGCAGTAAACAAATATCATTTTTTTATACGTTATTTTTGTACTAAGCAATCTACACACTATATTATCGCTCCAGTTTTTTGCCACATAAAAATATGGGGATTAAAAAAAGGAATGGTGAAAAAAAATAAATTAATTTTTGCCCTTACGCTACTCTAGTTCTTAACCCACGATTTGTATTCACGATTTTGAGAGCAGCGGTGATGAAATAAAATACACACCACGCCAGCCCACGTACGCACGGACATAATAAAAACGCGGTATGATTTTTTCGCGTACTGGGTCTTCAGCGTACTTTTAGCGCCGAGAGTAGAAAATCGAATAGTATGTTCGACGTGCTGAGATACTCTCTACTGGATTCTGAATACTCGGTTCAACACAGAAGGTTGAAAATCCAGTGCGTGAAAAAAATTTGGTATGATATTATGAACTCCGTGTGTAACTAGTAACGTGACTAAATGCCATGACTAAAACAGTCGTATTTTTCATAGGGATGAAAAGTTTTTGAAACAATAAAGCCCCGTGACTCTCTCTTCATTAGTACAAAAAACCGGACAAGTACGAGTCGGACTCGCCCACCGAGGGTTCCATACAAATTTATAAGTAAATATTATCAAAAATAGTTTTTTAATTACTTAAATATCAATTTTTTTAATGATTTAATTACAAATTTATAGTTTTCAGATTTTTCCCTCTTTGTAGTATTAGACGGTATTACTTACCAAATTACATATGTTGTTCTAGGTCACGGGAAATACCCTATACATTTTGATTCCCTTGAGAGTGTCGAAATATACGTTTTTTTGCAGCATAAACGGCCATGTCTTTTTTTCACGTTAACTTAGAAGTTCAATTTTTTCACAGCTTCAAGAGAATTTAGCCTACTCGATACCTCTACGCGTTCGCGAGAGAAAGGGTCTTGACAGACAGACAGACGAATGGACAAAAAAGTGATCCTATAAGGGTTCCGTTTTTCCTTTTGAGGTACGGAACCCTAAAAACTAAAAAAACACGGTTTTGTTTTATCGCGAAAGTTTAATTAATAGTGGTCAAGTTTAATTAATTGAGCTGTCTAGACATTTTTATTTTATTTTATTTTATTTTATTTATTTGGGAAAACAAACAGTTACACACTACAATATTATACAAAATATGATCTAAAGAGTGAGTAAATGTGTAACCCACAACATTTTCCACATATTATAAAAACAAGTTATAAAATTAATGCGACGTGCGCTTACAGTTTATAGGTACAAAAAAAAAATACATTGTTACTGATAAAATTAAACTTAAGCTAAACAGGCATGCAATTAAAAAAAGAAAGAAATATACTTAAACAAAATAAGAAATTATTAAAAAAAAAAAAAAATATACAGTTTCAACGTCCTAAACTAGGAAGCAATATTCAAAATTGTTTCCTTAACAAGGTTTCTAAATTGTCCAGTTGCTAGAGCAAAGATGTCAATACTCTGGAAAAGATTGTTATATTGACCAGTGATGCGACGTAGGGGTGCTCGTAAGCCTGCATTCGTACGACTAGATGATACGGCAAAAAGAGGTCGTGCGCGCACCCCACGGCTTATGGTTGTTCTAGGTACAACGTAGCTTATCTTATTGGTAATATCCATACAATCATATAAGCTATTACATACATCAAATAAGAACATTGTCTCCAAAATAGTACGTCTTGCTTTGAGGCTGTGTAGCGTATACTTATTCAGAAGATCGAAATAAGAAGCATAAGTACGAAAACAACGGAAATGCATGGCTTTCAAAAACTTACTCTGAACCTTTTCTATTGCGTCTGAGTATTTACTATAGAAGGGATTCCATACCGCCACAGCATACTCTAACTGGGACCTTATTAGCGATTTGTAGAGATGTAAGTATGTATATGGGCGAACGAATTCTGTGGCTGATCTCATCACAAAACCATACATACGAAAAGCATTATTTATAATTTTATCAATATGAATGTCAAGGTGTAGTTTATCATCCAATAGAACACCAAGATCGCGTACTAGTGTATTCCTAGTTAAAATGACATTATTCAAAGAGTATGGATGCCTGATAAGAGTTTTATTTTTAGTAAAACTAATACAGCTACATTTAGAAACACTAAGTTGTAGCTTATTAGCTGAGCAGTACGCAGAGAACCTGTCTAGGTCATCTTGCAATAGTAGACAATCTTGCAACTTTTTAACAGGTCTAAAAATTTTCAGGTCGTCTGCGTATAGCAGTAATTTTGAATTTAGAAAACATTTATTGATGTCATTTATAAATATAATGAATAAAAGAGGTCCTAAAATCGAGCCCTGAGGCACTCCAGACGTAACATTAAGGGTGCTAGAACTAAAACCATGCATCACAACCCTCTGAGTTCTATTAGATACGTAAGAAGAGAACCATCTCAGAAGATCTCCACGTATACCATTGAAAGCAATCTTGTTCAATAGAAGTTGGTGGTCAACCTTGTCAAAGGCTTTCCGGAAATCAGTGTATATAGTGTCAACTTGAACACGAGAGTCCATGTTGTTGAATAAGTAGTCTACAAAAGTTACCAGGTTGGTTGTAGTTGACCTCCTTTTGACGAATCCATGTTGTTGTTGAATGATAGTATTGTGCAGTACTGGGTATACTTTGTCATGGACTAGTCTCTCGAAAACCTTTGACAAAGCTGACAGTATTGATATAGGACGATAATTCACGACATCGTCTTTAGGTCCTGACTTGTAAATAGGGGTTATATTTGCAAGTTTCCATGCTTGAGGAAAGCAACCTTGAGAGACAGATTGGTTAAATATAATATGAAGAGGTGCACACAAATTAACAGCTGTCTCTCTTATGAAGCTTGCTGGTAAACCATCCGGTCCTGGCCCTTTAGAAGGATCCAATGCCTTCAGCGCACGAAGTACTTCATCCATTGTAAATCGTATGTCATTTAACAGAGTGCAGCTACCAGAGCAGTCGTCATGCGTGGATGGAATATTAGCAGAAGTGGATGGTTCAAAAACCGAATTAAAAAAGTCTGAAAAAAGATTACAAATGTTTTCTGGGTTGCTAGTTGACTGGTTGTTAAACGTCATAGTGGATGGAATGCCAGTGGATTTTTTTCTATTAGAAATGAACGTCCAGAAATGCTTCACATTGATCCGAATACCATCTTCAACAGAATTGATGTATTTCTTATAGCAGTTGTTACATTCATCGTGGAATCTAGATCGGTAAATCGCGAACTGCTCATAATCCGCAACATTGTGATACATTTTCCATCTAATCCAGGCCCTAGCTTTACTTTTATAAATATGTATAAGAGGTTTTGAGAACCACACGGGGAACTTAGAGGATCTGCAAGTAGTCAATGGTACATGTTTCTTAATAATACCGAAAATAATATTATAGAAAGTGTCGAGAGATTCGTCAACCGATTGGTAATTTAAGGCGTCTTTCCAATTTATTTTCTTTAGGTCGTCATTAATTTCGTCGTAACTTGCCTTAAAGTAATTATATTTTTTTATCGTCTTGCGTACCATTGAACTGTAATGTAAACGTAGCGAAATTAATACACAGAACGGGGGGTGGTGGTTGTCAAGCTGTAGTAAATAATTTGATGGAGTAGAAATTGTGCAATCATCATTACTTATGGCCAAGTCTAATATTCTTCCGTTCTGATTTTTTATGTTATTAAATTGATGGGCGTATAGGTAGGACATAAACACACATAAATTATTACACGTGGGTGAGTTACCTCTACAGATCTGTGCGGAAACTGAAGTACTATCAGTGCTAGCAACCCAGTGGACATCCGGCAAGTTATAGTCTCCTAACAAATAAAACTTTTCGATATCAATATCTTCAAGAAGTGACTGCAACATGTCAAAATATTCAAGATATACACAGTCAGGTGTTTTTGGCGGTATATATACTGCTGCAACCATCTGAGACTTACCTCTGGTTGAGCTCGGCAGCTGCACAAGAATCTGTTCAATGTTTGTGTGCATGGATGTACGCGGAATTATACTTACTGAACGCAACTCCCTCAGTATGGCTACGAGAACACCACCTCCATCTTTTTTATTAGTGGCAGTACGATCGCGATCGCATCGATACACGTCATATCGTTCATCAATGAACTCCTTGTTAGATATCTCGGGCGTTAACCAGGTCTCAGTCAGAATTATGATGTCGTAACAGTTGGCTAAGATATTCATATAAAGAATGTGTAATTTGGTGCGGATCCCCCTACAATTTTGGTAATACATAATTAATTTATTCGTCATTGTAGAAGGTATTTCTACGGGAAATAGTAATACATGCATTATCCGTTATTATCATAATCACCAGCAACAGGCTAGCAAAAAAAAAACAACAAAAATCTAAAAAATAAATCAAATAGATCGTCCATAATAAGCAACACACAAGACAGTACATACAATGTTTGATTAAAACAATAAATACGAATATCGCATTTACTTGTTCGCCTAGTAAAAAACTCATAGCAAGCGTTTTACAAAATAACTTTATAATTAATGATTGGGCCTAAACAAGGCAAGCTGTTTAAAGTCATCTTCTCTTAACTTTAGTTGTCATCATCATCATTTCAGCCAAAAGACGTCCACTGCTGGACATCAGTCTCTCCCTATGGGAGTTTGTCATAATCGCCACGCTTGGCAGGCGGATTGGCGACCGCAGTTCGGTGGTAAAATGCATAGAGAACGCTGCTGCCCATTCTCTAGTAACTCTCCTACTTTAGGTGTACAAAAAAGTATCCTTCATGCGTGGTGATACTTATTATACACTCACTGAACTAAAGGTTAAGCTATATATGCAAAAACATAAAACTAAACTCGCAACGAAAGTCGTCATCAATTTGAACTGTTTTATTTTAAACTCGCATCTGTCCTACGGCTGCGTGGATACTTTCTCAGCACGGGAACGTGCTATCGAGACAAAAGTGTCTTCAGGATGCCATCGATCTTCTTCCCAAAGATTATTAACAGCCGTTTGTTCGTTTCAGCGTAATTAAGTAACATACAGAGTTACTTTTGAATTTTGAAATTAATATTGATGTTAACTGTACATTACCATTAAAAATATCGCTTAGGTGAACTTACATTCTATGATTGTACGTCCATAACTCCCTGTTCACCTAACTGATTTATATTTTCCTGCAGCATAAGCTGTCCTGCACAAATGATTCAATTTTTGTTTTTGGTTTTAAACAAGACTTGTTCATTCGAATTAAACGAGCCCAAACTCGATGGGGTTGCATCGTTTTATTGCAGAGTTTTCAAAGCCGCATCTCAGGGGACTACCTTCTGTTTCCATCATCAGACCCTGGATATCATCTAGGACCAGAGTCCTTATCAAAACAAATCAAACAAACCCAAACTCGATGGGGTTGCGTCGTTTTATTACAGAGTTCCCAAGCCTACCTTCCAGCTCCATCATCAGATCAGCTCCAAGTTATTATAATATTGCATTGTCATCCGCTTTACATACGCATGCAAATTTTCAGCTCAATTGGAAACCTGCAAGTGGGTCAAATATAACTTACAAGATTTGATCACAGACAGACACCATAACAGTCGAAACTAAATAAAAGCTTGTAAAAAGATGCAAAATTCTTCACACCCACAACTTACAATTGACGTTAAATAATTCATGCTCCTAATAAAAATGCGATTTCCTACTTGAGAGTCCTAATATAATACAGTTTCTACCTCTTTTAAATAAGTGTCAAGATGTACTTGAGCTGGCCACTTTAAAAGGTGTTTCTCGTGATACCTATTCATGAAAATTTACATTTTTTCCTCGTCACTAAGGTCACATTCATTCTGTATGCTGAACAGAACCGAGTTAAGCTGCTATTGTTTCTTTATTTCTATGAGGAGTTGTGCTGGCTTTTGGTTTAAAAAAAAATCGATTGTCTTCAAAAAAATAACACTACAAAGTGAAAAAATATTGTAATTTCGGAAGTTGGTGTCTTTCGTTTGTTACCAAAGACTTCCGAAATTACAGTACCGTAAACCATGCATCAATATGAGGATCTATAAAAAGTCCATAGTACCCACCAGTGAGCCCATTCATCGGTGAGACTCGAGTGATAGTCAAAATCAAAGTCAAAGTGAGCACGCAGCAATAAACAACTACCAAATAAAACACTACAAAATGAATACATAATCATTTATTAGTTACTTCATTCGTTCATAAATAAAGAGTTTTAAATTATACGTTAACAATAAAAAGACAGTCACACAGACAGACACGAGTAGAGAATCTACTTTTATAATATTTATTGATCTGAATTTAGACATTATCTATAAAAAAAAAAATTGACATAAATTATTTTGTAAATCTTGAACTACTAAAATTTCCAATTCGATGTAACAATGATATAAAAAAATCGGTCCACGTGTTTTTAATCAAGGCATGAGCCCCTCCTCCTTTTAATCACTCAAATCAAAGCTCAAAATGTAAGCCACAACACCCTAGGGCAATAAAGCAGACGTTAAAATGGATATCTTTTGCCAGAATTAGGCAAAGTCGAAGAACCAACGATGGATGCCCGGCAGCTATGAAATATTAATCTCCAGGGAAAGAGTCGTACACTGGCGTGCGGAAAAATCTGCAAGCCAGTGTGATTTTATTTTTGGAAACGGCTTAAATCATTTTTGTTGTGAGAAACTAAAGATTCAATGTTATTTCTCTGTCCTTATCCCAAGTTATTTTGGGGTCGATGCAACATGTATTTTTCTTCCTTCCTCTGTTAGTCTTCATCTCGGTAGGGAGGGTAAAAGATGATATATCAGGTTTTACATAGTCTATTTAATTTTCACTTACTCTTCCAGCTGAAAACTTTACTTATGAAATATTTTCATATTAAGATTATAAGAAGAAATAATGGATACCATACCATAAGATTATAAAAAGAAATAATGGTTTTGATCGAAATAATGAGAGAAGCATAGTGAAGGACGCCCCTCAGCTAGATGGACCGACGACCTCAAAAAGGTGGCTGGGACAGACTGAATGCGGAAGGCTGAGGACAGGGTGCTGTGGTGCAGCATGGCAGATGCCTATGTTCAGCAGTAGACTGCGATAGGCTGAGTTGTTGAATGAGAGAAGAGAGCAACTATTATTTCAGCAGCTTTTAGAAATAAAATATATAACAATAAAAATATTGGACTAGCAACAGAATTTTGATCGTCATCATCAGCCTATAATGTTCCCACTGCTGGGACACAAGCCTCCTCTCGGTGAGAGGGAGTGGGCCATAATCCACCACGCGGGCCCAGTGCGTGTTGGTAGATGTGTCTTGATCTATAATATATTTTGATTGTACCTATGATTAATAAAAGGAAGAGCAAACAATACCGCAATACTTTTTCACTATTATATTTAGGAACAAGCAGACATTTTTGATTTATCTAGTACAAATAATAAAATCATAAGTTGTTTGCTAGCGATAAACAAAAAATAAATAAAAGAACAAAGTCAACTGTTTGATTTATTGATTTCATTTATTAGGGGTTTAGTTTATTGTTTTCTTTCTAAGAATTGATTATTAGACATTCCAATAAATATTTACTGGGTAAAATTAAGTTTATCATAGAAGACTCACTTAGTCTGAGGAATTAATTAATGTTATTTCAGATTGTTTTAGATTATTATGAATATTTTCATTCTTAGATGTAGTACATGTTTATTGATAAAAACATGAGCATTTATTAATGTTTCTTAGTTAATTAGGGTTTTACTAAAAATCCTACTAATATTATAAATGCGAAAGTTTGTGAGGATGGATGTATGTGTATGTGTATGTTTGTTACCCTTTCACGAAAAAACGACTGAACGGATTTGGATGAAATTTGGCACACAGATAGTTTATAACCTGGATTAATATATAGGGTACTTTTTATCCCAGTAGTACGTTCCCGCGGGATATTTTCCGACCTACACGCGGGCGAAGCCGCTGGCACAAGCTAGTATATCATAATTTTAAGTTGCATTTCTGTCCGTGGGTGTCTTAAAAGGCGACTAAGGGACTTACTAGAGAATGGGCAGCAGCGTTCTCTATGCATTTTACTGCCACACTACGACCGCCAACCCACCTGCCAAGCGTGGCGATGGTGACAGACGTCTTGGGGGAGGACTATGTCCAGCAGTGCACGTCTTTCAGCTGAAATGATGATGATGATGAATTTAAAGATAGAATTAAGTTTTAGAATATGTTTACGTGTTGAACTCTATTTGTTTTTTTGTAAGGTTTGGTTTTAATACTTAACAGCTTACTTTAAGTGGGAAGCACCAGAGAAACCCCCAAAATTCGATCGCGAATCATATTAAAATCATCTAGTCAGTGTCAGGCGACACTGACCTTTGTTTTGCAAAAACATAATGAAAATTGAATTTCGGTGGGCTACATTACCGCATCCTCCTTAACGTGTCCGACATCAAAAGATTCTCCGCTTAAGGTGAATGCTTCAACCAGCCCGCGAAATTCAAATTTTCTTACGTTTTTTTGCAATTTGGAGGCCAGTGCTAGGTTGTATGTTGATTAAAATATTATTCGCGCCTGTAAGACATATGTAGTTACAGAATTATAATCATCAAAATCATCAATACAATGCTCTAAGTTCATGAAGCTGTAGGAATGACTTTTTCTCTTTTTTTTTTTGTTCTTAGGCCTGTATGCAAAGAAGGTCACCCATCCACAAATTATCCCCGGCAAGCGTAGCTTAATCTGAGCGATCGACACGTGCGGCTATTATTACTTAAATGATAAATGACTTTATTTTTGCAAGTAGGTTTGTGCAAACACTTTTACACGTCAATCATATTTTTTTAAACTAGATGAGGTCGGCGTTTCCTATCTGACTACTCTGAGAAGAAAGGCCGAAACAAACTCAGAGGTCACATTCGTGCCTTGGAAAGCACGTTAAGCCGTTGGTCCCGGCTGTCATTCGTAAATCTTTGACAGTTGTTACGGGTCGTCAAATCCCCGAAAGTCTGACAATCAGTCTTACCAAGGGGTATCGCATTACCCAGTAACTGGGTTGTCGAGGTCAGATAGGCAGTCGCACCATGTAAAATACTGATATTTAGCTGGATCCAGTTAGACTGGAAGCTGATCTCAATATAGTTGTGAAATGACTAGGCTCATAAAGATGGTGATACATTTTACTTCATCTTTAATTGTACCTGTTTTTATTTTTCTGTGCTGGTACAATTTTTCTGTCACACACTGCACTGCATTGAAATTCCTCGTAAATGTTTCATGTGTGGTGCTGAAAGGAATTCAATTTGAGAAGCTCACTGTTTTGTATAGGTACCTGTGCTGGTGCTAGATGGTTTGTTTCAGTATTCGATTTTCTTTTGGACTTTAGATAAAAGGGTTTATAGTTTTGAAATTTAGTTAGGAAGGATTTAAGATGATAAGAGTACCTATTGAATAAATGGTGTTTTTAATAAGGAGAAATAAGATATAGGTCCAAATTAATTTAACCAAAAATAACCATGATTCGACGAATGAAGATCAATGAGACGGTCTTTTTAAAATTTCGGTAACAAAAATCAAAGTAAAATGGTTGTTTAACTGCCATTGGCTTACTGTAGTTTTGAGTCTCACCAGGGCTTTGTCATTGTTTTATACCACCTCATATTTTTTATGGTATATTCACCTTATGACTATGAAAGGAACGAAGGTACATACCCCTCATAACAAATTATATTTTATTTAAAGAATTATTATCTATCGATATAACTCGCGCTTAAAAACCGCCCACACAAATAAAACCATACTCGAAGCATTAATTTATCAATCACATTTTGGCCGGACCGTCCAACAACATTCGCCAATTCTCCATTGTTCATAAAACAACAAACACAACTCCGGCCCGCTAAAACAACCTAATTCGCACATTGCGCGCGAAATTAACCCGCCATTTTGACAAAGCCGCCATTTTGGTTAGGCCGCAATCCAGAAGGCCATTTTATGAAACAATAGCACTGGGCAGTTATGGCCAACGATTTAATCAATGTTTTGTGATGGCAGTTAGTTTGTCGGAAGATAACTGGGCTAATATATGACATGTGTTGAGGTTAATTTTGTTTTTAAATTCAAAAGGAGTTTATAAAGGGGTGGTCTCAGGTCTGTGGAAATTCCTGTTGGGTCATCAGTCATTTATTTGTTAGCAATAATTTGTTTGGATCCCACTAAACTTTCGACGACATTGCGGCAGGCCGAGACGAAGATGGCGGGACGAGCTTGACTCCTAGCGAAAGGACTGCCAGCACTAGCAAAAGACAGAACTCTGTGGAAAAGGGAGAGGTAGGCCTTTGCCCTGCAGTGGGACAATATAGGCTAGTTAGATTAGATTAGAATAATTTGTATCTATCTGTATCCAATTTCTTCAAGTGGTTGTCGTTTTAGGCGACAAAGAGTTTTACTGGAGAATGGGCGGCAGCGTTCTCTATGCATTTTACCATCATACTACGATCGCCAACCCGCCTGCCAAGCTTGGCGATTACGACTTTAAGGATTATTTTGGAGACATTAAAAAAATAAAATGTGAATATCGTAGCAAGTTCAGTTATTTCTGAGAGATTTGTTTAAAGATATTGGTATTCTTACGGTGGCATCACAATTCATCTTCGCCAAGATATTAGGCAAAATATACATTTGTACACTAAAAACAGTGATATTAATAATATGAATACTAGAAGTAGGGATAAACTACGTGCTCCCTTTCACCGGCTTCATAAGGTTCATAATTCTTTTATTGGTCTTGGTATTACCTTTTATAACAAACTTCCCTCTGCTTTGCTAGATTTGCAGTTTAATGAGTTTAAAGCTAAAGTAAAATCCAACCTTTGTTCAAAGGCATACCTACTATTCTATCAACGACTACTTAAACGATAAGAATAGTTGGTCGCTGTGATCAACTCAAGACAATGTTTATGTTCTTTCAATCCAGAATTAGTCTTCCTGCTGACAGTTTATATGAGTAGTTCATATAATTGTTTTATTTTTTATTTAACTGCTTTTGTTAATTTATTTTTATTTTCTTTTAATTTCATATATTGTGTATATGTATCATTTGCATCGTTGTATATGTAAGCGGGCACGCCCTTTATGCCTGGAGGCTTTATTAAGGTTTTAAGTTCTGTTTACGATTTTGTTTTATTACTTATTTCAACTTGAGTTTAGTTTTCAATGTTTTGTTGGTATATTGGCGTGTACTAGCTGATATATGGCGAATAATGTATGTTTTGTTTTATAATACTATTATCTTACACAATATTGTATAGAATCAAGTTTTTCTAACTTAACAGACAGCTATGCTGCTGGGGAGTTTGTTCCGCCACTTCTTCTTCCTAGCTAAAGCACTAGGAAGTGTCGAAGGGCGGGCGTTTTGGGGGGACTGTCTTATGTAACTTTGGCGTTCAAAAAGTGCTGACTCTCAGCCTAGTTTGAATAAATGACTTTTGATTTTGATTTTGATCTGCCTTTCTTACTTCACAGAAAAGGTGTATACTAGGTTGGGGAAAAAGTCTTTTCGCATTATAGTATGTATGAACTTGTAATAAAATCTCTTTGGCTATACTATTTTTATCTGGCTGGTTTTGGTATCATTGAAAGTTTAAATTTCAAAGAACATAATTCCAAATTCAAATTAGGAAAATGTGTGATTTTCATTTGTTTTTCGTACCGTCAAGATCAGTGAATCTAATGAAGAAATTCGATACATTTTAAAATTTTACTACAAAAAAGGTAAAAATGCAACGCAAACCGCAAAAAAATTTGCGATGTTTATGGACCTAGTGTAGTGTCTGTGACAGTAGCACAAATTTGGTTTAAGCGTTTTCAATCCGGAAATTTTGATGTCAAAGATGCACGTCGCTCTGGTCGCCCTATTACGGATAAAATGGATGCCATTTTTGAAAAAGTGGAGCAAGATCGGCATACCAGTAGTTACGACGTAGCTGAAGAACTGGAAATTGACCACAAAACAGTTTTGGCGCATTTGAAAAAAACTGGGTACACAAAAAAGCTCGACATTTGGGTACCTCACGAGCTCACTGAAAGAAACCTAATGAACCGTGTACTCATTTGTGATTCTTTATTACGACGCAATGAAACCGAACCATTTTTGAAGAAGCTGATAACTGGTGATGAAAAGTGGATCACGTATGACAAGAACGTGCGAAAAAGGTCGTGGTCAAAGGCCGGTCAGGCTTCACAGACTGTGGCGAAACCTGGGTTAACTCGCAACAAGGTGATGCTGTGTGTGTGGTGGGATTGGAAGGGCATTATTCATTATGAGCTGTTACCACCAGGCAGGACCATCGATTCTGAACTCTACTGCGAACAACTGATGAGATTAAAGCAAGAAGTTGAGAGAAAGCGGCCGGAATTAATCAACAGAAGGGGTGTGGTTTTTCATCATGATAACGCTAGACCTCACACATCTTTAGCCACCCAACAAAAATTAAGAGAGTTTGGCTGGGAGGTGTTAATGTATCCGTCGTATAGTCCTGACCTTGCACCTTCAGATTTCCACCTGTTTCGGTCTCTTCAGAATTCTTTAGGCAGTGTCAGGTTAACATCACGAGAGGACTGCCAAAACCACTTGTCGCGGTATTTTGACCAGAAGTCCCAAAATTTCTATAGCAATGGGATCATGTCCCAACCTCCAAGATGGCAAAAAGTTATCGAACAAAATGGTACCTACATACTTTAGTTAAATGTAAATAAACTTTATTAAAAAATGTTTTGAATTTTCTTAAAAAATGCGAAGAAACTTTTTCCCCAACCTATTATAGGTATTTGACAGGGAAACTCTAGTTTGAACGGTTAATACTTGTGCTAAAGTGAGGAAAAAAGAGAACGAAAACATCCTTGAATGGAATGTTTGGATACATACGAAAAAAAGGGTTACGAGCACTACAGGTCCGAATTTTTCAATTCGGACCAGTAGTTCCTGAAATTAGCGCGTTCAACCAAACAAGCAAACAAACTCTTCAGCTTTATAATCTTTATATATATAATTGTGCTGTACGTGTGTATGTCACTGAACTCCTCCTAAACGGCTGGACCGATTTGAATTAATTTTTTTGTGTGCGTTTGTGTGGCACCCTGGATGGTTTAGATTCACAATTGGACCCGGTAGGTGGCGCTGCTATCGAGTTCTAGGACACAGGACAACGTCTGTACGGTCAGCTAGTATTAGTATAGATTTACAAAATTTAACACAACACTCTCCGCAAATCGGGTAACACAATGACAGTTAGGCATCGAATTTCTCGTCCGCATAGCTGTGATCCGGGAACGTGCCCAGAAGACTGGCAGCAAGGAATAAGCATTGCCAAAATTAATTAGAAAGTACCTACCAAAATAATTATAAAAAATTGCATACAAACTTATAAATACCAAAGATGTAGTGCTTGGCTGAAAAATGTTCAAAACGTATGATTTTTAGTAAACGTGAACAACGTTTCATTTATCTATACTAATATTATAAAGACGTAACATTTGTTTGTAAGTTTGTATGCATCTCCGGAACTACTGGTCCGAATTGAAAAAATATTTTTGTGTTGGGTAGCCTATTTATCGAGGAAGGCTATAGGCTATATAACATCACGCTAAAACCAAGAGGAGCGGAGCAGTAATGAGAAATGTTGCTAAAACGGGGAAAATCGCACGGGTATGCGATTCAACGCGACGGGAAAGGTCGGGGGCAAAAGAAATTTAACGCGGACGAAGTCGCGGGCAGAAGCTAGTATTTAATAAAATAGTCATGAAACACCACTAAAAATGCGACGTTGCCAGCCCACGCGTAATGAACGCTCTTAAGTCCCATACTATTGCCATCAACCGGGCACAAAATCCAGACTCCGGGAAATCCAGAGAGAAAAACCCAATAACACTGCCCGACCCGGGAATCAAACCCAGGACCTCTTGTTTAGCAGAAGCGCTTCCAACCCCTATACCAACGAGACAATATATCCTACAACCTAATATTATACATGTTAAACTTTATAGGTATGCTCGGAAGTTTGTAATTCCAAAAACGGCAGAATGGATTTGGAAGAAATTCGGCACATCCCGGTTGTACGTTCCCGTGGAACAACTTTCAACCTTCAAATAGGCGAAGCCGCTGGCAATAGCTCGTAATACCCATAAACACGACACATAATTAAGTAACATGAGTAACTAGCTTCTGCCCGCGACTTCGACCGCGTTAAATTTCTTGTTCCCCCGACCCTTCCCGTCGCGTCTAATCACCTACCCGCGTGATTTTTCCCGTTATTGCAACATTTTTCATTATTGCTCTGCTCCTCTTGGTTGTAGCGTGATGTTATATAGCCTATAGCCTTCCTCGATAATTAGGCTACCCACCACAAAAATATTTTTTCAATTCGAACCGTTCCTGAGATTAGCGCGTTCAATCAAACAAACATACAAACAAACAACCAAACACTTCAGCTTTATAATATTAGTATAGATAGATTATTACGATGTTTGGAGAGATACAATTTCCTGCCGCGTCCTTGTTTCGTGAAGAGCTAATATATCAGTATATTCCTGCAGATCGTGACATATAAACTCGTTAGTGTTATTAGCAGAATTCCCAGACAATTACGTTCTATCACTACGTTTTTGGGAAATCTGTTAATCCATTAAATTAATTTTATACGGAAACACAAGTAGCACATTCCATAGTTTTGGGCATTTTCCCGTTGACAGATATGCAGACCAACTGTGCCCGATTGGAGCTGTTTTTGTTTTTGAATACTTGACGATTTATTCTATAAGAATGGTATCGTCACATGAGTAGCCAATCTCTAGTACCAGGAATGGAATGACATCTCACTTTTCAGGCTAAATCTGTTAGGCTAGGACACAGGCCTACTCTCTTCGAGAGCGAGTGGACTGTTGCCACGCGGGCTCAGTGCAGATTGGTAGATGTCCCATGTCTTCGAATTCTTGGTTCTAGGACATGCCGGCTTCCTCACAATGTTTTCCTTCACCGTTTTGAGAGCAGTGGTGATGAAATTATTTACACAAATTACAGTGCCTGACTGGGTTCAAAATCACGAATAAGTCGAGGTCGCTACCACTGGGCTACCACAGGTCGTTCCACTACTACTCTGTGGCAATAGAATCACCCGCTAATATAAGAGACTTAAACATAACTGGCTGTGAATTATTATTTATTTATATATGCTTTATTGTACACCAGAAAGTAATTTCAACTAAAAACATTTAACAATAAAAACATACAATGGGCGGCCTTGTCGCTTTCTGCGATCTCTTCCAGGCAACCTTAGAATGGACAGTGATTGCGTGGACATAAAAATAGGGTTGTCACTGGTGCAAAATACAATTAATACATCATGAGGAAACCGAGACATGTTACGAACACCAGTCCACCGCACTCAGCCCGCGTAGTGGATTATGGCCCAATCACAGAGAGAAAAAATTAAAGATGGAAGAAAAAATATTTATTTTGATTCGCACAAAAACTAAACTAAAAACAATATCCATACTCCATACTTAATATTATAAATGCAAAAGTAACTCTGTCTATCTGTCTGTCTGTCTGTCTGTCTCGCTTTCCTGCTAAAACTACTGAACCGATTTAAATGAAATTTGGTACACAGATAGTTTAGAGCCTGAGAAAGGACATAGGCTACTTTTTATCCCGGTAGTACGTTCCCGCGGGATATTTTCCGACCTCCACGCGGGCGAACCCGCTGGCAAAAGCTAGTACATAATAAAAGAAAAAACAAAATGAAAAACATAAAAATACAAAGTTCTGTACGAGGCCAAAAGGCTCCTATCTCAGCATGATGCTGCGACATTTAAAAATAAGTATCGCGCGTATTCTGATAGAGCCCACTGTGATGTGAGGAGGCCTGTGTCCCAGCAGTGGGAACATTATAGGCTGGTAGTGAAACGAAACTGGCGAGATTTTGGTTTTAGTCTTGTTTACCTTAACCTGTGCCTCTATTATGTAAAATATAAATGTTGACAATCTTGGTTGATGTATTTATTGCACAGATTTGTTCACAAAAACAACATAATTCTGCCAAACTGCTAAGTATTCGTCCGGGTATTTACTTCATTCGCAAATCAATCACAAAACGTCCGTAACACTTAAATATTTAATTGAAATACTGAAAATACGTGGTTCCGTATCTATAATTCGACGATCGTTATTGTTAACCCTAGATTCTCACGTTTGCAATTTTAGAGACTATAGTTATTATCTGTGTTCGTTTTTATTAAGCACTAGCTTCTGCCCGCGACTTCGTCTGCGTCAAATTTTTGCTGCCCTGCTCCTTCCTGTCGCATCGAATTGCCTGCCAGTTTTCGTCCGTTTTTCGTTACTGCTCCGCTCCTTTTGATCGTAGACTTTCTCAATAAATAGGCTACCCAACACAAAAAGATTTTTTCAATCTGGACCTGTAGTTCCTGAGATTACCGCATTCAGCCAAACAAACAAACTCTTCAGTTTTATAATATTAGTATAGATGAGTTAAATACCTATCATTTCAAATAAAAATAAATAATAAAAACAGGGAAATGTTTGTTTAGCAGATTAATTTATGACTTTTTTTTAAAATAAGGTTCTTAATTTGAATGTTGTTTTTTTTCGCTACCCCAGAACTCCGTTGTTCATAAACTGATTAGAAAATATTCTAAAATAATATAAAGACTATACACTAAGTGGAAAAATACGTATTACTGAACAGTACTCATAAACCAGTCATCAGAGCTTGATCAAATTTATATTACCACAGGGAACGGGTAGAACGGGCTGGTGTCCGCAACTCCACGTGTGAGCGCGTATTTTGCGTACGGTTCTTTTTCTTATAATATCATTGTACGGAACCCTAAATCCATGCAACAAAAGGTCAAAGCTGTATGATGCGTAAACCACGGGACGGATTTATTATGGTTTTCAGTGAACATCAGGAGATGTTCACGCCATTTGTCATAAACATGACAAATGGCGATCGTGCAAATCTATATGAGTTACTTGCCTGTTCCGGGAGTTAACGTGAAAAACATGGGGCTTTTTATATCCTTTGGCTTTTAAGAGAATTGGAAGAGGTAAGTGATTGATGTATCTTTATCATCATCACCATCATTTCAGCCGAAAGACGTCCACTGCTGGACATAGGCCTCCCCCAAGCACCGCCATTCCGACCTGTTCTGTGCTTCTCCTATCCAACCTATTCCTGCGGCCTTCACCAGGTCATCGGTCCATCTTGTGGGAGGCCTTCCAACGCTCCGTTTTCCAGTACGCGGTCGCCAGCTTGTATCTAAGTATATAGTTTTTTGCATTTGATGATTAATATTTGGAGACACATATGAAAAGTTTATTGACTAGTGCTTTTTTGAAAAGTAATTCTTCGAAAGCGATTTCAGCACGCGTAGCATGACCACCGTAGAAATGGGTTTTGTCGATTCTTGGTAGAATAGAGATAGAAGTGTCATGCTACGCTCGCATAAAACTGTACAAATCTTTCTACAATCTTTAATTCTGTCTTTAATCTTTCTACAATCTGTAATTTTGTCTATTCTTCCGTCGACAAAACCCTCTTCTACTGTGGGCATGCTACGCGTGCTGGCAGTACTGTATTTTTATCTCATGAAGCGGGGTTTTATTTGTGGTTCCCAGCGGTGTCGGATGAAAAGAAAAATACCATCCCTTTTCTTCCCGTGAGTGTTGTAAAAGGCGACTATCGGACTTACTAAAGAATAGGCAGCAGCGTCCTCTATACGTCTTACCACTATACTACGATCGCCAACCCCGCCTGCCAAGCATGGCGGTCATGGAAAATTCCCCCTTTTTTTCGGAAAGGCGTATGTTCAGTCGTAGATGTCATTCGGCTGACATTATCAAAAGTCATTTATTCAAACTAGGCTGTGCGTCAGCACTTTTTGATACGTCAAAATTACATCACACAGTTGATAATAATGATCATCGTAGTCTTTAATAAAAATAAGCCTAAGTGCTATAATTTGTCACGCAACACAAAACTTAACTAAGCCGTGTTTAATATTAATAAAATAAAATCTGTACTACCAACGTTTTTCATAAATTTAAAAAACTGCCTTTTCCGGCTCCCAGCAAAATTAATATTCTTCCTTCGTGCCCGGATATTGTGATATTTTGCAAGAGTATAAATTATCCGTTATCCCGTTTTCAGATTTTAAAATGTATAAAGTGTTGTGACGGACCCTTTTAGTGTCAGCTGATTTGAATTTTTTGACAATCCATTTTGCTCTGGTGAATTTTAAAATGAAACAACACGATTAGGTCCTTCTAAACCACTCAAGAGCGGAGTATACTTTTTATACAACCAACAATTTATCAATTTGAACCTTGCACCAAGCTTTTAACGTTTCATAAGTGCCCATGTAGGTTTATGTGAAATTAAATATTTTGATACAGGGAAATAACGAGCATTCAAGCTTAAATCATTGATTGATTCAATTAAACCAGTTACAGGCATTTTTGAAATTTCCGAAAATCACGTTTAGCCATTGTTGGTCCCGGCTGTCAGTCTTTTTGAAAGTCGTTACGGGTCGTCAGAAGTCCGTAAGTCTGATATCCAGTTCATCACTCACTTTCAGTTTGCCGACGATATAGAAGTCATGGCTGAAACTATAAAGGACCTCAGTACAATGCTCGATGACCTCAGTAGAGCGTCCGAAAGAGTGGGTCCTAAAATTAAAATGGAGAAAACGAAAGTCACGTCTATCCCCCATATCACACACACCCTCATGAAGATCGAACTCTACAGACTCGAAGTAATGGACGATTATAGTTACCTAGGACTAACTGTCCGGGTAATAAGAAGTGTTTATCGATTGTAATAAGGGGCCTTTGTAACGAACCAGAACGTTTTAAGTTCGTCCTCAAGAACCCGATTCGAAGAGGACGGCGATGGAAAGCAGCACACACTTTGCAGCCGCCATTTTGAAACATGAAACGACCAGCGCGTGCGCTTTTGTTGCGCTGAATCATTTGACATGTAAAACTTAAATATAATTAATGACCTGCGCGTTTACGTTTTATTGTCGCGCAGAAAATCATGTACAGAGGCTAGCTCATCAACTACCCGAAACTGTCGAAGTTTCCCAGTCAATCTTGAACCATAATACTTTAGCGATAATGTTAAAAACCTTTTAAAGAAATTTGACTGTAGTAGCTTTGTGTGCTGGCGTCTGTACAATAATCTAAAATGAAGAATTGTACTTACTGTTCAAATTACATTAACACTGACTTTACTTTGATGACCCCAACAAGGGGGCTAGTGTCTAGAGTGCAACAGTTAGGACTAAAAGGTCAAAACAAGTCTTTAAGAGATTATCTCTGATTCTACGATAAGGCACTTTATAAAGAGAATCCCCGGCTTGATCTAGATCAGCCTTTCCCAAAGTGGGCGATAACGCCCCCCTTGTGGGCGCTGCAGGCCTAAAGGGGGGTGGTAAGAGACCCAGGCTGATCTAGATGAAAAAATATCAAAACATCTGTGTTCAAAAGAATAGAAATATTTAGCTATCTTCAGCATTTGAATCTTTCTGTAGGTACCAAATGTCTTCAAAACATAGTTTGTACAGTCATGAGTATAAATACCCTATATTTACGCAACATAAAAATCTAATTTTTAGTGTAATCATTTGCGAAAAGATCTAATCCACAAAAGTATGGTTTCAAGAATAATTTGTTCGTATCACCATTCAAAAAAAAAAAGAGCAAGTGACTTCCAAAAAGTTGGTTGTTTTTGTTTTTTTATAAAAAGCTTTGGTGCCTGTTTTTCGTTATGGTAAAATTACTACACAAATTCATATACCATTACTTGCTAACTAAATAACAGAGTTACAGGAAGATATTGAAATATTTTATATAAATCTACACTAGGTAAAATAATGAAATGATATGATTTTTTTAAAAGTTAACGTATGTCTAAGGGGTGGGACAACCTCTTAGACATACGCTAACTATTAAAAAATGTTTTTGAAATCGATACACGATTGCCGAAGATTTTGCATAATAATATATAATATTTTAAACAACAAATTCACATTCAAATTGAGAACCTTCTCTTCTTTGAAGTCGTTCAGAAAAACCGCTTTTTAATCTTGCGTAAGTGTCAGGTAGGTACTTATATTCGTGACTGTACCACCCTCCGTGGGGAGATATCAAAGATTTCATTGTATGCAGTGAAATTCTTGTCCAAGATAAGAAAAATCGAAATATCTACTCAAAGTATTGTTATAATTTCAATAGAACTCCCAAGAGATTTGAATAACATTGTTAATTTGTACAGAAAATGATGGTGAATATACCGAAATTGTAATGTATATTTAGGCCATCAAAAATCCTCTGTATTATTTCTTCTTCACTGCTCTGAAATCGGTGAAGGAAAGCATTGTGAGGAACTGTCATGTTCTAGAACCAAGAATTCGAAGACATTTGGCATCTACCAACCCGCACTGGACTCGCGTGGTGGATTACTCTAACCCTGTCTCTATCACAGAGAGGAGGCTTGTGTCCCAGCAGTGGGAACAAAATAGGCTGATTATGGTTATACTGTGAGAGCAATATGAAGTGCAAATAGGCAGGTCAAAACTTATTGTCAGATGTATCAGAGCAAATGAGGTCATCACGTGGTTAAGACATATAGGAGTTCTCTGCTCAGCGATGGAACAGTAGAATTTGATATATTTTTAACACGCTTTTATGTATGTATGTATGTATGTAACGGAATCTTTGAACGTGACTTTCACCCCCTTTAAAAGATCGAATTAATTTGAAACTTAACACACTTATCAAAGACCCGGCCAAGTCAATAATGTCATAAATTTGTGTCATTATCCTGGACCAGGATCACCAGGATTGAAAAAAAAGCACGCTTTGTAGCTAGCCGAACCAAAAATTTTAAAATATTGTGGAAAAGCGCGGGGTACTTGATATCAATTAAAAACACCTCAAGAAGCAACCCGCGGTTTTTTCTATTATTTTCTACGTTTTTTAAATTACTATTTATAGTAATGTAATTTTGATGATATATTTCCATTTTAGCATAAGAAAGATAGAGTGTCGTTAGCTCTACTACTATTACAACTCTGTACAATCATTCCGGACCAGAGTTATCATTGATCTCTTTATTATCTACTAACTTTTGCTACCAACGTATTATATACACTAAAGGAAAAAATTAAGGGATTAAAAATAAAAATCATCAGGCCGTTACTTCGAGAGAAATGGTCGTACAAGGAATTTAAAAAAAGGAAATTGAAACTCCAAGTATCTTTTTTTTGGGTTAGATCTTTAAAATTTTGTAGCTTCAGCGGTTTTTGAGTAATCATAAACAAACCAGCAACAAATAATTTTTTTTTTTTTTGTCTACGGGCGTGGAATATTTTTTTTTGCTCATCCACTATAAGAATCAGAAACTTTGTTCATTTAGCTTTAAATTCTTTTTTCATAGACCTTGATAAATCCACTTCTCGCCAAGACATCGGTCTTCAAATGGAAAAGGATCCTTTTGTCTTTGATTATTATCGATATCTCAGCAACCAATGATCGCACAGAAAGTTAAAAGTGGGTTTCAAGAACTTTAATGAATTCCCTTCAAAACGCTACAAAATTTTCAAGTTCTAATCCCAAAACTAGATACTTGGAGCTACAATTTCCTTTCTTTTTGATTTCTTGTACGACCATTTCTCTCAAAGTTACGGTATGTTGAAAATTGGCCAAAAATTTTTTTTTTTTTTTTGATTCCTTATTTTTTTCCAGTAGATAACCCTTCATACTTAATCATTCTGTCTATTGATAAAAAACCGTATTAAAATCCGTTGCGTAGTTTAAATGATCTAAGCGTACAAACGCGGGAAGCGACTTTGTATTATACTATGTAAAGAAGATAAAGATACAAATAAATACTAAGTACATACAATACATACCTTCAATACTGATGTTATGTATTTTGTATTGATTGCACTTATTGTGTACTAAAGTAGCCATATTAAAAAAAAAAAACCTGTGTAATGTGTCGAATGTCCCTATGAAGTAATAATGCTTAGCCAATATCATTCCACCATTAATGTTCACACCATCACAAAGAATAAGGAAAAGTCAGAGGCGCCATTAATGTGACGTCACAGTTTTTCGACACCTCATTAATCAATACGTTTGCTGACTGGACTCGTAATGAGCTTGATTTGTGTGTTACATGGTCATTATCTTGGACATTACTGACACTGCTCCCAAATGACGATGTATTTTTTTTTTTATTCTTCTTTGACGTAATCTACCACGGATACCATGGATATCTATGTAATCTACTCATTATTTGAAATTTTATACCTACATTTCTTATTCGAACTCTTTATTATTGGTTACTGGTTATTATATTTTATCTGTGAAATATTATCATTCATGAAGATTCTTTGTAACGTTGTAGGCCTTGTAGACAATATTCTATTTTATTAAGTACCTGGTACTTGTTGACAGGCCTACACTGTCCACCTATACCTATTAACATTGTAATTGTAAAACTATTGTAAAAGCCAATTATTTTTAAAAGAGTAACATGAAGTTTCTTGCCGGCTCTTCTCCATAGGAATCAACAAATTGGAACCGTGTACCTAGTAATATTTTATTTATATATTTAAAATATTTTGATTTGATTGATGAAGAAAAACATCGTAAGGAAACCTAGACTTAATCTATCTATCAAAAATCGATATACGTATTCTTTATACCCGACTGCGAAGGGTAATGTGTTTATCAGCTTATGTATGTATGTTTGTTCCATTGCCACACTCTAGAGACCAAATGCTTGGACTGATTTTGATGATTCTTACGTCAGTTGATTTGTCTTAATCTTTTTCATCAGTATGTTGAGGTCGGCTTCTAACTTAAGTAGAGGCAGCCTAATACCAGATATAAAGATATTTCCCGCGGAAGAATATGCGAACAAAAGCTGTAGTCTGTAATCACAAACCCGTCTCTTCAATACTCATGTCTTCTCTCTATGAGAAGAGACGTTTGACCAATAGTGGGACAGTAATAAGCAGGAGGCTAGGTAGCTTACGAAAAATATAGTTACTTTTGCATTGAAACCTCTAGGATGTAGTACTAATTAATGGATTAATTAACTAACAGTGAAAACTCTACTGATTTTTACAGGTTTGATTTTGAATTTATCATACACTAGCTTCTGCCCGCGACTTCGTTCGCGTCACTTTTTTGCTCCCCTGACCCTTCCCGTCGCATCGAATTGCCTGCCGGTTTTCGTCAATTTTTCATTGCCGCTCCTCTATTTTTGGTCGTAGCGTGACATTATATAGCCTATAGCCTTCCTCAATAAATAGGCTACCCAACAAAAAAGTTTTTTTTTACACGCTTTATATTAGCTTCACTTGTATGTTTGTATATTTGTATGTTTGTATGTTTGTATGTTAGTATGTTTGTATGTTTGTATGTTTGTTTGTAACCGACTCCTTATAGCGCGATTTTGACCCACTTTAAACGAACAGATTTCATTCAAACTTTGCACACCTGTCAAGGACCGATGACAATGCAATAATTTCATAAATTTGTGCCATTATCCTGACCAGGATTACCAGGACAGGCTTAACTTGCCTGAGCGTCTTTTGTATGCTGTCCGCTAGAGGGCGCTAGTTAGTTGACGTACCGTACGTCTGTGACGCGTTCGAGCGGTAACTGCTCGCGCTTAATATAAAAAATCTAGCTAATAAGTGAGTTTGTCAAGACTTTTCTTGTGTTAAACTTGTTTTTCTTGAACAATAAACTGTTATTGTAATAAGTTAGTCCTAATTTGCTCCCCACCGACGCTATAAGGGGCTGCCCAACGTGTGTAGATATTTCGTGTAGTGTATTACGGAGTGCAGATCGCGAAATAACTTGCAACGATCACAAAAAATAACCGTAGGGGACTATTATCAAACCTAGGAGTGTGTTCTTCTTGTTTATCCTGTGTCTTCAGTGACCAAAATGTTAAGAACACGGTCAGAAGAAAACTCGGACTCGAATGGCGCCGCGGACGCGGCCGCCGTGAACATTACAATGTCTCAAGAAACTCTCGCTAGCTTTATAGCATCGAATGCTCTCCGCAGTTTTTCGATGTTAAGTACTTGAAGGACCTGCTGCAGTTTGGTGGCAAGGTGTGAAGCAGTCAACCAGCACGTGGTCGGAAGCCGTCACCAGAATAAAATGCCCCTTCGGTGAACATGACCCGCCTCATCGCCAACCTATACCGTAAACTCTTTAATATTAATCATCAAGAAGATGAAAACACTGACTTGTTTATTGCTAAGGTACAATATTAGCCAAGTTCCCAAAGGATGACCTCTCAGAGAAGGTTCAATTGGATATGGCATACGGTCTACTTAACACGCGCATTAGAAAACGCGTGACGAGAGAATGCGTTAATAACTTCGACGAGCTGCTCTACAAGTCTCGACAGGTCGAAGATTTGGTAAAAGAAGTTGCCTAGTTTTTACGATTGTCATGGTTACAATAGTTAAAAGATCAGCTACATGTTCTCAATAAAATGTTATTTAATGGCAACAACATAGTTATTCCTAGCACTATGCATGATTACATTTTAAAATTGGTCCATGAAGGACATCAAGGTATAAACAGTTGCATACGCCATGCAAAGACAACTGTGTACTGGCCTAGCATAGATGATGACATCACTAAATTCATATCACAGTGTCCTACATGTCTTACTTACCGTCATAACAATGCTAAACAGCCAATAATACACCATGAGTACAAGATGCTACCATGGTCGAAAGTTGGTGTTGATATCTTTGAATTTAACAAAAGTAAATATCTTATTGTTATAGATTATTATTCAAAATATGTAGAGATAGCTTATTTAAAATCAGATTCAACAGCTAAAACTTTAATAATACATTTAAAAACTAATTTGCACGTCATGGCAAACCAGAAACCATGAATTCAGATAATGGTCCACCTTTCAATAGTAAAGAATTTAAAGATTTTACTACTGAATGGGGTATCCACCACACTACTTCAAGCCCATACATGAGTCGATCAAATGGAATGGTGGAACGAGAGGTTGGTTCAATTTAATCCATGTTTTCAAAATGTAAAGCTGACAACTCAGACCCATACATTGCTCTACTGATGTATAGGAACACTCCTAAACACACAGGTTATTCACCTGCACAACTGTGCATGTCACGCAACTACGCACTAAATTACCTACCTCGGACACCACATTAACACCAAATACAGTTGACACCAGTAAGGTAGAGAAGAAAATTAAAAAACAACAGTTAAAAACAGGATTTTATTACAATAGAAACACAAAAACACTTCCAACACTAGACATAGGTGACAAAATCTATTTTAAACACAAACCACTTGGGTTCCTGGTATAATATCAGAAAAGGATAGTCTTCCTCATAGCTATATTATCAGTTCTCAAGGATCTTTCCATAGAAATCGCGAACACATATTGAAACCAACTTCAACCACTCCTCCGTTGACTGTAGCAGTACTTGAAAACGAAAACGAAATTAGGACAGAGAATAATATCCCCAACCAGTCAGCACCATATGTGACACTATCAGGGCGTACAGTTAACAAACCAATTAGATATGATGATGAATATAATTAAGTTTCTATGTACAATGATAAATAACAGACTTGTATTTATTTTGTACCTTGAATTGTCAAACGTCACAAGTGTCAACGTCAACCATCAGTTGCGTTCCGTTTCAAACTTTTGTAAAAGTTTTCATGGTTTGACTACTTGCGATTGTACTAAAAAAAAAGAACGATTGAATACTTACTTTGTTTTATAAACCAGTTGCTGGCCATGGAATCTTGTCAGGATAATTTCCTAAAACTTAAGTAGTGTTAACACTTTGAACGCCGCGCGTTTTTGAACTAGTCTAATACCGTACGCCGGCGATTTTTGCATTATTTTGAAAATTTGTAAATAATAGTCTATTACAGATACCTACATATTTTTTTATACATTGTAAATTTAGGTTTATATTTGTTATTTATGAAATAAAATGATTAAATATATATAATGAAATGTATTTATTCGACAGTTTTGAATAGTGCACTGAACAACTCGAAACGAAGCGGGACGGCGGCGTACTGAGCGACAGGAACGTACGCACTCCGCGTTCGTTCCTGTCGACTTGACACACATAAAAAGAGCTACGTGTCTATAATTTTGAACATGTGTGCATTATGGATGTAGCTAATGACCAATAACAGCCAACAGTTACTTATAGTTATCATGGAATTGAAAGTAGATTAATAAGTTAAAAAAACACGGTTTTATAAATAAACCAAACTAAAAAGTAGAAAATAAATAATAGTTTTAAAAAAAACTAAAAACACGCTTTATATAGAAAACCAAACTAAAAATTAAAAATAAATTTTAATAAATTTGAAGTAAGAATATTATAAAAAATCGAATAAATGTAAATGAATAATAGTGTAAGAAAGAAAAAAATGTTTTATTTCAAAAAAAGCGTGGGGTGCTTTTTAGGATATTATCGAAAAGATAATCCTTCTGGTCATATCTGTCAATGAAATATTATTAACTATTGACACCATGCACCCCACGCTTTTTTTTAAATAAAACATTTTTTTCTTTCTTACACTATTATTCATTTACATTTATTCGATTTTTTATAATATTCTTACTTCAAATTTATTAAAATTTATTTTTTACTTTTTAGTTTGGTTTTCTATATAAAGCGTGTTTTTAGTTTTTTTTAAAACTATTATTTTTTTCAATTCGGACTGGTAGTTCCTAAGATTACCGCGTTCAAACAAACAAACAAATTCTTCAGCTTTATAATATTAGTATAGATACATAAAAAAAACACACCTAACACCTTCCCATGGGTACCCCGAACATGTGTAACACCACCTCCTACTATCCTTACATACTCCTTTTGCTGCGGTATACGTTCATACATCTGCACCCCTAGCCAAGTTGATAATCTGCAATCGTTAACGCTAGTCCATAACTAATCAAATGTATGGAAATGAAATCATCTCAACGTTCAGCCACGTGGTTAGAACAAACGACTAGAAAATTCGTAGCCAAGTTCACATCGTTCAAAATGATAGAATGAATTGTTATCGTTTCTACAATATTCAACGCTACATCCTTTGTTATAATGTCGTTTTTCTAAAGACATTGTAAGACGAGCGGCCGACTCAGGCGCGTCAACATGGCTACCAACTTATCGTTTTCTACAATTGCTGACACCGAGGCGTTACCGATTGGAGAACGGAATTCGACACGAAACGATTGTTACTTGGCTATCATCGCACGCGGATTGCGAATATTATGAACCTGACCCTTCTGAAGAACATCATTAAGTAAATTCAAATGGTGATTAATTCTTTCTCTTTTCAACTTACCATGTACACATGGCTGCATATCAAACTGGAAATGTATACAATTCCAGTTTTAACTGACCTCGCATTGCAAAGGATTTTCATACAATGAGCGGTCAGCTTATGCTGGAAATTAAAGCTTGATTGTGGCCGTGTGTACTTATTCGGAATTTTCAACTTTGTAACTTTTTCAACTACCTACACTTAAATAACAAGAAATCCTGAAATAATAACTGTATGTACCTCCAAGAATCCGGAGTACATAAATAGCTCTTCATATTATACCAACGTATATAGAGTATGTTGTGAATAAGGTTTAAATTACTAAAGCAATAAGGTAGGCGACACGCCAAGCTGAATAAACGGAAACGCTAAGGTGAAAATGAAGCAGTGTGGTTAGGGTTGCCACTGTAGAAAAGTTACGATAGCCAGAAAACTTTGAAGACAGCTTTTGTTCTGACTTGTTTTAAGATTTTCTTTAAAGCAAAAGCATCAGGGTAGCACGCATGTTTACATTCTGTTCCTTTTATTTTAAATATAAGTTAGCATTCTATGTATATTTTGATGATATGAGCAAGAAGAGGGAGTGCTATACGGTGCTGGAATAGCTGATTAACCAGTGAACAGTTTATGTAATTAATTAAAATTTCTTTTAATTCTCCTTCGATTTCGCTACATTTTATTTCTAACGCGTTTTTCTCGAAACGACTTTTTTTCAATTGGTGGGCATTCTAGCTCAAAAGTTATTGACCAATCGTTCTGAAATTTGTTGTGTGTATTTTTTTATTCAATTCCAATCCATATGAACCTAATTCTGGGATTGTATTATTATTGAAAATAATTTTTTTATGCAAAAAAGGTGAAAAAATATGGTATAATAAAAACATGACATTGTGTTCAAACACCTCAAAAACATGCAATTTTTTTTTTTTTTTTACCACAATTTGGTTTATATTCTTAGGAAATATGTTGTTAACAAAATGATGATGAATGTGATGATTACAGAAAAAATTGCGACTTCAGGAATCTAGGACACCAGCAAAATACTCGGATGGAAATCGTCCATGGACATCACGTTCTAACGCCACTAATTCTGGCGGAAATTACTTGGAAAAATTCTAAAGTGTACTTTAAAACATGAATAATATACCCTTCAAATTTAAATAATTTCTAATTATTCCTTCTCTGTTTAAAAAAATCACGAAAATCACCAAAATTTCGGCCTCCTAAACTGGTTTCCCCCCTTAAGTTTCATTTTTTACACTATGTAAGCCAGTATCAGATTGTATATTGATCTAAATATGATTTGCGTCTAAGTCGCTGTCTAAGTCCATATTACCCTATTTTATATCTTTTTCATGACATAATGTAATTTTTTTTTTCTGTGGGTGGGAAATCATCAAATGACGTCTCCCGCTCTGGGCGGAGCGGGAGGGCGTGTCAGACTTTTACTGACTAAAACCCACCCGTGTTCTTTCAGCTGCCCATATGCCAGGTAGACGGTATCTCTTTGGAACAAATCACACGACCCTTGCAGAACATAATGTCATTTAAGGTCAATTGTAACTTAAGGAATTACATCACAATTACCACTTTCCCTCAAATATGGCGAGGGGGGTAATGGCTGACCTTTGCGTTATGTTCGTGAACAGATGCTGCTTGTGGTGACTGGTCGTCTTGCTGACCATGGTTTTTGTTATTGTTATTTGTATTAACTGTTATTTTATTTTACTCCGGAGGCCCTTTTTTTTTTTTTTTTTGATCACGAGGTGGAAGTCCTCATGGATGTCCCCCGCCCTGGGGTGGGCGGAGGGGTCTGTCAGACTCTTACTGACTAAAACCACCCCGGTGTTCCGTCCCACACCTACGTCGGGGACCACGGGAACCAATATGTCTTCCGCGATCCCCAACTGGTGCCGGCCCGCCTTTGCGGGCCTCCTCACGTTGGGGGGGAGTGAGGTGTTAAACTCCCCCCCATACATCACAGAGAGGCGCGCGTGGAACACTACGCGCCACCATCTCGGGTCCGTACAATAGGGGGCGACGGATGTCCCCAGATCCGTCGCCCCTGGACCCATTTAGGGGGGCTGGAAGAGGGCGTTATCCACCCTCCGCCGACGCCCGGTGCGCCTGCTGCGGGCAGGGTGCGCGGAAGATATCTCCCGCTCCCTTTCCGCAGCCTCCTTCTGCGACATGACTGTTTCGCAAAAGGATACCACCGCGTCCCAGGACCCCTCGCTGCCGACCATCGACTCGACAACGGCCGGCAGCGATAGGTCACTGCCTACTTCTGAGACGAGGACACGACGAAGACGAGGACACGACGTACTCCGGAGGCCCTAGTTTAACAATTGTTACTTTAACTTAGCTATATGCATCAATGTATATGTAACATTTTGCATCGTTGTGTATGTAAGTGGGCACATCCTTTATATATATATTAACTTTATTTCAGATTAAATAATCCATATTTGTGTTAGTAAGTACTTAACAACTTAGTAAAGTACAAAAAATAACAGCAATAATAATAAATAATAAAATTGAAAATAAAAAAATCAAATCAATTAGACACGTGGAGTGCAATCCAGTGTCTAATAAAAGGACCATCTAACCGATCTGCTATTACTTTTAGAATGCTGTTGGAGCTTGATCGGATACGGTGCAATATGGAGGCCGCTCGCTTTCTCATGATGGCATGAAAACCATCAGTCCGAGCCTCCATAAACATGCCAGATGCACTACAGTATCTCGGAAGCCCCAACAACATTCTAAAAGCATTGTTGTATTGTACACGAAGGGCATTGAGTGTCCGCTGAGTACAGCTGATCCACAGGGTGCACGAATAAAATGATTGGCAGTATGCCCTGAACATTGTGCACTTCACCTCGTTTGGGCACCGTTTAAACCTGCGAGCCAGCATGTTCCCACGGACAGCCAATGCCCTTCGTTCCCTCTCAACGTCTACGTCATCAGAGAGGTCCTCCGTGACCCAGTCACCCAAGTACTTAAGCTGCGTCACTCTTTTAAGCGGTACACTATTTAGTGTAACGGGTGGGACGGTGACGACTTTAGAGTTCCGCGGTAGGAATACCAACAACTCGCTTTTGTTCGCATTGTACCTGAGCCCATGGGTCACGGCGTAATCTTCACATCTCCTAACCAGTTTGCGTAAACCGCTAATTGAAGGACTCAGCAACACCATATCGTCTGCATAACTTATGTTATTAATGGTGGTGCCATCAATAGTGCAGCCGACTGCAGTACTACTGAGACCCTCAATCAACTCATTGATGTACAGGTTGAAAAGTCGAGGGGATGTTAAGCCACCCTGTCTTACACCACACTCCAACCTGTACTCACCAGACACAACGTCCCATCTCCTTCTCACAACATTGACTTGATTGTTATACCAGTAATCAAGAACGTTAATGATATCCTCGGGGAGTGAGGTGGACCTCAACTTCTCCCAAAGATGGTCATAGGATACCAAATCGAAAGCCCTTGATAAATCTAGGAAGCATCCATAAATCGGAGTCTTCCTGTCAGTGTAGTACCGGACAGTATGCTTAAGACATAAGATTGCAGTTTCTGTGGACAGTCCCGCTTGAAAGCCGAACTGTGCATCGTTTATATGAAGATGTTTACATAATTGTTGATCCAACATACTGTCCAGCACTTTAGCTACAGTGGTGGCTAGCGAGATTGGCCTGGAGGCTCTTATTTAGGTTTTAAGTTCTATTTACGATTTTATTATTTCAATTTGAGTTTAATTTTCAATGTTTTGTTGGTATATTGGCGTGTGCTATCTGACATATGGCGAATAATTTAATGTATGTTTTGTTTTATAACGTTAATTGCTTACATAATACTGTATAGAATCAAGTTCTTCGAATTTAACAGACAGCTGTGCTGCTGGGGAGTTTGTTGCGCCATTTCTTCTTCCCAGCTAAAGCACCAGGAAGTGTCGAAGGGCGGGCGTTTTGGAACGTCAAAACGTTCAAAAAGTGCTGACTCTCAGCTAGTTTGAATAAATGACTTTTGATTTTGATTTTAATCATTATTATTCTATCAGAGCATATCCGTTATGGTCATGCATAATATTTTAATCAAACCAACCTGACACGAAATAATAAATAAATTAAAGTGAAAAATAATAATCAACCTAAATTATTCCAACTGCTGCGACACAGGGATCCTCTCGGTGAGAGGGAGTGGGCCGTAATCTACCACGCGGGCCCAGTGTGGGTTGGTAGATGACACATGCCTTCGAATTTTTGGTTGTATGTCATGCCGGTTTCAATGAAATGCCAGTGGTAATTAAATTATTTACAAAAAGTATAGCGCCGGTCTGGGTTTCAATGCAAGACCTGCATCTCGTAAATCGGGGTCGATACCACTGGCCCACCACTGTTCTCCACGAAAAAAAAAAACTATCATTCAACCGAAAGACGTCCATTGTTAGACACGGGCCTATCCAAGCATCGCCACTTCAATCAGTTTTGTGCTTCTCGCATCTACCGGATCCTCCAATAACCTGGTGATGGCCGCAGGAAATCTAAAATCATTATCATCATCTGCCTAGCCTTTTCCCAACTATGTTGGGGTCGGCTTCCAGTCTAACCGGATGCAGCTGAATACCAGTATTTCACATGGAGCGACTCTGACCTTTGACCTCCCATCCCAGTTACTGGATAATACGATACCCCTTGGTAAGATTGATTGTCAGACTTTTGGGCTTCTGACGACCCGTAACGACTGTCTAAGATCTACGAAAGACAGCCGGGACCAACGGCTTAACGTAAGCAGAAAATCTAAAATATAGGTATAAAATTAAACCAGGCGAGGTAGCCCTATGTCTTAATATCCATCTTAGCTCACACCGTCTCTGCGCCGACAAGAAACGTCCAAAAAATCGTTTTTATTTCAAATATTAGGTTCTTGCTGCTAACATCGCTGTAGTAATATACTTCAAAATTTGTACCTACCACCTACAAGTTTATAAAACAAGTACAATAATTTTATTATTATTCTTCACAACCAAAGCACCTCCATCTAATCTCTTCACCACCATGTTTTTTTCTGGGTGGGAAATCACCAAATGACTTCTCTTGCTCTGGGTGGAGCGGGAGGGCGTGTGAGTCTGTTACTGACTAAAACCCACCCGTGTTCCTTCAGTTGCCTGTGCCAGGACCACGGAACTCTTCGGAACAAATCCGCGACCCTGGCAGGCATCATCAGCCCTAGCGGACCCCTTCAATTCGTGCTGACATCTCATTGAACCGCGCGTGGAACACAACGTGCCGTCGACCCTGGCATGGTCTTTACCAGGCGACGAAACTCTTCACCACCCTTAGTTGACTGGTAGAGAATACCTATAGCATTCAGTCCACTTTTTAACCGACTTCAAAAAAAGGACAAGGTTTCTCAATTCAACCGTATATTTTTTTTTATGTTTTATTTTTGTGTGCACAATGTTTAAATAAACAACTGTATTGTTGCCTCTGTTAGATGTATTTTATACCTGCCTCAGTTAATTTGTTAGAGAAGCTTAGTCGTTTTTCAACCAAAACATCTAAATATCGAAGCCAAGATTAATAAGCAAACGGTCAAAAGGTTCAAAATTAACTGCCACTCACAATAGTGGCTAATGTAATAACACGAACTTTCATAAGAAGCTGTAATCTAATTTCAACCCTAAAAGTTTGAACCACAAAGTTAGTTTGAACCGCTCAGATTCGGGCTAAACCAGTTTTCAGCGGATATTAACGCCATAAGCACACCGACCGCGGAAGCGATACAAAAGGGGGGTTGAATAATTCCCCATATCTACTATGGGATTTTTTTAAAGTAGTCTGATAGGAAACACCGACTTTTCAAATACTAATAAAATTCTGCTAGTAATTGAAGTACCGGCCGCATCTAGTTAAAAATATTATTTTTATGACATGTAAAGTGTTCGCTAAAACCAATTTACAGAAATAAATATCATAAAATAATTATCATAAGATTTACTTTGTCGTGAACGCAAAGCATCCTACATGCTGCCTTTGACGAGCCAATAAAAAAATAGCATTTCAATATTCGATTATGTTTCATTACACTCAATTTGCGTATCGCTTCCTTCATTTAAAAAATCAAAAATATTAGTTTTGCACACAATATTTATATAATGATAAAAATAGTGCATGTCTCTTCAATTGAAACCAAAATACTATCATCAACTTAGCCTATCGTAGTTCACTGCTGGACAAGTCTCCTCCAGGCTTCGCCACAGCACCTTGTCCTTCACCTGCCGCATCCAGTCCGTTCCAGCCACTTTCTCAAGGTTGTCGGTCCAATGAGCTGGGGCTGTTTTGAACTATGCTTGGCAATACGCAGTCTCCACCCCGAGACTCGTCTGCTCCACCGGCCATCGTTCCTTTAGAAAACATGGCCAGCCCACTGCCACTTCAGTGTGCTAACTCTGCATGCTATGTCGGTAACTCCCGTTCATTTTTGCATAATTTCATTTCTGAATATACCGGGTGACATTTTTTAACGTCTTGAAAAAAAATGGGGGTAATAGGTGAACGGAGTAGAAGCCTTTGGCATAGAAATTTTTGATATTTTTATTTTTGAATAACATGTAATGAAATTGATCTAGCAATAAATATTACACATTTAAAGTAACATTTTCATACTAGAACAACAAAAACAAAAATTTGGAAAAAAAAGAAAAAAAAAAGGATTAAAATCTATCGAAACTCAAATCATATACACCCTACTCAATGCGCGGCATGTATCAATGATTTCGTAGCACGGTCCTACCCTTTGAAGCCGGCCAATAGGCGGCCTCATTGATCTTTCGCAGACGCACGAGCCGCACACGCATCCCTTTCCGCCCGTGTCCCGCGCTCCTTTAGTCACCTACGATGAATCTGAAGGCCTTACTGCCTTCTATTCTAGTTACACAACACACCATATGAAGGTCGAGACGGTAAAAAATGTCATCCGGTATTTTCCAAAGAAACTATGCCTACGCCCATAATGCGCTGAGCGACCTTAAATTCGTGATCCACCATCCAATCCAACCGTACGTTTCAGCAGTGTGTAGGTATAGCAAAATGCTATAGCATAGTTTTATAATATTTTATAATGCAAAATCGTTCAAATTGAAAATATGCATGTAATTCAAAATTCTTTAATTAATTAAGAGTAATACATAAATTGTTTAAGAGTCAAGAAAAAAAAATGCTATATATTTTTATTTTATTTTTACTGAATTGTTTATATTACAATTTCTTATTTTTGTTACGTTTTGTTGTTGGAACAGAACGCAAACTCGAAATCTTCCTCCTTCGAAACCATCTTCGAGAAGGCTGGAAGTGGCCTTAGAAGGCATGTGAATTTTTTCTTAACAAACTGCATGAACTCTCACCAAGGTAAGTTCGTAAGTGTGATTTCTGCTTTAGTAAAGCACAAAAAATAATTTAATTTACTTCATCTGGGACTGAAACAGAGATGGAAGCAAAGCAGTATCGTGTTAAGTGACGTCACTATGTGTCCGTGATAATATTACACGTTTGAACTGTAGTAAAAAAAAATGAGTAACAAACCGTAATGTAAATTTGACTTTACTTTTCTTAGTATTAACGTGCTTTATAGATAAAGAAATAAAGTGCGTAATAAAGTATAAAATACATTCGTAATGCCTATATTTTTTTGATTTGTTCGAAAGAGATACCGTGACTCTGGCATATGGGCAACTGAAGAAACAGGGATGGGTTTTAGTCAGTAAAAGTCTGACACGCCCCTCCGCTCCACCCAGAGCGGGAGACATAATTTGATGATTTCCCTCCCACAAAAAAAAAATACCTACATTTACGTTGCGCGTTCAAACTAAGGGCCTCTGTTCCCTATAAATGCACTGCTGTAAACTTGTGCTATGTGTAGATATGTTTTCAATGTAGGTTTACTAATACATGGTCGCAGATTTGCGGTAAACGCGTTGTTCAAATCCATGAAAGGCGAAGTTCCGTCATTTGCTTCTCTGGTTAGGTAGCTCAGAGTTATAAGTAGCTGAAACTTTAAGCGAATTATCACTTCCATGAAGTTATAATTAAATGTTAAATTAAATGAATAGTAGATGTGTATTCGTGTATAGTGTGTATACTGAAAGTGACTAACTCATGTTTTGAAGAATAGACGGTACGAAGCCTAAAAAGGTAAAATGTGATCCTACGACAATTATTTGGACATAATTGAATTGAAAAAAAAAGACAATTTTTGCTTAGCCTTAAATAGCTAAAAATCCGAGTAAGTAAATCCACGTTTTAACGTAGGTTAAAATATCACAGATTTTTTTACGTACTGGATCTTTACGGTTAAAAATCCAGTGCGCGATAAAATTCCAGCGCGATATTTGAACATAGGTAAATGCAGACGTGCCTCACAAGTAAACCGACAAATTCTCGAAATTATAAGTTAAATAATTTGTTTGTGAGACATTCTAATATGATATTTTCAATCTCTTGCCTTTATCCCTATAATTAATTAATTCAGAATATTACGTTTTTATTCATCATCATCATCAGCCTATAGCAGTCCACTGCTGGACATAGGCCTCTCCAATTGCACGCCATTCAGCCCGATTCTCGGCAACTCTCATCCAGTTGCTACCAGCCACCCTGCGAAGATCGTCGCTCCACCTAGCCTGAGGGCGTCCTACCTTACGTCTGCCGATTCGCGGTCTCCACTCAAGAACACGTCTACCCCAACGGTCATCGGTTCTACGGCTAATGTGGCCGGCCCATTGCCACTTCAGCTTGCTAATTCTTTGAGCTATGTCGATAACTTTGGTTCTCTGCCGGATCACCTCATTCCGGATTCTGTCCCTCAGAGATACTCCAAGCATAGCTCGTTCCATAGCTCGCTGAGCAACTTTGAATTGATGGACCAGTCGTACCGTGAGTGTCCACGTTTCGGCTCCGTAGGTCATAACAGGTAGGACGCACTGATTGAAGACTTTCGTCTTTAGGCTCTGCGGAATACGCGACGAGAAGACTCGACGAAGTTTCCCAAACGCTGCCCAACCCAGCCGAATTCTTCTGTTAGCCTCCTTCTCAAGGTTTTTCTTACCAAACTGCAGAGTTTGCCCGAGGTAAACGTATTCTTGAACAACCCTGAGGGTACCGCCATTAACAGAAATCGGTCCCGGAGTTACGTGTTCGTTACGTTTTTATTATCTTGTCCTTATCCCTGTAGATAATAATAAATATATTTGTTTGTTTTGTTTTGAGAACACTTCTAAATCCCTGCCTTTTTGCTCTACCAATTTCATCAGTTTCTCATTTATTCATTTGGAAACTCAACAGCTTATTATTAAATTACATGCGTTATGATGAATGTTCACCTCACTATCAATGAACAGCCCAATGCAGTTGCGTCAAAGTTACTAGCATGCACTGCACATTGATCATGAGATGATGATAATTATCTCTTAAGCCAATTAAAGAGTTTCACGGCATTGATAAGGCTAGGTTAAGTAGCAAGTGGCAAAAAAAGAGAAGAAAAAAAAAAGAAAGAAAGTTCTGCAAGTACATCAATACAGTAATTACATGCGATTGTGGACACATAATCAAAGTTAAAAAAATTACCTAAATACTACGACTATATTAATAAAAAAACAAAATAAAATAAACCGACTTCTTACTAATTAGAGCCTGTCTCGAACATCGGGCTGAACCCAATAAGCCAACAGATCGAAACAATTAGAAAGAGTTGCACTGATGTCTGTAACTTAATTAATTGTGTAACACGAGTTAGTTGAAGATAATTGGTTACATGACGTTGTGTGTGGTAAAGTTTTGGGGGTGTTGAACGATTAGCAAGATTGTAGTGTATAAAGAACTAGTGGGATTCCCTTAGATTTAAATAGCTCGTCTATGAAAGTTCTATTACCAAATAAATACGTCTGCCCTGCATTACCGTGCCAAATTTTAGTCAAATGAGACTTTTCAAGTGTCTCGAACATCTCTTTACTTTGACATTTCAACAATATTTAATAAGTTATTTAAATATTAATACTAGATAGCACAATTTAAATAACTTACATAATTCCTTCTTTTAAACATACATTTTTTTTTGACACAGTTTATCATGTTGTTGTTGTTGTTGTAACGAAAGCGATCTGATTTTAAAAGCGGTCCATCTTGTAGGAAGCCTTCCAACACTTCGTCTCCTAGTACGCGGCCGCCACTCCAGAATCTTTCGACGTTCTGCGAGCAATGTGCCCTGCCCACTGACAGTTTAGATTGGCAATTGCTCTGCGACGCATCATGTAAGGAAACTGCAAGCATAGATCTTTCTATTGCCTCTTGGGTGACCCGTCGTCGTTGCCGTCGTGATCACATTTCAGTGCCATAGGTCATCACTGGCAACATGCACTGGTCAAAGACTTTCGTCTTGAGACTCTGTGGTATGTGAGACGAGAAGATATTACGCAGTACTATACCGATTAAACCACTAATCAACTCCGATAATGAGAAATAGGTTTCCAGGATTTCTGTTCCATCTAAATACGAGACAATTAACTTTACAAAGACACCCGACCTTTGACTTTACTTATAAATTCCGCGTCGTACCCACTGAACAAAGATGGCCGACATGTGTTATTTGGCTTAGGTTATTAAAATTTGGCTTCTGAATAGGTAGGTACTATGTGTTTCTGTGTATTTTGAACATTCACACATTTTTTTCATTATCTTGTCTTAGTGCCAATTTATTTGGTGTCGGCGGAACACGTCTTTTTGTTCCATACTTCTCTATTTACCGTCATATCGATAATCACCCCCTTTCCAGCCATATCACTTTTCTCAGAGTTTATCCATCGTTTATATAATCTTTCCCTACTCTTATAGCCATTATTATTCATTCCGTATTTACGAAGATTACTACCTACTAATGTTTTTTTCTGCACCTCAGTTTTCCTATATGTAAATCTGTTTTTTTTTAACTTTTCCTGGTAAATGGTGGCTTTACAAACATTGAAATGGGTCACTCACATACTCGTAAGGCTGAATAGGTCCTGCGCAAACAAAAATCTGCTTACCCCTGTGGGAAATAAAGGCGTGATATTTGCGGAGGGTAGTCAGTTTGCCCCACATTGCAAGCAAAAGATCAAATTAAAAATAAAACAAACTTTTATGTTCAACAGTCAACTGCATTTAAAATCGGAACGTCCAAATGTCACTTTAAATGTCATGTCCCTACTGATTCATTAAAAGTGGCGGGAAAATGTGAATAAAAAAAGTATATGAACATTTCGCAGCTCGTCTAACTATTCCCTTTATTGCACTTGAAATAAAACAAATTGGGTTTACAAAGTTGTTGTTTTTGGTAATTTTTCTGTTTTATACTCCTGAGGATTGGTAGTTTAGAATTTCATAAAATACTACTAAACAGTTTGAACAAAAGAGGCCAGCTTAGGATGAAGTCTTAAGCAATACAATAATTTAAATAAAAACCGATGGAAATTAAGAATATACAGACGCCAGCACATCAAGGTACCCGAAACTGTCAAATTATCTCAATCCACCTCGAACCTAATGCTTTAGCGATAAGGTTGAAAATCTGCTAAAGAAATTTGACAGATTGTAGTAAGCTCGATGTGCTGGCGTTTCTACTTATAACGTGTAGCAGAATGTAAACTACATTATGGCAACCCAGAGTGTTTGCCCGGCGGCCCGTCACAGGGAGCCCGCGCTACACCACGCAAGCTCTACCACAAACAAGCTACTTCATTCATGTGCATTAATTCAATAATACTTTGTCTAGATCAAAAGACCATTTAAGACACTTATCTACATAGTCTTCACGTGATGTGACCAAGATTATGTCTGGACTTTAAAAGAGACTGTGACCTCTGAGTTTGCTTCAGCCTTTCTTCTCAGAGTAGTCAGATAGAAAACGTCGACTTCATCTAATTTAAAAAAAATATCATTGACGTGTAAAAGTGTTAGTACAAATCTACTTACAGAAATAAAATTATTTATCAAATTAAACATCAGGAATTCTTCTTTTTAACCGACTTCAAAAAAAGGAGAAGGTTATCAATTCGACTGTATTTTTTTTTCTTACCTCATAACTTTTGACTGGATGAACCAATTTTGATGATTCTTTTTTTATTTGAATGCTGGTGCTTCCCGAAAGGTCGCATTTTGATTTGGTTCCACTTGGACAATGGAGTCCATGTGAAAACCACATAAGTTTTAAATTTGCATTAAGTATTTGCGCGACAAATAAACGAATATCGCGATTAGATTCGTGCGGGGTATCTACCATAACAAAAAAAGTTAAAAATAAAAACTTTTTACAAAAAAAATTACAACCGACTTCCTAAAAAAAAAAACTACAAAGTGAAAAATAACTTTAATTTCGGAAGTCGGTGGCAAAATAACCTTAAATATAGATCCTAAGACACCGACTTACGAAATTAAAGTTATTTTTCACTTTTTAGTGTTTTTTTTTTAGGAATTCGGTTGTAAAAAGTTTGTTCATCAGCCTTCATATTTTGCAGGCTCAAAAAATACAAAAACTCAATTTATTAACAGGCAACTTTAAAGCAATCTAATGTTACTGAATATTAATGAAGAATATAATAGGACATGTCAGTAAAGGATTTGATCTTGTAATAAATTATTGATCCCAATTAAATTCGATACTACCCTAATTTGTGTAAGCTCTTTGATTGAATGTGACAGGGGTGGGTTCCGTGCCTAAATTAATATCGGCTAATTAAAGTTTTACGTCTACATCTATAAACATAGCAGAGCAGTGGTGGCCCAGTGGTAACGGCTGCGACTCACGAGTAGTAGGTCGTGAGTTCGAACCCAAGCAGGCGTTTTACTTTGTGTAAATAATTTCATCACCACTGCTCTCAAAACGGTGAACGAAAACATCTTGAGGAAACGTAGGAATTAGGAAAAGTCTTAGAACCAAAAATTCGAAGACATGTGACATCTACCAACCCGCACTGGGCCCGCGTGGTGGATTATGGCCCACTCCCTCTCACCGAGAGGAGGCCTGTGTCCCAGCAGTGGGAACATTATCGGCTGCTGATGATGATCTATAAACATTACTTAGCGCATACTTTGGCTGAGCGTTATTTAATTCCTGTCACTGTCACAGAATCTAGACAAATAAATAAATTGGAGTGTCTGTTTGTTATATTAAGATAACCACTTTTTACTAAGTGTATACGGATGTATACACGGTACATACCAAAAAATTTTTTACATTGTCTGTCTGTCTCTTTGTTCCGACTAATCTCTGAAATGGCTGGGCCGATTTTGATGGGACTTTCACTGGCAGATAACTGATGTAACAAGGAGGAACTTACTCTACTTTTATTCTAGAAAAAAAATAGGATCTCACGAAAAAAAAAAAGTAATGAAAAACTTTTTTGTTAAATACCACGCGGACGAAGTCGCGGGTAACAGCTAGTTATTGTTAAAACTACAAGTACATCCTATACACTTATTATACACAAATAAAAGGTATTCTTTCTTTCTTTTTCACTTGTACTGCACTTCTGCACTTGTAGTTGTGACAATAAATTGTGCAACAAAAATTTTGACCCTATCGATTTTCTGAATAATTTCAGAGACTTGTAGACGGAAGACATCTTTCGATTTTCAATTTTTTATTTGATTGTATATTTGACCGTCAACTTCTAAATTATTTGGTAGAAAATACCCAATTCAGGGCTCCCATCCAATTTTTAGGAAAGAGAGGGAGAAGAGAGCAAAATAGCAGAAAATATATTTCACAACAATATGTATGTTAGAATCGTAGCAGGTGGCGATCAGGGTGCTTACTCTCGAATATAATTCCAATAGTTCGACATTGGAATTGTCAGTCAAACGTCAGTGATTGGCTGGACTCACTGAGTCTAGCCAATCCCTGACGTTTAACTCAACCAACTGACGTTTGACCAATGTCGATCCATTGGAATTATATTCGAGAGTAAGCACCCTGTAGTTTCTGCCTACCCTCATGGCAAAAAGGCGTCACTTTATGTGTGTATAAAGATACATATATATTTTACACTAAGATGAAAATATATATTTCATATTATAGATGTATGGGCGGCAATAAAACAGTCTATACTTAGAAAATGTGCAAATCCGCCACTGAACATCTCTCAAAACGCCTAAATATAACTTCAGTAATACAAACTTAATTGAATTACAAGTTAACAAACCGATGCAAAGCAGTTGTTAAGTATTTGCCAAGTTGTTTACCCGTCACTCCACGGAATTTCATCCATTAATTATAATCTGATGAGCTATAGACACAGAGTATAGGATACAGAGGGCTGGTTCCGTACTGGCCTGCCTCGTGGGTCTAGTGGTCAAAAGCGCTACTGCTGGGCACGAAGTCGTCGATTCGCGAAATTGGGTTTCTCCATCAGGAAATTCTCAGTAGCAAAAAGTTAAGATTTTTGTCCTATTCAAAAATCAAAAAACTTTAACTAAAATTATTTCTTTCTCATATTGTACTCGTATTATGCTTTTGACTCTATACTCTAATTGTTGTGTATGAGGTCTTGCATTAATTGCTAACATGCTAGTTGCACGGTAAACTCTGCTGGCGCGATGCAGTATGTAGATGCCGCCACAGTTCTTACGGAAAGTGTGGACACCTCTACAAGCAGCGGCCGCCGACCACTCTGTTCGTCTGGAGCTGGCCTTCTGCATTTATCATTTGCTGTTATTGTGTTTCTTCGCCGGTTTACGTTCTAGCTGGTTGAATGATAGCGAAAAAAAGGATTCTTTTGTCTAGCTAGCTCATTATGGTTGGAAGCTCTTTTGGTAAATGCAGAGAAGGAAATTTTAGTAGGAAGAGATCGTTATAAAAACTCGTGATACGGCTCCATTGATGTTCACAAAATACTAAAACCTAGCAAGAGAACAAAAAGCCATGCATTTAAAATGAAACATGAAAATCAAAGAGGATAAGATTTTTTTACCGTTTATCTTTGATAAATTTCATGAAACGTACAAGTACTCACAGTACGAACAGATAAAGACAAAATCATCCATTGATGACCATCTTTACGCATGAAGTACCCTGCATGCCTTGGAAAGCACGTTAAGCCACTGGTCCGAGCTATCATTCCCGATAGACAGTCCTTACGGATAGTCCGAAGCACAAAAGTCTGACAAACAGATTTACGCTATCGTTTTAACGCAGTGACTGGGTTGTAGAGGTCAGATAGGCAACTGCCTCCTGATCCATGTAAAATATTGGTATTCAGCTGCATCCGGTTAGGCAGGGAGCCGACTTCAACATAGTTTGGAAAAGGCTAAGCATATGATGAACTTTTCTCATACAGTTGCAAAAGTATACATAACAGAATTACTTGGTTAAATTTGGCACTTTGTACGTGTGCTTCTAAATAAAAAGAAAGAAAGAAAGAAAAATAGTTTATTCTGCACAAACAAAACGCACAACATGAAATAAAAAATTGTTACAAAAAAAGAAAGAAAAATGCACGCGTACAAGGTAGCCAAAAGCCACGTATTCAAGATAAAAAACATTGTAGAATGTTACCTATGGCTAATATATCTGATTTTATTTTTCATAATGTGCGTTTAGTTTGTGCAGAATAAACCATTTTTCTTTCTTTCTTTAAATTCAAACGCAACACAAAAAACAGGGTGGAAAGGAATGTAGCGAACTTTTTTTTTGTGGGTGGGAAATCATCACATTACGTTTCCCGCTCTGGGTGGAGCAGAAGGGCGTGACAGACTTTTACTGACTAAAACCCATCCGTGTTCCTTCAGCTGCCCATATGCTAGGGCCACGGTATCTCTTTCGGACAAATCTCGCGACCCTGACGCTGCGATATGCTGATTTGAATTTTTTTTTTTTCAACGGAGCGCTTGCGTGCCCGTTGCCAGTCGCTTACATATCACTGCCCTGCCACGTCATATCTTACTGTAATAATTTACCAAATCATAGAACAAGATTAAAGTATTAGTATACCATCTCGAGTTTATTTGCATCTCCATTCATCAGGACATGTAATACATGACACGCACAACAGGACCATGGTAACCATGAATTCAGCACATAATTCTAACCCTGTAAAAATTTATCGTCGGTTATCAAAAACAAAATCATAGAAAGCCTACGCGGTCAAAATGCGTTTTTTTTTTTAATAACCTTCGATAAATTTCAACTTCTGAATAATATATTGGATCAATGTTAGCAGGTACCTAGAAAAGTCTGCAGCCCAAGTGCATTGCATCATTTATAAACATGGACACAATGAACGATGGCCGAGGACAGGACAAAAGTCTATAAATCGTCCTTGTCCGTTCGATCGTTACCCCTGCATCTATCGCTCCACCAACTCTTTTCAAATCCACGTTTCCAATTGACGTTATTTCCACTTAATCAAATATCAAGTTATACTAAGTTGCAGCGAAAAATGAACTGTTTATGTGAGTATTAAATTAATTTATTCCAAAACTTAATTTTGTTTACATTTTTGAAAACTAAATTGCAAACGTAGAATGAAATTTGAACTTTTTTGCTGTATTTGCAAGCTATATGAGAGATTTATGAAAATAAGATAAATTTGAAAATATATATGATATCTTTGTCAAATATATCTAATAACATAGTAAATATCATATGCAATTTAAATAAATTCTCAAGAAGCAGTCACGTACTAATAAAATGTCAATCATGATTAATATTTGATGACTCTTTGATACCAAAATGTAACAAATTGACAATACTCTGAACATGAACAGGAGCAATGGCCGTCTGACCCTCACAAACTTTAGAGCCCTTGGTTCGTTCTAATATGCGTTTTTATACTAATTTCTTATGTGGCACGATATAATGGTGGATTTTCACGTTCTCGTCACGGTATAACAATTGAAATGAACACACCTTTTCCGGTACTAAAATGTATGTATTTTATTTCTGACACACTTAAACACATCTGGTATATACAATATTTAACAAACTATTTAATTAGGTCATCACCATTTCGGCCGAAAGACGTCCATTATACAGGATAATTTTTTATCCAGCGCGCAAACTGTAACCATGAACGCTGGGGGGTCTAGAATGATATGCTGAATTCATGGTTACAGTTTGCGCACTGGATAAAAAATTATCCTGTATATACCTTATAGACCTCCCCAAATTTGTGAGGGTTTGCCATAAGCGCTACGCTTGGCAGGCGGGTTGGCGATCGCAGTATGGTGGTAAAATGCATAGAGAACGCTGCTGCCCATTCTCTAGTAAGTCTTTTAGTCGCCTCATACGACACCCATGGAAAGAAATGGGATGGTGCTGTTCTTTACGTTCGGCACCACACGGCACAATTAATTAGGTCCTCAATATAATATCAATAAAGACTTCTTGAAAGCAACCTTTTTATTTCGAAACTCAGATATAACAGACCTATAAAAGTAAACGATGCTCCAAACATCATATTTCCATTCCGTTTCGTCGAAAAACCAGTACCTACACTGATACAAAATCATTTGGAGCAAATAATAAGCCCTCTTAATCACTACAAATCTTTTTAACATTTGGAAATCTTGACACGACAACACCGAAATGAAATTTATTAAAATATATGAAGACGCTTAAATGGGTCATCAGAAGCAAGAAGCCCACTTTGCACGGACTGCCTCGACGCCGAGGACCCAGCCTCCCACGTCATCCTGGAATGCATGGCTGTGGGTTCTCAACGTGAAGAAATCCTCAGAACAATGAAGTCGCCCCGCGAAGCCTGTGAAGCTCCCAGGAAGCTTCTGTACTTTTGGGCGGAGCTAGGCTGGCTTCGTTAGTCAAGGGTTCTGGCTCTACGTACAGCGATTAAGAGTCTAAGTGCGTAAAAGGGAGTCCCATCATCATATGCCTATAATTACAACTCCATTGCTTGTACTTACATTCTCTACATCTACATTCCATAAAGGTATGGCCATCTCTGTCTCGTCTAGAAAAGCGTATCAAAAATACATCGAGCGCAAAAACGTTTTCACGTCAAAAGATTGCCAACAATAAAAATTCTTTTGTCAACAACTCGAACCTCCATTCTAAACGTCCAGCCAAAATTAATTGCATTGAAACTTTTTCTTTGAAAATATGATGGAAAGTACGAACTTTTTCGATTCCCAACAGATCTTAACTTTCGTTTTATTTCTGTTACTTATGGGCGACAGAATTCATGTTTTTTAAATGCGCTTAAGACCCTACCTTGACAATAAATGATAGTTGGATTGTTTCCCCCGCACGCGGGGAGTGGCGGATCTATCTTCAGTGGTCGGCCGACACGTCAGCGCCACAAACTTTATTGACTTATTTTACCAATGGCCAAAAGTGGAACGAAGGAATTATCACTGACCGAAATTTAAAAACGTTGCTTAGCATGGCCTTTTGCTAAGCATTATTCGTGTCACCGTCGCACAACTGTTAAAATAAAAGTGCAAGATAAAGACGGCAACATATTTAAGAAAAATGTGCATGCCAAGTGACGTTAATTTGTCTCGGTCTTTGAAATTTTTGCGCATAGTAAACTATGGAGTAGACAACTAATACAAAATATTAAAAAACCTTAAACTTAAATTTTGATTAATGGTATGCATGGGTAAAAAAAATAAAATTAATTGAAATCGAATAATGGTTTGTTATAGAATTTGAATTCCTGATTAACGGAAAAATAAAGAAAAAATTCCATCACGTAAGATTTTGTAAAAATCTTCATAAATGCTACCATAGTACAAATATGATATGATAACAATTATTATTTTCGGAAGGGCTTGTGGCTAAGTTACAACAGCTGCACGGGTCGGTCGTTCAGGTTAAGCTACGCTTGCCGCGGTTGACCCGTGGATGGTTGACTATCTTTACAGACCAAGACCCTTCCGTGCCTCGGAAAGAACGTTAAGCCGTTGGTCCCCCTGCCAGGGTCGCGAGATTAGTTCGAACGAGGTACCGTGGTCCTGGCATATGGGCAACTAAAGGGTTTTAGTCAGTAAAAGTCTGACACGCCCTTCTGCTCCACCCAGAGCGGGAGACGTCATTTGATGATATACCATCCAAAAAAAAAAATTGTTGGTCCCGGCCGTCTTTCGTAGATCTTAGACAGTCGTTACGGGTCGTCAGAAGCCCGAAAGTATGACAACCAGTCTTACCAAGGGGTATCGTATTACCCAGTAACTGGGTTGTGGAGGTTAGATAGGCAGTCGCTCCATGTAAAATACTGGTACTCAGCTGCATCCGGTGAGACTGGAAGCCGACCCCAATATAGTTGGGAAAAGGCTAGGCAGATGATGAACAATTATTATTTTCGACTGTCATTTTACTTGTTGGTAGTTATTAAAAATATCTATTAAATGTGATTGACTGTCGACTGATTGGTCTCTCTATCGACAAAACCGAGCCACAGCTATTTGCACAACCAGAATTAAACAACTTGGTGCGTAAATAAGATCTTTCTAAAATGGCAGCAGAACTTTTAGGAACTCGAATCAAAGAAAAAAAAAATTGGCTACGGGCACTACTTTTCCATAGAATAGATATAGAGAAAAAGCTTTTGTCTCAATTTTTGCTCAAGATGGTGATTCAGTTTTACTGTAAAGATATGAAAATGAAAATGTTTAATGTCAAATATGACAAAGAAGCTTCAGTGACAAGCAAATAAGGTATTACAAGGATTTATAACAGTTTATTTCATCGAAGATTATAATCTTTATTTTTTTATTTAAGCACGCACTTATGTTATCTCAATTGACTTTAGACATTGGCAGAATAGTCGACATCGGCTTTGTTTGCCATAATAAAAAATAGAATAGAATAGAACAGTTTATTTTGTCAGGTTAGTGCTAATCTATACTAATATTATAAAGGGGTAACATTTGTTTGTAAGTTTGTATGTTTGTAAGTTTGTATGTAGGGGGTAATCTCCGGAACTACTGGTCCGAATTGAAAAATTCTTTCTGTGTTGGGTAGCCTATTTATCGAGAAAGGCTATAGGCTATATAACATCACGCTAAAACCAAGAGGAGCTGAGCAGTGATGAAAAATGTTGCTAAAACGGGGAAAATTGCACGGGTATGCGATTCATCGCGACGGGAAGGGTCGGGGGAACAAAAAATTTATCGCGGACGAAGTCACTGGCAGAAGCTGGAATGCAATAAAAACAAAACCCTTTACCCCCCAACGAAGTGGGCACAGGTTAGCTAGTCGTTATGAAAATCTAAATGTGTAAGTAGTAGCTTTGTTTGTAATTTTCAAAAAGGTACATTTTGCATACCTTTGTTATTTACGACAATCTTCTAGAGGTATATAAATAAAATGGATGTTGATATATAAGAGATTGATAAACTCCAACTTCGTTTCACCGATCACCATACATTTGCTTGGTAAAATCATTACCCTCCTTTGGGCCGCAGTCAGATATAAAACCTCACCTTTTTCACACTTGTAATGCTACTCCATTCCTTCGTTGTGCTCTTGTATTTATAGTGTCAGTACTTGACATAAATATATTGTTGACGTACTTCAAATCTAAAAACTAATCATATATTTTAATTTATTTCTAAATGAACGATTATTATAAGTTTTTGGGATAAAACTGATGTTCTTCTCTAGAAAATAGGATGTTAACTCAATATTACTTTACAAAGTGAGAATATATTGTTGCTGTAATGCTTTAGTGAAGGTGGTGAATTCCTCTTACTGTTATCATCATCTTATTGGTATTGAATTCCCGCAAAATGAATGAATTAATTGCCCTGTGCAGGTACTCCTAACCTTGAAGGTACTGTTCAATTTTGGTTTATGGTTCTTCCCATTTTCATACATAATTTAGGTCGTCACTAAATAGTAATAGAAAAAGAATGTAATATTATTCACAGTCACAAAAATAGACACATATACAGTCTAAATATAAAGTTTTTGGAAAGCCAACACTTATTATATTAAATAATTACAGCGAAATACTTCACTACTACCTTTTTCTGGGAACATAAATATTTAAAAAACGTAATTTTGATCGCACCGATTTGTAAAAAAGTGACATAGATCCGTCGTCGATGAGCCCTACTGGGCGACTGATTTATGAACGGAAGAGAGTGATGACACTACTTATTATAGGAAAAAAATGAGATGGCGATAATGTGTATGCGCTTGGAATAAAATAACGTATGTGCCAAAACGAATCGCCGTCTTTTATGAATGAAAAGTATGATTAAAACGAAAACTGTTTTACAAAAACTTAGATAAGATTATTATCAATGTTTTAAAGTAAACTATGTTTAATAAATCTAACGCATTGCGCCTTGAGGCTAAAAAAATCATAAACATGGATAGAACTTTGCGATTTTTTTGTATCGAGAAAATTTTATCGTATCGTGTATTCCTTTTACAGGATACTAGATCATATAGTCAAAAAACATGCACTTAAATATTAAGTTCGGCTATCATATGGTAAGAAAGGTACACTTTAAAGAAAAAGCACGGGTTTTTCAATATGTCACCTTAAGTTACAGGTACCGTTTTGCATGGTGATTCGGGATGGGCAAAATGATATTAGGAATTCTTTATAAGGTTTGTCCCATTGTTATTTTGTTTGTGATCCCTGGAGGCATTCAATGGTGTACTTTCGTAGAAATTGCGTATCTTCTTTTATTCAATTTAGAACGGTTAAAGATACTACCTATTCTTATATATTAAGCAAAATATACATCTGTACACTAAGAACAGTGATATTCATAATATTAATACTAGAAATAAGGACAAGCTACGTGCTCCCTTTCACCGGCTACATAAGGTTCATAATTCATTTGTTGGTCTTGGTATTACCTTTTTCAACAAGCTTCCCTCTGCTTTCCTAGATTTGCAGTTTAATGAGTTTAAAGCTAAAGTAAAATCCAACCTCTGTTCAAAGGCATACTATTCTATCAACGACTACTTAAACGATAAGAATAGTTGGTCACTGTAATTAACTCAATGTTTATGTTCTTTCAACCAGAATCAGAATTAGCTTTCCTCATCGTTGTGTATGTAAGCGGGCACGCCCTTTATACCCGGAGGCTCTTATTTAGGTTTTAAGTTCTATTTACGATTTTATTATTTCAGCTTGAGTTTAGTTTTTTAATGTTTTGTTCGTATATTGGCGTGTGCTAGCTGACACATGACGCATAATTTGATGTATGTTTTGTTTTGTTTTATAATATGAATTACTTACATAATACTGTATAGAATCAAGTTCTTCTAACTTAACAGACAGCTGTGCTGCTGGGGAGTTTGTTCCGCCACTTCTTCTTCCCAGCTAAAGCACTAGGAAGTGTCGAAGGGTGGGCGTTTTGGGGGGACTGTCTCATGTAACTTTGACGTTCAAAATGTGCTGACTCTCAGCCTAGTTTGAATAAATGACTTTTGATTTTGATTTATTTGAAGCTGAAAATAAATAAATAAATAAATAAATATCTTAGGACAACCAACACACCGTTATCTGATCCCAAACTAGGCAGAGCCTGTACTATGGTAACCAGACAACTGATAAATATACTTATATATTTCTAAATACATACATATTATAGATAAATTACACCCAGACACAGAACAAATGATTATGCTCATCACACAAAGATTTGTCCTGGGTGGGAATCGAACCCACGACCTCAGTCTTTGCAGTCAGGGTCACTAACCACTAGACTAACAGGCCAGTCAAAATAAAAATAAATGTTCTAAAACTGTATATATACTTTAGTTAAGTTTTAAATACTAATATAGATGCACTACAGGGTAGCGCATTGCTCCTTGACTTCTCAAAGTAACACTTCAGCCGTGGCCCTGGCATATGGGCAATTGAAGAAACATGGGTAGGTTTTAGTCAGTAAAAACTTCACCCAGAGCGGGAGAGGTCATTTGACGATTTCCAACCCACAAAAAAAAAGTTAAAACACTTCAGAATGAAAAACTGTCACTTGACTAGACTGACGTGTTGACACAATTATTCCTATTTGAACTTAATTTAAGCCAATTAGAGCTTATAAACTTGACATGGTCGCTTTTAGTAGCTTTTTGGAATTGCTCAATCAGCAATGGTTTTGATTTGATTCAGATTTAAAATAACAGTCTATTTTGGACATCCATATGAACAGTCTATGTAGAAATCAAATCCTCTAGACATGTAAGAGATTCCCATCATGATCAAATCAGCCGAAAGACGTCAATCTCCGTCGATCGATTTTGTGCTTGAGTAATCCAGAGGATTCCTGCGGCCTTCACAAGGTCATACGTCCACATAAAGATACCTTTTTTCCTTCTTGACTGAAATACTTTGCGGCTAAAAATATATTCTTAAAATTACAACCGTGAAACTCTCAATGTTACCTGCTAATAAAGGATCGCATACCTCCGAGGAATACCTTCACAAATACTTTTCTGAAAGTGTTTGACCAAACTATTTCTGAAGATATTTCTTTCTTTCTCCCTTCTTTTATATTGTTTCTACTTTGATACCTGCTCGAATTGAGAAATAACAAACAATGGCTCTCAAAAGATGTGACATTGGGCTTTTGTGAGTGCACATCGTTTCTAAATTCAAAAATAATAAAAAATCGGGCTATTTATTAAATAGATCAGAATTTTGGGCCAAAAAGGGGATGAATGAAAGTCAATTACATGCAGCTGGGATGAGAATATTTAGAGGGATGTGTGGCGTTACACGAATTGATAAAATAGGAATGAGTACATAAGAGGAAGTCTGAAAGTGGCACCGATACTAAAAAAATGTGTGGTCGTTTGTTATGGTATGGTCATGTGATACGGAGGAATTAAGAAAGTGTCGTAAGGAAAGTTGTCAGTATGAATTTCGATGGCTTTAAGAGTAGAGCCAAAGAAACGATGGACTGTGTGAATTATGATAAGGATAGAAAGGGGGTGACTACTGAGGCGACGACTAATAGAGAAGTGTGCAAGAAAAAGACATGTTCCGCCAACCACAAATAAATTGGGTTAGGGGCAGGATGTCGACTGCTTAACTGGACTTACCTATGGTTGCCTCAATAAATTAAGGGCTCCCGTCAGGTCAGCAATCCTTCCAAGCACACGGCTTGTAATGTACCACAGTACCTATTGAGAGAAACAATAGTTTTGACATTTCTCATCATCTTTATTCATCATCAATTTAGCAGAAAGACTTCTACTGCTGGATATATTTGGGGGAATTTGCCATTATCGCCACGCTTGGCAGGCGGGTTGGCGACCGCAGTATGGTGGGAAAATGCATAGAGAACGATGCTGCCCATTCTCTAGTAAGTCCCTTAGTCGCCTCTCACGGGAAGAAATTAGATGGTGTTATTCTCTACGTCCGATACCACACGGATTGTCATTTCTCACATACTGTCAAATTTATGGCTAATAAAGCCCTGTTTTGCCAAAAGTTACAATGTGTTACAATAACACTACCATATATCTTATGCAGTTGTTCGTTACAACGTTGCGTTACGAGGTTATTTGGCTCCACGTGTAACCTGGTCTGCAACAAAGTGATCTTAAAGACAACAGTACTAACTAGCTAATGCACTTCGAAGCTTCTTGAAAATGGTAGTAAAACTGGTTACATTACCGAAATTAGCTTTAAATGAACCTTGTGAAGTTTTGTCAACATGGTAAACGGATAGGATGTAGTTTCTAGAAATGTATATGTTTGTCGTTCGTAACCAGTCTGCCAAGCCTGGCGATTACGGCAAACTCCTCAAATTGGGGGGCATATGTCCAGCAGTGGACATCTTTCAGCTGAAATGATGATTAAGATGCTATGTTCGTTTAGAGAAGAACAACATAACATTACGTCTATTTTAACGTAGGGTCCGTCGGTCCGTATGGCCGTTTTGCGTGGATGTGACGCATGTTCTCCCACACCTTATTAGAGTGAAACTTTTATTTCGTCGTCTCACACTTTTTTGTCTGTGTGTTGCATGTCGCGTGACGGTCGACCGTGGAGTAGGCATAAAGTAAAAGGCGCTCGCTGGTGCATGTTGTTGTTTATGGATTTATTTCAATTTTGAGTGCTTGAATTTAATTATTTAACTTATTTCGTATGAATATTAAATTAAGTCTTTTTTTTAAGCTATTACATACTTTCCGAAAATTTTTAGTTAAATTTCTTTAATGTGAAAAAAAGTTTCATTTTTACCGTAGTTTTATAAAAACAACACAATCCTTTTTTTTATTTTTATTTGTTTCTGGTCTTTCTGTGCGTCATGTTTGCCGCAAACGCTAACTTCCAAACTCCGGGCTGTTACTAAGAAATTCCTGATAGAAAAACCCAATACCACTTTGCCTGACCTGGGAATTGAAACCAGGACCCCATGCTCAGCAGAAACAACAAAATAAATACATAAAGTTGAACATAAAACCTCCTCCTATATTTGAAATAGGTTAAAATATGCTCAGTCACATTTTAAATTTTATTTCTTTAATAATGATGCTAGTGGGGAATGTCGAGCAGCTGCAAAGTATTGAACAATTACGAACTTGGCCTACTACTATCCTACGGTACTCCGGCCCCATTTACGACCTCACTCGATGCAACTTGCGACAAACGACTCGATAAACAACATCTTTCATTTGTTTTCTCCGTAGTCGATGGCGTGTGTCACTGGAGAGTTTAGCTACAAGGTACCAGAGGTGCAATTCTTGTTATTTAAAGAACGTTCACAGTCTCAATCAATAAAGTTATTTTTCACCGTGTAATGTTATGAAAACTGGTCTACGAACCAATAACGATACGGTTTTGATATTTGTGTAAGGATAAGTATGTCATTATACTCTTGGGCAAGAGTGTATCGAAATATGACACAGCAATTTTGAGAAAAATATACTTTTAGAATTTACAAGGTTTTCAAGGGTAGATTCGTAATCATTGCCGCTGTAGCTCTAGAAAAACTTTCTTAGGAGACTATCTTCACACATATATCACAATTCTCAATTGAATTCTCAATTCTTTATTGCGTACCATAATAATTATACATTTTCAGAGTGTTCAGAATAATAAAACTCGTTCATTTAGATACATTTCACAAGAAATAGTGCTTTTGTGATGGTGCTAAAACACAGCTCAAAAATTGCCATTTCAACTTTATTAATTACTTCCTTAATGAGTCAGTTTCCAACCACCTTCTGTCCTACCTCCCATTGCAATTCAACACAACCCTGGGCCCCCTTTTATACAAATGCTAGTCTTCATTACAGCTTCCTTTACAATTTACAATGTGGGCCCAAAATATTCGCCCCTACGGTAGGGTGCCCAAAACAGTTTATCAAGAAAATAAAGCGATCTGGCATACGATGTATTGCTATATATACAGTGTACAGCCATTTCCTGTGATTAATTAGTTTGTAGACCCTGCATCAGTACCAAACTTCTTTATGACATGGATTTATAAGTTGCTGGATATGACATAAGATTTTGTTAAGAAAGTCAGTTTGTCTGTTTAATTATTTATTATTTATTTATATATACTTTATTGTACACCATTAAAATACAAAACAAAAAAAAACATTACAATGACTACAAAATATACAATGGGCGGCCTTATCGCTTTATGCGATCTCTTCCAGGCAACCATGGAATGGACAGTGATAAGTCTGGACATAAAATGGGTATGTCAATGGTGTAAACATACGATGTGCTAAAATTGCTAAACAGATGTTTATATTCTAAATAATAGATACATAAATACATACATACAAAATATATAAAGCACTAAAATAAATGAAGACAGTACAGTAGTTTAATCTAGTGGTTGTAAGCGCTACTTTTGAGCATGTTGTTCTACTCCCAAATTGTTGCTGGATTTTTTCTACCTGGAGTGTCTCAGTAGCAGCATGTTGTTCGACTCCCAAATTGTTTCTGGATTTTTTCTACCTGGAGTGTCTCAGTAGCAGCATGTTGTTCGACTCCCAAATTGTTTCTGGATTTTTTCTACCTGGAGTGTCTCAGTAGCAGCATGGTGTTCGACTCCCAAATTGTTGCTGGATTTTTTCTACCTGGAGTGTCTCATTAGCAGCATGTTGTTCGACTCCCAAATTGTTGCTGGATTTTCTCAATTCTTTATTGCGTACCATAATGTTAATTTATTTTTTTACCTGGAGTGTCTGAATAGCAGCATATTGTTCGACTCCCAAATTGTTGCTGGATTTTTTCTACCTGGAGTGTCTCAGTAGCAGCATGTTGTTCGACTCCCAAATTGTTGCTGGATTTTTTCTACCTGGAGTGTCTCAGTAGCAGCATGTTGTTCGACTCCCAAATTGTTGCTGGATTTTTTCTACCTGGAGTCTCTCAGTAGCAGCATGTTGTTCGACTCCCAAATTGTTGCTAGATATTTTCTACCTGGAGTCTCTTAGTAGCAGCATGTTGTTCGACTCCCAAATTGTTGCTGGATTTTTTCTACCTGGAGTCTCTCAGTAGCAGCATGTTGTTCGACTCCCAAATTGTTGCTGGATTTTTTCTACCTGGAGTCTCTCAGTAGCAGCATGTTGTTCGACTCCCAAATTGTTGCTGGATTTTTTCTACCTGGAGTCTCTCAGTAGCAGCATGTTGTTCGACTCCCAAATTGTTGCTAGATATTTTCTACCTGGAGTCTCTTAGTAGCAGCATGTTGTTCGACTCCCAAATTGTTGCTGGATTTTTTCTACCTGGAGTGTCTCAATAGCAACATATTTTTCGACTCCCAAATTGTTGCTGGATTTTTTCTACCTGGAGTGTCTCAGTAGCAGCTTGGATTCTGGATCTGTGCCCTGGTTACAGCAGTAGCCTGACCCCCTATGAAATGGGACTTCAACATAACTGGCGATATATGAGTACTATAGGTACACCTTTGCCCAACGCAAACGCATGCCTTCGAAGAAAGAAGGTATGTTACATGTCAAATCATTTGGCACGACACGACTCACTAGTTTTAAGACCCACCTGCGGGGCCTGCACGGCCTCTATGACAAGTTTGAGTCACGCATTATATCACGATTTTTGTTCCCAAACTGTGATAAAAATGAGTGAATCAAGCCTAGATGCTGGGTGTTAAAACAGTAAATAAAATAATACGTTGACGGCATACAATATCAATAAAGTAGGTATCTAAATTACACTTATGTCACAGAAATAACTTTTGTTAAAATAATATGCATGATACACATTTTTTTTAAGTTCCTTGTGGTCTTGGGCATCAAGAATAGCACCATCCCATTTCTTCCCGTGGGTGTCGTAAGAGGCGACTAAGGGATTTACTAGAGAATGGGCAGCAGCGTTCTCTATGCATTTTACCACCATATTGCGATCACCAACCCGCCTGCCAAGCGTGGCGATTATGGGAAACCCCTCTCAAATTGGAGGCAGTGGAAGTCTTTCGACTGAAATGAAGACCATAATTTTTGGCCACATCCAGTCATTTCTACTCTTTTTAATAACAATCTATTTCAAAACTATTCCCCGATGAATTATAATGGTCATTTACCTTTCGTTACCGGTACCTACCTTACCGCTAACGACTCGTAGTTACCAAGTACAATTCACTTATTCCCGTGTTATATTTATCCAACAAAAATATATAAGCAGAAGTTCAGTGCTTTACAACGAGCAAAGACACACACATAGACAACCAGAGAACGTATAATGATCGGTAGTCTTCGTGTTTCCGAATAAGCACGAACGTTGCGTCTCATAGCCCTCACATAGGAAATGTTTCTTCCTACCGTTTTTCATATAGGACGGCACCTATCTTTATTTTATTTTATTAAGGGACAAAAAACAGCTACAATATATAATTATAACATAACAAAAAATTTGGTACATTTAACAATATTGCAGCCCACTGCATTATCCACATATTAAAAACAGAATATAGGTAATGAGTGCCACCAAAAGACATTATTAAACATATAGTGCAAATTAAAATTATTACATCATTCACAACAAATAAATTAATCACAAGACAAAACAAAAATTAAAATGATACAAAATAGGATTAGATCTATTATTAATTATTATACATTCATTTCATTGCATTATTATTAGGCGTTTCTTGGCGTTCTTTGGGCGTTTCTTTGAAGTTTTCTCACTGACGAGCTTCCTCCTACGGTCACATATCCTCATTTGTCGTTGTCATTCAGCAGTTATTAGAGAATGGGCAGCAGCGTTCTCTATGCATTTTACCACCATACTGCGATCGCCAACCCGCCTGCCAAGCGTGGCGATTATGGCAAAGCCCCCCAAATTGGGGGAGGCCTAAGTCCAGCAGTGGACGTCTTACGGCTGAAATGATGATGATGATGATTCAGCAGTTTATAAAATTGCAGGCGCTTTACTTTGGGTAAATAATTTCACCACGTTTGCTCTCAAAACGGTGAAGGAAAACATTGTGAGGGAACCGGCATGGCCTAAAACAAAAAATTCGAAGACATGTAACATCTACCAAATCGCACTGGGTACGTGTGGTAGATTGTGGTCCATTCCCTCTCAACGAGAGGAGGTCTGGATCCCAGCAGTGAGAATGGTGTAAGCTGATTAGGTATAAAGTTGTAAATCGATAGTTTTCTAAAGAAGTTAATACAATAATTGAAAAATAGCCGACTTCTAAACAAAAACACTACTCCGGAAGTCGGTGTCTTTGTTTTTGTATTTTCATTTATGTTTTTCCACTGAATTCGAAATCATAGTTATCATTATTTTATTATTTATTCATAATCAAGTAACAATGGACTCATTAGGCATACAATTATAAAACAATACACATAGAAATTTAGAATTGAAATCAAAATTAACAATAAAAATTAATATTAAAATTTAAAATTAAATCACCAAATTGTCATCAAAGATAAAATAAATAAAAACACATACAATAATTATAATTTTCTAACCGGCATTGGAACAGCAACATGCCTGTCACAGCCATGCCGGATATAAGGGCAGTCCAACCGGTCAGCGATCATTGCCAGGACAGCGTTGGGGCTGTCGGCCCGGCGCACCAGGGACGCACATCGCTTGCGCATAACAGCGTGGAAACAATCAGTGCGCGCCATCGTGAACATCCCTGATGCGCTATAGAAACGGGGCAGCCCCCGTTTCTGTAGCACATCAGGGATGTTCGAACGCTTTTATTAGCTTCAAACGTATGTTAGTATGTACCTATGTAACGGAAACTTTGAACATGATTTTGACCCCCTTCAATACAGCGGATTAACTCGAAATTTGGCATACTTATCAAAGACTGATGACAATACAATAATTTCGTTTTTTATATAAACTTTGTGCCAGATAAAACCAGGATAGCCAAAAAAACTGTCTTCGAAAACTACGCTGACATACGTCACAAATTTCCAAACACCCTAAAAAATAGAAAATAAATAATAGTTTAATTTTTTTTTTTATTACTTGGTAGTCGGTTGTAACTTTTTTGCTGTACAGGTTTCCAATGCGAGATTGGTAATTGTTTCTGATCGCCTTATGTACGCGTCTATGTGTCATGTACAATGTACATGCCTCTATGTTCACTCGTTGTACAGAACTGACCTTTTATACTTTTTTTGTGCGTGGCCCTTAATTGTTTTCTAAACTTGTTTGATTTATTTCTACCCTTCGGATAAAGGGTTCAAAATGGTTTTGATATTGTTAGTTTGGTTAGAAATCTCACAAATTGGATGTGTGAGTAATGGTTTTGCTGTTCATGATAGTCGTTTTGGATTAGTTCGGGTGTTTGAGGTTTTAAGGAAGTTGAGATGAATTTTCATGTGTATTCATCCATCTAGGATAAAGACGGGAGAATACCCAATGTATGTGTTTACAGACTTTTACTGACTAAAACTCACCCATGTTCCTTCAGTTGCCCATATGCCAGGGCCACGGTATTTCCTATGCCAGGGCCACGGTATTTCCTATGCCAGGGCCACGGTAGACGCAAGCCCTGAAAGTAGGTTGTCATAATTGACTTACTAAAGTGATTTCAGTCATTTTTAATACTAGGTTTTTTTTAAACAAAAAGGGTTGTGCCTATGGGATACCTACTGCTGATCTGAATGAAAGGAAATTTAGTCTTATTTCAAGACAATAATATTTTTCAATTTAACATAAAGTAGGTAATGATTTACTTGATAACATAACTGTTATTCGACAGGCCTGTTGGTCTAGTGGTTAGTGGCCCTGACTGCTATGCCGGAGGTCGTGGGTTTGATTCCCACACGAGACAAATGTTTGTGTGATGAGCACGATCATTTGTTCTGTGTCTGGGTGTAATTTATCTATAATATGTATGTATTTAGAAATATATAAGTATGTTTATCAGTTGTCTAGTACCCATAACACAAGCTCTGCTTAGCTTGGGACTCGATGGCGTTGTGTGATAGTTGTGGAATATTATATTATATTATTCTTAGCTTTAAAAAAAAATGTTGGTAATTATATTATGCTTTTAGCTCAAAACTCTAATTGGGGTGTATAAGGTCTTGCGTTAATTATATTACAAGTTGTATATTGTCGCACGAGTTATGGGTCAAATTTACCACCATGTAGATCTCAGAAAACGTCCGGTGACACCCAGGAAAAGACGCTGGGATAATAATAATAATAAATAATAAATATCTTAGGACAACCAACACACCGTTATCTGATCCCAAACTAGGCAGAGCCTGTACTATGGTAACCAGACCACTGATAAACATACTTATATATTTCTAATTACATACATATTATAGATAAATTACACCCAGACACAGAACAAATGATCGTGCTCATCACTCAAAGATTTGTCCTGGGTGGGAATCGAACCCACGACCTCAGTCTTAGCAGTCAGAGTCACTTACCACTAGACTAACAGGCCAGTCAGGTATGAGCTTGACACCCACAGGTAGGATTATTCCAGACTAGTTCAAGACAGAGAGGAGTGGAAAAGAGAAATAAAGGCCTTTGCCCCGCGTGGGACAACATAACAGGCTTCGCTCTCTAGAATCATGTAAAACGACATCTTGGACCCTGCTCCTAATGCCGATAGGCCACTATCTATACTTAATACTAGCTTCTCCCCGCGACTTCGTCCGCGTGAAATTTTTGCTCCCCTGACCCTTCCCGTCGCATCGAAATGCCTGCCAGTTATCGTCCATTCTTTCAATTATTTCTTAGAGATATGGGTTTGTGGTATTAAAAACAGCGGCACGAGTGGATTGATGAAGTTAAACTATGCTTGTCGCGGTTGGCCGTGAATGGGTGACCATCTTTACGTGTAAAGATCCCTCCGTGCCTCGGAAAGCACGTTAAGCTTTTTGTTCCTGCTGTCATTCGTTTAAAGCTGTCGTCGTAGTCGTTGTGTCGACAAAAGCCTGAAATTCTGACAACCAGACAGCACAGGGTATCGTATCACCCGGTAACTGGGTTGAGAAGGTCAGATAGGCAGTCGTTCCATGTAAAATACTGGTTTCATCTGCATTCGGTTAGACTGGAAGCTGATCTCCACAAATTTGGACAAAGTTTATGCCAATTAGTGATATTAATCCTTACCTATAACTAAAGTAAAACACCGAAAGGAATAAACGATGAATGGATTACATCGAAGGATTCTTTATAACCAATAAACTTGTTTATGTTCCATTACGACCCATAACAGATTTCCTTAACATTTCATTCTCCAATAAAAACATCGAAAACACCTTTATGACACTTACAACCTATGACAAAACTCAACCAAATAATTCAAGAAAAGAATGCTGTTTTATGTCCTAACAAGCCCATTTCCGATAGAGCTCTACATCTTCGATGTCACAAAAAAATACTAAGGGATCCTTGAAAATGTTCAAGAAAAAGAGCCCAAGTTAGGCTGGTTTTTGTCGTCCCCAATAAAACTTTTGTTGCGCCCGTAAATCTGTCCAGATCTATACAGTGTGGCGTTTTTATTGGCTCCTGTGTGACCCTATTGGCACAGGTAGGTAAGTATAGTATAATTAGGGCACGAGAACAGAATTTATTGGGTCATTTTTTATTTCCTCCATTTTGAATACCGAAAGAAATTCTGGGGAACAAATGATGACGAAAAGATTGTTAGAAGAATGTGGTCATGTTTGTTTGTTTTAGAAGCCTATAATGTTCCCACTGCTGGGACACAAGCCTCCTCTCTTTGAGATGAAGTGGGCCGTAATCCACCACACGGGCCTAATGCAGTTTGGTAGATGTCACATTATCTTCGAATTTTTGGTTCTAGGACATGCCGGTTTCCTCACGATGTTTTCCTTCACCGATTTGAGAGCAGTGATCGTGAAATTATTTACACAAAGTAAAACGCTTACCTGGGTTGAAACCTGCGACCTACAGCTTATCAGCCGGGGACGTTATCACTGGGCCACCATTGCTCTCGGTGAATATAGCAATGGCCAGTGGTTTTCACACCACAAAGGACAACATCATCATAATGGTAATGTACAAAAAAAATTCCGATAATTACCATAATTTAAAGCGCAGCCCTAACGTAAGACACCGTTATAAGCTTATGACGCACAGTTACTAGCCAGGAAAAAAATACCGTATTGTCAAGTGTTCAAAGAGGAAACTTTCGAATATTTCATTCAAGCTTTCACCAGCAGTTTTGCCCTCCTGGAGGTCGAAATTATACCGCGGGAACATAGTACGTTCGCGGATTAAACAGTATCCTGTGTTAATCAAAGCAACTATGTGCAAAATTTCATACAAATCCGTTTAGTAGTATTACTTGAAAAAGTAACAAACATCCAAACATCCTTACAAAATATCACATTAATAATATTAAGTAGATGAAGTAATAAAATGGTATCACATTCCATAACTCAATTTAATCAGTAACTTGACATGATTGTAATTATTACCTATTCAACAATATTATTATTTTCATTATTTTTATTATTTCATTTAGTAAGTCGTGAGTTCAAACCCAAGCAGGCGCATTACTTTGTGTTAATTATTTCATCGCCACTGCTCTCAAAAACGGTGAAGGAAAACATCGTGAGGAAACCGGCATGTCTTAGAACCAAAAATTCGAAGACATGTGACATCTACCAACCCGCACTGGGCCCGCGTGGTGGATTATGGCCCACTCCCTCTCACCGAGAGGAGGCCTGTGTCCCAGCAGTGGGAACATTATAGGCTGATGATGATGATGATGATTATTTTCATTCTACTTTTACTACCTTTTTTATCACTTAAGATTTAATTTTTGACTATTTTTATATTTTTTTCCGACTACGTCATTGCAGATAATTATTGGAAATGAAAATGATAGTCTAAAAACTCGTCCCACACCCGCTATAGTCCGTTTTCAGTTATGTATTTACTATCTTTTACTACCTATTTACTAATTCAATATAACTAAATATGACTTACTGTGTGTTATTGTATATTGTTTATGACTAACTCCTTTGTCATCAACAAATTTGTAATCATGTAATCTTTATGACAATTAATTTCCTTATTTTATCCTAATTTCATTTCACTTTAAAAATACCTAGATTTTTATTTGTATAGTTTCGCTGTACCCTTACAAGATCAATATTTTATATTTTGTATATAGCTTATCAATATAATACACACAATAAATAAATAAATGTTATGATAAAACAAGCGAAAAAAAACAATTATTGTCACATCGTTTTTAATATGTTGAGTTGTAAACTATCATATTATTATAATACATATGTAATGATGGTAATAAGGGGCATTTATTAACTAAAAAGTATTCCACTACGCCGAATTAATTTAAAAATTTAATTTAAACAGCAAATTTCCTTCTTATATTGGTGCTCATTTGATTGAATTAACACCAAAGGCATCGTTATTCTGAACCTTATTTGCAACCGCAAGGCGTTATTGTAAATTCCAAAAACTTTGCTTCTCACAGCTTCCTAGAATCCACAATTTAAAACCCTGTTTTTTATAAAAAATACCATGGATGCACTACCTTAAACTCAAATACAAATAAATCTATTGCAAATCTCATTACATCTCTGGATATATTGAAATTCAGATAGCAAAAGTCCACAAATAGTTTTTTATAGAACAATTTGAACGACATTAAATAAAAAAACCAAGCCGTCTCTAGCTGGTAAATTATGGAGCTGAAGAGGCGCTGATTAACAGTAGCTAGAGCCAACGGTAATGCTGAGAGAAATTCGAACAAATTCGTACAAAAATGAACGTTGTAAACAGAACTTTTGAAGCACGCTTTCAATTCGATACCAATTGAAAATATTACTCGGCACAGAAAATTTAATTTTCTTTCAGTTTTCAATTTGCTACAGATTTCTCATTTCCGCAGTGCCACGTAATCCAAAATAATAATATATTATTAATTTGAAAATATGAACTGTTTTGTAGACTCCGGATATACGACAACTAAATTTAAAAAAACTGGCCAAGTGCGAGTCGGACTCGCGCACCGAGGGTTCCGTACAATCCTGCAGGTATTCATGGTTTATGCATAAGGTTTATGTTTATGAAATTAAATGTTTTTTTTTTTTTAATTTTTATATTTGAGTTGACTGAATGAAAGGGAAATTGTGGTTTACGATTTATGACGTATTAAAAAAAAACTACTCACTAGATCTCGTTGAAACCAATTTTCGGTGGAAGTTTACATGGTAATGTACATCATATATTTTTTTTAATTTTATCATTCCCTTATTTTAGAAGTTACGGGGGGGGGGACACATTTTACCAATTTGGAAGTGTCTCTCGCGCAAACTATTCAGTTTAGAAAAAAATGATATTATAAACCTCAATATCATTTTTGAAGACCTATCCATTGATACCCCACACGTATGGGTTTGATGAAAAAAAAATTTTTGAGTTTCAGTTCTATGTATGGGGAACCCCAAATATTATTGTTTTTTTTCTATTTTTGTGTAATAATCTTAATGCGGTTTACAGAATACAACTACTTACCAAGTTTCAACAGCATAGCTCTTATAGTTTCTGAAAAAAATGGCTGTGGCATACTCGGACAGACAGACAGACAGACAGAAATGACGAATCTATAAGGGTTCCGTTTTTTGCCATTTGGCAACGGAACCCTAAAAAGATATACAAAGAGGATTATCGGCGGGATAAGTGAACCGAAAACTGATGCGAAGTCAGCCTATAATATTGCTATTGCTGGAACACAGGACTCCTCTCGCTATGGGGGAGAGGGCCGTAATCAATCACTAGGCCTGTGTAGGTTGGTAGAGGTCACATTTCTTAGATTTTTTGGTTCAGGGACATACTAGTTTACCCACGATGTTTTCCTTCACCGTTTTGAGAGCAGTAGTGATGAACAATTTACACGAAGTTAAGCGCCTGTCGGGTTCGGACCTACAACTCGTTAATTGTGGCCATTACGACTGTGCCACCACTACTTAACTCATCAAAGCTGATGCGTAGGTGATAAAACTGATCAAAATCGTCCGTGTGTTTGTCACATTTATGCAGCTGTGTGGTGAACACGGGCTCTACGATGGGCTTCAGTCACGTATTTTATCACGAGTTTTGCTCCCAAACAGTGATAAAAAATGTGTGACTCAAGGTTATCACAGTCAGGAGGAGACGCCCCGGGCGTCGGGAGTCAAAAGCGGACTTCCGGCCACCGTAGGCGCGAGCTTGCGGGTGGCGAGCAATGGGTAGCTCGCCGCCGGTAAGGACCAGGCTCGGGTCGACGGCGCGTAGTGTTCCACGCGCGCCTCAAAGAGATGTCAGCAGCACTGAGGAGTCCGCTAGGACCGATGCCTGCCAGGGTTGCGAGATTCGTTCGAAAGAGTTACCGTGGCCCTGGCATATGGACAACTGAAGGAACACGGGTGGGTTTTAGTCAGTAAAAATCTGACACGCCCTCCCGCTCCGCCCAGAGCGGGAGAAGTCATTTGATGATTTCCCATCCAAAAAAAAAAGGTTATCCCAGTAGGCCGTATTCACCCCGCTGAACTAAAAAGTTCATTTCGATGATATTTGGCAGAAAAATTATCATGAGGTGTCAGGTGACAGTAGAAATATGACGTAATGCATAGATGAAGCCACCAAGCTAAAAAGATACATTTCATTGTTTCAAAATGATTCAATCTCATTTAAAAGTCAAATGAATCGTTATTACGTCGACGTATTCATTTCAATTCACAAAAGGGACGCTTTAATCGCTTTGTTTCGCCATAAATCTTTTTTTTACTGTAACTAGGATAAAATACCTGCCTGTTTTATTTTTAATGACTTTGTGAAGGCCGCAGGAATCCGCTGGATGCGGGAAGCACAAAACCAATTGAACTGGCGGAGCTTGGGGGAACCTATTTTCCAGCAGTGGACGTCTTTCGGCTGAAATGATGATGATGAGTGTAACTGTGTCTGCCTAGTGCAGCCTTTCCCAAAGTGGGCGATACTACTACTGAAAAAATGGGGGCATTGTGTAGACTCTACATAACGCCCCCATTTTTTTTCTGGGTCTCCTAACATCCCCCTTTAAGGCCTGCAGCGCCCAAAAGGGGGCGTTATCGCCCACTTTGGGAAAGGATGGCCTAGTGGTATTGGCTGTGATTCACAAAGTCGTGAGTTCGAACCCAAGCAGACACTTAACTTTTTCTATTTAATTTCATCACCACTGCTCTCAAATCGGTGAAGTAAGACATAGTGAGAAAACTGGCTTGTTCTAGAACCAAAAATCCGAGGATATGTTACATCCGCCAACCCGCACTGGGCCCGAATGGTGGATATGGCCCTCTCCCTCTCACAGAAAGGAGGTTGGTGTCTCAGCTGTAGGATCATTAGGTACAGGCTATTTTTGCATGCTGGTACTATTTAGAGTTCTATTTAAACCTCTTGATTTCTTCATTAAACCATCAGCGAGCCTCCCATAATTGCGAATATTTCTGAAAAATCACGTTCCACGTTACCCCGTTCAATGTCACAGTAGGCAACTAAATTGGAAGAACCTTGAACTAACACTGAAACATAAATTGGCAGTTAAAACGAACTGTCAACATCACGTTTGTTCAGTCAACAGTTAGTTAACGTTCGTTTCGTAGAAATTTGGTGAAAAAATGCGAAACAGATTGTAAAATACAATCGTTATTTTTGATTTCAAATGTTTTACGGACGTAAATTGACGATTTGTCACATTTATTTTGCAATAACTTTAGTTAATGAATCAGGCTCATATGTATCTAAATCACGATAATAACATCGATAAAATGGATGTACAGACGCCAGCACTTAAAGCTACTAAAATCTGTCAAATTTCTTTAATAGGTTTTCAACTTTAACGCAACAGTATGAGGTTTAAAATTGAATGCGAAAATTTGACAGTTCGGGTACCTTGATGTGCTGGCGTCTGTACTACGCCGAATCGAATGCCAAATAATCGAATACCAATTAATCGACCACTATAAATCGAATGTCTAAATACTCGAACGTTCATAATATCGGAAAGTTTTAAACGGTCGATCAAACAAACATTCCATATTTTGAACACTCGATGTATTGAGTGTGCGATATATTGAATGTTCGATTTATTAACCTTTCGATATTTGGACATTCGATTTTTAGTGGTCGATTACTTAGCATTCGATTCGGCGTAGTACACCCAGATAAAATATATCGCCAGAATATTACCTAAATACTAGGCTAATATGAATTTTCCAATCAAGACAAACAATATAAAGAGGTAATGATCTTTTTAGCCGAGCAACGTCCACTGCTGGACACAAATCTCACCCATGCACCGCCACTTCAATCGGCTCTGAGCTCCTCACATCCAGCGGATTCCTGCGGCCTTCACCAGGTGAACGGGCCACCTTATGGGAAGCTATCCAAAACGAAGTCTTCCAGTATGTGGTTCAGAACCATTCGGCCCCATCGGCCATTTGTTTTGCGAGTGAATGTGTCCTACCAACTGCCTCTTAAATTTGGCAACCTTTCGAGCTTTGTTGGTTACTTGATTCTCAAAAGGATCTCTTCAGGCCTGATTCGATCGCGTAGGGAAACTCCAAGCATAGCCCTAGAACGGGAGTTATTTAACATTTGAATTTAAAAGATCAGTAATAGTTAACTTCAGTTCGAGATTTTCAAAACACGGACAATTTTGCTCATGTTTGAGTTAAGTAAAACATCACCGTACTTTACCTAAAGTCTACTTTTCAAGCTTCCTGCGTCCTAATTTTGACGTTGCTAAGTGGAAGATAAGTAGCTTAGTGAGACCGCTTGGTTAGTTGTGAACTAACTTAATGAAATTACGTAGTTTTTGTTACATAAACTTAGAGAGTTTACAAACTGTATATTTTAAATGACTTAGCTGTTTTCTAGTTTTAAAATGTACCTTGAAGAGTTGGTAAACAATTTTTTAAATTTTTATTCTAAAAAACGTTCACAAGTTTCACTATTTAACGCATGCTAGATTAAATTATCGCCTACATATTCTTCAAATACTCGTTGTTCTAAATAGTTCTCTTCGGAGTCATAAATTTTGTAATAAAAGTCCTCTAGATCGAATTTTAGACATGGTGGCCAATATCAGAGCGGACTGTCCATCAACGTAGGAGATAATATAGTTCACAAGTGTGTGCGCAGATACTGGTGCACTCACTCTTCCTTCACTTTCATAGTCCGATGGGACGGCAATTCGATTCCACCGGAGAGAGAGCAGGCGCTGGACTAACGGCTTATCTTGGCTAATCTTTGTAATAAGTAGGTAGAAATTAGCAAATACCTGCTATACTTTTGGATTTGTCATAAAAAGAGTGTTAACTATTAATTAGTGAAGCGCCTCATATATATTTCCATTGTAGTCCCACTTTTGCTGACATCTTCTTTAAAATCTATATATGTATAATCGTTCGGACTCATCTAAATACCATAGTATTTCAAGGAGCAATAGAGGATACTTCAATAACAAGGCAACAGTAAATACTAACTGAATTTATTTATCTTAATCATATAAAATCACATTCTAAACTGCACCGATGACATCAACATACCTCCCAGTTTTTTTCCTAACGAAGATTTTTGCTTCTATCATCAACATATTTTTAAATAAAACAACCCATTCAATTTCACACTCAGTGTATTTGAAAACAGAGTTTATATTAGATTGTGATGAATTGATGATACACGAACAAACAATTTAATATGTGAAGTCATTTGCGACAAAGTAGACACGTATGTATATTTAGGTCAAATGGTTTGATGTGGTCTAAAGTGTTCCTTGTTGTTAACGTTTCTATTATTAAGGAGATGCTTCTTAATGATAGCTTCAATATATTTTGCTAACGATATTTTTCTGCGATGGCTCGCACAGTCCGTTAGATTGGAGGGTAGAAATACGACAGGAGACCAGTCACGGTGTAGATGGGTGGTGGCCCATGGTGAAATTACTTAATTGAAAATACTATATTCCACTAGGTAGCGAGTACTAAAGTGCACCTAGCCTATTGTCTTGAATCATATCTGCCTCGGCCCTTTTGGTTGCCTCAGTGGCGTCGATGGTTCTCTACCATTTCCCACATTCTGAGACGAGCTTCCGATACCAATTCGCTCAGGCAATGTTAGTCACAGTGCTAACCTAACGTAGTAGACGGTAAAAACCATCCTGAATGGGTAATCGGGAACTTCTTCATCATCATTTCAACCAAAAGACGTCCATTGCTGGATATAGGTCTGCTCCAAGCATCGCCATCTCAACTGGTTCTGTACTTCTCGCATCCAGCGGATTCCTGCGGGCTGCACCAGGTCATCGGCCATCCTTTCTGCAAGCAACGTGCCCCTGTCCACTGCCACTTAAGTTTAGCAATTCTTCGAGCTGTCGATTACCTTGAAACCTTTTACCCTTTCCTAAATCCTATTTTGATAATTATATTCAGAGTACCATGATCCGTTTCCATAAATATGTATTCAAGATGTTCCAAAAAATGTTTTCATTAAACCCCCATTGTTTCGTTAAAATCCGATGACTTATTAAACAATTTACATCATTCTAATTATGCACCGAAGATTCTATTGTTTTATTCATTAAATTCTCAAATCTAAACAAATGGTTACGTATAATATAATATATTTTATGGAAAAATTTCGTTTGTCCACGACTTTTGTCTAAGCTACTTGTCTATTTTGTTAGCCCTTTTAAAAGATAAAAATATCTGAAATAATAACGCTTGTTAATCTTTCCAAATCTATATGTGAAATTTATAATGGTCACTTGTCGTAAAGAAAAACGTATAAATTTTCTATTTATAGTTACAAATAAAAACGGAGTGTTGAAAAAGTGGGTGCTATTTTTATTTAGAAACAAACGATTTCTGATCGTGATCTTGTAAATCTTGTGATACTTTAAAAACTCTTGAATATCTTCCCCTTAAAGATATAAAATTACGCACATGTGGCGAACTCTTTACTTACCATATATCATGACATTGAACTAATAATTACTTGGCATTCATACTAATAGAACGAACGGATTCCATCGGCAGATTCAGTTGTTTCCAAGACGTCATTTGAAAACCTATAGTGTACGTTATAAAAAGTTTTGGACTAAAAATGTGTGCTAAATAATATTTTATTCTTGTATTTAAATATTCGAAACTGTTTAAAAAAAAATACTGTGATATAAAACACACAGGCATCAAAATAACGCTATATTTTATGGTGTTCCACAAGGAAACATATTAGTGCCAACATTATTTAAATTCATTATAAAAGTGATAGAAACGATTTCTAGTTTAGTTAAAAACAATAACGAAAATGGTGCAAATAAAATACACTATGAATTTAATAGTATTGATAATCTTATTGGTACGGACGGTAAATGTGCTTAGTAGAGATCTCAGTGAGGAAGACAGATCGTTGAGAGCCGAATTCATACAGAACCTATTAAATAAGGAAAATAAATTAGAAGGAAAAATCAAACTAGTGGGTGGTACAAGTAAATATGAAGGTAAGGCAGACATGATCATTATTCAGACAGATATTTTAGCCAAAATATTAACAAGATATTGTATCGTCGACCCTGATCACCCCATTAACCTCCTTCATGAAAGCAGTGGGTACAACAGTACAGTGTTCAAAAACAAACGTTCATCGTCCCTCGCGACAACTTCTACAAAATAGTCACCCCCCCCCCCCCCTCCCCCGACCCCTGGTCGACGAAGTGCCAGCGCGTGCCGTAGCTGAGCCTGTATATTTAAATTCCCTGAATAATAATAAGTATCACATCATGATCTGATAATACCTGTCCCATCTTACTGTTCTTCCCCAAGCGACGGCCTAAGCCGAGGTGCGTACCTCACAAGGGGTGCCCTTAGCGTGCAGTTGCTTCATAATGTAAATAATTTGCCCCTAATTGGAGGCTTTCATTTCGCTTAAGGCAGCCACAGGATATTCTGGTTAAGTAGTCACAACCTCTCAAATTCAACTTCGAGATGCCGTAACTACAAAATAGATAGTGAATACAATAGTAGTTGCAGAATTATAATAATCAAAATCACCAATACAACCCTCCAAGTTCATAAAGGCGTAGGAACAAAAAAAAAACAGAAAAAGTCATTCCTACAGCTTGAACTTAGAGCATTGTATTGATGATTTTGATGATTATAGTTCTGTAACTACATATGTCTTACAGGCGCGAATAATATTTTAATCAACATTCAACCTAGCACTGGCCTGCAAACTACAAAAAACGTAAGAAAATTTGAATTTCGCGGGCTAGTTGGAGCATTCACCTTAAGTAAAGATTTCTTTCCATAATGCTTAGTGAAAAGGTAGAATAGCAGTGCCTACTGACGTGAAGCCTTTAGAAATTTATGGTAGAAGAGGATAATACTAGATTGACACCAAATGATTTGGGATGAAAGCAGAAGGAATCATATAATACTCAGTAGGAGCCCGGAGTAAGGAATTATCCCAGTAAACGACTACATCTTACAACAAACCTGGCGAAAGTATGAAAAGTTTTAAAGACATGATCTGACGTTACTGTTGTTTCAGGGAACGTATATATTTATCACGCTGGTCGCTGGGGTGCTGTCTGCGATGACTCCTGGGATGATGAAGCAGCTTCGGTGGTCTGCAAATCCTTTAATATGATAGGAGTAGCGACGGTTGGAGGAACGTATGGACAAACTATTGGTCAGTCACTAATTTCATTTGCTGTAAATTAAGTGATGAGAATTTTTGACAAACAATACACAAATAACTTCTACTTATATATTTGTTCTATAATGATCTCCCTTTGAATTGATTACCAGAAGATATACAATCCAAAGTAGTAGTATAATTTCAAAGATGCAGATGACACGATATTGTAGGGACAAGCATAGTTCTTTCTATTTAATAAGATCTCTTTTTGTCAAAAAAAGATGTTATCAAAAAAAGGCTTACTAAATGAGGCGACTTACATAATAATTCATGACTATTATTGTGTGTGAGATAGCGAACCGTAAACGTTATATAAAATCATGTAATTTATATTTTTTCTTCAGAAAAATACTGGTTGGACGATGTAATATGCCAAGGGGATGAACCATCACTTTCTAAATGTGTTTTCAACCGCTGGGGAGCTTCCGACTGCGAAAGAGACGAAGCAGCTGGTGTTATTTGCATGGAAGAATCTGAATCTCCCAAGAATACCCGAGCAATAAAGAAAGGGTCACTGAGTAAGCTTAGAAACACTTTAAATGAGGCAACAGTACAATTGAGGCTCGTTGGTGGTAGCAATGCCAATGAAGGAAGAGTTGAGGTAATTTTTTACTCTATATTATAGTACTACTTTCATACGTATAATTTTAAAATTGTAAAAGTTTCGATATTTAAAAGTTACGGATTCTTGTTGTTCAATCACACAAAAACGGCTGAACGGATTTACATGAAATTCATATAAGCATTTTTTCTGTGTTTGGGTGTAATTTTTCTATAATTGTATTGTTACCAGCTGGGGTTCGGGATAAATTAATTTAAACCAATATTATCGAAACACACCACAGTTTAATTAAACAATCACAATATCGCAATAATCAAACGTCAAATAGAATCACTTGTTTCGCTTGTACTGTATCGCTTGATTCGTATTCGCTCGCTTCCGAAATCGAACTGCCCGTCGTCGGCCCGATAATCCGCTATTTATATCCCGAGCAGAACATTCGCGAACATCCAACACTTTTCCACAGTTCATAAGTAGCGTAGAAGCTTCCAGTAACTTCCACAGACATCTATTTACTGTTTAATCCCGCTATTCGACAATAGATGGCAGTGGCGTCTACGTACAATTGTTCGTAGTACTTGCTACTTGATAACAGATGGCGTTAGCGTGTCGCTTCTAGTAGTTTCGAACATTGCGCCATCCTTAGATGGAATTAGCGTGACGTTTCTAGACTTTTCGATCTACGTAATGTTGTCCCTGAGATGGAGTTAGCACGATGTTTCTAGACTTTTCGATCTACGTAACAGTATTTAGAAATATATAAGTATACTTATCAGTTGTCTGGTTGCCATAGTACAGGTTTTGCCTAGTTTGGGATCAGACAACGATGTGTTGGTTGTCGTAAGATATTATTATTATTTTTAAATTTGACACGCATACTTTATAACCTGGATTAAAACATCGGAAAGCCGCTGTTATGGCTCATGCTGTCGCCGTAAAGAAATAAAGAAAACCACTAAGCGGTTAATATTAAGTTTCAAAAACTATGGCTCTATTTCCGTTACAAAATAAAATAGTGACAATGACATCATTATGATTGCGCGGCAATCAGGTTAAAGATCGGATAAAGCAAGCCCAGCAGGTCAGTACTGGGCAATTTCCTTTCTTTTAGCAGTGAGAGAAAATCACACTAACTTACCTCAGCCGAAAGACGTCTACTGCTGGACATAAGCCTCCTCCAATTTCGGGGGTTTGCCACGCTTGGCAGGCGGGTTGGCGATCGCAGTATGGTGGTAAAATGCATAGAGAACGCTGCTTCCCATTCTTAAGTTTTTTAGTCGCGTCTTACGACACCCTCTGTAAGAATCGGGATGGTGCTATTCTTTACGTCTTGCATCACACGGAACACAAAAGAGTGAGACATAAGGAGCCATCCATAAATTACGTCACACGTTAAGGGGGGGGGGGGGGGGGGGGGATCGACGAATTGTGACATTGTGTGACAAGGGGGTGGGGGTCACATTTCAAAATTTAATATACATATTTAAAGTACTATTAAAACACAAAATATGAACTATGAAAGAAAAATTTCAACAAAAATTCGAGTGTATCCCATCCACCTCGGTCGTCCCGTCCCGTTAACGGGGTGGTTGGGAAAAATTGTTGCATCGACACTGGTAGTGTCAACTCGGTCGTTTAACGGGGTGGATGGCACAGATTTAGTTTCATCTACCCCGGTGTGTTTTTAATGAAGCGGACAGCACAGATTGAGTAGCATACGCCCCGGTAGTGTTTAAAGAGATTTTTCATTTTCTTACACATTTTGTACGTCAGCTAGAAAACACTTTATGTCTTTGAAGTACCAGGTGGTCACAACTCTATAGGAGCTCACCTAACCCGTTGTGTCAGCTAGAACACGCCTTATGCCTTCGAAGTACCAGGTTGTCATAACTGGGTAGGAGCTTGCTAAACATAGGAGTGTCAACTAGAAAACGCTGTATGCCTTCGAAGTACCAGGTAGTCATAACTTGGCTGGAGCTTATCAGACAAAGGAGTGTCAGCTAGAAAACGCTTTATGCCCTCGACGTACTAGGTTATCATAATTTGACAGGAGCTTACCAAACAAAGGAATGTTTGCTAGAAAACGCTTTATGCCTTCAAAGTACAATTAATTGATTCTGAGGCGGTACGAAGTTCGCTGGGTCAGCTAGTTTTTGGTATAAAAATAAATATGAAGTGTAATTATAATATTTAATATTCTCGAAAATGTTATGTTACTATTTTTAATTTAATTTTTATTACTTTTTTTTTATTAATAATGGATTATACCATCTAAAATTAGAGACCAACATGTTCATTACTACTAAGCACCAAGAAACAGATGCTGGAACACAAGTACTTTCTACTATGCGGCACGTATGCTACACAATCTGTGCTGTCCGCTTCGTTAGAAATACACCGTGGTAGTTGCGACTAGATCTGTGCCATCCACCCCGGTAAACGACAGGGTCGGCTCAACCGGGGTCGATGGCACAAGTTTTCCCAACTGCCCCGTTAACGGGGCGGGACGACCGGGGTGGATGGGATGCACTCAAAAATTCAATGTCTAGATGTAAAATTGCAAAATATGTGACGTCACACTAGGGAGGGGGGGTCTCACAAATAAGACCTGCTGTGACAAGGACGGGGGGCGGAGTCAAAAAATCAAGAAATTTGTGTGACGTAATTTATGGATGGCCCCTAATATGGCCAAACAATAAAAAAATATATGCAATAAACCTCTCTTAGTCAACTCACACATCTGTTTCAGATCTTCTACAATGACACATGGGGGAGCATTTGCCCCGATGGCTGGACAAACTACGAAGCTTCAGTCGTGTGCAGACAGTTGGACTTGGGCTATGCTGAGCAGGCTCTCCAAACGTATGCCTTTGGCTTCTCCAAAATCATAATCGGCGGGATCAAATGTGAAGGAAACGAAAGCAGCCTTTTTGACTGCAGACATAAGCAGCGAGGTCTGAAACTGAGATGCCCTGGTGATTTCGGTGAGTAATTTAATCATTTGTTGCTTGTGCCGTGCTTTCCGAGTCACGAAGGATTCTCTTCGTGCTTCGTTAAGGCGTTGGTCCTGGCTGTCATACCAGAAATTTTTGACAGTCATTACGGGTAGACAAAAGGTCGAAATTCTGACAACCAGTCTTACCGAGGAGTATCGCGATACCCTATGATTGGGTTGTGGAGGTCAGATAAGCAGTCGCACCATGTTAAATACTTATATTCAGTTGCATCTGGTCTCACTGGAAGCTGACCCCAATATGAAAAATATCTTGCATTAATGGAATACTTTAAGACCGCATTGATTTTTCTGGTTCCAAGACTTGACCAAGTAGCGGACTCCCGGCCACAATAGGCGCAAGCTTGCGGGCGGCGAGCAATGGGTAGCTCGCCGCCCGGTAAGGACCAAGCTCGGGTCGACGGCGCGTAGTGTTCCACACGCGCCTCAAAGAGATGTCAGCAGAACTGAAGGGGTCTCCTAGGACCGATGCCTGCCAGGGTCGCGAGATTGTTCGAAAGAGACACCGTTACCCTGGCACATGGGCAACTGAAGGAACACGGGTGGGTTTTAGCCAGTAAAAGTCTGACACGCCACGGAAGACGTTATATGACCCACAAAAAAAAAAGACTTGACTGATCAGTGTCTTAATCATATTATTATTTTTTCTTTCGTTTCTATACCATGACAATCTGTTATAGATCAATAACCCACTGTGTTGACTAACTTCTAGTAAGTTTGGTTATGACTTTTATTAAAATGAGAGAGCTTCTATTGATGTGGCATAGCACTCATCTCTCTATGCGAATCTGTCGCTGGGACTGTCACATCTCTTGAGCCTCGTGTATTGCTGTCCTCCTACTTCAGTTAGAGCCAGTGCTGGCTCATTTGTATGTTGTGCAAGTCTTTTCTGGTATCTTAGACTATGCTGACTTATTTCTTGCTTTAGCGTTCGTATATTGAGGTCTTCATTCCATCAGTTTCAGTCAATAGACATCCACTGCTAGACATAAGCCCCCTTCAAGGGTGCCATAATCACCACGCTTGGTAGGTGGGTTGGCGATCGCAGTATGGTGGTAAAATGCATAGAGAGCGCTGCTGCCCATTCTTTAGTAAGTCCCATAGTCGCCTTTTACGACACCCACGGGAAGACTCGGATGGTGCTATTCTTTACGTCCGGCAACATACAGAACCTATTGAGGATTAGTTACATGTATTTATTACTTACTAGCTTTTGCCCGCGGCTTCGCCCGCGTGGATGTCGGCAATTATCGCAAGAGGACGTACTACCGCGATTAATGTATTAAAAATGCATTAATCCAGGTTATATAGGTAATTACCCGCGACTCCGTCCGCGTGGTATTTTTAACAAAAAAGTATTTCGTTAGATTTTTTTCGTGAGATTCTATTTTTTTCTAAAGTAAAAGTAGCCTAAGTTACTCTTTGTTACATCAGCTGCCAGTGAAAGTCTCGTCAAAATAGGTCCAGCAAAATTGCTACGGCAACTCATAATTTTATACCCAATTAAATAGGAAGGTTTAATAGAATAATTGCCAGTTCACTAGTCCCATTTAATTTGTATCGTAATATAATTTACATCCCAGTTAAGTTCGTGAGAAGCGTAGGTAAACTAAAATGATTACAAATTCGTATTAGTGATGCAAATTGAATCAGGTTTAATAGTTTAATTTATCAGTTTACGTGATTTACATTACCTATGTGAGTAAATAGATAACATAACACAACATCTCGCGTTGCTTCGCCAAGGGTTGAGCAGAGGTGTACATATAGTATTAGGTTGGTAGGAAAGTCTTGCGACACAAACAACACTTTTTTTTAATTAACGTAAATTTTTATTGAAATAAAATTAATCTATAATATAGTCTCCCTCTGTATCTACAACTCGTGACCAACGCTCTGATAACTTTAGAATACCATTCGTCCAGAAATCCTTTGATCTTGAACTGAAAAACTTTTCAAGGGTGTTTTGCAGATCCGTTAGATCATCAAACTGTTTATCGCATAAATGATTTTTTAAAGCGCGAAATAAATGATAGTCTGATGGGGCCAGGTCCGGTGAATAAGGTGGATGTGGCAGCACTTCCCATCCTAATTCTGAAATAGTTTTCTGTGTCATTTTAGCCACATGGGGTCGAGCGTTGTCGTGAAGAAGATGAACTTGCCGATGTTTACCACGTTTTTGTTTAATAATTTCGGACAGACGCTGTAGTTGTGTAGAGTATATTTCGGCGTTTATTGTAGTATTAGATGGAAGAAGCTCATAATATAACAGGCCTTTGGAATCCCACCAACAACACAGTAAAACTTTTCTCTCTTCATGGGTAAGTTTAGGAGTTGGTTGTGGTTTTCTCCTTGAGGTAGCCACTGGTGCTTTCGTCTGTGGTTAACGTATAACACCCAGCTTTCATCTCCAGTGACTATTTCCTTGAGAAAATCCTTCCTGTATGGACGAAGCAACAATGAAAGACAAACAGAAATGCGTGTCGCTTTATTCGACTCACTGAGATCGTGGGGTATCCACGATGATACAACTTTCTTATATCCAAGTTTTTTTAAATGTTCGAGGATCGTGGGATGACTACAGCCTAGTTCATCTGCTAACTCTCGTGATGATGCATTAGGTTTTATCCGCAGCAGAGATCGCAATGCTTCATTGTCAACAACAGTTTTCCTGCCTGACCTAAGTTTGTCCTCAAAAAATATATCGTCAGAACGAAAGCGTTCGAACCAACGGGATACTGTTGAATGATGAACCACGTTACTTTTAAACACATTACACATATTAACTGAAGCAGATCTTGCAGAACGTCCTTGCAGGAATTCGTAATAGGCGATCGCTCGAAGTGCTCTTTGATCCATTTTTATAAAAACTGTCTTATTCCAGCGAATGATCGCTTTATATACCCTTTGAAATAGAATTTTCTAGAATGTTCTAATAATTTCTATTTTCGAATGTTTTAGAATTGTGTTACTAGAAAAAATATTTAGCCGAGTATTAAAGTGTCGCAAGACTTTCTTACCAACCTAATACATCTACATTTTGCCAGTTATATTTCAGTCCCATGTAATAGTTGGCGATTCTATTGCCATCAGCTGGGCAGAAATCTAGAGTTCAGAATGCTACTGAGAAATTCCAGATAGAAAAAAAACCGGCCAAGTGCGAGTCGGACTCGCGCACCGAGGGTTACGGTACAAACCTGTAGGTATTCACGGTTTATGCATAAGGTTTATGTTTATGAAATTAAATGTTTTTTTTTTAAATTCATGTATTTGAGTTGAATGAATGAAAGGTAAATTGCGGTTTACGATTTATGACGTATAAAAAAAAAACTACTTACTAGATCTCGTTCAAAGTAATTTTCGGTGGAAGTTTACATGGTAAAGTACATCACATATTTTTTAAGTTTTATCATTCTCTTATTTTAGAAGTTACAGGAGGGGGGGGGGGACATTTTACAACTTTGGAAGTGTCTCTCGCGCAAATCATTCAGTTTAGAAAAAAATTATATTAGAAACCTCAATATCATTTTTGAAGACCTATCCATAATTAACCCACACGTATGGGTTTGATGAAAAAAAAAATTCAAGTTTCAACAGCATAGCTCTTATAATTTCGGAAAAAAGTGGCTGTGACATACGGACGGACAGACAGACAGACAGACATGACGAATCCATAAGGGTTCCGTTTTTTGCCATTAGGCAACGGAACCCTAAAAACCAATAACACTTGCCCCGGTAAAATAATAAATAGAGGAAATAGATTTTATAAAAAAAAACCCCCAAGATTGGAGTGATATTTTTCTGGGAGATTCAAATGTTAAATATTCTATATACCGAAAACTTTTATACACCGTCCGTGTGGTGCCAGATGAAAAGAATAACACCACCACATTTCTTCCCGTGGGTGTCGTAAAAGACGACTAAGGGACTTACCAGAGAATGAGCAGCACTGTTCTCTATTCATTTCACCACCATATTGCGATATCAACTCTCCTGCCGAGCGTGGCGATTTTGGCCGTGGACGTCTTACAAATTATAAAAGAATATCAAGTCCTGACAACGTGACTAACAAAAATCTGATATAGTCTATAAAGATCACCAATCCAAGGATCCAAACACACTGCCAGGCTTACGGATTTGATCGAACGAGTTACCGCACCAGCGACTGAAGAAACATGGGTAAAATTTAGTCAGTAAAAGTCTGACACGCCCTCCCGCCCCGCCCAAGAGCGGGAGACGTCATTTGATGATTTCCCACCCACAAAAAAGGCTCTAAACACTCTTACTGCAAACTCCTCTTAATAGCCTTCACGTATGAATTAACACATAAATCATCCATAATCCCAGGAAATTATTAAATCCATTCTATTAGTAAATCGCGAAACAGAATCCGATTAACCGAATTAGAATAATTTAATCGGATTAAGCTGGACCTTTGCCATTTAAAAATTCGATGCCTGAATAAACAGAGCGCAAATTGGAACCGTGTTTTGTAATAATTTATGATTTATAATTGACTAGCTTTTGCCAACGGCTTCGTCTGCGTGAAGGTCGAAAAGTAACCCACAGGAACGTATTACCGGAATAAAAAGTAGAATATGGGTTAATCCCGGGTAAAAAAAAAACGATCCAAATATAAAAACCTTCACAATTATAAAATAATAGGATAGTATGGTAGGACTAATGACCTCCTCTGCTTTTTGCGGACTCTACGACTTGACAAAAATTTCCTTATTAATTAATAACCGCCGACGAAATTAACTAATAATAATATCTTAGGACAACCAACACACTGTTATCTGATCCCAAACTAGGCATAGCCTGTACTATGGTAACCAGACAACTGATACAGATACTTATATATTTCTAAACACATACATATTATAGATAAATTACACCCAGACACAGAACAAATGATTGTGCTCATCACACAAAGATTTGTCCCGGGTGGGAATCGAACCCACGACCTCAGTCTTTGCAATCAGGGTCACTAACCACTCGACTAACAGGCCAGTCAAATAAGGAGCAAGTGATTTTATTATGAAGCATTGACTCAAATTTGTAATTATTGTTAGAGCTCAAACGTGCCACAAGCGCAGCAACGACGGGTGGCATGCACCCCCGGCTGCATCATCGCGCTAACAGACAGTGGACGAACGATCGCGAGTTCGTACGCTACGATCACGACCCACTTTTATCCTTGCTCTTGTAAAACTTATACGGGGTCAAATTTTACTAGCTGGTAATGCTTTACCCACGTCTTGGTTACCTATTTTTACTCTTAAACGTGCATTCCAATTTATTAAATATACCCAACACCAAACCCTGAGTTAAAACATTGCTACACAATTAAAATTCAGCTTGGAACTGCATTTACCATCCACAATATCAGGGAATGCCACCTGTAGGCGACGCGTCTTTGTAATTTTATTATTGTTAAGTTTACCTAGCTAGTTTTGTAATTACTATTGCTAAATAAATTCAACCTCGCAGAAGGCGCGGGAGTCGCATGCCAGCGGGAGGGGGGGCGCGCGCTTAGCGACGCACCTTCGTAAAACATTGTCAAGTAGTACTAGTAGTAGCCTTTTTGATCGATTGCGCACGGACGTATTTTTGGAATTGCGGCTCCCCACCCTTCACTCTATTCATAAACCTAGTCTTTTCATTTGCACATCCCTGTCATCTACATTAGCTGGTCTTCGAGTCGGATCTCTGGATGTACCGCACACCACCACGAAGCATGGTGAATACTAGGAGAATGAAACAAAAGGAAGAGGAACAAAATGAAGCGCAAAACGATGGTCAGCAATCGAATCTTCCTGAACAATGCAGTGTCGAACCCGTTGAACCCAGGTACAAGATGGAAGAAAATCAACCTGGACCGTCTATAGTCCAAACGGTTCGAAAGTCTACCCGCAGTAAAAAATCATCGACGTCTTCTGTTACGGCGAGAAAGAAAAGACTGGAACTGGAAGCCGCTCAAGCAAAGGCTCAAATTAGATTGGAACTGATAGACAAACAACTAGATGCAGACCTAGCAGAACTGGAAGACGACCGCAGCAGTTGCAGTCTACCCTCAGAAAAACATAAAATTGACCGCGTGGTGGAAAAGTGGCTAGAAAGTAGTCGGCAGGAAGTGAAAACGCAGGGTGTCACCTACGGTGACATCCGCGATGAAGTGTTGCGTCCGGCACCGCAGGAAATGCACCTGCACCAAATGAAACCCGCCGGCCCGCAACTACCCGCTACTGAACTCGCGCTCGAAACGTGCCCGCTACCAGCAGCTGCTGGTGGCACTGATGAAACCGTGCGTGCCCTGGCGAGTGCTTTGAAGGACCTTGCTGCTACCTCTGCTACCGGTGCCAGCAGATCTCACGACAGAATGCTGAATCGCATGTGTACACCGAGGGACTTACCTAACTACTCTGGTGACCCGCTTGAATGGCTTCAGTACAAGCAAGCATTTGAGGAATCCTCTGAAGTGTGCAATTTTAGTGATAAAGAAAATCTGTGGCGTCTACGAAGGAGCCTACAAGGGCCAGCGAAAGAAGCAGTGACGGCCTTACTCATTGGTGCTACCTCCGCAGTAGAGATAATGAATACGCTAGAACTTCAGTTTGGAAATCCTGATGTAATAATTTCCAGGATCCTGCAGGACATAAGTAAATTACGCCCCATGGCACAAGAGTATCAGAAGGATATCATCCCTTTCTCTGTGAAAGTACGAAACTGTGTCGCTGCCGTGACCGCCATCGGACGTGAAGAATACCTAAAAGGAATGAACATTGTATCGGTCATCCTCTCGAAGCTACCGATGATACTGGTTTCAAAGTGGGCTGATTACTGTTATCCTCTTATCAGTAACACAGAAAAACCAAAACTACTTATATTGTCCGAGTTTCTCAGTGATGAAGCTGTAAAAATGACAAAAACATCTGTGAATGTATCGAGCATACAGTGCTATAGTAAACAAAGTAACAATGAAAACTCTAAACATCGTACTCTAATGGTGAACAGTGTACAAGTGAACAATGATCAAAATGGTGATAAAGAGTGTCGGTACTGCCACGTTTCCGAGCACTTACTACAAGACTGTAAAAAGTTTAAAAAATCGTTACGCAAAGATCGCTGGGCATTCGTAAAACGGCATGGTATCTGCTACAAGTGTCTGACGTCACAACATAAACAAGATACTTGTACCGCACCGGCTTGTGATGTAGACAACTGTGGACTATCGCACCATCGCTTGTTGCATTATATTGTGAACAAAAACTCAGTGCCGCGTAATAGTGTCAATATAACCGATGTGACTGAAACTGAGACCAAAACTGAATCGCGAGTGGAAACCGTAAATAATCTCCAAGTGAACTGTCGTAAAGTTTTACTAAAAACTGTGCCTATTTACTTACATGGACCTAATGGTACTTTTCGTAGTGTTGCGCTGCTCGATGACGGTTCAACGGTGACGTTGATAAGCGCCGCGCTTGCTTCGAAACTGGGATTGCACGGTAATAAACAATCTATGCGTGTGTGCGGCCCATGGGACAATAGTGAAGTAGTATACCATAGTGAGGTACTTGACCTTGAACTTTCTAACTGTGAAGGAATTAAGTTTGCAATTCGTGCGCGCAGTGTAACAAACATGAACTTACCCGTACAAAATGTTACTGCCGTGGACATGAGTGACTATGAACTGATGAAACCTGAAATAAATAGTGTAATTTGTGATGGTCAATACAAACCTGAACTTTTGATAGGGCAGGACAATTACGATTTAATTTTACCTCTGGAAATAGTTAAGGGTAAACCTACAGACCCCTACTTCACCCGCACTCCGTTAGGGTGGTGCATGCACGGGTGTATGCGCACTAAACCCGCTACCGATCACGACGTAATGCTGCAGTCTACTTTGTTCCTGTCAGAAGAAGAAAACAATGAATGTGAGCATATCTTACGAGAAATGCAAAACGAGATGCGCCAGTCATTCGAAATGGAGTCTCTCGGAGTTACTAGTAAGCCTCGCCAAAACCAACTAGACGTAAAAGCCACAGAATACCTACAACAAACGGCTACTTTGAAAGACGGTAGGTGGTACGTGGGTCTCCCATGGAAAGGCACGTCTGGTGAGATGCCTAACTCATACGATAATGCACTCACGAGATTGAAAGGGGTTGAAAAGAAGATGAAAACGAATTCAAGCTTCGCAGAGCGCTATAAAGAACGAATTGATCACCTGTTCAGTAACGACTTTGCATCACAACTCACCGAAACTAAAAGTGAAAATAAAATATGGTATTTGCCGCACTTTGGAGTCGATAACCCTAATAAACAAAAACTACGGCTGGTGTTTGATGCCGCGGCGAGGAACAAAGGCATGTGCTTAAATGACTACCTACTGCAAGGTCCCGACTTACTTACCTCTCTGTACGGGATAATGCTCAGATTCCGAGAAAACAAAGTTGCAGTCACAGGTGATATAAAAGACATGTTTTTAAGAATAAAAATTCAAGATTTGGATCGAGATGCCTTGCGCTTCTTATGGCGAGAATCGCCAGATAAACCCGTACAAACTTACGTCATGACTAGCCTAATATTTGGCGCGAACTGTTCGCCATTTATTGCCCAGTTCATAAAGAACAAAAACGCTGAAAGGTTCCGGCCCACAATGCCGGCCGCTGTGCAAGCTGTACTTACCCAACATTACGCCGATGACTACATAGACTCATTACCAGATGAACAGACGGCTAATCAACTTGTGAATGACGTCACATTCGTCCACAACCAAGGTGGATTCGAGATAAGGAATTGGACGTCTAATATGCAGTGTGTACTTAAAGATTTACCCAAAGAAAACCTGAAATCGACGTCTGTTATATTCAAAAATGGACAACTGTATGACGGAGAACGTACACTCGGCCTAATTTGGTTCCCGACTAATGATAACCTGGGATTCGATGTGTCATTCAAACGAATTCCCACGCCAATATTGCTTGGACAAAAGAAACCTACTAAACGGGAAATGCTACGTGTACTAATGTCCATCTTCGATGTCTATGGATTCCTTTCACCTATTACGATCAAAGGCAAGATACTTTTACAAGATACCTGGAGGTCTGGAATCAGTTGGGACGATGAAATAACAGACCAAATATTTATAAAATGGACCGAATGGTTAAGCATAATGAAAAACATTGATAAGATTCGATTACCTCGACATTACGAGTCGGCAACTAGAAGCACGCACCACTCAGTACCTATGTGCGAGAGCGAGACGCACGACCTCAGTGCAGACGCACCGAATAGCGCACCGCGGGCGCAGGTAACCGAGCGCTATACGAACCTACAGCTACATGTGTTCTGTGATGCGTCAACTCAAGCGATGTGCGCCGCCGCATACTGGCGTTGGATCGATTGTAAACAAAATATTCAAGTCGCCTTTGTGTCTAGTAAATGTCGAGTTGCACCTGTAAAGTATGTATCGATGCCACGTTTAGAGCTGCAGGCAGCCCTGATGGCGGGAAGATTAGCCGATAATATAATAAACGAGCATAGAATAAAGGCTGAAAGAAAAATATTCTGGTGTGACTCATCT